>OY759240.1:17554200-18804200 GCA_963662185.1 Eilema griseolum | reverse complement strand
TTTCTTTGACGTCACAAAACTCATCACCCTCATATATTGATACTATATGTACCTACTTTAATAGTACATGATTAAATATTATCAACAGTAGTTTACCTCAAAGATTAATAAACTATTGTTGTGTCCGGACTCGAACGTGCTAGACGGTGGGGTTTTCCGATAAACGGACGACAATGTGGATAATTTTATATCGGCAGAAGAAATTCTTCCATTAGGCAGATTATAGGTATTTAAACTACCATGGTCACTCACATTAGTATCAAAGGAATTGGGATACTTAGCATGTTGTATTGTTTTGAGTTTCCTATATTTCGGCGCTGTTACAAGCACCATTATCACGGAGGAACTGCAAGTATTGGCCATTGAAAAAAGTTTTTTAGGAGTAAATATATCGATCTACCCTCTTTCGAGTTCTTTTACTACGCGTATCTGCATTACCACTGGTTTCACTCTCACTACAAACTCGAAACCGGTTTCGATCACGTTCACGACACACGATGCTTACTGTATCAACTCACGATTTTGTTTCGGCTTGTTCCCGGTTACTAGGAAACTGAAAACCACACAACATGGTAAATATCCCGATTAATTTGAAACTAAGATTAGGCAATGTTTAAAAAAATTTTCATCGCTTTAATCCCTCATCTAAACCGTTGAAATCTTATAATTTGCTCTACGCTCTTAAACACAACAGCAATTATTTCATTGTCATTTAATTTCAATCTGTCTCTATAGTTTTATCCTGTTTGTGACCCTTGGTTGATTGTAGAACGAATATCGATAGCTGATGATCGATCTAAGGCGGGTACGAAACTACTACGGTAGTAATAAAGCAAATTTGAAATAGGGCTGATTTTTCTAAAATAATTAGTTAATAAGGCAGGATTGGAGGTGCAAGCTGTAAACCTATCATATTTTGCTTATTTTATGATTGAATCGACCTTAGACTATATCTTCGTCATAGCATTAATTTACTAGCATTATTTAACCGATGAGGTGTTGGCCAATTTTACCTGTGTTAGACTAAAGATATAAAATTTTAGGAAAGTATCTGTTCTTTTTACAAAAAAATTGCTGGGAATCGTTGGGGTAGGACAACTACATTCATTCTTCAGACAACTGCGATCAAGCTGTCGGATTAACAATTCTAACACGCTATAATTTATGGTGTTCCTCAGGAAGTGCATTGGGGCCCACTCTATATTTCTGTCATTTGAAAATCGTAAAAGCAATTACTAAAAAAAAGATTGTTAAAAAAGTCTATAAGTTTATTTATGTACATAAACTTATAAACTTTTTTTTAATTTATACTTGTCATTTATGAACGGTTTCATTGCTCTCAGGTATTTTAAAAGCCCCCACGGTAGGTACTTGATGTGATATAAATGACATAAATATGATCCAAATGAACCGGCCTTGTTGTTATTTTAGGCGCTGTCACTTGATTGTTTATTATACTTATAAATTATTATATTTTCATGTTACCTATATCTTATCTACATATAATAAAGTTGTGTTGCGATAAGGCGTTTGTACCTATATTGATTTACATCAGTTATAGGAAGCTGTAACTGACTGAAAATATGTCGAATACTAAGTATGTGTATCCGCCTTGTTAGTATGGAAACATTCTTTGTCCACTTCATGGACCAACATCCCTCGGTACAGGCTAAAAGATGTTTATTTTGACGACTTCTGTAGGATTTTAAAACCTCAATATATTACACAATTTTAGAAATTAACTCACCTTTTATTTAGTACAGATATAGATTAGACATAGAGAAAGAATATAGGCTATGTTTGGTCGCTCAAAACCGACATCCACACTGTTGGAGCTGCGGGCAACAGTTAGGTAGTAATTTACAAAAGTTATTCTGAAAACTTGTTTGCATTATTTCGCTTAAAACAATCAGTCATGTGCTGTCCGTACATATAACTACGCAATATAACGAATACCAGTAAAAAAATTAACAATGTTACAGCTACTAACATTCAGAAATCAATATATTATATATATATATATATTTAGTAAATTCTGTATGAACTCATGGTCAAAGATATAACAATAATACTGTCACTTACTATGTGCACATGGCAAGAAAAACTTCGTGATACACTATCTACCACCTGCTTATACCTCTGCTTCTAAAGCAAAGCCAGAGAATATTTCATTCCTTTAGTTTGAAAAATTTCCTAATCCGAAAGGTTAAAGAGAAAACGGATAGGTATATTGCAAAACTGGTCAGAATTCGTACTGTGCCTACCCGTGGACTATCTTATTCGCAAAATAGTAAAAAAACAAAGATGAAGAAAAGTGACAGGGTTCTAATATACCTGATAGAGTAATAAATATACCTAATTCACACAACAAATTCAATTTGTACCTTTGTTGATGAATAATATAGGAAATATTTAAAGAGCTAGCTGGCTACCTAAGAAAACGTAGAGTAGATTAACTTTTTCCTAATAAGTATGTATGAATTTTCACTTCCTTCATAAAAATATTCCTTACTAATTTCTTCGTAATCATTCAGTTTAAGAGAATTTGATGGGTTCAAAAACTCAGTAGATACATGCACACAGGCAAAGCGTACTTAACAAAATACACCTTATATAATAAATGTTACTTAACTGCAGCAAAAAGGAAATCATCAAAATATTCGAAAAGATACTAGGAAAGATGCTGTGATAGCATATGCTTGTGTGATTTATTATTGTATTTTCAAAATTATTTATTTTTTGTTATTTTTATGTTATTGTAATTAAATCTACATTTACCTCATACGCTAAAATCTAAATGATTACCTAAACAATAGTAAACCTATTACTTATTTCAACATTTTTCACTCTCGAATTTTACTGTCGGAAAATTCTTTAAGATATTTATGTGACTATGTCCATGTTGAATGAAACATTACCTAACCTACGATCCGTTGCGTACGATGCTCAAGTATGGATCTGGTAGCCATTGTGTTAGAGCAATTATCGTCAAATAGTTAGCTATAAAAGATCCGATAAAGTGACACCTGTCACGCAGATGTAATATTGAGATAATATTAGAAATTCAAACTGTATATTTTATGATCATTCCACGATACAAGTATGTAGCTTCCTGCTGAAATAAAAGGAGTGATCATTTTTAATCGGCTTCATCCTATTGGCAACTAACGATAAGATACAAGGAAAGTTATGTCTTGGAGATAAAATAATCATGATAAACGAAACTTAGGGGTTCATAGTACGCGAAATAAGTAAATAAGTTTAATAATTAGGTAGATAAGTACTCACCAATTGCAGTTTTGGTGCGCACATTTCTGGAATAGCACATAGGATGCAGGATCGCCCAATATCGGTCCACGGAGACACCCACCAAACAGAAAATACTAATAGTACACAGCATTACTAACAACGACACTGTGAATAAACACGCGTGAAGGTTCCTGGGCAAGCCCACTGACGCCAGGATAGCGAAGGGTATACCGAGCAACCCCACAAGTAAGTCCGCTGCAGCTAATGATACAATGTAATAATTCGTACGACGACGCAATCTACGTTCACGACGAAACACATATATCACCATAGCATTGCCCACGACCGCAACCAATGACACAAGAATTTCGAAAGTGGTGTATGTCGCATGGAGTTCAGGCGTAGGTGTTCGGTGAGGTGCTGAAGGCATCGTCGATACTTCAGACACCATTTCTTCCGTGGTACTACGGTGCGTCATTTTTAGCAGTTGCCTCCAGAGCAAAGTTTATAAACACTAGCCTCCCGTTCAATTAAAAAGTGCCACACAATTTTTGAATCATCAAGGAGTTTCACACTTTGAGGGAATGCATCTAGAGGTGGCATAACTATAGCTGCTTTAATGAATGTCAAATGCAATAAAATCATAGTTGTTGTTTTTCACGTCTACAAGAGTACATATCCGATACCTAGGTGTTGACTGTTGAGTTGAAAATTATTAACAGTTTTCCGCATTCGGATCACGAGCGGCCGCGGACAAGGCGCGCGTGTCCCGTCCGCGAGGCGTTCTTCCCATTACTGCGGGTGCGAATTGGCGCGAAACCGCAGTGTCGGCGACGACACTATCGTCCCGACGCCCTACGCCGACGCGCTTAACACTTGTTGCGACTCACGCTTGCTACCGCTTACCCTTGAAATGAGAGTCAAGACTACAATGATATAGTTATTGACTAGACACAAATGCTTATCATAATATCCCGGTAAGTGTATATTTCTTGTTCAAGCTTGTTTGTTTACAGGTGGGTAGATAGCGCCGTAGTATCCATGCTCTCATCTTAACTTTTCAACACAATACATCATCTCTCATAATATTATCACATAAGTACGAGTTCAATGTATTTACATTGTATTTTTATGTTATAAATAAATAATATGTATTCTAGAACAATACAGATATTTAAACTATCACGGCCACTCATATTAGAATTAAAGCTATCGGAATATTTACCATGTTGTATTGTTCTGAGTTTACCGCGCGGGAGTCTCGAGACTTTGCCTCGCCTTATAAGGCTTTACCTCGCACCCCATTTTATCCTGTGTTATCTTCGGTTTCATTATGGCCCCCTCGAGGCCCACGGTACATTATAGATACAATAGATACCAATAATAAATACTACCTAAGTAACAAATATTTTCATTATTTTACCATTTCTAATAGTTAATCTATCTATAGGTTAATTTAACTTCTACACTTACCTACATTATTTTGACAGAGTGAAATAAAATGAACTATCACTTTGCTCCTGTTAACTCATTTTTGGTTCATTGCAGACTAGCTGTTGTCCGCGGCTCGCCCTCGTGGAATTCGGATTCTCTCGGCCATTAGGTCTAGTTTTCGGGACCGAACAAAACCGCATGCCGTCTGGGGTCTTCAGATGCCAAGAAGACATTTTGTATTGGCGGTTAATTGGTAACCGCCAATATAAACCTTAAGATCAATATAGGTTTAGAATGCCGTGAGGCGAAACCGGTCAGGTAAAAAATAAAATATAGTGGAAAAGAACAAAGTATGTCTTATTCAATACCTACTACGTTAAGTACCTCCTACCGTGGGTTTTCCTTAGGAGATAGACATTGTTTTCGCGGACTTTTATGTAGTAGACCTTTTTAAGTTAGACATTTTCACATTACATTATTTTGTTCTATCATCGACAGTTTTCGAAGCGCATGCGACGTTAGGAATTTTTTAAGAATATTTTACACCTATTGGGGTAGTAGGTACTATTATTTATTCTGTGGTTTTAGTAAGGATTCTTATTTTTATTTAATGAATTATTATAGCCTTTTTTTTTACGTGCGCGAAATCCCCACGGATACCTCCCCACTGGAGCCGGTGGAAGAGGTTATGTCGGACTCGAACCGACTAAAACGCACGCCGCCTGTGGGTAGCTTTGGTTGCCGAAGGTGAGGTTGACAGGCATATCCCTAACACCCCGGCCGACCCAGGGCCATCTCTCACGATCTGGCCTTCTTCTTGGGTGTGGGGACTGCAGAGTCCCCAACTCGTCCCCGGAAACGGGGAGGCGCGCCACTGCCGCGGCCTGCTTCTGCCAAGGTGACAGAAAATAGAGCCTACGTTATTCAGTGATAATGCAGCTTCCTAATGACAAAATATTTTTTTAAATCTGTCAAACAGTTTTAGAGTTTATTCGAATACAAAATAGTATATTTTGGTACGAGTGTGTAAAGTTGGTGATTACCGCTGAGGCGCCTTTGAGGTCTTAAGAGAGCCGAAGACGGTAACCGAAAATTAAGTAAAAGAAAATTTAGCTGCCTACCTACGTACTTTTTTTTTACGTGGTGGATGCATTCCGCATTTACGCTCTTCGGTCACCCCCCGCGGGGGCAGGGGGCTCGCTTCGTGTGGGTCTCCTCAGTCTCCTAGCCTCAAGGCCAGACTACCTACTAAACCACCACGGTGTTTCTCCTTCGCCTAATCCGAGCCGCGGGATAGTCTGCTCACCGCGACTCGGCTAGGGGCGCCCTTGGTAGGCCCGCTACTCAAGATCGCCTGGATGGTGGGGGCTTTTCACCTCAAGAATGCACCCCAGGAACACACAGGGGCGCATTCCACCACATCAGCATAGGGGCAGCGGGTCCCCCGACCCACTGGCCGTGGCCACTCTCATTCGGGGACGCGATCACCTCGCTAGCGAACGAGGCGACGGCGGCCCAACACTGTTCGCTGCCGGCTATAGCTGAAACTACAGCCGACAGCGAGAGGTCCACACCAATGTCCCCCACAAGCAGCAAGCTACTCCTCGTCGTAGCCAGCCTATCGGCCCACTTCCGGAAGAGAACATCGCGAGCCTCCTGTCTCCAGCGATCGATCTCCTCCGGAAGTGGCCGACCTCCTGCAACACGCCGCATCAGGGCGCCCTCCTCGTCAACCTTCTTAAGGACGCTAGCTTCGAGATCCCAGGGGATACTGCCTAAAGACGCCGCCTCATAAGAGACGGTGTGATACGCGTGCGGCCCTCAGCGCGATGGCGCGCTGCGGACACCGCAGCAGCACGACATTTGCAGGTAAGAGGGCCTCCTCCCAAATGGGTGCTCCATAGAGCGCCTTGGAGCGTACCACACCGTCGTAGAGACGGCGGCAGGCAGATCCCGGACCCCTAGTGTTGGGCAGCAATCGCGAGAGCATTCCGGCAAACGCTAGCAGTTTAGATACCAGCCGCCGGAATTGCTCCGCTAACCGTCACCGACTGTCGAGTACGAGCCCGAGGTATTTCAGGCTGCTCTCGACAGCGATGGAGGTGCCACCCACCACGATCGCCTGATCCCGAGGCGGCGGCCGCCGAGACCCATAGAAGAAAAGGGCCTCGGACTTTTCGAGGGCCACCTTCAGTCCCAGCGCCCCGATCCGGCGTACGAAGTGGGCGACAACTGCCGTGGCGAGAACGGCGGCGGCGGCGTCGCTAAACGTAGGGGCCTGCGCGGTGACTAGGGTATCGTCGGCGTAACAAAGTACGCCGACCCCCCGAAGAGTAGCACCGCGCAGGACCCAATCGTACCCGACGTTCCACACAGAAACGGCCCAAGGACCGACCCCTGCGGAGCGCCGTACGCCATACGACCACCCCGCTTTGAGCCGGGTAGATGATAACCAGGTCCACGAAGTAGTCCGCCAGGATGCGCCTGAGGTACCACGGGACATAGTGGTACCTCAGCGCCTCCGCAATTGTCGCCCAGGGGAGAGTGTTGAAGACGTTGGCTATATCAAGCCAACAACACCTCCCTCCCGGCGACCGCTTCGTCGACGCCGTCCCGCAGACGGGATATGGCGTCGAAGGTCGGCCTCCCGCGACGGAAGCCGAGCTGGCCGTCACTCAAGTTGGGCCCGCCCCCTCAAGTTGACCGACGAGATGCGCAGCGAGCACCCGCTCATACAGCTTGCACATCTCGTTGAGCAAAACGATGGAACGGTAGGCCGACGGCGACTCGGCAGGGCGCCCGTGCTTCTTGAGAAGCACGAGCTTGCCGGTCTTCCATCGTCGCGGGAACCTCCCCGACGCCACACATTCCGACATGAATACAGCGTCTCCTCTTCTGGTACCGGCATAACTGTGGCAATAACCTTCCCTGGGATGCCGTCCGGGCCCGGGGCGCGGTTCCTGGACTTGAGCGCCAGGATCGCGGCCTCTAACTCGGACTCGGACATGGGAGGTACCGCCCCTTCGTCTGCCGTCGTCTGCGACGCGGCGATGCAGAGGGTCAGGCCTGTCCCGCCTCGGAGGCAGGTGTACTGGTGGCGTCCCCACCTAGCCGGCCTGCGTAGGTACAGCAAGTTACGCGGCCCAGAGTCAGTACACCCGCAGCCGTAGGCGGGCTGTCAGAGACCTCGTTCGGGAGGAGCGACTGCACGCCGCGTACCGGGCCGCCCGTGAGGCCCTGAGCTCGGCGATCAAAGCCGCCAAGGAGGAGTCCTGGAAGGAGTGGCTCGAGTCTCGACCGAGAACCGTGGAGGCGCCCGTACAAGGTCGTGAGTCAAAAACTCCGGCCCTGGGCGCCTCCCCTCGCCCGAACTCTCTAGCCGAACCTCCTGTACCGAGTGGTCAGCTCCCTCTTCCCTGCGAGGGAAGAGCGGGTCCCGCCGCGGATGGTAGCACCAAGCCAAGTGCCGGCAGACGAAGGGGCGGTACCTCCCATGTCCGAGTCCGAGTTAGGGGCCGCGATCCTGGCGCTCAAGTCCAGGAACCGCGCCCCGGGCCCGGACGGCATCCCAGGGAAGGTTATTGCCACAGTTATGCCGGCACTAGAAGAGGAGACGCTGTCCCTCATGTCGGAATGTGTGGCGTCGGGGAGGTTCCCGCGACGATGGAAAACCGGCAAGCTCGTGCTTCTCAAGAAGCACGGGCGCCCTGCCGAGTCGCCGTCGGCCTACCGTTCCATCGTTTTGCTCAACGAGATGTGCAAGCTGTATGAGCGGGTGCTCGCTGCGCATCTCGTCGGTCAACTTGAGGGGGCGGGCCCAACTTGAGTGACGGCCAGTTCGGCTTCCGTCGCGGGAGGTCGACCTTCGACGCCATATCCCGTCTGCGGGACGGCGTCGACGAAGCGGTCGCCGGGAGGGAGGTGTTGTTGGTTTGATATAGCCAACGTCTTCAACACTCTCCCCTGGGCGACAATTGCGGAGGCGCTGAGGTACCACAATGTCCCGTGGTACCTCAGGCGCATCCTGGCTGACTACTTCGTGGACCTGGTTATCATCTACCCGGCTCAAAGCGGGGTGGTCGTATGGCGAACGGCGCTCCGCAGGGGTCGGTCCTTGGGCCTTTTCTGTGTGGAACGTCGGGTACGATTGGGTCCTGCGCGGTGCTACTCTTCGGGGGATCGGCGTACTTTGTTACGCCGACAATACCCTAGTCACCGCGCAGGCCCCTACGTTTAGCGACGCCGCCGTTCTCGCCACGGCAGTTGTCGCCCACTTCGTGCGCCGGATCGGGGCGCTGGGACTGAAGGTGGCCCTCGAAAAGTCCGAGGCCCTTTTCTTCTATGGGTCTCGGCGGCCGCCGCCTCGGGATCAGGCGATCGTGGTGGGTGGCACCTCCATCGCTGTCGAGAGCAGCCTAAAATACCTCGGGCTCGTACTCGACAGTCGGTGGCGGTTAGCGGAGCATTTCCGGCGGCTGGCATCTAAACTGCTAGCGTTTGCCGGAATGCTCTCGCGATTGCTGCCCAACACTAGGGGTCCGGGATCTGCCTGCCGCCGTCTCTACGACGGTGTGGTACGCTCCAAGGCGCTCTATGGAGCACCCATTTGGGAGGAGGCCCTCTTACCTGCAAATGTCGTGCTGCTGCGGAGTCCGCAGCGCGCCATCGCGCTGAGGGCCGCACGCGTATCACATCGTCTCTTATGAGGCGGCGTCTTTAGGCAGTATCCCCTGGGATCTCGAAGCTAGCGTCCTTAAGAAGGTTAACGAGGAGGGCGCCCTGATGCGGCGTGTTGCAGGAGGTCGGCCACTTCCGGAGGAGATCGATCGCTGGAGACAGCAGGCAGGCGTCAACCTCACCTTCGGCAACCAACAACGAGCAACAGGCGCCGTGCGTTTTTGGTCGGTTAGAGTCTGACATAACCTCTCCCACCGTCTTCGGCGGGGGGTTATCCGAAGGGAATTTTCGGTTCCGATACAGGTAATCTCCAAAACACGCATTCCCGGAAGTCAACCGCGTTAAAAGGAATGACTCCAAACATAGCCATCTGTGTTACATTGTTGTAAGAAAACTGCTGGGTTAATACACACCTGGTTAATGAAAAGGAAAGCAAATTATAGTGAAATAAAATACATATTTACATTACAATATAAATTATATTTGTCAACTAAACATTTGTCAAGCACAATTTCTTAATCTTCAAAAAAAAATTACAGGACAAGAACATAACAAATAAATAGCTTAACACATTGCATAAAGCAACAATATTCACACATTTTCACTGAAGATGTAACCTTTGAACAAAGTGTAAAGGAATTCCAATATTTAGAAGTGATTTACTGTCCATCTCATCTATTTTAGGATGTAAATTTAACAATGCTTCCCAACATATCTCACTTAACTTTGGTATGCATAGCCATACCTTATACAGATTATTATTCCTACTAGTTGAATCATCCTTGGGTTCAATGCCACCAAAAACATACATACAACCATAAGAGGTGACCGCAGATGAGTGGAAATATAGAGGATGTGGTAACAGTGACTTTCTCATCTGAGTCCATTGTAAATCAGAAAGGTTTAACCTCCATATGTCCTCAAACACAGCTTCTCCATCAGATCCTCCTGCGATAAACACTTGAGGTCCATCTGGTGTTTCAATTTGAACAGCACTGTGGCATTTTCTAGGTAATGGGTAAATAGCATCTGGACCGCTTTCATCTGCTTTGGGTGTTAATACATCCCACATTTTTGTTACCAAGTCAAACACAGGTATTGCCATAAGTTCAAATGCCGACTCTCCAGTTCCACCTCCAATTATGTATATTTTGTTATCAACCCGTGCTATTTCATGTCTGTATCTACCTGATGGCTCACCTTCTTGTCCTGTACCCATAAACTCTGTTTGCCAGACCAGAGTCCTTAGATCTAACCTGTTGAACAAGCATTCAATAGATTTATACACAATAAAAATAATTATGTACTTGACTGACTAGTTAAAATCATTACTTTTTTACTAAACATCAGAACGGTGAGTTCTGGTAAGTTATAAGGCAACTTGTATGACATAATTTATTGTGACCTCATAATATTTAATAGTCAGATATTTACTGATTGGGTGGATGATAAAAATTAATAAAAACAAAAGATAAGAACCGGTGCAACTTTTGCCATTCTTAATTTAATAGGCTCGGTTAAATAGTTCATTTAAGTACAGGGAAATACTCAATTAAGAGCTATACCTATTTGATAAATACAAACCTATAAATATCACAGTTATATGCATATCCGTTAGTTCCACCCACAGCATAAAAACACCCGTTATGGCACAGTACAGCTTGTCCATACAGGCCTGGTGGTTTAGCCCCAGATACTTCCAGGATCTTCAATCTAGCATCCTCATTACATGTGCGCCACACAATCACATTATTACTACACTTGTTTCCAAACGGCGCGCCTGTGCCCCCGAATATCTAAAACAAATACCGTACTAGTAACAAATGTGGTTTCGCAATATTTACATAAACCAATAATAAATGGGACAGTTACCATTAAATAGCGGCCATTCATACACATAGCATTAGATGCTAATTCATCCGGCATGTTTTCGATAACCTTATGTTGCTTCCATTTTCGAGTAGCTATACAAAAACTCCACAGTTCTCTAAAAAGGGGCCGTGTCGGCGTCCATGTAGGGTTAATTCTCAAAGCATTTGTCAACGGTAAAGAAGGATTGTAGCCACCAAAACAGTATATATTTCCATCATCAGTAGCAATCCTGTGACCGCTCCTAGGTCTTGGTATATCAGTACCACGACATTTGACTTCTGTAACTTTAAACGGTTCAAAAAAATAGTCTTTTCTTCGGGTGGTCATTGCGTTTATAATAAAATAGGTATTATTGAATTGAAAATGAGCTACAGCATAAATTCAAATCGATTCCATCAACTTCATTGATTTCTACACTTCAAAACACAATAACTTCCACCAACGTGAACTTAGTATAATAGGTGAATAGTGACAAGACCGACCAGTGTTGCCAGGGCTAGATTGTCAAATGTAACACAAGCTAACTTCGGGTGAAAACTTACGTTTTATTTATAGTACAGAAATTCTCTCGTATATCACCTCTCCCCGCCGGATTGGTGATTAAAACCACTTTATTTTTTTAAATGCGCTAAATCCCTATGGATACCTTCCTTCACTGGAGACGGTGGACTCGAACCGAATAAAAAAAATTACTTTACAACTAAAACCCGACTACTGAAAAAGTCATTATGGAATTATCTAAGATAGCCGTGGTCAGGGCCGTCTTTAAACTATTTGAGGCCCTGGGCACATTAGGATCATGGGGCCCCTAGGACCTTGAGAAAACACTATTTAGTTACAATAGATAAAGAAATACAAACAAGGTTCTAAATTTATTTTTATTTAGTTACTAACTATAAAAAAATAGGAAATATAAAAAATAATCTACAAAAGTAACTCGCTTAACATAAAATCCTTAGATTAATTCTATGTTGATTGCAAAGGTACCCTTCTAGATTTAAGATGAGCAAAATCGTTAATCACATCTTCAAAATCTATGGTATTGAGAATATCACATTCTATGGACATCAGCGACAAACTAGTTAATCTCTCTTGAAGCATTGTACTTCTTAATTCATTTTTTATTCGTTTCAATTTGGAGAAGGAGCGTTCTCCGCTGCAGTTAGTTACCATCATACTTAAAAATATTCTCAATGCAATTTCTACGTTAGGAAATGTGTCTTCAATTTTGTTTTGCTTTAATAGATTATATACTTCCTGTACACTGTTAGATGCTTCATTTTCACTCTGAACATTTTTTAAGTATTCTTTTAAATGTTGACATTCTATTTCTAACTCTTTTTCATTTACATCTTCGTGATAGATTTGAGAAAATTCTTTGCATCCTTGTCGTATCTCTTCGGAATTCAGAGTTTTTAAGTGAAAAAATAAACTAAAACGTTGACTGACGGTCTCATATGAACTTTGTCGCTGTTTTAGATGAACACTCAAGGTATCGATTATTGGGAGAAAGGTTTCTACGTTGAATCGCTCTTTTCCATTCAATTGGACTGATGGCGCAGAGCCATCAAAAAAAATCAGCCGTGAGCTTCTACGTCTTGTTCTTTGAGATAGATCTTTGTAGTCAGATTCTGGGTTATTTTCTTTGGCAGATGATTCGAAGTTATCAAATTTATCCCTGAGGTTAGTAATAAAATCATAAAGTGAAGTCAACAAATTGGTTGCAACGTCCAGTGTTATTGTTTCTTTCTGAAGATAATTACTTGTTTTGTCTATTCTTTCCAATATGGTGCTCCAGATTTCCGTCAGTATAATAAATTCTAGATTTCCCATTTTTCTAGACAGACTAAGGGCTTCGTCTCTTGTTTCTCGTGCCTTTTCAGTATCGTTTGCGATGGTGATTAAAGCTTCTAATATTCTTTTATAACCCCCATGCAAAGCACTTACTGCATCAGCTCGGGCTGACCATCTGGTTTGTGAAAGACTCTTAACAACTTTTTTTGAACCTAAATGTTCTGTTAATATATTCCATCTGTGGGTAGAGCCCGAAAAAACGTTGTACACTTTCTGAACTATTTCAAAAAACTGTGATGCCTCCGGTACACACCCAGCAGCATGGACACCTACCAAGTTTAGTGAATGTCCTGCACATGGTATAAAGGTGGCAAATTCACATTTTTCCTTGATTCTTGTTTGTAGACCACTATACTTTCCCGACATATTTGAAGCATTGTCGTAGCTTTGTCCTCTGCAATCTTTTATGGGAATATCATGTATCTCTAAAAAATTTAAGATGGTCTCCGCTAAATACTTAGATTTATGCTCTTTAATAGGTATAAATTTCAAAAACCTTTCAACAGGAACACAGTCTTTTACGTATCGAATGATGAAAGTTAGCTGGTCAATATGAGACAGATCGGGCGTACTGTCAACGCTTATGGAAAAATATTTTGCTGATTTAACTTCATTTATAATTTTTTTTAGAACCTGTTTTCCCATTACTTCAATAAACTCATTACAGATATTTGCTGATAAATAAGAAATGTTACCCTTTCCAGGATTCCCAAATTTTTTTAAGTGATCTGCAAGAAATGGATCAAATTCACTCAATAATTCTACACAACCCAAATAATTTCCATTGTTTGGAGATCCTAGGATTTCATTGTCGCCGCGAAATGGAAGCCCTCTCGATGCCAAAAATTTTACAACAGCTACAATCCGTTTAAGTACGTTTCTCCAGTAATCCACTTCCTTTTGATGTTGAGATAATAACTCTATATCTACTCTACCAACCGCTTTACTTCGTGCCAGATAAGTCATCATAGATTGCTTATGCGCTGGGCTATTTTCATGTGTTAAAATTATGTGATTAATATGCTTCCAATCATTACATCCATTCCGAGAGCAAAGATTAACATCAGTTGGGTTAAATAAGCAGCATGAAAAACAAAATACAGAGCATTTGGAAGGCGAATACAGCAACCATTTTCTTTCGACGCTTTCATTGTTCTTTAATTTGCGAATAAATAATGCTTTGTTGAAATATCTCATCACTAATTTATTACCATCTTTGTAGGTTCTGGATGCCTCGGCAAAGTCAGAATCTTTATTTTGAAAATATACTGGTCCCTTACGAATTAAAATTTCGCGATTTATTTCAACAAACTTTTCGTGAAAATAATCGGCGGGATCGTGCGATATTAATTCTTCTGTGTTGGAAAACTGCTGTTCAATTGACACAGTTGGAGTTGTCGGTTTTAGTGAAGTTACTGAAGTCGTTGCACTTTCGTCGTAGGAATAGTCGCTTTCTGATTCAATCTCTTTTTCAAAATTGGAACATGAAGGTTTAGAAATTCCCGCAATTTGTAATTGAGCTGAGTCATCATGTGGAACATTTATGAGTTGATTGCTACTTACAGAAGTTTCTCCAGTAGTAGTAGTAAAATATGATGTTAATTTTGGTAACTTTTCAATTACTTCTTTCTGATGTAGAGCTTTTTTCCTTTTTTCAGATCCACTAGGATATGACCGTTTCGACATTTTATATTATAATTCAGTATTTAATTAATTTTATAACGAAAATATTCGCTAACACAAAACAGACAAACGACGATTTAATCAAACAATACTATTTTTTTGTCTGAGCTCAAGCACAGTCAGTAACAAACTAACAACTACAAACAAAACAAACGCCACAACATCGCAGACAAATACTTGAAGGGAATTCCCGTTCGTCAAGTCAAACGACGATCGGGAGTCGGGAATTCCCCTTTTTTGTCTTTGGTATTACGAATGACGTTCGAATAGGTTTCTTAAAGACATAAACCACACCGCATCAAATAATTCTTCTTTTTTTAATTTAATAATTTTTCTTTTAATTGTATTCTTATACTTACATATAGGTATTTAAATTAACCTAAATATACTAATATCGGAAAAACTCATTTTTGAGTGAGAGTGGAGTACTTATACCCTGTTTATTTATTAGTTTGATCTTTCTTTTTGACGGATGTCAAATCTGAAATCGATATAACTTTGCAACGACGAACAATATTTTCTTATTTTAATAATATTAAAAATTGATAATAATCATAAGAATAGACACACAACATAAGAGTACCTGTTAAGGACTCAAGCATTTTCCGAAAGTCTTAAGTGGTTTTTATTGCTTCGAAGTAAAATTTAAATAGAAAAACTGAAAACAATGGTACCTACCCAATGTTTTTATGTCTAGTGCAATAAAATTGATTGACGAATGAATTTATTTATTTTGAATAGTTTAAAACATACATACAGCCACATATTTAGCCAACACATTTTTTACACCAATAGATATTTTCTGTTTCCCATCACTGACCCATCTGTCAAAAAGTTCAAGCTATGTTGTACAAGGTATAGCTATCCGCATGCGGCAAACTAAAGCTAATATAATAAGCGTAGGTATTGTAGTAAGTCATTATCATCAGATTTTTCAAAATTAATGTTTTTCGGTAATACCTAAATATCGGTTATCATTTGGTAATCTGGCAGGAACTAGGGGGCCCCATTCGATCGCGGGGCCCTGGGCACGTGCCCATAGTGCCCAGTGGGGAAGAGGGGCCTGCCCGCGACAAGATCGTTTCTTGCAAAATTCCGCAAGGCGGCAACCCACGATTACTGCTCGTCGGTTAGTCGCAGGCCTCCAGTCTCAGCATCAAGTGGTTATTAGCGATCAAACTGTCAGGAGAAGACTACATGAAGCCAATCTTCACGCTCGCAGACCGCTTAGGGTTCCAGCTCTTCGACGTGGAAATCGAGGTCGTCGCTTATTGTGGGCTATCGTACATTTACAGTGGACCGACCATCAATGGGCACGGGTTCTGTTTTCCGACGAATCTCGCTTCGGTTTTCATCCTGATTCGAGAAGAGTGCGTATATGGCGAGTTCCTGGACGTTGGAGTCGTCTCCAGAATCCGCAAGAAGTTCATCCTTACCAAGGTGGAACAATCATGGTATGGGCTGGAATTCGCCTTGGTGGAAGGACCGACCTCGTTTGGATTCGGGGCAATTTGAATGCAAACCAATACATTCAGGAGGTTATACACCCCATGGTAATCCCTCATCGACAGCAGTTCGGTCAAGATTTCATGTTCATGCAAGATAATGCACGGTCACACACCGCACGGGTAGTGGTCAATGCGTTAAGCGAGCACAATATTGCGACGTTGGAATGGCCTGCTCAGTCTGCCGACCTCAATCCCATAGAGCATGCCTGGGAATTGCTTGGGAGAAGAGCTTTCAGTGATTCTTTGGAAAATCTGAACACTGAAGAACAACTTTTTTTACACCTTCGCAGTGTATGGAGCCAAATTCCACAGACGATGTTTGACAATCTCATACTAAGTATGCCACGCCGTTGTCGAGCTGTTGCTAATGCTTTAGGAGGTCCTACAGATTATTAAAAACGTTTAAAGTACGCTTAATTACTGTATTTCTTACTACCTCGTTATTTTTGTGCCTAATCATAGAAGGTTGTAATACTCAACATTGGCACTAAGTATTAAATTCTTTCTTAAAAAAAAAAAATTGATATGAGAATGTTTTTATTAAAATTAAAATTAAAAACGGTATAAAAATACCCTTCTATTGATATAAAACACTCACTATTACAAGGGTTTTTAAATAAAAACTAGAAATGTCCTTGTTCCCTAGACGTTGTTGATGTGTGTATAAATGCTCATATCTACAACCGCTACGGCACAGAGGCAGTCAAGCGGAATGTGGCACGTCGGTGTCGCGCTGTGACACGTCGCGTACTGCCGCGGCATCGTGGTGGCGAAACAAATTAAAACGAATTCTAAAGTCAGTGAAATAAGATTCAAAATAACTTGATTGGTAATAAAATTATTTGCCATGCCATACCGTGTCGGCAGTGGGCGCCGGCCCTAATCGTGAAAAATGTTGTAAAGCGATAGTAAAACTACAATAATTTCAGTATTCAAATTTATTACACCATTTATAATTCAAATTTATCTTGTCAGTATAATGATTGATCAAAGCTTTAAAATATGCAGTTACATAGACAACATAACTACTAGTATATTGAATATGCATAATTACTATGTCTAGTTACCTCAGTATTTTGAACTGAAATTATGCAACTCAATAACAATGAATAGCGTGAATTTCAACCCCAATTATTAACACAAAGCGACTATTTAATATAATTAGGTATACATATAATACCTTTATTACCATTTGCATTCAACAAAAAAAGTCAGTAACAAATTAAAAACTAGTTAAATGAAATAATCACATTCAAGTTAAGCGGCCCGTTGCATCCCAGTGGCGAATAAAACCTTTTGTTTGGATTTCTTTTTCTTCTTGCCAGATGAGGACGGCGCCGCGTGTAGGGCAGCGAAGTCTATAGCGTCACTGAGGACAAGAGCGCGTGGCGCAGGTACTTCGTCGTCGTGAACTGGAGGCGGCGGAGGTTCTGCGGCCTTGTTACGTACTCGCCATATACCACTAGTACTCGCCATCTATAACAAAAATAATATGTTTTCAGTTTATCTCAAATTTATTTATTTTATTTTGTATTTGTACTTAATGTAGGATGTACAACACAATGACCTGACATTGGACAGTAGATTAATTACAATGTTTCAATATCAATTTAGTTAGAATATCAATACTATTAGGAACCCTCCAAAGCGAATCTGTCTTCTTTCCAAAAGGATGCCCCAGCATGAGATATTGAAGTAATTACAGAATAGTAGGAAGCCTTTGCCCGACTAAAGGACTAAATGACAAGCTTATATTTAATATGTCATTATTACCTATGTTAATTCTTTAAAAACCTTACCATCAGTTAGATACATAACATTCACACTTATTAAAAATGGTTACTAACAACCAGCATTGTTTACAGTAAATACAACTAATTGAATTTACCTTTGCAAATGACGGTCCAGGAGACGGCGAGCCCACGCTTTGGGGCGGTGCAGATAGCTCGAATGTTGATAATGGGCCAGGCTCCAAAGGTGGACTCGAATATGACGGCAGTGCAGGTGGAAACAGAACTTCAGATGAAAAATCAGGTTTTGGTGGACCCTCCATAGCACGACGATAAGCTCGTTCTCTACGTCTTTCGTCGCGTTCATGACGCGCTCGAATCCTAGCACGGCGCTCTAAATCCTCTGCAGAAAAACGTATCGAAACTTTAATTTAAAAAGTTGTACTTAAACTATCATGGTCACTCGCAGTCCTATTAGAGCTATCGGAATATTTACCATGTAGTACTGTTTCGAGTTTCCGATATTTTGGCGCTTTTGTAAGCACCATGATCACAGAGTACCAGGTGTATTGGCGGTATATAGTAAAAAGGTTTTTAGAAGTAAATATATCTACCCTCTTGTTTGGTTTCACTCTTACTACAAACACAAACTCGATCTCGACCACGTTCACAACATACGATGCTTACTGTATCCACTCGCGATTTTGTTTTAGCGTGTTACCAGTTGTCTTTGCAGAGATAGACCACTGGGAGCCATACGTTAGGCAATTGAAACTTGAAACCCATCCTCACAATTGCCTACTTTTTGATTTCAATCATTCCCCTAACACATCTTTGTAAATAATGACGTTCTGTCGAGTGTCTAATGGTCTCAAACTCGAAACAATACAATATGATAAATATCCCGATTGCTCTAATATAATTTTTGTGTTTGTATATTATTTGTTGGTACAACTAGCAAAAGTATATTTATGAAATCATGTAATTTTTTTCACCTTTGAAACTCTGCAATGCTGTATCAGTGACATACGGTGGTTGCAGATCTAGTTCGACAATGTCGTATGCGCAATACAGAGGTAAGTGAGCTGTACATGGCATGTGCTTTCTTGTCTAAAAAAAAAAAATTTGGTTTATAAAAATATATACAATAGAATATACATTTTTATTCTATATAGATATTTACTAACTTCTTCGTATAGTGAAAATGTTTCACGATGAAGTACCCGGCCACGTATTATTTGCGGAGCTGCTGCTAATACACCCCAGGACGCATTCAAAATGCGAACGTTTAAACCATGCAAAAATATTTGTTGTCCGTCATCAGCTGAAATTTAAAAAAAAAGAAACAGTAAGTACAGCTAGATACAGTAATGTAATAGTCAAATTAATTTATATTTCTCTGTATAACTTACATTGATAGAAGTAGAAGTATTTAGCTTGGTTGAGCTTGTCAACATTTGTGATAGCATTGTCAGTTGTTTGTTCAGCTTCAAACGGTGGACATTCAGTAAGGGGAAATTCTTCTGGTGGTATATCATCACCTATTTCAAATGATGGTGCTTCTGGATTCAAATTAGAATCAATTGCAATCTCATTACCAAGATCTAACCCTTCAATTTGATTCACGATGTCAGCACAAGTCGCCCCCTCCTCATTGACATCAAACCAATCTAATTTGTTCTGATTTATCACATGTTTCTCATAAACAATAGGAACTTCATCAACTTTATCTTCAACTAACTTTGGCTCTTCCACCTTATCAATAAGCTCTTCTTTTTGTTTAAGTATTTCTAATGCTTGTTCAAGGTACACAATTTCAGTTGTATCAATTTCTGCCATAATTTGTTTATTTATTTCATCCCTTTCTCTGTGTATAATATCATGGACCTGTAATATACCAGTAAAATAGACACAAATCAATTTCATAATTAAGGGTAGGTGCACAAAAAATGTTTTCCATACCTCTTGACGCTCGTAAACCAGTCAAAGAATTGGCAAAAATAGTAAGTTACATGATTTAATCGTTAAAAGTACCGAACCGTCATATATAATTACGTATTTACACCGCGATAGTTCAAAAATAACAAATTTACCACCAAGTTTAGATACAATGTCCCAGCAGTGGACTGATTGATTAATAATAAATTCACAAGTAGGATGATTACCTGTTGCTTTGTGGCAGAGAAAAATTTACAATACGGCGCAGAATTGACATTTGCCAGAGGCAAAATGGGAATAGCTTCCTCTGTCAAACGTCCGCGCAAGGGTGCCGCCTCCACTGCAGTCGAACCTCGGAGGCGACGCACAAGTCGCATTGTAACCTATATCAACAAAGTATTTTAGAAATAATCACAAATAAATAAAATTGGAGTGAAAATTTTAAGCCTTCTAATGAATCCATGAATCTAGATGGTCCTATAAAATAGCTCTTTATTAATTGTGTCTTCCTGTCTGTTTGTTCCCGTTATTTCTTTTGACAGCCTGTGGCGTGAGGTTTCGACTCCCGCTCAGTGCGATTATTTATATGCGTGAAGATTTGAAGATGTATATTTGCATTAGTCTTAACGTTTCTATATAAAATATATATGTATAATATATTTGCGCTAGTATTAGGACTCCACAAATAAAAAAATAATATCTTAGTTCACACGATTGCAGTCACAGCCAGTATAAAATACTTTTAAAACACCTGCATATTACTTCTTTTACCATGGCACACACCAATTAATTTTCAATGCTTTTCGAAGTTATGTGTGTATTTATCGCAGGTTTATAAGTGCTCAGTTAATGGCAATAGGTTCGCACTTATTACATTGGGACCTAAACATAAACTGGCGAAATGTGGATGCTAGCACTTCTGCCTACCCCTTCGGGTATATAGGCGTGAGTTTATATATATGTATGGGAATGATCACATGAAAGAAGCAATTTACCAACTTACATGGAAGTTTCCACACCAATAAGAGTGGCTGTAAACATATTTTTTTAAATCTGGTTTTATTTTGGGGTATTTTATCTACACAGATATGTCAACCCCATCGTTCCTTGTACCAGTTACACATTCTTTTTTGGCTGCAAACACGAGGTTCAAAGTAATAATCAAGCAAGTCTCACCTCATCAGCAGGTGATTCCCACTGCACTATCCTTGCAGGTTTCATTTTGTTGACATGTAACGGTTTGGCGCATACAGGGCATGGTGGAGATTGCTTGTCATTAGCTGCTGCATAATGTAAAACACACGCCCAACAATAAACATGACCACACAAGCCCACTCGACCTGCTGCCGGAGTACCCAGACAGATAGGACACTCTGAACTACCAGTTCCTCTTACTACCTGCAGAAAAAGTAAAAAAACTGAATTCAGTATACTGAATTTATAAAATGTTCTCACTTGATCACACTTATTGTTTTTAATACCTGGTTGCAATAGTACATTCTGTCAGTTGAAAGTGTGAAAAACTAACAATGATTGTAAGTTATACCTACTTGGAATCCTTTTTTAAAAAACATATTTCAAAGCTGTACTTTGAAATACTTTTCAATTACTAGCTACTACTAGCTACTAGCTGTTATTATTTTGTTTACTATTCGTAATGGTGAAACATTTTGCAATAAGTTTAAAATACATAAAATACTAACAATTTCCTCATTTTGTTCCCATTTAATAGGCACATCTGGATTCAACAAGTTTGCTTTGTAATCTCCATCTTCCTTGACCACGAACTGACAACTGCAATTTAAATATATTATCATTTTACACTGCAGTGTTCAAGGCCTCTACTGATAGTATATACAAAATATATCATGATGTAATCTCATTATGTAAATTTTAAGACAAAAGTATTACAGTGGAACAAAGCACACTACTTATTTAATAATTTATCTGTCTTATTAAATAATTTGATAAACATTCTGTAAACTGGCATGCTCTCATAAAAGGTTTGATTACAATACAGGATGCTGCTAATACTGTAATGAGAATTTTTAATTAGAATCTAATATGTGGGCTCTAAATTGATCAAATAAGATTTTCATTTTACTCACTAGGCCCTTAGATAGAGATCTTGCTCATGACGACGTTGTTGCCATGTACGTCGCATCTGTGAACCTCGGTGCTCAGGTACCCCACGTGTATGGTACATAAAGTTTATTGGCAAATGATTCAAGTTTTGCTTTTTACTTCCAGGCACATATACTGAGCCAATTTCTGGCTCATTCTCATCTACTATCCTATAAGCAAAGAAACAATTATGATTAGGATGCTGGTTAAGGCAAGTTGCATACTGATTTGGAAGCAGTAGAAGAATACCTGGCGTTCGGCGTTCCACCCACAGGGATCCCTGAAGCACCGCGAGCGCGTGGCCTTTTGTCAATCGGTCCCCTGACTCTCTGCGCCGGTACATTTTTCCGGTATGGTTCATTTTTAGGAGCACTGCCAGTTCCTTCGCGTTTCTTATTGTTTCGTGGCAAAGGCTTGTAGGTCAATTCTAAAAAGTAAGTGGTAGCTATAGTATTAATCTTTCAGAAATAATATATTTACTTAATATTAACTAATGTTAAAGAATATCCATAAATTACAGACAAAATGCAACCGGTGCAGAGATGGCGATTGCATAAAAAACACATTAAATCGTTCAATGCATGTTTTGATGACTATAATCATGCAATATCATCATGATTATCACCCAATAAAAAAAAAATCTGTAGTCTGATATACATACGCGCGAAAATAAATGTTTTCGTCATATCGCGTAATAATGTAGGTGTTTATTGAAAATGTTAGGTAGTGACAAGGCCTCCAATTTTTTTTGACTCACCAGAGTTTTTTTTACAGTCGATGGCAGAGGCCCTCGACTGTGGCTGAGAAGATCGATTCAAAGATTTCTTGTCCATTCTGGATTCCTCTAACATCCACAACAGCTGAGCGGGAGACTCCGCAAGGAGATAACGATATTACGTGCAAGGCCGACATTTTAGATAGCCATGTTTATAGTTCAAAATAAAGAAAAATATCTTTTCTATACAAATTTACTTTACCAAGTGGTAAATACACGTACGCGAAACTGGAAACACAAAAAAAGGGAGTACAGCTACTCCCTTTCGTCGATAACGACGAAAACGGCAAATCCCGAAATACTTTCTAGCTCGCCACAAATATGGCGACCGTAGAACCGGCAGCGAGCCGATAATTCTGATGCGCACTTCCGCTTAATAATTATAGCTAGTCACAAAATATTTAAATAAAATTTTAAAACACTAACTTAAACTTGGTGTTATTTACTAAGTTTATTTTTTATTTTTAAATGTGACAAATAATTTGAAACTTATTTTATACTTGTCATGACTTAAAATATGATTTCCGACTGTCAATATAAAAGAACATAAAACATATAAATGAGGGTAATTTAAACTAAAAATTCAACAAGTAGAAACTGAAAAATATATCTAAATTATAATACCTACTAGATACTGGAGTCTCACCATTAATAATTTTATTATGGGGCAATTGCTATTATTCAGTCTGTTGAAAAACACATTTTTGAATGTGTATAACCGTTTATTTCTGAATTTTTTCAAATATGTGTAATACTTGAACTTCAAACTTTGATTTTAAACAAAGTATCGTATTTATATAGGTCATTTTTGTACATATTAAAAGTATATTTAGGATTAAAAAAGCTGTTGAACCGAAAAGGCTTCTATTCAATTTTTGTATTTTTTTAACAAAAGAGATGAATGTTACGTCGCATCTTGTTTTTGGCGCCAATTCCAAATTGGACGGATCAGTCGGCAGTTTTCATTTTGAAAAGTCACAATAATTATTGTCAAACAGAATGAAAAGTGGCGATTTACCTAATGATAAAGCTTTGGAACCAAATGAAGGCGCCCACCAACCATTGGTATGATTTAATTGTATTCTCTTATGTACCTAATTACTATATTCCTAATTTGCACCGCCCCGCCGACCAGCGGAACGGAGCTGTAGCCGTCTCTATCAAACCGATTAAAACAGCACTGCCTGGGTGTAAGGTGGCCCAATTAAGCATTAGCTGAACCTGGGCCATCTCCAGTTCCGAGATGGCCCCCTCGCGTATGGGGACCACGGTGTCACCGTCTTGATCCGAGAAGAGGAGGCCTGCATCGCGCTACGGTCCTGGCCTACTTGGGTGACAGGCGGCTACACCTCTCATCTCAGGCCTGGGCTCATGAAGGACGTAGGTGTTTGTATGTACCTACCTGCTATTTATTTTATTATAATATATCAACTTGATTTTTTTCTCGAATACCTTCAAATATTATTTCTTACATCTACAGCTAGACAAAAACATGCCGCCTTTTACGGACCAAAGTTCAACAAAAAAAATTACTTTTGCAAAGAATATTACTAAAGGCACTAAAGAAAAACCATCGTCACAAACCAGCTGCAGGTAACGCCTTTTTTAACGTGATAAAAAATCTTTTACTGGCCAACAAATGGTTCAGTTTCATGTCCAAAAAATGTGTAAAAATAATATATACCTAGTGCTCTAAACTAAATAAAATTGAGAATATTGTGGGGAAACCTTGGTTTGACCAGCAGGTAACCTCATGATATATAGATAGATGTATGAATTCTATTCTGTGGTATAAGTTACACTTATTACTTCATAACTAGGTATCCTTTCGACCGATCATCTCACAAAATATCAAAGAGATAGGTAAGTACACTAATGATATGCTGTGGGTTTAGACTGATACTAATATCCCTGGTGATATCAGTACCCACGGGATATGAATAGGTATCACTTAGCACCTGGAGAGCCGTAGTCATATTCTTATGGCCAACATAGGTACACGTTCAGATAATTTGATCAAACTTTATTATGATCAAACTTTTTGAAACTCGCAGTTTCAAAAAGTTTTATATATTTATTTTGGATCCTCTGTATGTACATTGTGTGTCTTTGAAATGGTCTTTCTTCTTCTTTCTTTCTAGTATAGGTAATTAAAATAACAGATATGACCCCGATTCTACTAAGTTTATGTCGTGGTAAAGTTATTATTATTATTAAAATGAAATGAAAAAAGTTCATTACATTTTTCATTCACTTTTTTTTTATACCACTGCCACCTAGGCAGACAAGCGCACGGCCCTCCTGATGCAAAGTGGTTACCGTGGCCTATGGACGTGTGTAACACCATAGAACCCTGTAAGCACAGAGTTTCTGTGCCATCAGTGTAGAGGACAAAGCAGGACAAGCCTTATAGTCATACTACTGACAGCACAAATTCTCCATTACTCTACAAGACGCCATATAATTTTAGACTTTAACGACATAGAACCAGAACAGAGTAAAATTTAATGACATTTTTGGCAGTGTCTGTGTCGTAACAGTAGTTATGTCTTGACATAAAATTTGCGGAATCGGGGCCCAACTGGGATAAACCTTTGCTATGCTATATATGATCGCGTCAAGTCACCAAAAGGTAAGAGACGTGACTGTGTATGTATGGAAGAATAAAGATCGTGAATCATGTTTCTTTTTATCATGTTTCTATTTGGTTTATTAGATGTCCTCTAACGTCACATTTTTTACTCTATTCTCAGGTTCTATCTACAAAATAAAAATTCTAAAATACTGAACGTAATTTTTACACTTGTTTCTAGTAATTTTTAGACATACGTTTGTTCATAGCTCTTTTAAAGATATATTGAGTCAGCCAGCCTCTGAACTGCCTCACGCTCAAAAACTGCTGTGGCTACAGAAGCGCCGTACTGCTGGTCTATGGGCGCAGTGCGATAAATGTGACCGCTGGCGATATTTGCCTAACGTCATTGACCGCCATGAACTACCTAAGAAGTGGTATTGTTCAATGAATTCAGGTGAGCTACTCTTATAGGACAGTAGTAGCAAATGGATTAAGATATAGAAAAAAAGTTAATCGGTTCAGGCGAGATTTGAATCCGCGATCTTTCCCTTACAGGGGGAACGGTCTGACCACTAACCCACAGAACCTTCGCCAGAAACCATCCAAATTCTTCCATACATTTTTCCGTCTTACAACGACGGTGGGAGCCATCTACCGATATTCCCCCTGTAAGGGAAAGATCGCGGGTTCGAATCCCGCCTGAATCCATTAAATTTTTCCTATACCTAATGATTTGAATAGCTAACATTTTTTTTTTTTTATATATAGAACACGTCAATTAGACTTCGCCTTGCCTGATGGTAAACAGAAGGCAAAGTCCCAGAAAAGAGGGTCACCATTACTTACACATACCATAGCATACTAAATGCTTTAAAATTTCATTCAGTAGTAGCAAATACCTAAATTACAGATTATACTCCCTTGATACTCCATCAAAAACTGTGGGGACCGCTTTCCATAAGGCTTTTGTAGTTTGCTTGTCATCATCATCACAGCGTTACTTCCAGTTGTATCCAAAGCTTACACTTTGAGAGCTCGGAGTACGGTTTCCTACGCTTTCTCCTCCTGATGTGGCTCATCTTGGCTTTTATGTGAGTGACTGTCATCTGACTCCTATCCTTAAGAAAAGCCTGCGCCAGAAACTCACTCGTTAACCAGTATCTGCTGGCTATCTATGGACTTATAGGCGAGGTTTACTTGGGGCACCACAAAGATCTTTTAGGAGCCTCACCGACTCATACTCCTAGAGCCTCGAATCTGTTAAAGTACCACGGACACTGCTAAAAGTCAATTTAATTTTAGACTTCAAGGCAATGTTGTTAAAGTAAAAAATTAAGAAACTTTTCGCCTAATGATGGAAAAAGTGTAATGAAACTCTTTTCATTTCATTTTGGACCTTAACGATATAGAAATCTAATCTAAAACTGTCTGTAAAGTTTGTGGTATGACTGTGGTTTTAGGTACAATCGAGGGCCTCTACATAAAAATCTTCATTTAAAAGTACGATAGACCATCTCGCAATGCAACTCATCATCACCTTATTCTTGAGTCGCGGCTTTCACCGCCAAATCCGTAGTCCACTTGCCTTCAATTCTTCCTACATTTCGCACGGTCTTGTGCATTTCTAACAGGTTATTATCACACCCACTTTCTGGAACGCGGTGGGACCTCACCCCTGACTTTTTACATTGCAACTCTAAATTATCAAACAATTTCAGACCCTGAGTACGCAAGTTGTTCAGTGCCCGAAGCTCCACTGCGTCTACGAGATGAAGAAGACCTGATCCACAGCGAGTATACCGCAGGTTCGCTCGTATGGGCGCGACTGGCGGGTTGGCCCTGGTGGCCTGCCATGGTTGATGACTGTCCTGACGCTGAACAATTCTACTGGCTCGATGGATTCTCTGATATACCAGTAATTATTGAACTAGTATTTTTTTCTTTCTATGATGTTAAAGAAGCTACTTACAGCAGCGAGTGCTCATGCTCCATATTAGGATAACTAAAGCGCTTGCTCGTCGTTTCTCTCTCTAGCGTCCAGCAGATTGATATTGTCTAACACAACAATGCTATTCTATTGCCTATTTTTAATCCAGTATTCAGCCTTTTAAGTGCGTATCTTACCAGCCGGCAGTTTAGTGATGCAGAGGAATATAAAAACCCTTTTTGTTATTTACTTTATATTGTTCATACTAGAAGGCGGAGGATCGGAGAAAATGACGCACATTGGGAGAGGCCTATAGCCAGCAGTGGACTGCGGTGGGCTAATTGATTGATTGATTGTTCATAATTAAGAAGCTCTCCCAGATGGGTAATCAGATTTTATTTTACAGACGCACTATAATGTAGTATTCTTTGACAACTTGGAAGTTACTCGAGCTTGGATTGCTCCAGAGAATATGAAAACGTACGCATCTAATAAAAATACATTTAAATATTTACTGAAAAGCCGGAAATTCAACGACCGTATGAGGGTAGCTATATCCCAAGCAGATCAAGCTGATAAAATGGAGCTTGCAAAGCGTTTGGAAAAGTTTAGTTTCCTTAGTAGACATAAGGGAAATATTAATAGTCCTAAGAAAGTAAATAAAAATGATCTACAGAAATATCAAAAGCGTTTTAGGAATAAGTTCAACATTGAGTTTCCTATTGAAAGTTCGGATTCCGATGATGAGAGGAATATAAATAATTTGAGTGCAGTGAAAAACGGAAATGTTATTATGTTGGGGACACCGAAAAGAGCTAGAAAAGGTAAAAGTCAGGTTTCATCATTGCGAGTTCTGGCGAAAGCTAAAAATGACAATTTAACATCAGTTAATGAAACAGAGCTCACACAAATAGTCACTGAATCTCCAAGATCGAAAGAAAATATGAATAGTGAAAAACCACCCAATTCTATGGTGGCTCAAGTTGGAAGCACAGACGCAACGTCTATGGACAACGGTAATAATATTCGACAATCTAATTATTTTGTATAAATCATATACAAAGAATACGATCTCTATACTTTTTCAATGTATTACAAGCTTGTTTTTAACTTACCTAAGGGTGCTTACATAAAGAAACAGGTTGCCGGTTTCGGCGAGCCGGCGTCGATGCGGTGCGAGTTTAAACTGGTCGCCACTGACAAAGCGCATACGGAGTAGGGTCTTAGTGAATGAGTTTGTATGATGGACAGTTTTTATTTTTCTTTATGGTACCCATGTCCGTTGATTTCCTTTCTTGTTGAAATCTATATTATTATCATAAAGCTACAGAGTTTGTTTGGTGTACACGCTAGTCTGAGTATAGGAACGGTAGGTTTTAATTGAAAATTATTTTTGTATTATATTGTCCGTTTATTGTAATAATATTTAACCTATAATCTGCTTCGATGAACAGACTTCAACACAAAACATTTTTTCAAGTAAATCCTTCTGTTCTTTTACCTACTGAGATTAGCGTGTCCAACCAAACAGACAAACTCTATAAAATTAATAGTAGTATAATATTGGTAGGTATGGATAACAAAAATAATAGAAATCAGCAAGACTGTCCCCCATGCAAACTCATTTACACACACCCTTCTAAGTTCAAACAAACGCCAATCGCACCGGCTCGCCGATACTGGCAACCTGCTTCTCAATGTAAGCACCCTAAGGCCAGCTACTAGCCTACCCAACCCAGGTAGGTATGGTATAGGTAAAATTGTTTGTTGCATTAATTCGACACTTTAAAAGGACGAGATCCAGATGACCATGCAATCATTTGACTGAACTGAGTGTGTGTGAAACTGTTCTACTGATAGTAGAAATCCTAACCATTTTTTTCGTTTTGTTTTTTTTTGTGTACTAATTAGGTGGCAGATATTCACACGGCCCACCTGATGGGAAGTGGTTACAGGGGCCTATGGACGTGTGTTTTTAGAACACTCCCTATTGGGAGTGTTCTAATAAGTTCCCTACATTACTTCATTGTTCAGTCCGTTAATTGCTTGGAGCCCGCTAGATGGTAAGACGCTAGAGTAAAGTCGAGAAGATTGGGTTACCAGATGTTGTCGGTATTAAAATGATGATCCCTATTTCGACGGCTTACGATACCCCGCTTAAGGAACCCGGGATTGTAAGAAGTGTGCGAAACGTAAAGAGGGTGCTCAGACTCGGATGGCAAATTTGTTTATTGAAATTTTAATGTTTTATCAATATTTCAGATACTTCCACAACTTATTTACCGGAGAAACGATCTGAAAACCCTGACTTCAGCATCAGATTAGAAACTCCTAACAGCGATGACTTTGATTTCTAAAAGTATCTATATAAACATCGGTTTATTTTTTTTTTTCACGACATTTGTGTTTAAGTTTTATTTCTCCATAAATATATAAAATATATTATTAACTTAAAAGGATTTTCAATTGGTTTGCTATTTTAATTTCTACTTACAGTTTTTAAAATACACAAGTGAAAAGTTTTTTATACCTCTTAGGTATCAGACAAGCAGACGGCCCACCTAATGATAAGTGGTTACCCTGGAAAGCATTAAAGTTGTGGTTTTTAAAAACTTATGTACATAACTATAGGACACCGGAAATAAGCGTGCCACTGACCGCGTCGATGATGATTTTGAATTTAGAACGAACACGTGTTGCTTTTCAGTCAGTTCAAATTAATGCTATATTGAAACACCGTTTATTACTAATTTGAAGTGGTAAGATAATTAATCTACACGTGTATCTACTTAAAAATCATCATTGTCATATCATACGTAATCATAAAATATGATTAAGGTAAAATGAGTACTAGACCACTTTAAAAAAAAGAAACTTATACCTTTCTATAATCTAATACCTATTAAATGTATGGGAGTGTTCAATGTCAAAATGTTAGATACCTACTTCTCGTTTGATTAAAAAAAGTTTTGATGTCATTTTACTCATTAGGTAGGTAACGTATCAAAAATCTTTAAATAATATCGAAAGCGATATCATTTAAAGTTTTTTGATATCTGTAATAAGTATCTGTATGTTTAAGCGACTGAACAGGCACGTGACACTTATAGGCTTATATCCTCTTTGCTAATAGGTGAAAAAATAGACCTAAGATGCCCAGAGTGCATGGACGACGAGGAGACCAGCCTCCACCTACTTGCCAAATGTCCCGAAATCAAATGTACCTACTCACTAATACGTTGGGAGACAGTGGGGAAGGACACATTAGCAACACAAAACGAGGCACACATCGAGGTTCTGAAAGTGGAACTCATAGTAAGATTTTGTAAAGAAACACGTAGGTACGACGGAAAGATGTGATTACCGGGAGGATGCTTAGCCTCCCCAAGGAATAGGGTAATTGGGTGAAATGGGACCCAAAAGGGACGATCACCCGTCCGGTCCACGGCGTCCCCTGCTGGAACTAAGTAAGCGTATACTGCAAATGATGTGAGATGCGTAGCGGTTCGAATATAATTTTGAAGGATCTCTTCATTAATTCTCATAATAGCTTTATATAGGTAACAAGACTGTATAAGTAGGTATATAAATAGTTGACCCATCTCAACTTGTACGAAAAAATCCACCAAACTATGTCTGTTATTGTGACCTTCGTGAAAGAACAAGAGTTATTATTTTTTATAACATCTGATGTTATAGGTAAAGTTTACAGTGCATCAAACATACTTTTTGCCAGTCAGAATATTTCCAATTTTTATCCAACTACAAACAATATATAACGTCACATTCTTCTTATTATTATTATTTTATTGAAATAACTCCTTACATCGGTTATACCTATAGGTTGCCATAACGTCACATTGGTTTTTTATTTCTTGACCTAAATTTCTTAATCACCATTTCATAAATTCCCTTTAAAAGTTTGCTATTTTCTAATCTATTCTATTTTCTTTAATCTATGTTCTACTCTATCTTTACTATTAAAGAGCCTGTTAAAGTAACGATAAAAGAGTACCAGTATGTAATCGTTACTTTAAAAATTAGTACTCGTTTAATTATCGTTTCGATACGTTACTCGTTACATTTATACTTCTTATAGATAAAAAAAATCTCGTTCTTTGTAGCGTACGTCCTTTAATTCTTGCGCGAAACAATCGACCAGCTAATGTTTCTTTTGTATACACGTATCTTTTTTTTATACCACTAAGTTGGCAGACAAGCACACGGCCCACCTGATGGGAAGCGGTTACCGTGGCCTATGGACGTATGCAACACCAGGGGTGTTACACTCGCGCTGCCGACCATGAAGAAACCTTCTGATGCCCCTCTTGAAGAACCCCTTAATGTAGGCGCTTGGGAAACCCACAGCAGGGAGGTCATTCCACAGCTTGAGTGTGCGTGGGTAAGTTTCTTTCAAACCGCACAGTGCGCACCGTCTCAGGTCGCAATGTGTGGGGATAAATTCCCTGCCTATGGCGAGAGGTGCGATGATAGAATGTAGCTACGGGCATCATGTCAAACAATTCATCCGCACAAACCATTGTATAGGCGGTAGAACACACACAGTGAGGCAAAATCCCTCCTAAGGCTAAGAGGTTCCACTCTACCTGTGAGTATGGGATTGTCAACCAGCCTCAATGCCCGTCTTTGCAACGAGTCGAAGGGGTCAAGTTGGTATGCAGGTGCTCCAGCAAAAAGGTGACAGCAGTACTCCATGTGAGGCCGGACCTGTGCCTTATAAAGAAGGAGTTGCTGCCCCGCAGTAAAGTACTGCTTCGCCCTGTTGAGCACTCCGAGTTTTCTTGATGCCAACTTAACCTTGTCCTGCAAATGACTTCGGTATTAGACGTCGCTTGAGATATCGACACCAAGGATCCCGATACTCGAGGAGATGGTAAGCGGTGTGCCCAGGAATTGCGGCGCTACAATGAATGGGGTTTTCTTAACGGTGAATACACATACTTGTGTCTTAGTGGGGTTGAATTGGACTAGGTTTAGTCGTCCCCAATCGGATACTCCAGAGAGAGTAGTCTCGATTTCAGACACAAGTTGCTCGCGACTCTTCTCCACCTCGGACTGAGGGATATTTGCACGGCCCATCATGTAACACGTGTCCCCGGTACTGTCGTCCGCATAACAATGAATGGAGCCAGGACGCAGTATCTCTTATTAGTCTGTGCATCGCATCAACGGTACTTACATGAACTGGAATACACTACACGTAAAGCGTCGATTAGACGCTCATGCCATCAATCATAAATACGTTTGAATGATGGTTATAACCATCACTCATTCATTACACGTTCAATCAGAATTTTCATCAGTCACACCAAAATCTTCACAGAGAATACACGTGTTCACGCAAAGTAATATACCTAATTATGGATATTCATAATAAAGCTTGTGTTGGAATTTTGTTTGCCATTTTGAGTAAAACACTAATAAAAAGATAGCGTAGGGTAAAAGACTGGCTATTAAAAAGGGATTTCTATGTCCATTATGAACTTGTTGGCTGACATACGGAAACAGGATACAGATTATGAAAATTGTTTTCGCATTATGGATGCGTGTTTTGATAACCTTTTGGACATCATACATAAAGAAACAAGATAAGATTTTTTATATTATTTAGGTGGCAGACAAGCACACGGCCCACCTGATGGAAAATGGTTACCGTGGCCTATGGACGCGTCCGAGTGCCATTACTGCGATGCGAGCGAGGACTCGGATCTGTACACGCTCACAGAGTGTCCAACGTGGGAGACTCCAAGACGGAAGCTGGTGGCGGCCCTGGGAGTGAAAGCCCTCACGTTCGCCACCATACTCGCGACGATGGTTCACTGCGACGATGCGTGGGCGGCCGGCGCCTCCTTCTGCGAGCAAGTAATGCTCATGAAGGAGGAGGCGGGCCGGGAGTAGCAGTGGCAGCAACGAAGAATCACAAGTCAAGCTGCCCGCGTACGAAGGCAACTCGGGCTTCGAAGGTCAGTGAATGACCTCCGCCCTCCATGAGTGCAGGCCTGAGGGTGACGGGTGGAACCACCTGTCACCCTGGCAGAAGCAGACCGCGATGGCGGCGCACCTTGCGCGCCTCCCCTTTTTCGGGGACGAGTTGGGGACTTTATGGTTCCCACACTCGAGGAGAAGGCCAGATCGAGAAAGATGGCTCTAGGTCAGCCGGGATGCGAGGGATGTATCTGTTAACCTCACCTTCGACAACCAAAAACGACTCACAGACGTCGTGCGTTTTAGTCGGTTTGAGTCCTATATAACCTCTCCCACCGGCTACGGTGGTTGGGGTATCCATGGGGATTTATTACACTCGCGGCGCCAACCTAATGCCCTTCTTGAAGAACCCCATATTGTAGTCCCTTGGGAAAACCACGGCAGGGAGTTCATTCCACAGTTTAAGCCTACATGCGAGAAGTTATAACTCCTGAAGGAAAACTTGGAGCCACTTTACGATATCTCGCTACCGGTAGAAATAATGAAGACATTAAGTTTACAGTAATTTTGTCACCGTAGCCGCCGCCTCGTTTACTTTTTCCATGTCCAACTTCACCGCTGTCTGCACACTGACCGACGCGTGATATATGAAATGCCACTACACGTTCACTCAAAAGTCATGATTGATGGTTGAATGAAGCAAAAATGAAAATATTCAAATAATCGACAATCACCATCAATCATCGCATTAGACGGTAGGCTATTCGTTAATTACGGCCGTGACTGTGGTTAAACTGACAGCAAAACCTACCATGTAATGGACACCTCACGGGTAGGTATTATAAAAAATACGTACTACCTAGTACCTACCCATACGAGAAATGCGAGACACGCGAGTAACGAAATGAATAGTGTATAGCGTTTCGTTACTCGGTACTTTTTAGCGTTACTCAGTACCGAATACATGCGGTTTGCTAGCTACAGGCAGAACTTAAACTTAAGACTACTCTCTGTCTATGGTCTGGCTGGTCTATGAATGATATCGATAACTGTCAAAGAAATTGACCAAGTCCGTGTGCATGTGAAATGTGAATATATTTTCTTATAAAATCTATCGTTCCAATTCAAGGATTACAGTGATTTAATCTTAGTAACATCTACAGCATCTGCTGTGGGAATTATCGAATTATGGCTACCATATCTTTTGCTAAAAGTTTGGTTAACCCAGGTACGGCTTGTGGATAGTACAATATTCACTATATTTTAATCATAATTAGACATATATGTTAAATTAATGTAGGATTTTAATTTCATATATGTAAAACCTATATATTTCATAATTTTTCATTAAATTTTGTGATATGGAGATGATACACATTTATCAGACTATTATGTAAAAGCAGGTCATAGTGAGCAAGCCGCCAATAATTATCTTATTAGAGATATATGCTGTTAAATCTAATTGGAGTGTTTAGTTTTATGTATCCCCAATGTATCATTTATTTTAAAATGTCCCTTCAACTATTTATTTTTAGGTTAAGGTATTGATTATCTCATTTTAACCTGTCAATGCAATATTTCCTTTCAAGCCGTCAAATTACTGCTAAAGCAGAATCATTGTTCACACATAAGAGCTACTTCCTTGCCTGGACTAACACCATTGAGCATTATCCTCAGAAGAAATTATGCAGAAAAACAAGTGTTTGAGCGAACAAAACCTCACTGTAATGTTGGCACTATTGGACATGTTGACCATGGCAAAACTACACTCACTGCAGCAATAACCAAAGGTAAACATAACCTGCATACTAATATATGAAATGAGCATCACCATTTTAGCATTGTTTATTTATAGTTCCATCCAAAGCCGAGTCTCAAAAGCCTGGGTCTGCTTACTTCCTCTGTTTTTAGTTGGGCCTAATGTAAGTGCAACTGCTGTCTAGCCCCACAGCAAAAGCCTGCACCTTGTCAATCAATCAGTTGGTGCAGCAACTAGCAAGTGATGAGCTTGGCCCCTAAAGCCATAATCAGGCCACATCCACCCACATAAAATCTCCAGATATGTAGCAAAGTATTTTCAGCTAGCTGTTCTAAACCTCAATTTATTATGCATTTCAAAAAGTTTGAAATAAGATTAAAAATTAGGATGGCCAACATTATTTTACTGAAGTTTCATCAAAAGGGTGAATTTTCTTAAAAGTATTTCATTTATGTAGAAAATAAATTTTATGAGTGCTAGAAGCATAAACAAAAACCTGCATTTTTCTTGAAATATTAAAGAGTAATAATAACCTTTTACAATTTATTTGGCCACTGTACATATATAAACTATTGAATGTTTTGCATTACAGTATTATCAGATCTAAACTTAGCCCAGTCAAAGGGTTATGCAGACATTGACAATGCACCAGAAGAGAAAGCCCGAGGTATCACCATCAATGTTGCTCATGTGGAATACCAAACAGAGTCGAGGCATTATGGACACACTGACTGCCCAGGTCATGCTGACTATATCAAGGTACTTATAAATTATATAAGGTAGCCAAGATTGACTGTATGGAAGGTGGAGTATCAAGTACTACTAACATTGCACACAGAGGAGGTAGGAAGTAGGAGTCCATAGATTACTGTGGCTATAATAAAGTTGTGTTATGTTTCTGAGGGTGAGTAGGGTAGTCAGAACTCACTGGAGAGGTTTTGTGCTGTCATTGGGAAGACATGTGATAAAGTTATGACTTTATCACATGTCATATATATACATATATATATATATAGAATGTTGGAAATGGTATATTGTTTTACTTTACACAAAGACCAAAAAAAACTTTCTATTTTTACAGAACATGATCACGGGCACAGCTCAAATGGATGGTGCCATACTGGTAGTGGCTGCCACAGATGGTGTGATGCCACAAACTAGAGAACATTTAATTCTTGCAAAACAGATTGGTATTCAACATGTGGTAGTTTTTATTAACAAAGTGGATGCAGCTGATGAGGAAATGGTGGAGCTTGTAGAAATGGAAATCAGAGAGCTGATGTCGGAAATGGGTTATGATGGTGATAAGATTCCTGTTGTTAAGGGTATGTAGACTTTATTAAGTTTATTTATGTTTGTTACTTACATTATGTTTTCTTTAATATATAATAGTAATAGTATGATGATAATGAAAGTGAAACACTTGATTATGCTAGAAAATAGCCCAGCTCAACAGTCAACCAAATTTTCACCAAATTGTGCTTAGAAAGAAAATGTAAGTTATCTATTGTAATAATAAAAAAAAGTGATTTTATTTTTCTCTGTATCTCCTATTTAAAAGAAATAGAAATAAAATTGGTTTGTAAGTACATTACCATAAAAGTTCGGGCGCCTTGGAGATACACATGCCTAGGATAATCAGCGGAGATTGGAAACTTTTAATCTGCCGGAGGTGAGCTAAATGAAACCAAACGGTGAGGTTTAAGGTTTTATTGTCCACTCCAGTGTGCATTTAGAAATAGTTGCAAGGATACATTCCTAATGTATATCTAACCTTAAATTTAAAATTAGAGTTTTATAAGCTAGGTCAATCTGAACCTATGTCAATATGATCTTATGTCACCAATGCATTTTTTAGGTTATTTTGAAGTTTAGATTTAAAATATAATTAAAGTAAGCTCACGGCATCCCTCGGCGAGTATATGTAAACACAGCAGCGAGAAAGCTCGTAGCAGGCGAAGTTTTCAGTTTAAGCCCATGCGGTACATCCAGGTTTGAGGCGAAAAGTCCAAACCCTCCATAAAGAAATGCAGATGTCCGAAGACAAAGGTCCAAAGAAAAAGTCCAAAGGAAAAAGAAAAAGGAAAAAGAAAAGACGGTTCCAATTTGGAAACCTGTAACAAAATTGCATGTCATTAGAACAAACTCCAATATGAACACGAGGTCCTAATTTTTTTATAAATTTGTGCGACTTACCGCCTTAATTTGCTGGAACAATGCCAATAGCAAAAGAAATCACAACATTCTCAGATTAAGAGCTGAAACAATAGAATTTTAACAATTATTTTTCAAATTAGGAACGTGGCAATTCCAACAAAGTGAATCTTATTAAAAAATGACAACTCACCAGAAATAAACTATAATTCCACAAGAGGATAGTTGTGAAGACACAAACTATTATCCTTTAGGCCAAAATACTCTCATTTTTATGAGATTTATTGAAATTAAGTTACGAGGCCATGAATATCGACCATCCAGCCTCAACGCTAGGAAGAAAGGTCCTTTGACAGCTATACGTCAAAATGTCATTCACTCCGCGTTCCGAAACTTTTCGTTCAAAAATAGAATTAAAACCGGTGTGACGACATTTGCAGAGCGCGTCGTTACATTACATCCCTCCCCAAAAAGAAAAAAGAAAGAAAGAAACTTCCTTTTCTAATGAAAATTATGAGAGTCCAGAACAAAATTCCAAAAAACCTCAAAAGACAAAATGTCTTCCAACATTTTTCAATAAACAAAAAAGGCAATGCGAAAGCATCTTGCATTGGGTATTGCAGAAATAATTATAAACTAAAGAATGGGAAAGCATTCCTAAAAATCAAAGAATGTGAAAACACTCGAAAAGTAAAGAATTAAGTTGAAAAAGAATTTCCAGTTTCAAATGGAAACAAAGGACACTATCCAACTTAATGGAATAACCGAAACCAAACTCAGAAAAGAGTAAAAACTTATTTCAACACAAAAGTGAAAATAAATCCTTCAATAAAACAAATTAAACAATCCCTACTCAATTCCATTCCAGATATCGATTAGGCAACCAACGCCGTCGAATCTAATCCTTGATCTTAACCAGCCTTCTAGCATCAATACAAAAGTGCGGTTGAGCTCCCACGCCACCGACTCTATACCAGCTATTCCTGAAACAAAAATATGAAACTAACAAGATATCGGTTAAGCACCAACGCTGCCGAATCTGAAAGAAAATCGGTAAAAACAATGAAGTTTTCCCATTGTCGGTTAGGTTGAAAAGCCGCCGACTTCAAATTCCTATTCCAACATCCAAAACGTCAAAACAAAATCACAACAAAAGTGTCGTAATAATATATTTATAAGCATTGTGATCGGCATAACACCACCAACTTTCCGAGCACAAGCAAAATATAAAGAAAATATGACAATTGTGACCAGTACAACACCACTGACTTTCTGAGCACAACCGCATAAGAAAAGTATGACATTTGCGACCGGCACAACACCACCGACATCCCGTGCGCAAAGCATAAAAAATGTAACAATGTGTATAAAAACACAATCGTACAAAAAGAGAAAAACGACAATTACGACCGGCTCAACACCACCAGCTTCCCGTGCGCAAAGCGTAAGGTGTGACTATGTGTATGAAACACAATAGCACAAAAAATTGTAAAGTCCAGTAAGACACAAGTTTCCCAAAAAATGGTATAACAGGATGTGTAAAAAATGCATAAAATGCGTCCAATCCGAGAATCTTAATACTAAGAAAATAACCCAGAACTGTACAAAAATAAAGTTCAAGAAACTTAATTTTCCATTCCCTAAGTGAGTGGAAATAAGTCAAGTGAATTTAATGTAGAAAATGAATATTAAATTTCACTCTTATATTAGAGTAGAAACTAAATTCCTAAATTTGTACAAAATATACAATATTAAATATACAAGTGTATAAAAATATATACAGGAAAATAATCCTATACAACAAAGATAAATAAAAATATAAGATCTTTTGATGTGGAACAATTTGTTAATATGGAGTAGAGTTACACAATAACAAGTCCTAAAATGACCTAAGTTATTTTTGAAGGAAACTAAAATTGAAATTAATAAATTGTTGTGAAGTTCCTAACATACATCTCCTTTCAAAATCCCTTAGCCTCACAAACATCACCTTACAATGGGATTATACTTCAAACAAAGTACCAAAGACAAAGATAGACATTGTCAAAACAAGAATAATTTTAATATTTAATTATGTCTTTAATATGATAACGACCAGTATAGTTTTTATTAAGGTCTTTTAAAACATAAACATTAGAGGAAATTTTATCTATTATTTCACACTTAACAAACTTAGGTGCTAACTTAGCCGAAAAGAATGCAGGAGCATTAGACTGCACAAAACTTCTCCTCCACACTATATCTCCCACCTCAAAAGAAATGACCTTCCTTCCTATATTATAATAACGCGCATTACGCTTATAAGCTTTAAGCAATGAAGCTTGAACTTTTATAAAAATATCACTAAGTGATTTAAGTGAAAAAGCAAATGAAGACCTATCAACAACATCAAGTTGATTGAGGTTATCAAAAGAATTACTAAAACGGTGCAATGAAGCATCAAAAATAAGTTCTCTACCGAACATGAGAAAATTAGGAGTGAAATCTGTAGCTAGATTCACACTACTATTTAAAGCTAATTGAACATGAGGCAAATATTTTGACCAAGTTCTATGATCATCTTTAACAAAACAAGAAATACATGTTTCGACTGTTTTGTTATATCTCTCTACAGGATTATTTTGAGGTGTATATAAAGTATTATAAAATATTTTACTAATATTATAACTTTTTAGAAAATCTACAAATTGCTTAGCTGTAAATTGGCTTCCATTATCACAAACAAAAATTTTATGTTTAACTAAATGAGTAAGACCTAAGCCTCTCTTTTCATAAGAAATATTTTCAAAAAGTGAAATAATTTTATTTAACTCGTGTTTCTCAGAAGGAGAAAGTTCAGAAACAGAAGTAACTGCATTTACACAAGTAGTGGATTCATATTCAAAAGTAATATTATTCCATAAGTCTTTAGCAAGATTAAATTTCAACCAAAAGTCAAATCCCAAAATAATTGAAGGTTTAAAAGAAGGTATTATCAAAAAATCTACATTTTGAGTTAAGTTATCACAAGTGATAGGTAAAACCATAGTTCCAATAACATTGTGTGCAGAACCATCAGCAGTAACAGCGTTACCTTTATAAGGTTTAAATTTATAACCTAATTGCAAAAATGTTTGATGAATATTAGAACCGAGTACACAACTACAAGCTCCACTATCTAACAAACCTGAATAAAATTTATTATTAATATTAAAATTTAAATAAGGTCTAGTGTCTTTATGTTTAACAAACAAAACAGGAGCAGCCCTGATATTATTAAAGAAAACTTTCAAATAATCCAACCATTCATTAAATTCTTTCTTACAAGTGGCTTCATTCGGAGCACCGCTAAATTTTTTCAACATCGAGTCACCAGAGGTTTTATCAAAAACTAGGGCTCGATGGGACCTGATACGTTTTTTGACTGAACAGTATTTGAATTACAAACTTCGCAATTCTTCGTAGTGACGCCAAGCTTGTGACATTTAAAACAAATTACACCTGGAAATGTAGGGCAATTTTTATAAGAATGTCCAGAGGACTTACATTTTAAACAAGTTAAATCATCTGATTTAACAGCACTAATTTGAGCAGAATATTTTTCTTTTTTAATACTTTTATTCTCACTCAAGTTCTTTCTTGACACAAAATTCTCTAATTCTCTGCTGAGGTTAATAAATTCGTCGATAGAAGAAATAGTTCTACCAAACACAAAAGGTGTGTAAATATTCAACATGTTATGTTTAATAATAGTTATGAGGGTAGCATCAAAAACAGGCATAGACAAACGGCTAGCCATATCCATTATGTCTGTAATAAAATCTGGTAATGACTCAGTTATCTTTTGTTTACGAGTACGGAGTTCATGTTCCAAATGATAATCAAATTCAATTCTATCAAAACGTTTCAACAACGCAGCCTTCAAATCCTGCCAAGAAGCAATACGAATACGAACACTACGAAACCATTTAAGCGCAGTGCCTGACAAAAGATCAGAGAATGAACTAACCAAAAAATATTCATTAAAATTTTTAAACAAGAAATATTCTTCCACTTGAGTAATAAATTCCCTAACGCACGATTTACCATCATACAAAAGCTTACTTCGTTTTAAATCAGGCAACTTAGTAACAGAAGGCAAGTTTTTCCTCAAATTATCATTCAATAAAACATTCATCATATTAAATGAAGATGCGGCTCTCAGACTATGATCACCAGCTCCTCGACTATTCGAAAATGGATCAACAACTTCAGATAAATCAGCCATGACATGAGGCATCTCATGAGTAGAAGTACCAACTGGAACATCACCAACAATATTCTCAAACAAAGGCGGGACCTGTATTTCCTTATCCATGTTTGATTTATAAAAGGATGTGAAAATCTAATAAAAAGTTGTATTAAATACACTATAAGTTTCTAATTAAAGTATCAATTAAAGTTTCTAATTAAAGTTAATTAAATTATGAATGAAGTTAATTGCATTGATAGCAAAACGCTAAACTCAAAAGTCAAACAAACTCATAGAATGGAATGTTATTGTTGCAAAAATTATTTAGGTCAAATGCCTATAAAGATAAAAATGCATTAGTGATTCACAAAATAAATTATTTATGTCTACTTAAGGTAAACAGCAAATATTCAAATATTACTATGTTTTCACACATGTGAATAAAGGTTAAGAACTAGTAATTATATAATATTACTAAGTGGAAAATCTTACCTGTAATAAACAAAAGCTATATAAGATAAAACAATTATAACAATAACCATGTTATACAAATTGAAACATTCACCTGTAATTGAGAGATACAAACAATAGTACTAACTTGTAGTATGATTAGTTTTGCAAAGTAAACAACAACGAAGATCCACTGTAATACACAGTTATGTAACAGTAAAATACATGAAGAAAACACTGTTCTTAACATGATAAGGCAAAAAATAATGCAAAGGTGACAAGGAACAAAGATATATGCACACTGTCATGTCCCTGTTCGCGAGTGCCAGGTGTAATAATAGAATAAATGTGCCAGATGTAATAATAAAAAAAAGTGATTTTATTTTTCTCTGTATCTCCTATTTAAAAGAAATAGAAATAAAATTGGTTTGTAAGTACATTACCATAAAAGTTCGGGCGCCTTGGAGATACACATGCCTAGGATAATCAGCGGAGATTGGAAACTTTTAATCTGCCGGAGGTGAGCTAAATGAAACCAAACGGTGAGGTTTAAGGTTTTATTGTCCACTCCAGTGTGCATTTAGAAATAGTTGCAAGGATACATTCCTAATGTATATCTAACCTTAAATTTAAAATTAGAGTTTTATAAGCTAGGTCAATCTGAACCTATGTCAATATGATCTTATGTCACCAATGCATTTTTTAGGTTATTTTGAAGTTTAGATTTAAAATATAATTAAAGTAAGCTCACGGCATCCCTCGGCGAGTATATGTAAACACAGCAGCGAGAAAGCTCGTAGCAGGCGAAGTTTTCAGTTTAAGCCCATGCGGTACATCCAGGTTTGAGGCGAAAAGTCCAAACCCTCCATAAAGAAATGCAGATGTCCGAAGACAAAGGTCCAAAGAAAAAGTCCAAAGGAAAAAGAAAAGACGGTTCCAATTTGGAAACCTGTAACAAAATTGCATGTCATTAGAACAAACTCCAATATGAACACGAGGTCCTAATTTTTTTATAAATTTGTGCGACTTACCGCCTTAATTTGCTGGAACAATGCCAATAGCAAAAGAAATCACAACATTCTCAGATTAAGAGCTGAAACAATAGAATTTTAACAATTATTTTTCAAATTAGGAACGTGGCAATTCCAACAAAGTGAATCTTATTAAAAAATGACAACTCACCAGAAATAAACTATAATTCCACAAGAGGATAGTTGTGAAGACACAAACTATTATCCTTTAGGCCAAAATACTCTCATTTTTATGAGATTTATTGAAATTAAGTTACGAAGCCATGAATATCGACCATCCAGCCTCAACGCTAGGAAGAAAGGTCCTTTGACAGCTATACGTCAAAATGTCATTCACTCCGCGTTCCGAAACTTTTCGTTCAAAAATAGAATTAAAACCGGTGTGACGACGTTTGCAGAGCGCGTCGTTACACTATTACATACATAATCACCTCCGCTAGCTCCGGGGGATTTCCACACGTAAAAAAGGTTCTTAATATCAGCATTTGGCGAATCCGACAGGTCTGTTTTGTTAAATTATTAAAAAGTTGTTCCTGCCTTATTTTAAAGTATATTATAATACTATAAGTATATACATATAGACATCTTCTATTACCCATTAATTTCCATTTTCTATCAATCTACAGGCTCTGCTCTCTGCGCATTGGAAGGCAAAAGCCCAGAAATCGGCGCCGAGTCTATCAACCAGTTGTTAAAGGAAGTCGACTCATTTATTCCAACGCCTATTCGGGAATTAGACAAGCCATTCCTCATGCCTGTTGAGTCTGTTCACTCCATTCCTGGACGTGGTACTGTGATCACAGGACGTTTGCATAGAGGTATGTATATTATTTAGTTAATTTAATTGGTTTTAGGGCAACCCCGACTCAGGCACAGGTACACGACTTGAGTCAACAATGGTACCCAAAAGACGGCAATAGGCTCACCTCCTATTACGTAAGACCGAAAACAAAGAATGACCCACGTTTTGCGCTGTCCGACCTTGGTCATAGTATTTAGCGTTGGACTTGCTAGCTTTCCCTTTCAAGTGGGATGAAAGGCTGGAATAATGATGATCTAACACATTTATCATTCTTTAATTTATACCAGTTAGGTAGCAGACAAGCATACGGCCCACCTGATGGAAAGTGGTTACCGTGGCTTATGGGCGTGTGTAACACCAGAGGAGTTACACTCGCGCTGCCAACCCTGTAAGCACAGTTTCTGGGCTGTTAATGTAGAAGACAAGGCATCCTTTAGTCTTCCCACGGACAGCACAAACCCTCCAGTGAACTCTTGCTACCCTGCTCACTGCTGGGAACACAACACGATGTTATTATGGCCGCGGTATTCTGTAGGGCGAAGGAACTTCCCCAGTTGGACTGCTCAATTGGAGCGGAATTCAAGTGTCCTACCTCCGTAGTAATGATTTTACAATGTTAATAAATTCAAACAGATTAATATAATATTGCATTCTACTTTTAGGTGTTCTAAAGAAAGGCACTGAGTGTGAAATTGTTGGTCATGGCAAAGTAATGAAAACAACTGTAACAGGAGTTGAGATGTTCCACAAGACTCTTGAGGAAGCTCAAGCAGGTGACCAACTTGGAGCGCTGGTCCGCTCCATTAAGCGTGAGCAAATCAAACGTGGAATGGTCATGGCCAAGCCTGGCACAGTCAAGGCACATGATAGTATTGAAGCTGCAGTCTACATTTTAAGCAAGGAGGAAGGTGGTCGCCAGAAACCTTTCACATCGTTCATTCAATTACAAATGTTCTCCATGACCTGGGATTGCGCCACCCAAGTACAAATTCCTGATAAAGAGATGGTTATGCCTGGTGAAGATGCTACGTAAGTATTTAATTGTGTTGTTGTAGGGTATGTTTCAAATATTGACTGGAGATAAGACTCACAATGGCACGAAAATGCTCACACAGCATCACCAGAGTTAAAGTTTCAGGTTTGTCAGGGAGCAGGTTACCTATATAGACGGCGCAGCCGTATCGCTTACTAAAAAGCAATTTACTACACTACTAGTGTGCGTAATTAGTATGTATCTCTTTTGTAGGTGTACCTCTTGGTAAATATCCTATTCCGTTTTAATTTAAAAAAAGATTCTTCAACTCTGATAGTATATTAAGGATGTTGAAGACATGCAATTATTTTCTAATTGTCATTTATTTGCAGGTTGCGATTACGTCTATTGAAGCCCATGGTATGCGAAACTGGCCAAAGATTTACTTTACGTCTGGGAGATTTAACACTTGGTACTGGAGTTATTACCAAGATCAATAACAACTTATCTGAAGAAGACAGATTGAAACTCTTGGAGGGTAAGAAGGCAAGAGAAAAGGCTATTGCCAAGAAGTAAATGTTATTAGATATTAAATAAAACTGTAAGATTAGGAATGTAGTTCCAGTTATTGTACTATGCATTTAACAATGGAAAAAATAATTAAAAACCTTTAATTCCAATAATTTTTTTATTTTAATTTTTTTCAACCTGCAAATAAATAATGACAACCATCAATGAGTATGTAATAGATTTGTCAATTAATTGAGTAGGTACGTCTATCAGCTGCAATTTCACTATCAGGAATGATGAAGACATTGCGAAAAGGAGAAGAAAACGCGGATCTCGCGCTCTGAAGTGTATGCTTTGCAAGTCACTGGGAAAAATCCCAGTATGGAGATGGTAGGTATTCTATGAGGTTTAGCTACCAATATAAATCTAACGCATACCTGCCTAATTGAAACTTGTTTGGTTCATGCCATTTTTATATCTATTATTCTATCTCGACCTGAATGCAGATCTGCTCAATAAACTCGACCGCCTTCTCAACAATTGCATTCGATTCACCTTTAACCTTAGGAAATATGATCACGTCTCAGCTCATCGTTCGGAGTTAGGACGGTTGCCGATACGTCAGCGACGCAGCTTGAGGGCGGTGATGATGATACATAAAATTTTAACCACTCCTAATGTCCCCTCTTATTTATCATCTCATATTCAGCTACTTGGTTCTCACCACAACAGAAATCTGCGGTCAGCTGACAACCGTCTTCTCCACTGTCCTACTCATAGTTCCAGCCTAATTCATTCTTCTTTCCTCGTGCAAGCAATTCTCCTCTGGAATGCGCTTCCTCTCGAAATCCGGATGACCACTAACCGTGCTACGTTCAAGTACAAAGTACGTCCGCACTACTACAGTAGCCCCTACTATGGGCCCCCTAGTCATAGTAATGTGTATAACCTCAATGTTGATATATTTTGTCATTATGTATTTATAAAAAGATTTTTTCACAAGTTTACACTTGGTATTTTCCTAAATCCCGCCCTGAGACCTTCAGGGAAAAGAGAGGTTCGGATTCCCTTGAATTTACAAATACTGTGTTAGTTAAAATTTAGTGTACACCGCAAACTACCCTGATTACTGGCAGCATAGTCCATACACTGGTTGTCTGGAAGAGATCGCAGATTGCGATAAGACCGCCCATTGTACAACTATCTAGAATGTATGTATCCATTGTATGTGTCCTATGTTTGGTGTGCAATAAATAGTATTATTGTTATTATTATTATATAAGTACCTAATATATTTAAAAGTACTATTTCTTATGTATTATAGTGTGTACCTATGTATAATGTAAGTAAGTATATATTATTATTGTGAACATAGATAATATGACAATAAATTATTTTGCCTGCACCTACCTCAATTTATCTCTGCATCATCCTAAGGTTGACTGTTAGATAATGCCTTTAGCATTAAGTCCGCCTTTGTACAAAATTACTGTGCATAAAGTTAAATAAATATTTTTTTCTAATGTTATAGGATTCAACAGTTCAGTATGTAAATGACTTCGTGTTACCTGACCGGCCTATACAAAATATATACAGGTCTGGTCAACTACAACAAATAGCTGGGTACTGGCTCTTCAGCTATGTTTATTTGTAGTTCTCAAAAATGCCATTAACTAGCCAATCTATAATAATCTTCGTTAAATAGTTGAACTTTTACCACCCTCTGTTGTAGCGTAATTGGCATCTAATTAATTTTCTGCCAAACTACTAGTAGGTATATATCAGTACCAGTGAGTAGGGTGGCCAGAGCTCACTGGAGAATTTGTGCTGTCAGTGAAATGACTAGACTGATGACTCGCGCTGCCGACCCTGTAAGCACAGAGAGACTCTGTGCTTACAGGGTCGGCAGCGCGAGTGTGGCTTCTCTGGTGTTACACACGTCCATTGGCCACGGTAACCACTTTCCATCAGGTGGGCCGTGCGCTTGTCTGCCACCTAAGTGGTATAAAAAAAATATATGCGTAAAATTATGCGAATCCATTGGCAATAGTACAGACTTTTCTAAATTTTCACGCGGTGGACCCTGGGCAACGGAGATGGCGGCTCCTTTCTCGTAAAATGGGATATACTGTTGCTTACGTCCAAGCAAGCCGAAACTGTGTGCGACACATCCCTTCGCCTATTGAGACAACATGGGACACCGTGTTTTCCAAACCAGAAGAGGCCATCTCAAAGTCATAGGAAAGCCCGTGGCGAGAGAATTAACTAGGGTCATTGGTCACTGCAGGAGTAGTGGCCGGCAGCGACTTTGGCAAAATATTACAAACCATTTTGAATTTTAGCTTCGGTAGACAGTTTATAGACATTTGAAGTCGAAGGAGTGGTCAATCATTTCTAGTTACGAATTCTGACCGCCACCGGCCACTACTCTGTCAATGGGGATTGACCCTTAGGGTCACCTTACACTAAGTCTATCAGTAACCTCACCTCAATAACAATTTGGTAGACAAAGACCAACAATTCGGAGCACGACGCAAACAAGTCCGAGTCCGAGTTTAGAGATAAGCTCTAATAACGAAACAAATAAAATAAAGAATCAGACTTACTTTTAAACTTTATTTTGAAAATTTATCATCACAATTTTACAGTGAACTTATGTCCATCATGTGCAGGAACAAACAAATTAATACCTGAATACAACACTGGGAATACACGTAAATGCTACTGACAGTAAAATGTACTACTTCTGCAATTTTACAACATGAGATAACAAAGCTCTGCTGGTTTACTGACCTTATGAAACCCTACACTTACAATAAATAACAGTACCAGTACTTTAGGTATTGATGTCTCATTTGATACTGAATGTTATAATTAATACATTTAAAGTCCAGTAAATGAGTTCTAATTACTTTAATTATAAATACAGTGCCGTAAAAAACAATATTAAAAAAACTTTTAATTTAACATACAAATTAATTAAAGCAATAACAGAAATTACAATGTTTACAGTTAGTGTCGAAATTATAGTAACTCCTTGATCACTCAAAACATAATGGAATGAAAATTTATTTTGATACATTGGGCACTTTTGCACAATCAATGTAACAGCACTGAAATTTTAAATTTAGCCATAGCTATATTCACAAGTCTTCGTCTTCCTCAGGCAATGCTGTGTCCTGGGCTTCTTTGAGATCCTTTTCAATTTGGTTCTGCCATTGTGGGTCCATTGTAACTTCAGGAGGCAGGAGGGCAGGCATAGCAACAAACTCAAGGTTGCCATCACCAATCAGCTTTCTTGCTAACCATAAGAATGGTTTTTCGAAGTTGTAGTTTGACTTAGCAGAGATGTCATAGTACTGTAAACAATAGTTTCTTTTAGGCACTGTTACTAGCATAATATTAGCCTTAATGGTACTAGCTTTAACAAGAAATACTTTAAAAATAAGTATGGTAAGTACATTTTGTTTAATGTTGCTGAATTTCTTTTAAAGATATCATAAACTTTTTTATATCATAAACTTTAGTATAATAGTTAATAAATATTAAGTTTGTTTATAACATAATGTATGCATGCTAAGTCAAAGGATGAATTTTGTAATGTTTATTATACTAGAGATACAAATAAAGATTTGAATAGAAACTAGAAGTGGTCACAATATACGCAAATGTTAAATTGTTATTTACATTTAAGGAGTAAAAATTTAATTGGTTCAGACAGGATTCAAACCATCTTTCCCTTACAGAGGGAATGATCTGACCACTGAGTCACCAAACAATGCCTGAAGTCATCCAAATCTTCCTATATATAAGTTTTGGGTCAACAATGTGATTTGAATAGTTAGTGTAAAGACTGTTGTCCTTACGGTATAGCAGTAGGTAGGTATTTTACTGGCTCACCACTACACTCATATTACAGGTAAGCACACGTCCAATCTTAACCAGTGTCGGTGACCGAGTGCCGGACTGACTGCCTTGACAACTAGTGTACATGAGACAATGTTTTAGTAGATTGATCACTACAGTTAGCATACTAAATGCTTTTTCATCCGAATATGATTTAACACATTAGATTGCAATCAGTAAGCATGCTTGATTCATACATCTAATCAGCTGACTAATCGAAAAGTTACAATTTTAACTATAGGCTCACCTGTAAGTTCTTTTTCCTGTGGAATACAATTGTTTTTGCCTTAACTTTCCTGTCTTTGATGTCAACTTTGTTGCCGCACAGAACAATAGGAATTCCTTCACAAACTCGCACTAAATCTCTGTGCCAATGTGGTACATTTTTGTAGGTGACACGAGAGGTTACATCGAACATGATGATGGCACATTGACCTTGGATATAGTAGCCATCTCTGAGTCCACCAAACTTTTCTTGACCAGCAGTATCCCAAACATTAAATCTGATGGGACCACGATTTGTGTGGAACACCAAAGGATGCACTTCAACACCAAGCGTAGCAACGTATTTTTTCTCGAACTCTCCAGTCAAATGTCTTTTGACAAATGTAGTTTTGCCAGTGCCTCCGTCTCCTACCAGCACACATTTAAATGTGGGCATATCATCTGCCATGGTATTAGTTGAGTAGGTACTTCTAATCTGAAAGAAAACAGAAATAAAATAATTTGTGAAACTGACAAAGACTCCAGAACGGTGTGATCTTTAGCTCAATTAATTCAACTTATAGATTTACTATGTACCTATATAACAACTTAAACTCAAGAGATGAAGATTATTAGAAGAGTATAAAACAAGTTCACTGGCCCTATGAAACTGACAACTTAAATTTACTCGTAATCTTTCACCGAATGGCGCTAACTGGCCTCACAGGAATTTAGCTCATCGGTACCGAACATTGACACGATTTACACTAAAACTACACAAGCCACGATATAAATATTGTTTAAATTGATAAGTATATCAATTATAGAACACAATTGTATAAAATATAAACTCTAGTTACCGAGATTGTATAAGAAAATCGAGATTAAACTCGTCGCAGCTAAAAGTCGTTACGGCTCACAATGGCGTCACTTGACTAAACGGAAGATTTCCTTGACAACGACATGCGCATTGCCTCTGTTAGTCAAGTACCAGTCCTTTTAAAATACTGTTTTAAAAAAAAGGCTGCAATTGTTTGTTGTTGAGTACAAAAATATTTCAGTTATACAAGCAAAATGTTTATGATAGCAAAATTAATACAAAAATATACCTATTTTACTATAAATTGATTAAAAGAAGATATATTGGTTATTAGCGCCAATAACTGTTTTACCGACAGCTTTCTTGACGTCACATACTGTATCGAACAGTAGCGCCCTCTACAACTTTGCAAAATTTCTCATAGTACATGAGACAGGTAGTGAAGTTTTGTTCGCTTCGTGTGTATCGATTTTTTGAGTGAAGTGAACGTAGTGTTCGTGTCCTTTAGGTTTAGTGACGTTTGTTAGAAAAATATCTGTGAATGGGATTGTGTAACAAGATAAAACGTTTATTTGGTGTGTGATTCTCTTAAAAGGATGACGAAGGACAGGTTAGCGGCGCTCCAAGCGGTAAGTTAGTTCTTCTAGTTTCTCAGCGCTCTTATAACCAAAGGCTTCTAATGATGACCTCGAATTCATAAAAACTAGCATTGGAAACGTGTGTCATATCAATCAAGTGTGAGGTAGACCTTGGTCTTGGTTTCTAATAAGTGAAGAAATCACTTTCAAGGAAGCTACTTCCAATGGGTGCTCTTTATTCTTGACGCCCCACCCCGGACTTGACATCGCTGAATGATAGCTGTCATTGAAGCGAGACAATTTGTTGCGTTTCGCAATTTTAGCAGGTACCTAGTAGATTGGCACTAGCCCATTGTTGTCTGATGATAGTTCTGCAAGAAACCAAAGTTGGATAACCTCCCAGACAAGACTATCAAACTGAAACTTACAGAACTACCAAATTTTCTAGGTTACTAAGTGAATACTTCAGTTTCTTGTTACAATTTAGGTATTTAAGATTTAAATCTTTTAGTAAAATAACTTTTTTTAAACTTACCTGTAATACTTAAGTATATCATAGTTTAACTAATTCAACATACCTATTATTGAACAAAAAGAAATATACTTATAAGAAATTTGGTCATGATTAAAATAATATTTATTTTATATTTTCCCTCATAAAGTTCTCTGTCCAATGTAATTAATAATACATAAAAATGAAACCAACATTAGGTATATATTTTAAATTTTAATAATGGTTCTATTTTTGTGTTACATAGATTTAAACCAATTTCATCATTGATGACTTCATAACTAGGAAAATGTGTAATATTTTAAATTATGTAAAAGTTAAATTTGAACCTCATTTTAATATTATGCTTATCACATTATTACTGATATAAACAATATTAATATTTCAATAGTGTGATACTTAATGTCAATGTCCTTTCTTAGTATTCCCTAAATATTGTACACAAAGAAGGAAGACCTGTAAAAGAAATATGTATAGATTACTTACCATATTAGCATGTATTAATTAGCAAGGTCATATACCATATATAATTTACATAAAAAGCTATATATATATATATAAATATTGTAAATATGGTTTGTTGTCTAATAAGTCTTTACACTACCTGTTTTACATGAAGCTATTGTTCTTATGTGAAAATCACTAGAGAACAAGGTAACTAGTAGGTATTACCAGGTAAGTGCATAATTATTTGTATGGAAATGACATCATCACTTTATTATTAAAGCAGTTAGGTATTTCTCAAGTATTGTTGTTATACCAATTCAAGATAAGATAGCACTTCAACACATGTAAACAAACATACCTATATTACAATTGGTAATCTAGAATATTATCCTTTTTTGGTCCTCCCCCCACCATCTCCTCCCCCCAGAGACATATCCTTCGCACCCTGGTCGGCCCAAGGCCCGTGCGACGGACCTCTTCGGGTGTGTGGACCACGGAGGCCCATCTCGTCCCCGGGAGGCCTGCTTCTGCTAGGGTGACAGACGGATCCACCCGTCACCCCCAGGCCCAGGCTCATTGGGGACGGAGGGCATGGGCGCCTGAAGCACCCATATCCGGTGATAATCTGCGTCAACCGGTACGAGAGGCTGCCGTGCCACTCCTCCATGATGGGTCTTACCGCCGCCATTACGATGTGCCCTGTGCGTGGTCGTCAAGTGGCAGCTCCCACTCCGCCACAATTTCCCCGTGGAGCTAACCTAGAATATAATACTACGGTTGTTCATTAAATCTCTTAAATTTCCTAAAACACGTGAGCCAACATACTTGCTTTTACTGAGTCCATCCTAATCTACTTTTTCATGAAGAACAAAAAAACTTCCAATTATTTGGGACTTTTTGAAATTTTCGTTATTCACGGTAATTTTGGTTGTAGTGATAGTAGGGTTTTGTATTACTAGTCTCCTTCTAGTGCAACAGCATAAGTATGTACTATATCGTTTCTTCAGAGGAGGCGTTGCGACTTCCGACCGAAAGACATGACGTGGTTTCAATCGCCCACGTTTAGGTTACTTAATTATTCTGCGAGTATATGATAGTAGAGGCACAGAATAGATTATAGTATTACGTAGTAGAGGGCATAGTCAAAATTTACGACGGGCCAGATTTAAAGGCTTAAGAGTCATCTCCTACATGCGCATCTCACAGGAGAGGGCTTGTAGTGCAATAAGACGAAGTCGCACGCAATGGAGATATAGGTACCAGTTGCAGACTGATGGGCATATCAGTCAATATCACATACCACCTCTACTCACAATTGGTCTGATATCGGAGACATCGTATGGTAGTGGTCCATTCGACTTCGACAGAACCACTTGGTCATCAATTCGCCGGGTTATGTCGATACTACTATATCCTGTTAATATTACCTTACATAGGTATTTTAAAAAATTTAACTTCACAAAGCAATGTATTGTTAGCTCATACAGCAAAGATAAGAAAGGCAAAAAAGTTTTAGCAAGAAAAAGTAAAATTATACGTTTCAACAGTGCTGGAGTGTGAAATTGCATAAAGCGTTTAATTTATACCTGTCATTATTTTAACGCAAACCATTTGACTATTTCTAGAGTACTCATCAATCTGTAACAGATACTCCCAGATTGGGAGTATTCATACAAACAAAGGTTGCGTCTTACCCCATTTGTTCTCGTATTTGACTTATCATCTACCTTGTCCCAATTATTCGGGGTCAGCGCAACATGTCATATCACATATCTACATGACTCCCGTACATGACTGGTATAAGATACAAAATATTCACACAAACATTCATCAATTGTTTTAATTTTCAATTTTAAACGATTAAGAAAATGTTTAGCGTAAGTGAAATGCTGCCAGAAATAGTAACTTCATCACCGTATGCTATAAAGTACGATGGAAAAACATGAGCATATAATTAAGCATTTCTAGCTATGAAGTTGAGACCATTGCTTTGTTTGTTATATGACGTGACGCCCACATCGCGTGCACTAAAAGATTAGATTATTATTTATTTTGCCTGCTTATCGCAGTTTATGTCATTACAAATATTAGTTTTTAAACAAAATTACCATCCAAATTCACTGATGAATGTAGAACAGTCAACTTAGTGGACTGAGCTATTATCAGTTGACGATGGCGGCATCCGGCTGACGACCTTCGCGAACTTAGTCATACAGACAGCCGTCAGATTTACATCATCAATCATGGCATTCAGATTCAAGATCGTACACTAACAACAGCAACATACTAATTATTGAATTACTTAGTTTATACTCCATTAATGAACTAGTTAACTGAACCAACCGTAAATTTTTCTACAAATGTGTGATAACTAGTAACAGACTTCTATTTCACCTGTAAATATATCGTTTAATCTTAGTCCATATCGCATTTTGTATTCTTGTCCACTGTGCTGCCACTACCGTGATAGTGAACCTGTGTCGGCCAACGGAAAACGCGGTGACTGTTGCCGTTGCGAGTTTTGGGCAAGCAACATTAAACCAAAATCCTAGCCATAGCCATTGATTTTAAGAAGAGAGCAAAGAGTTGCTTATTAGAAAAGTTTTCTTTTGTTGTTTGATTTACTATGATAAAGCTTTCTTCTAGTTGCCTTTGCTGTAAGACAAATTTATTTTCTAAATACATATATGCATAAAAATAAAAATCGAATTAGTTGAAAGCGAAGAGAAGGCTCTATTGATGTTAGAACAGCTGATTCACGTATTCATGATCTCATTTTCTGTCGATTGAAATATTCACTGGCATGTCACGACATGCTAGTGAACAAATCGTCTTAGTTAACTTACTGTTTGTATTTGGTCTCATTTGCTACGTTCAATTATCATTCGAGTGATTCAGTGATGCATGAATCGGTTACGTCTTCTTAAGTTGAATATTCTGAAAATGTCAAATGTTCACATTCTGCACGGAAAATCTGTAAAAGGTAACCTTTACTTGTCGTGCACAATTTTTTATAGTTGTTTTTATAGGATTTCATTCAATTTGCTTTACGGTCGCAACGCTTTTGCATTCGGTGCACGCTGCACACGTTGTTTTGCATAGTTTACTCATGCAGTACTGGCCGCACTGAAGTCTAGTCAATGACGTATTATTTGTGTTAATATTCCTGGCGACATTCCAAATAAAGCCTCCACTCAGCGGCCCGTTTGAGGTCGCTGGGACTTTACTGTATGCCAAATTATCCTATTCAGTTTTATTGATACCCTACAGGGCCGTTGCTGCTTGATTTTAGAAAACCGTTTGTTATTGCTTTCTACGTCGAACATGTATTGATTGATTTAAGTTTTAATTTTAAGTATTAGTTTCTGTTAGCGTGAAATTCTTTTATCGTACTTTGGTTTTTTCAAAACTATTTGTTTCGAAAAAACCGCTTTCTAATAAAATCCTGAAGTCTAGGCTGAATTATAAGAACATAATTATGACCTGAATCACTGTAATTCATAAGCCCTTGTTCTCCGTTTTAGTGTATGTTCGGACGTTCGAATCTTTACCATAATTAATACTTCGATCCTCACATTCACAAATCCCTGTCGCCCCGACAAGTTACCTCTTGGAAGCAGATTTGACCTCGAATTCGATGTTCCCAGTGAGCAATGTAGTGAACATGTTTGAAAACAAATGAAAGAGGTTGATGAGTATGCCTGGATACTGGATCTTAGTAAGTGGAAAGATATCTTATTGGCAGATTGTATAGACCTATTGTCTATACAATCTGTCCGCAGATCGAGATTCAGAACTGAGTACCATTCTAGAATACGGGCCTTAGAGCATTAGGATAGTTCAGCAGCTGCCAAAATCTGTGTTGTACTAGACCTCTACAAATTCATAAATACATCCATTCATAAGTTAATGTTGAAGTAAATTATGGAAGTTTCAAAGTGTGCTACAAAATTATTCAAAAGGCAAAGCATGGCACTAAACGTTTTAACCCCTGCAGTGACAGCCTCAACGTTTATAATTTTTTAATGGGAGTCGATCAACATTCTTACCTTATGTTCGTATTTATACTGGTGAATTTTGTGCAGTTCTATGAAACTGAAGCTTTGGAAATGCCTTTAGTAAAATAACTGCTACCTGTTCTTCCATGCTCTAATCTAGGTTCATTTAACATAGATATGCATGCATGAATTTGGGTATTTGCATTGGCCTGCCCGTGCCTCGGAGAGCACGTTAAGCCGTCGGCCCCGGTTGTCATACAAATATTTATGGCAGTCGTAACGTAAAAAGGGTTTTGGAGGTCAGATAGCAGTCAGTCACTTTACGGGAAATATTGAATTTCAGCCAAATCCGCAGTTAGACTGGTACAGCGGACCCCAGACTCCGAGGTAAAAGCTAAAGATGCGATATGAAATCTGGAACGTCTGGAGAGTAATTCTTTTAAATCCCAAGAACAGCACAAGGAACGCGAGCGTAATTGCAGGCAACGACTAGTATTTCCGTAAACAATTGCACTGTGTTCTATAACTATATAAACATTCTTTAGATAAGAAAATAACAATGAACTAACACAACTTACACTGATATGAAATAAAACATATTTTGTATTTTACATCAAGATTTAATAAATAAAGCTTTTGCGACGAGTATAAAATATGACATCTTGTTTTAGCAAAGCGTATGTTCCGCTCTAAATAGTTCGGTACATTTGAATTGGTTGTTATGGCAGGCTTTCTCTATCTCTAGTAATTTAGCGCAAACAGTTGCGACCTCGCCTCGGGGATGTCGTCGGCTGATTCTGTAGTAACATGGGTTGAATGCCGAAACAAACCACGCCTGTTTGGCTGTTATCAGTCGAATTATCTCACGGCTGTGAATCCGTGACTAATATCCTGTGATTGCGGGGGCCTAGGGCGTCTGTTCATCTTGTTATCAGGGAATTTGTTGTTTGTTTTTTTTTTGTATACGCCTTTATCTTAATTATCTTGCTTACGGTTGTGCTGTTGTTCATAAAGTGCAACTCGTTTTTATTAGTTTTACCTGAAACTAACTTACAATATAATTAAATCCACACATATTATTATTACACTTAACTAAATTTTTAAATTTTATTAATAAACAAATCAAGAAATAATTTATAAATATTAAATACAATAAAAATAAAATAACTATTATACAACTTATAGCTAAGAACAATTAAAATGCGTCGTAGAATTCCTCCGCATCGCATGCCTCTTGTGGTAGCGTTCCCAGAAGACTGGCAGCATTGCCACGTTGTATGGCAATGCTTATTATCTGACCTAAGAAGAGGCCAGCCTTCTGGTCACGAGAAGCGTCGACCATACGCTTCGCAATCTCACGGAAGAGGTTGCGAGCGCTCGGACCCCATGACCCCAAAGTCTCGACTCCTAACGGCACAAATTCATAATCTCCGATGAGATTGGAGTATTTGCGCCGCTTGAGAGCCTCTGCAGAAGCAGCAGCAGCACCAGCACAGCCAGCCGTGCTAGTTATATGGGTAGGAGCCATGGTATCAACGCATGTGGCGTCCCACACCAGAGTCCTACCCATCTTTCATGGCATTAACGACATGCCATCCGGTCCCTTGCCATCGTCACGCGCCAAACCGTTTGGTTCTAGTACAGCTGGTACACCGGCGGTGACAAGAGCACGGCGGATTATGTCGTTGAGGCTGGCGTGCCGTGGAATTCGCCCAGCGCTCCTGCAGCACGACAGACCATGGTGTCCGAGTTTGTCAACGGCTTCTCCACAACGGCATTGATGCGGAGAAACACACGGCGCACCTAAACGGAGACAAGTTGCGATGCAGAAGGTAGTGTCATCTAACATAGTTCCTACGTTAGATGACGGAAGAGCTTGTAGCCAAAGACCCGATTCCCACACTCCAACCGCCAGTAAACGGGCACGCTCAGCAGCATTGGAACATGTATTTAGTAATTTTTTTCCAACTAAGCTGCAGAGCGGCCCGTCCCACTGACGCTGTGAGAAAAGGTTCCTTGGGAGATCGGTGTTTGGACATGCAATTATCCAAGCGTTCACTGCATCAGTCTTACACAATACTTCAGAATTAACTAGTGTAGGTGCAAGGATTTTCCTAGTTAATTCTTCCGTACTGTGGACTGAAGACAGGAACGCTGGTAAGCTGACATCTGAAATTTTGCGAATACCGAGCCCACCCAAGCGAATCGGTAGAGTCGCTTGTAGTAAAGCTCGGTCCATCCAAGGCCACATTTAAAATTTTGGTGAGGGTATTTTCTATAATTTCGTCAATTTTTTTCAAAATTGTTATATGTTTAAAAAATGGCGTCGATCGTAGGGCATGGGTGAATTTTGGAACGAATAGGCAATACCGAAGAACAGTGAAAGCCGAGTGTATATTAATTTTGAGTAGGCGATCCGAGATGTCACTAAAATTTTGAATTTTTTCCTCTATAAATGAGCTACACCTCATTTATAGAGGAAAAAATTCAAAATTTCATCATTGCATCTTCTAGGATTGGGGACCCGAGGAGACGTAAAGAGTCTTTTTCTAAAATTTTGATGGTGGGAGCTATGGAATTGAATTTAGAAATACTAGAAATTTTGTCCGAAACGTCGTTTAAAAAAATCTCGCATTTGCTGTCATTTAGTTCTAAACCAATTAATCTAAATTCATTTTTAATAAATGCCAAATCTTGTAAAACTGTCTCCACATCTCCCCCTAGAGTCCCATCGTCTAGGTACCATACATTATATTTAGAATTTAACCGCCGAATAATGGGCTGAATAGCTAAACTGAAAAATACCGGTCCAAGAGGGTCTCCTTGTTGACATCCAACAGCTGATTTCAAAAGGTTGTCCTTGTATAATAATTTGGAGGGGTATCTGTAACATTGCCAAAGAAAATTATAAATTTTAGGTGTTTCTAATTTAGCTTGGTTCAACAAGGTGTCCCTGTTCACCGAGTTGAAAGCATTCTTCACATCAACCTTGAGAATGACCTCACCTTTACTGGAGCCAAGGTAGGTTGATGAAGCATGTATGGCAGCCTCACAGCCCCCCTTTGAACCAAAACCAATTTGGAGGGGCTGGAACTTCAAAGATAACTCGGTTTTGTAATATTTACAACAGAGTTTGGCTGCCATACGTCGGTACGTACATCCCACGGCAATGGGACGAATGCCACCATCTCCCTTGCGTAGGGCACACAAATTAGCCCCATACAAAATGTCTGTGATGGCATCATCCACACTACCGGAGAGCATCAAATTCATGAGAGCCGTTAGCTCCTTCAGAAGTGCCTCACTAGCCTCCCCGGCGCTTGGCCCTAAAAGATCTTTTAAATGTTGTTGGGTTAATGCGTCAAGACCTCCGGCAGAACCACTTCGAAAGGAGACAACGGCTGCCAACACTTCCTTGGCCGTTACGCACAGGCAATCAGGGTCGGAGACAGGTGCCTCAGGAAAAGTAAGGCCACCCGCAGGCGCTGGATGCTTGCTCCGCAGACCAGTAAGGGTCTCCGGAGAGCAGGGCGCCACTACATCGCTACTAAAAAGCAATCTCGATGCCCCACTTATGTCACCATCCCTTAATTTTGATTCAACCAAGTTAAAAATATTGCTTTTCCGAAAAGAAGAGTATGTGGGTTTAAATTTTCCGTTATGACGCTACAATTATTTCTAATTTGAGACGTCAATGAATTTGTTGTTGTTCGGTGGGCTGTCCGGTCTGTCTTGTCTGTTCTAATATGTAAAATTTTGTATGGGAAGGTGAGCAGTTGCTCCCAAGCCGTTTTAGTATTTTCAATTAAATTATGTGTGTTAATAAATGTAAGATACTTCTTTTATTCTTACGAACTAGTTCTTGTATCTATTTGAAATTTAGTAGCTAAGTAGGTAAGTATTATACTTTTTATCAAACCATAAATTCTACTACCTACTCGTTAACTAACATCATGCATGATTTGAGTTATGTATGATTATTACATTCCACGGAAATATAAATCATAACATAGTATAAATTCACTTTTGCGGATATATCTATTTTTTCTTTAACTTATTTTACAGCACAAAAAGACAGGTTCTAAAACGGGTTTCAGTCATTTGGATATATTTTTACGGGTATATCCTAAATAAATTTGAAAAACGTGAAGTCATATTCTGCTCATGCGAAACCGAGCCTGGTTTCACAGAATTTATCATTTAAATATACTTTTTAACCGTGTTGTAACTTTTTTTTTATCTAGATCTAAATGTTTACTTTAATAGGACCGTATTATATATAATAAGACTGTAGGTTTCTTGAAATCCTCTGATCCGTTTAAAAGCTAAATTTGAGTTGCAACACGTGTTGCTCGGCACCGTTGCGTAGGCGTAATACCCGCGATGTTGCCAGTTGACGCGCGACTTCTGGTTTATCCAACGATTGAAACTATGATTCCGAACTCTGCTGCAGAACTACTGGTCCCCATATATAGTCTCTATGAGTTTATATGAGATGAAATTCTGATCTATGCACTAATGTCGCTGCAGCAGCAGTGTTGCGCATCACTTGCAGCACTGTTGTGCAACACTGCTCCGTGCTGCAGAATTTGGAATCTTAACTTGATTGTCAACATTGTTCCGCGATATTCTTGCCGTTTGTTGTGCAACGTTCTGCAACATGACACATACGCGCATGTTTCCTAGTAGATAAATGAAAACGACTACATACCTGCAGGGTTTAAAGGTTTTTGTTTTTAAACAATAACATTGGACATAGTATACTCATAGTACCAATGTCGTCTCCATATTACAAAATACACGTTTCTCTGTGACTACTTAACACATGATTGAATATTGAAGTTTCTCAGTTAGTCTACGATTTCGCAGACGACGACTTGCACGGTGTAGTGACGTAACTGTTTTCAGTGGGGTGGGAATATCTGTTCTGTAAGTTATCCGTTATTATACTAATATATTGTGTGCTTGTTACAAGCATTTTGGTTCAAAAGGAGGAAAATATGGGGCGATAAATATGTTAGTGGCTGCAGCTGCGCGATAGCAAATATTCTAATCGTCACTCGTTTTTTTATGAAATAGGAAATTGTTATTATTATACTTTATTGTACACACACACAAAATTACATTTATACAGAAAAATAGATGTAATGTATAAAGGCGAGCTTAACTCAAAATTGGTTTTCTTCCAGCAAACCTGGGAGTGCACAGAGGAACAATTGCTCTGTACGAGTACTCTAGGTTGTGTTATATATGTACAAGGGTCAGTAAATTTCGTCCGAAGAAGGCGATTCGAAGTTTTAAATATTTAGTCAACAGACACGTAGCGGCCGGCTTCTGTGCCTCATTTGTCCTCACTGATGTAGGGTTCCGAAAGCTGTATGTAAGTATATATCTGATATGCTGAACTCGTATTCCTTGTATAATGTTGCTATTTTATATTTAAGAAAAGAAATAAACTCGCTATGACTTTAAAACTTTTGCCAATGAAGGCAGGTATGAGTATTTGTTTTAGCCGGTGAAAAGTAAAGTAATGTTTCTGTTTTCTAACGAAAAAGCTCTTATTTTCTATATAGTAACCACAATCGCACATTTCAAATATAGAAAAAACGTGATATATTGAAACAAATCAGATTGCGTAAATCTTTGAACTCTACGTGTACGTTATAAATAAATCTGTGCTAATATAATAAAGCTGAAGAGTTTGTTTGATTGTTTGTTTGTTTGTATGAACGCGCTAATCTCAGGAACTGCCGGTTCCAATTGTAAAAATTATTTTTCTGTCGAATAGTCCATTTATCGACGGAAGTTATGGGCTATATAACACTACTACAAAACGGAGCGAAGCAGTGATCCATAAATGTTAACAAATCCGGCAGATTTCCATACATCTATTGAAGAGGAAAGATATTTTTATATTCGAATAAACTCAAAAACTACCGATTTCAATAATTCTTTTACCATTAGAAAACTGCATTATCACTGACTAAAATAGGCTATATTATATTTAAAAAAAAAAGGAATCCTTACTAAAACTCCAATAATGTAATCCAAGGTGTAAAAAATGATCTGGAAATTACTTTCACTTTCGCTGTGAAAATTATTGATGATAGATCAAAACAAATGTACTGCAGAAATGTAAAAACCTAAAAAGGTCTACGCAGAAATCCGCGATAGCATATGCCTATCGCCTAATTTAAATCCCACAGTAACCATTTTATCTTCTACAAATTACAAAAATATAATGTATCATTTTTGAACCCCATTTCCCATATGTCCCTCTGACCAGAGGGCATAGTAGAGAGCTGGCAAGGTGCGGGCTGCTCGCTTCCGTTCCCCTCCTTACTGGGGTTCGATAGGGCTGCCCACTTCTGAGGCGGTCATCTTAAACAGTAGATGACTCAGGGGAGCGAGTGATGCTCTAGACAATCTAACACCCCGGCTTCCTAAGACCCGACACGGCACGCGGTTTTCGTCAATTCGAGTCCGACATGGACATGGTGGTTACTCCGGATGGCCGACGGGGGTAGTATCTGAGGTCTTTGATGAAATCTCAAAAGTGAAAGTTATAAGTACTTTCCTCCTCACTTGGATGGTATTCCAGCGGTGGTTCTACAAAAATGTGCACTGGAGTTGTCTCCTATGCTTACGCGGCTGTACCGACTGTCCTACAGTTCGGGTACAGTGCTTTCGGCTTGGAAAGAGGCGAATGTACAGCCGATCCCCAAGAAGGGGGATCGCTCAGAGCCAGCTAACTATCGACCCATAGCCGTCACCTCAGTGCTGTGCAAGGTCTTCGAGCACATCATTAACAAACAGCTCATGCGTCACCTAGAGGATCACTCCTTAATTAATGACCGGCAATATGGCTTCAGGCCGAAACGGTCAACGGGTGATCTTCTAGCATACGTTACCCATCTTTGGGGTGAGGCTATGGACAAGCACGGCGAGTCACTGGCAATTAGTCTGGATATCGCCAAAGCTTTCGATAGAGTCTGGCACAAATCGCTTCTCTCCAAGCTACCAGCCTTTGGTCTGCCTCCCAGACTGTGCAACTGGATTGCTAGTTTCCTGCGGGAGCGCCGTATTCGCGTCCTCTGTGATGGACGGGCTTCGGAGTTCTTGCAGATAAATGCTGGCGTACTGCAGGGGTCTGTATTATCTCCCGCTCTCTTTCTTCTGCATATCAACGACATGCTGTCCACCGGCAGCATACATTGCTATGCAGACGATAGCACCTTACACGGGAGTTATTACGGACAACCTGCGGCCAAACAGTCTGATATCGCATCGTATAAAAAAGACAGCTTCTTGTCACTGAACTGGACCGGATCTTGAATCACATTTCTCAATGGGGCTCTGAGAACATGGTCGAGTTCAATGCCAAGAAGACGCAGGCTTGTGCGTTCACAGCAAAGGTATCTTCTTTCCTTCCCCTTCCCACTCTTCAGAGCACGCCACTGCCACTGCAGGACAATCTCAATATCCTAGGCATGGATATTCGCTGCAAACTGAATAACAGAAATTACATCGAGAGCATCATCAAAACAGCCTCGCGGAAACTCGGACTCCTGAACAAAGTGAGACGTTTTTTCACGCCGGAGCAGCGGTGTCTTCTCTATAAGACACAAATTCGCTCCTGAGTGGAATACTGCTCGCATCTCTGGGATGGCTCCGCGAAATACCTTCTAGATTATCTCGACAGGTTGCAGCGACGCGCGGTCCGAATTATTGGTAACCCTGAGGTCACGAACACCCTCGAGCCTTTGCAGATGCGTAGAGATATTGCTTCTTTGGCTGTATTTTACCGTCTCTACCATGGTGAGTGTTCTGATGAGCTCTTCCAACTAATCCCACCATCTCCTTTCCTACATAGGACAACACGTGCAGGCCTTAGATGTCACCCTCACACTGTGCAGAATATACGAGCAAGAACAAAGCGGTTCGGAGACTCTTTTCTTTGCCGCACCACCAAAACCTGGAATTCATTACCAGCACACGTGTTTCCTTCTTCCTACAGTCCCGGGGCCAAAAAGCATCTGATGAGGCCGCCAAGCTGAGTGCCACCATTGTAACACTTAGTGTCTGTAATGGTGACCCTCTTTCCTGAGACTTTGCCTTTAGCTTACCATCAGGCGAGGTGAGGTCAAGTTGGCGTGTCCTATATAAAAAAAAAAAACTTATAAATAATTTTCAAGATGTAATATTTTTGGAGCAATTTGGCGTATTTATGCTGGATAATATAAAAATCCGCCTCATCAAATCTCACAATACGAACGTACAACAAAAGGTTTCTATTTTTTTCTTCGGTCTATATTTTTTTAAAGACATATCATCACGCTGGTACAACAAATCCAAGACTAGTTGATTTATAACTTTTCTATTCCACTAACGTTCTTAGTAGGTACATACGAGTATAATGGAGGTACGTTGTTAATGTCGTAACATACAAAATAACCTAAATAATTTCGTATGCGTTTTATGTTAGTATCGAAAGGTACAAAATAAATTTAGATACTATTTACAACAAAATACATATGTGCCCAACTGATGCTCTCGGAAGTGTCTAGGCAGGGTGCGGTGGAGGCAAGGGGATGGTTATTGGTTATGTAACGTCTGCCGCAACGCTCGTCGCCTAGTAACGCTGACTACCGTCAATGCACGTCGTGAAGTCTATTGTAGTCGGCTCATACAAGCGTATGCTTGCATTTTAGCTCAGCATTTTATTGGGCTACGCTCTACCGCTTCTTCGCATTGCATATTACAACTGAAGTTTACATTCCTCGGGCTGGTCCTGGAACAATTTGAGCGCAAAGGACACGTACGAGATTTATCATAAGTTAAAAATGTTTTTGTTCAGGTTTGTTTATAGCCGACGTTTACAGACAATTGGCAGGACAAAAATCAAAATCCACGGTTTCACGCTTGACAAAAATCAACGTGGTACGTGACAAGAGGGACTTGTATAAAATAAATCCTAAGCGAAACTTTGTTTCCTAAGGAGGGGCCTTTGGCAACTAAGTTTCGCAGTGATAGTCACGTTGCTTGCCAAATAACCCAAGTGCAAAAAGTTATAAATGCCGCAATTTCCAATTGCTTACTTCCGCAGCTGGGTAAAGTTTAAGTAAAAGTAAAGTAGCAATTTAAGCATATTTTAATAAATAAATCTATTTTGGCAAAAAAATGAGTTAGCGTTGTGCAAACGACGAAGCCAAGAATGCCAAAGTGTTTCTTTCAAACGCGTCCTGTAAACTCAATTTTATGCACATTTATATTTTCTAAGACTGCCTGAAATATGACAAACGAATGTAAATGTAAAGAATTGTTATCTATGTTTCAACAATTCTGTTCTAAATAATTTTTGCTTTCAGAAGAACAGTGAGGTATTATTTACGACTACTTCTACTGCGCTGCAAAATTAATTGCATAGTCGACATTGTCAAGAGGCCGCAAATAGAACGGGTTAAAAAGTTGTAAGTGGTGACAAGCGATCTAGATGGCTCGCCACGCGTCGACGGTGCCGTAATTATGTGCCGAGATTTAGGGATCGAATTGACCCAGATCTCTATAATCCCCTTGACGGCTGCTATGCTATAAAATGTTTTCTCTTATTCTTTGCTTCGTTTCGTACATTTACAAAGATTACAGCCCAAAGACCGACATGTGAACGCCAATGTGGAGAAAGCCAATCCAAAAACTTTTAACAGATTTAACGTTAAATTCAAGTGAAAACTTATAATAAATTTGATTATATTACTTAGTACTTCCTGTACCGAATATAATAATATGTCATACTGAAGTTGCGTTTCCCAAAATAAAAAATAGTGACTTTTGCAATCAGTCAATAAAGTGCAATCTCAAGACAAATAATAATAATAATAATTTATTCATCAAAAATGAGGGCTGTACATTGTACTAATACTAGTTTTACAATTATTGTCTTAATAGCTAAGTCATATAAGTAAGTACTATAATGTCTACATTAGAAGTAGCATATTATAAATGTGCCATAGAATAGTTTTTATTGGTAAAATAGAATTTAAATTAATAATCTTACTATATTTACATTTTGCGACCTACCTGATCTAGGTTTTTATAAACCTGTGCTTCAGGTTATGTCTGTTCTATTATTTAAAGTGCCTATTGCAAAAGTTATACAACATAATGTAAAAGTATCTATGTTTACAGCTTATCGCTACCTATTTTAATATTTCTAACAGTTTCTCCGTGTCTGCGTAATCTAGTTTTTCTAAATATTTTGTAGTTAAAACCTTACAGTTCCAATAACTTAGATTATATATGGCTAGTATTTTGTTTAATTTGTTATACAGAAAAGGCCCTAAAAATCAATCAATCTATAGTCAAATAAATATGAGGCAAATTCAGTGGTAAGTTTTGTACCTACGCGGAATCTTCATCTTGCTCTGCGTCAAAATCCATCAATCAATAAACTTCATAGATATCAACAAATGCTTCTGAAATTCGACAATGTTGTAATTATAATAGTTATTTGTTCAAAAAGGGGTCTTATTGTTTACTGGGAATGCCAACTTTATCTCACGCTAGCCAAGTAGCACACTCAATGATTTTAAGAAAAGAGACAGAAAATTTGCTTTGTGTGAAACATACATCTTTACACAGCAAGCAGTGAGAAAAATGTTTTAGACGCAGGTATTAGGTACATGGGTAAGGATAACAAGACATATATATATATATATATATATATATATATATATATAAATCTTGAAGGACATGTTGCGTCCTACATGGCGTTATTTACCGATGATGCCGCGTCCGACTGACTTTGTGCGTCCGAAATACGGACGCAAGATTAACCGACCCTCATTTTCAGCCCAAATGTTCCTAATGATCAATAGAATGCTAGGGCGAAAAATTGGCATGGACGTAATTCCATCACTACAACGCCTTTTAGCGTATAATATAGTTCGGCCGTCGCCCGACTGAAATTTGGAGGGCACTAGTGTTCAGCGTATACTTTACCACGTATACTTTGAGTTCAGTTCACCGATCTTAATGTGTCCATTGAATATCGTACTTAATTTGTAAAGTTTTTATCATGTTTTCGTGACAACTATCTTGCGTCTCTTAAATATCCTTAAACGGGCACTAGGTACGGTGTCTGAGGGGTCTATTCGGGGTTCACGAGGGACGGCGGGGCGGGCGGCGGGCTTCAGCGCGCTCGCGTGCCGAAGTTTTTAAACAAACAGACATGTGCGGGCCGTGATGTAAGTTTGTCACCAAAGTGAAAGCTTTAAAAATGGTTATTTATTTGATCTATTATTACCTATAGATAGTTTTTTTTAAATCTTCACTTGTTATTGAGGATTGAGGTCTTAGTCATAGCGTGACTATGTCGCCCTCATTGGAATTGTTGAATACATGGTGTTCAATCAATGATCTATACAGCAAATCTTAGCTAAGGAATACAATTTTTTCGGCTCCTCAGAAGTTGGACTAGCGAGGATACTGTTACATAGGCCCATATTGTTATTACCGTTACCATATTGTTACGACAGACGTCGATATCTCGAAAACTAATAACCGGATCTTCAAGAAATAAAAACGCATTGTTAGTGACGAGGTACTCTACCGATTGGCATAGAAAAATCTAGAATTGTCAACACAAAGTCACAACCTACCTACGAGTACCTACTCTTTTGAATAAATGAAAACAATAGGTGAATATCGAGAATGAACTTGAAAGTTCAGTGACGGCTGCAAACTTCAAAAGAGAGTGGATAGTTATCGCTCGCGTATTTTCTAGATGATTCGACCCTCCTAATTGAGAGGTATATGAACACGCTCGCATAGCGACACTATTCATTCTGTCTTTGAGATCGCTAACAAACACAGCGAGCTTAAGCAACCGAAGAAGATTATACCTGTGACCTGAGCAACGACTGTGGACTACTGTGAACTACTGAGCGATTGGAACTGTTGAAGAGTACTGTGTGCACTAGTGATTTAATTGTCTAGTTTGTGGTGAGCTAATAAATTCCTTCGTTGCGTACACGGCATTTATTTGTACCCTGTGCACGTAACAATATAATTGCTTTCTTTGAGCCTCATTCCGGACACACTTCATCAAAATGTAATTGATTGACGTTACATAAGCTACAGTTAGGCGAGCCCAACTTATCCTTTAAAGATAGACTGTAGGCACTTGAGGTGGAAACGATCCAGAGTACGTTTGTGGTGCCGATACACACACCACATCTCAGAGAGGTTTGACAGCACAACTGCCATGTAAACAGATATTTTGGTGGCCAGCTTAAGGTCATTTGAGCAGAAAACCTTGAAATGCAGCTTCCCAAATATCGCAGCTGCGGCATAGATCCTGCTGCCGATCTCATCATCAAGGTCACACTTGGATGTTATAGTGCTCCCCAGATAGCAAAACTGGTCAACCTGCTTGAGCATGTCCTGACCTAGCTGTATAGACAGTGTCTCGTGACCATGTGTGTCCAGAGACATCACCTCCGTCTTCTTGACACTGATTTTAAGGCCGAACTTGCAGCAAGCTTGGTGACAACTGGACATTAGCTGTTGCAGGCCATCAGGGGATTCTGCCACAAAGCATAAGCATACATGATTTCTGTAATCATTGTATGGGGAGACCTTAGTGCGCGCCTTAAGTCTGGCCAAATTGAAAAGACCATCCTCCGCCATCTGTGCGGAAGCGGATGCGTACTCCCTCAGAAAGAGTTCGTAAAACATCACTGACTATTACTGCAAAGTACTTGGCGAACAGTGTGGGCGCTAGAACACACCCTTGTTTCACCCCACAGGTAACGAGTAAGAAATTTGATTGTTCACCATCGACACCGACGCAGCATTGCATGTCGTTATGCAGGAGTCTAAGAAGTCTCACAAACTTCTCCGTGCACCCTAGCTTCCCAAGCATCATCCAGAGAGCTTCCCGAGGCACACTGTCGAATGCCTTCTCCAGGTCAACACAGCGGAGATAAAGCGGACGACCCTGTTCTCTGCTATTTTCTTGCAGTTGACGCACAGAAAAGATTGCTTCAAAGGTGGTTCGTTCAGGTCGGAAGCCAAACTGGGTTTCTGGCAGTATCTTTTCAGACAGAGCTTTTAAGCGGTTTAAAAGGACTCTGGCCAAGGCCTTTCCCAGGGCTGACAAAAGCGAAATACCGCGGTTAGAGTTGCAGTCGGAACGGTCACCCTTGTTTTTGTAGAGGGTTTTTTTTAAATTTTTTATACCACTTAGTTGGCAGACAAGCACACGGCCCACCTGATGGGAAGCGGTTACCGTGGCCTATGGACGTATGCAACACCAGGGGTGTCACACTCGCGCTGCCGACCATAGGGAAACCTTCTGATGCCCCTCTTGAAGAACTCCATATTGTAGGCACTTGGGAAAACCGCAGCACTGAGGTCATTCCACAGCTTGAGTGTGCGTCGGATGAAGTTTCTTTCATACCGCACAGTGCGCACCGTCTCAGGTCGCAATGTGTGGGGATGAATTCCCTGCCTATGGCGAGAGGTGCGATGATACAATGTAGCTACGGGCATCATGTCTAACAATTCATCTGAGCACAAACCATTGTATAGGCGGCAGAACACACACAATGAGGCAAAATCCCTCCTAAGGCTAAGAGGTTCCACTCTACCTGTGAGTATGGGATTGTCAACCAGCCTCAATGCCCGTCTTTGCAACGAGTCGAAGGGGTCAAGTTGGTATGCAGGTGCTCCAGCAAAAAGGTGACAGCAGTACTCCATGTGAGGCCGGACCTGTGCTTTATAAAGAAGGAGTTGCTGCCCCGCAGTGAAATACTGCTTCGCCCTGTTGAGCACTCCGAGCTTTCTTGATGCCAAGTTAACCTTGTCCTGCAAATGACTTCGGTATTGGACGTCACTGGAGATATCGATACCAATTATCCCTATACTCAGGGAGATGGTAAGCGGTGTGCCCAGGAATTGCGGCGCTACAATGAATGGGGTTTTCTTAGCGGTGAATACACATACTTGTGTCTTAGTGGGGTTGACTTGGACTAGGTTTAGTCGTCCCCAATCGGATATTCCAGAGAGAGTAGTCTCGATTTCAGACACAAGTTGTTCGCGACTCTTCTCCACCTCGGACTGAGGGATATTTGCACGGCCCGTGTAACACGTGTCCCCGGTACTGTCGCCCGCATAACAATGAATGGAGCCATCAGACAGCATGTCATTGATATGCAGCAGAAACAGCGTCGGAGACAACACGGAGCCTTGTGGGACACCAGCGTTTATGTTCATGCGGTCCGAGCAGCTGCCGTCGACGACGGCTTGGATGCTTCTGTTGGACAAAAAGCTGGAGATCCATTCGCACAATCGTTCGAGGAGTCCATAATATGGCAACTTCGTAAGAAGACCTTTGTGCCAGACCCGATCGAAGGCCTTCGCTACATCGAGGCTGACCGCTAGTGCCTCACCTCGACTTTCGATGGCTTGCGCCCACCGGTTTGTGAGATACACAAGAAGGTCACCGGTAGAGCGACGGTGGCGAAAACCGTACTGTCGGTTGCTCAGTAGATCGTTTCCTTCAAGGTACCTCAGGAGTTGTGTATTAATAACACGCTCCATAACCTTCGAGAGAAGGGAGGTTATAGCGATAGGCCTGTAATTGGTCGGATCTGTCCTGTCACCTTTCCTAAGAAAGGTGACAGGACAGATCCGTACCTCAGTACAGGGTGCACGAATGCAGTCTTCCACGAGGCCGGGACCTGCCTTGCGGAGTATGAGAGTGCGAAAAGTCGTGTAAGTACAGGGCACAGCTCGGGGGCACAGTGCTTAAGCACCATCGCCGGTATGCCGTCCGGCTTACTCGACTTCCGAACATCTAGGGACTTAAGCTCGTGCCGGACCACCCGTTGTGTGATTTTAATTTAGGTCATCGAAGCACCACAGCTGGGGATGATGGGTGGTTCGGCGTTCCCGTTGTTCATAGTCGAGTTTGACGCAAAGAGATTACCCAAAAGATCGGCCTTCTCCTTAGCGCCATGGGCCAGACTACCGTCGGATTTTTGCAGCGGCGGAAGGCAAGCTTGGCAGAAGTTTCCCTCAGCAGCTTTAGCGAGCGACCAAAATGCACGACTGCCAGATGGGTAGCGCGCAAGCAAAACTCAAACTTTGCTCTAGACGTTGCCTTTTTACTGGACCTTGAAGCAGCATTCAACTTCCGCTTCACCTCAGCGATGTTCGGATCCTTATTGGCAAGAGCCGTGGTCCAAGCCTTGTATGCAGATTGCTTGCGGTCTCTAGCTTTTTTTTTTTTTATTTTTTTTTATATAGGACACGTCAATTGGACTTCGCCTTGCCTGATGGTAAGCTGAAGGCAAAGTCCCAGAAGAGAGGGTCACCATTACTCACACATACCGTGTGCCAATGGCGACACTCAGCTTGACGGCCTCATCATATGCTTTTTCACGCCCCGCTTAAAGGACCCGGGACTGTAGGAAGAAGGAAACACGTGAGCTGGTAATGAATTCCAGGCCTTAATGGTGCGACAGAGGAAAGAGTCTCCGAACCGCTTGGTTCTTGATCGGATGTTTTGCACCGTGTGCGGATGACATCTAAGACCTGCACGCGTTGTCCTGTGTAGGAAAGGGGAGGGTGGGACTAATTGGAAGAGCTCATCAGAACACTCCCCATGGTACAAACGGTAAAATACAGCCATGGACGCAACATCTCTACGCAGCTGTAAAGGTTCTAGGGTGTTCGTGATCTCGGGATTCCCAATGATGCGGACCGCACGTCGCTGCAACCTGTCGAGAGCATCTAGTAAGTACTTTGCTGAACCATCCCAGAGATGCGAGCAGTACTCCACACAGGAGCGAATTTGTGTCTTGTATAGAAGACACCGCTGCTCCGGCGTGAAAAACCGTCTCACTCTGTTCAGGACTCCGAGTTTTCGTGAGGCTGTTTTGATGATACTTTCGATGTAGTTTTTGTTATTCAGGTTGCAGCGAACATCCATACCTAGGATATTGAGATTGTCCTGCAGTGGCAGTGGCGTGCTCTGAAGAGTGGGGAGGGGAAGGAAAGAAGATACTTTTGCTGTAAACGCACATGCCTGCGTCTTCTTGGCATTGAACTCAACCAGGTTCTCAGGGCCCCATTGAGAAATGTGATTCAGGATCCCGTCAAGCTCAGTGACAAGAAGCTGCCTTTTCTCCGCGATATCCGACTGCTTGGCCGCAGGATGTCCATGATAACTCCCATGCAAAGTGCTATCGTCTGCATAACAATGAACATTGCCGGTAGACAGCATGTCGTTGATATGCAGAAGAAAGAGAGTGGGTGATAAGACGAACCCCTGGGGCACGCCAGCATTAACCTGCAGAAACTCCGAAGCTCGTCCGTCACAAAGGACGCGAATACGGCGCCCCTGCAGGAAGCTAGCAACCCAGTTGCACAGCCTAGAAGGCAGACCAAAGGCAGGTAGCTTGGAAAGAAGCGATTTGTGCCAGACTCTATCGAAAGCTTTGGCGATGTCAAGACTAATTGCCAGTGACTCGCCGTGCTTGTCCATAGCCTCACCCCAAAGATGGGTAACGTATGCTAGAAGATCACCCGTTGACCGTTTCGGTCTGAAGCCATATTGCCGGTCATTAATTAAGGAGTGATCCTCTAGGTGCCGCATGAGCTGTTTGTTAATTATGTGCTCGAACACTTTGCACAGCACTGAGGTGACGGCTATGGGTCGATAGTTGGCTGGCTCCGAGCGATCCCCCTTCTTGGGAATCGGCTGAACATACGTCTCTTTCCAAGGCAAAGGCACTGTACCCGAACTGTAGGATAGCCGGTACAGGCGCGTAAGCATTGGAGACAACTCCGCTGCACATTTTTTCAAGACTACCGCTGGAATACCATCCGGACCACTGGCTTTCCGGACATCGAGTGATTGCAGCACTGCACGGACATCGCGTTGCCTGATATGGATATCAGGCATCGCGTGGTCACTGTCGGGTAGTGTTGGTGGCTGCGTACCACAATCATCGATTCGGGAGTTGGCCGCAAAGAGATTAGCCAGCAGATTTGCCTTCTCTTGCGGCTCATGGGCCAGGGATCCAGCATGGGCTAGCTTCCCTGCAAGGCCTATTAAACCACGGGCGTTTGCTCGCTCCTGTCGCGACCCAGCGGTTGGGGACGTAACATTCCATACCCACTAGAATCGCGTCAGCGACTGCTGTTGCACAGGAGCTTGGATCATCAGAAGAGAAGTAAAGCTGCCTCCACGGGTACGACGCGAAGAATTCTGGCAGTCCGTCCCAGTCTGCCGACTTATAGTGCCACACATGCCGCCACTGAGGTGGCCGCGGTGGTTCAGGCCGCGCGAGTGACACTTGCGCCCGGACGAGGCTGTGGTCTGAATTACCGAGAGGTGCTTCCACCCTTAAGGGTATTCATCCGGGCGCGTAGTCAGCAGAAGGTCCAGTATAGAGCTTCTGTGGGTCTCAATTTCTGGTGTTCTAGTGATAGAATGCACCAGTTGAGAGAGCCCATAAGTTAGAGCGAAGTCGTGAGCAGCCCTTCCCGCAAAATCAGTCCTAGGAGACCCCAGCCACATACAACCAGAGCCCACAGACAAGTTGGGGTTGTGTGACTGGCTGGCGCGATGGGCGGAAGGGCCCACGGTCCCCTCTCAGATACTGAAGCCAGGTCCACTCCGGTCTCCTCCTCCGGCATGGCTACAGCACCGGGAACTTTACACAGGCTGCTGGTTCAGCCTCCTGAGGCGGAGATTAAGTAATCCCCAGGTTCGGAAACCGTACAGCCTGCGGGCGGCCAGCGGATAACCGTTTCACCGAGTCTCCCTGACCACCGCGCCAACATTTCACGCCCCCACCAGTCAGTGGGGTCAATTTAAGCCTTTGGTCTTCCTACTGACAGCACAGAACCTCTCCAGTGGGCTCTGGCTACCCTACTCACCGCCGGGAACACAACACAAGGTTATTATAACCGGGGTATTCTGTAGGGCGGAGGTACTTACCCAGACGGACTGCTCAATTTTGGACGGGAGATACCGTCATGTCCTTCCTCCAAATAAAAATACAAATAAAGGTACAAATGCGAGACACTTTAAAGTCATCCGGGACTCGCTCTTCCTCCCACATACGAGCAAAAAGTTTCCAAACCAACATCTACAACTCCCCGACGCCGTATTATAAAAGCTCTCCCGGTATAAGGTCAATACCAACCGCTCGCTTCTGTTGCTGCCTGATAGCAGAGACAACCTCATCATATGACAGGGGCTCATCCAGCTCAATGGAAAGAGGGAGTTGAGGTATTAGACTCACATTTTGTAAATCAGATGATCGATCTACGTTGGACTTGGACTTGACCAGTATTTCTCTGCCTGACAAGTATAATCAATCAAGTGCCAGTGTTTCGGATCGAGGATGCATCCACGTTGTCTTGTGCTTAGCGGCAAGTCTGAACATAGTGTTCGATATTGCAAGCTCAAAATGAGCACAAAGACTGAGTAGCAACTGACCATTGCTGTTCATGTTGCCGACTCCGTGTCTACCCAAGACTCCAGGCCAAGCCTCATTGTCCCGTCCAACTCTGGCATTGAAATTGCCTAGCAATATAACCTGCTCTCTGGCGTTTATGCTGTCAAGGCATTGAGATAGTTCCTCGTAGAATTTATCTTTGATGTCATCAGCCTTGTCTAGCGTAGGGGCATAGACACTGATGACATTAAGGTAATTGTCTTTGTCCGTGAAGGCGCAGTGTGGTAACGCGGTCTGAAGAATGCATAGGGTGCTCCTCAAGTCGCTTAGCTATGTGATTCTTGATGGCAAACCCTACGCCTGAATGTCGCGGTTCGGAAGCTGTGGTACCTTTCCAAAAGAAAGTATAGCCGCCACCTTCTTCTATCAGCTCTCCTTCATCGGCAAGGCAATCCACGTTATATCGATGAAGTTCCCGAGCTACTATGGCAGTTTTGCGTTCAGGGCAGGCGTTGCCATCGCGATCAACAAGCGTTCTCACGTTCCACGCGCCGAATGTCATTATAGATATTGTCATTTTTGTATGCTAACTACTAATTATTTAATATCTGTGCCTGGAGTTATTATAAGCCCTTATATAGATGGAAGCCTCTTGGCTGATAAGCTGGATACAATAATTCAAAAACAGTATTCGGAACCAATCTAAATTCAATAGTAGATAGATGTCATTTAGTTATTATAATCATTATGATATACAGAGCATTATACGGAATTGATTTAAACATACAGTTGGATGGAGGCGGGAATGTGCATGCAGTGTTTAGAACGTATACGGAGATATTCAGTGTGCAAGAAAGACTTAAGAGTGAACGGACGAACTAATTCAGTTATACGGAACCAATCTCAATACAATAGTAGATGGATGTAATTTAGTTATTATAATCATTATGATATATGCAGAGCATTATACGGAATTGATTTAAACATACATTCGGATGGAGGCAGGAATGTGCATGCAGTGTTTAGTAGGTATACGCAGGTATTCAGTGTGCAAGAAAGATTTAAGAGTGAACGGACGCACAAATTCAGCTAGAAATATTTAATTTGAATATCACCATTTAACGTTTAAATGAAATTTGACGTCGACTACTGATATGATACTGATTAAAACATCTTACATACGCATTGAAAACATTAAAAATCTCACTACATTCAGTGGACGCCGCCGGGTGGTAGTTTGTAAAGACGCAAGAAGTCCTTCGCGATTTATATATATATATATATATATATATATATATATATATATATATATATAAATCTTGAAGGACATGTTGCGTCCTACATGGCGTTATTTACCGATGATGCCGCGTCCGACTGACTTTGTGCGTCCGAAATACGGACGCAAGATTAACCGACCCTCATTTTCAGCCCAAATGTTCCTTATGATCAATAGAATGCTAGGGCGAAAAATTGGCATGGACGTAATTCCATCACTACAACGCCTTTTAGCGTATAATATAGTTCGGCCGTCGCCCGACTGAAATTTGGAGGGCACTAGTGTTCAGCGTATACTTTACCACGTATACTTTGAGTTCAGTTCACCGATCTTAATGTGTCCACTGAATATCGTACTTAATTTGTAAAGTTTTTATAATGTTTTCGTGACAACAATCTTGCGTCTCTTAAATATCCTTAAACGGGCACTAGGTACGGTGTCTGAGGGGTCTATTCGGGGTTCACGAGGGACGGCGGGGCGGGCGGCGGGCTTCAGCGCGCTCGCGTGCCGAAGTTTTTAAACAAACAGACATGTGCGGGCCGTAATGTAAGTTTGTCACCAAACCAACAAATCGTCCGTTCACTCTTAAGTCTTTCTTGCACACTGAATATCTCCGTATACGTTCTAAACACTGCATGCACATTCCCGCCTCCATCCAACTGTATGTTTAAATCAATTCCGTATAATGCTCTGTATATCATAATGATTATAATAACTAAATGACATCTATCTGCGATTGAATTCAGATTGGTTCCGAATACTGTTTTTGAATTATTGTATCCAGCTTATCAGCCAAGAGGCTTCCATCTATATAAGGGCTTATAAAGACTCCAGGCACAGATATTAAATAACTAATAGTTAGCATACAAAAATGACAATACCTATAATGACATTCGGCGCGTGGAACGTGAGAACGCTTGTTGATCGCGATGGCAACGCCTGCCCTGAACGCAAAACTGCCATAGTAGCTCGGGAACTTCATCGATATAACGTGGATTGCCTTGCCGATGAAGGAGAGCTGATAGAAGAAGGTGGCGGCTATACTTTCTTTTGGAAAGGTACCACAGCTTCCGAACCGCGACGTTCAGGCGTAGGGTTTGCCATCAAGAATCACATAGCTAAGCGACTTGAGGAGCACCCTATGCATTCTTCAGACCGCGTTACCACACTGCGCCTTCACGGACAAAGACAATTACCTTAATGTCATCAGTGTCTATGCCCCTACGCTAGACAAGGCTGATGACATCAAAGATAAATTCTACGAGGAACTATCTCAATGCCTTGACAGCATAAACGCCAGAGAGCAGGTTATATTGCTAGGCAATTTCAATGCCAGAGTTGGACGGGACAATGAGGCTTGGCCTGGAGTCTTGGGTAGACACGGAGTCGGCAACATGAACAGCAATGGTCAGTTGCTACTCAGTCTTTGTGCTCATTTTGAGCTTGCAATATCGAACACTATGTTCAGACTTGCCGCTAAGCACAAGACAACGTGGATGCATCCTCGATCCGAAACACTGGCACTTGATTGATTATACTTGTCAGGCAGAGAGATACTGGTCAAGTCCAAGTCCAACGTAGATCGATCATCTGATTTACAAAATGTGAGTCTAATACCTCAACTCCCTCTTTCCATTGAGCTGGATGAGCCCCTGTCATATGATGAGGTTGTCTCTGCTATCAGGCAGCAACAGAAGCGAGCGGTTGGTATTGACCTTATACCGGGAGAGCTGTTATAATACGGCGGCGGGGAGTTGTAGATGTTGGTTTGGAAACTTTTTGCTCGTATGTGGGAGGAAGAGCGAGTCCCGGATGACTTTAAAGTGTCTCGCATTTGTACCTTTATTTGTATTTTTATTTGGAGGAAGGACATGACGGTATCTCCCGTCCAAAATTGAGCAGTCCGTCTGGGTAAGTACCTCCGCCCTACAGAATACCCCGGTTATAATAACCTTGTGTTGTGTTCCCGGCGGTGAGTAGGGTAGCCAGAGCCCACTGGAGAGGTTCTGTGCTGTCAGTAGGAAGACCAAAGGCTTAAATTGACCCCACTGACTGGTGGGGGCGTGAAATGTTGGCGCGGTGGTCAGGGAGACTCGGTGAAACGGTTATCCGCTGGCCGCCCGCAGGCTGTACGGTTTCCGAACCTGGGGATTACTTAATCTCCGCCTCAGGAGGCTGAACCAGCAGCCTGTGTAAAGTTCCCGGTGCTGTAGCCATGCCGGAGGAGGAGACCGGAGTGGACCTGGCTTCAGTATCTGAGAGGGGACCGGGGGCCCTTCCGCCCATCGCGCCAGCCAGTCACACAACCCCAACTTGTCTGTGGGCTCTGGTTGTATGTGGCTGAGGTCTCCTAGGACTGATTTTGCGGGAAGGGCTGCTCACGACTTCGCTCTAACTTATGGGCTCTCTCAACTGGTGCATTCTATCACTAGAACACCAGAAATTGAGACCCACAGAAGCTCTATACTGGACCTTCTGCTGACTACGCGCCCGGATGAATACCCTTAAGGGTGGAAGCACCTCTCGGTAATTCGGACCACAGCCTCGTCCGGGCGCAAGTGTCACTCGCGCGGCCTGAACCACCGCGGCCACCTCAGTGGCGGCATGTGTGGCACTACAAGTCGGCAGACTGGGACGGACTGCGAGAATTCTTCGCGTCGTACCCGTGGAGGCAGCTTTACTTCTCTTCTGATGATCCAAGCTCCTGTGCAACAGCAGTCGCTGACGCGATTCTAGTGGGTATGGAATGTTACGTCCCCAACCGCTGGGTCGCGACAGGAGCGAGCAAACGCCCGTGGTTTAATAGGCCTTGCAGGGAAGCTAGAGACCGCAAGCAATCTGCATACAAGGCTTGGACCACGGCTCTTGCCAATAAGGATCCGAACATCGCTGAGGTGAAGCGGAAGTTGAATGCTGCTTCAAGGTCCAGTAAAAAGGCAACGTCTAGAGCAAAGTTTGAGTTTTGCTTGCGCGCTACCCATCTGGCAGTCGTGCATTTTGGTCGCTCGCTAAAGCTGCTGAGGGAAACTTCTGCCAGGCTTGCCTTCCGCCGCTGCAAAAATCCGACGGTAGTCTGGCCCATGGCGCTAAGGAGAAGGCCGGTCTTTTGGGTAATCTCTTTGCGTCAAACTCGACTATGAACGACGGGAACGCCGAACCACCCATCATCCCCAGCTGTGGTGCTTCGATGACCTAAATTAAAATCACACAACGGGTGGTCCGGCACGAGCTTAAGTCACTAGATGTTCGGAAGTCGAGTAGGCCGGACGGCATACCGGCGATGGTGCTTAAGCACTGTGCCCCCGAGCTGTGCCCTGTACTTACACGACTTTTCGCACTCTCATACTCCGCAAGGCAGGTCCCGGCCTCGTGGAAGACTGCATTCGTGCACCCTGTACTGAGGTACGGATCTGTCCTGTCACCTTTCTTAGGAAAGGTGACAGGACAGATCCGACCAATTACAGGCCTATCGCTATAACCTCCCTTCTCTCGAAGGTTATGGAGCGTGTTATTAATACACAACTCCTGAGGTACCTTGAAGGAAACGATCTACTGAGCAACCGACAGTACGGTTTTCGCCACCGTCGCTCTACCGGTGACCTTCTTGTGTATCTCACAAACCGGTGGGCGCAAGCCATCGAAAGTCGAGGTGAGGCACAAGCGGTCAGCCTCGATGTAGCGAAGGCCTTCGATCGGGTCTGGCACAAAGGTCTTCTTACGAAGTTGCCATATTATGGACTCCTCGAAGGATTGTGCGAATGGATCTCCAGCTTTTTGTCCAACAGAAGCATCCAAGCCGTCGTCGACGGCAGCTGCTCGGACCGCATGAACATAAACGCTGGTGTCCCACAAGGCTCCGTGTTGTCTCCGACGCTGTTTCTGCTGCATATCAATGACATGCTGTCTGATGGCTCCATTCATTGTTATGCGGGCGACAGTACCGGGGACACGTGTTACACGGGCCGTGCAAATATCCCTCAGTTCGAGGTGGAGAAGAGTCGCGAACAACTTGTGTCTGAAATCGAGACTACTCTCTCTGGAATATCCGATTGGGGACGACTAAACCTAGTCCAAGTCAACCCCACTAAGACACAAGTATGTGTATTCACCGCTAAGAAAACCCCATTCATTGTAGCGCCGCAATTCCTGGGCACACCGCTTACCATCTCCCTGAGTATAGGGATAATTGGTGTCGATATCTCCAGTGACGTCCAATACCGAAGTCATTTGCAGGACAAGGTTAACTTGGCATCAAGAAAGCTCGGAGTGCTCAACAGGGCGAAGCAGTATTTCACTGCGGGGCAGCAACTCCTTCTTTATAAAGCACAGGTCCGGCCTCACATGGAGTACTGCTGTCACCTTTTTGCTGGAGCACCTGCATACCAACTTGACCCCTTCGACTCGTTGCAAAGACGGGCATTGAGGCTGATTGACAATCCCATACTCACAGGTAGAGTGGAACCTCTTAGCCTTAGGAGGGATTTTGCCTCATTGTGTGTGTTCTGCCGCCTATACAATGGTTTGTGCTCAGATGAATTGTTAGACATGATGCCCGTAGCTACATTGTATCATCGCACCTCTCGCCATAGGCAGGGAATTCATCCCCACACATTGCGACCTGAGACGGTGCGCACTGTGCGGTATGAAAGAAACTTCATCCGACGCACACTCAAGCTGTGGAATGACCTCCCTGCTGCGGTTTTCCCAAGTGCCTACAATATGGAGTTCTTCAAGAGGGGCATCAGAAGGTTTCCCTATGGTCGGCAGCGCGAGTGTGACACCCCTGGTGTTGCATACGTCCATAAGCCACGGTAACCGCTTCCCATCAGGTGGGCCGTGTGCTTGTCTGCCAACTAAGTGGTATAAAAAATTAAAAAAAAACCCTCTACAAAAACAAGGGTGACCGTTCCGACTGCAACTCTAACCGCGGTATTTCGCTTTTGTCAGCCCTGGGAAAGGCCTTGGCCAGAGTCCTTTTAAACCGCTTAAAAGCTCTGCCGGAAAGATACTGCTAGAAACCCAGTTTGGCTTCCGACCTGAACGAACCACCTCTGAAGCAATCTTTTCTGTGCGTCAACTGCAAGAAAATAGCAGAGAACAGGGTCGTCCGCTTTATCTCCGCTGTGTTGACCCATTCGACAGTGTGCCTCGGGAAGCTCTCTGGATGATGCTTGGGAAGCTAGGGTGCACGGAGAAGTTTGTGAGACTTCTTAGACTCCTGCATAACGACATGCAATGCTGCGTCGGTGTCGATGGTGAACAATCAAATTTCTTACTCGTTACCTGTGGGGTGAAACAAGGGTGTGTTCTAGCGCCCACACTGTTCGCCAAGTACTTTGCAGTAATAGTCAGTGATGTTTTACGAACTCTTTCTGAGGGAGTACGCATCCGCTTCCGCACAGATGGCGGAGGATGGTCTTTTCAATTTGGCCAGACTTAAGGCGCGCACTAAGGTCTCCCCATACAATGATTACAGAAATCATGTATGCTTATGCTTTGTGGCAGAATCCCCTGATGGCCTGCAACAGCTAATGTCCAGTTGTCACCAAGCTTGCTGCAAGTTCGGCCTTAAAATCAGTGTCAAGAAGACGGAGGTGATGTCTCTGGACACACATGGTCACGAGACACTGTCTATACAGCTAGGTCAGGACATGCTCAAGCAGGTTGACCAGTTTTGCTATCTGGGGAGCACTATAACATCCAAGTGTGACCTTGATGATGAGATCGGCAGCAGGATCTATGCCGCAGCTGCGATATTTGGGAAGCTGCATTCCAAGTTTTTCTGCTCAAATGACCTTAAGCTGGCCACCAAAATATCTGTTTACATGGCAGTTGTGCTGTCAAACCTCTTATATTCCTCTGAGATGTGGTGTGTGTATCGGCACCACAAACGTACTCTGGATCGTTTCCACCTCAAGTGCCTACAGTCTATCTTTAAAGGATAAGTTGGGCTCGCCTAACTGTAGCTTATATAACGTCAATCAATTACATTTTGATGAAGTGTGTCCGGAATGAGGCTCAAAGAAAGCAATTATATTGTTACGTGCACAGGGTACAAATAAATGCCGTGTACGCAACGAAGGAATTTATTAGCTCACCACAAACTAGACAATTAAATCACTAGTGCACACAGTACTCTTCAACAGTTCCAGTCGCTCAGTAGTTCACAGTAGTCCACAGTCGTTGCTCAGGTCACAGGTATAATCTTCTTCGGTTGCTTAAGCTCGCTGTGTTTGTTAGCGATCTCAAAGACAGAATGAATGGTGTCGCTATGCGAGCGTGTTCATATACCTCTCAATTAGGAGGGTCGAATCATCTAGAAAATACGCGAGCGATAACTATCCACTCTCTTTTGAAGTTTGCCGCCGTCACTGAACTTTCAAGTTCATTCTCGATATTCACCTATTGTTTTCATTTATTCAAAAGAGTAGGTACTCGTAGGTAGGTTGTGACCTTGTGTTGACAATTCTAGATTTTTCTATGCCAATCGGTAGAGTACCTCGTCACTAACAATGCGTTTTTATTTCTTGAAGATCCGGTTATTAGTTTTCGAGATATCGACGTCTGTCGTAACAATATGGTAACGGTAATAACAATATGGGCCTATGTAACAGTATCCTCGCTAGTCCAACTTCTGAGGAGTCGAAAAAATTGTATTCCTTAGCTAAGATTTGCTGTATAGATCATTGATTGAACACCATGTATTCAACAATTCCAATGAGGGCGACATAGTCACGCTATGACTAAGACCTCAATCCTCAATAACAACTGAAGATTAAAAAAAAACTATCTATAGGTAATAATAGATCAAATAAATAACCATTTTTAAAGCTTTCACTTTGGTGACAAACTTACATCACGGCCCGCACATGTCTGTTTGTTTAAAAACTTCGGCACGCGAGCGCGCTGAAGCCCGCCGCCCGCCCCGCCGTCCCTCGTGAACCCCGAATAGACCCCTCAGACACCGTACCTAGTGCCCGTTTAAGGATATTTAAGAGACGCAAGATTGTTGTCACGAAAACATGATAAAAACTTTACAAATTAAGTACGATATTCAATGGACACATTAAGATCGGTGAACTGAACTCAAAGTATACGTGGTAAAGTATACGCTGAACACTAGTGCCCTCCAAATTTCAGTCGGGCGACGGCCGAACTATATTATACGCTAAAAGGCGTTGTAGTGATGGAATTACGTCCATGCCAATTTTTCGCCCTAGCATTCTATTGATCATAAGGAACATTTGGGCTGAAAATGAGGGTCGGTTAATCTTGCGTCCGTATTTCGGACGCACAAAGTCAGTCGGACGCGGCATCATCGGTAAATAACGCCATGTAGGACGCAACATGTCCTTCAAGATTTATATATATATATATATATATATATATATATATAAATCGCGAAGGACTTCTTGCGTCTTTACAAACTACCACCCGGCGGCGTCCACTGAATGTAGTGAGATTTTTAATGTTTTCAATGCGTATGTAAGATGTTTTAATCAGTATCATATCAGTAGTCGACGTCAAATTTCATTTAAACGTTAAATGGTGATATTCAAATTAAATATTTCTAGCTGAATTTGTGCGTCCGTTCACTCTTGAATCTTTCTTGCACACTGAATACCTGCGTATACCTACTAAACACTGCATGCACATTCCTGCCTCCATCCGAATGTATGTTTAAATCAATTCCGTATAATGCTCTGCATATATCATAATGATTATAATAACTAAATTACATCCATCTACTATTGTATTGAGATTGGTTCCGTATAACTGAATTAGTTCGTCCGTTCACTCTTAAGTCTTTCTTGCACACTGAATATCTCCGTATACGTTCTAAACACTGCATGCACATTCCCGCCTCCATCCAACTGTATGTTTAAATCAATTCCGTATAATGCTCTGTATATCATAATGATTATAATAACTAAATGACATCTATCTGCGATTGAATTCAGATTGGTTCCGAATACTGTTTTTGAATTATTGTATCCAGCTTATCAGCCAAGAGGCTTCCATCTATATAAGGGCTTATAATGACTCCAGGCACAGATATTAAATAATTAATAGTTAGCATACAAAAGTGACAATACCTATAATGACATTCGGCGCGTGGAACGTGAGAACGCTTGTTGATCGCGATGGCAACGCCTGCCCTGAACGCAAAACTGCCATAGTAGCTCGGGAACTTCATCGATATAACGTGGATTGCCTTGCCGATGAAGGAGAGCTGGTAGAAGAAGGTGGCGGCTATACTTTCTTTTAGAAAGGTACCACAGCCTCCGAACCGCGACGTTCAGGCGTAGGGTTTGCCATCAAGAATCACATAGCTAAGCGACTTGAGGAGCACCCTATGCATTCTTCAGACCGCGTTACCACACTGCGCCTTCACGGACAAAGACAATTACCTTAATGTCATCAGTGTCTATGCCCCTACGCTAGACAAGGCTGATGACATCAAAGATAAATTCTACGAGGAACTATCTCAATGCCTTGACAGCATAAACGCCAGAGAGCAGGTTATATTGCTAGGCAATTTCAATGCCAGAGTTGGACGGGACAATGAGGCTTGGCCTGGAGTCTTGGGTAGACACGGAGTCGGCAACATGAACAGCAATGGTCAGTTGCTACTCAGTCTTTGTGCTCATTTTGAGCTTGCAATATCGAACACTATGTTCAGACTTGCCGCTAAGCACAAGACAACGTGGATGCATCCTTGATCCGAAACACTGGCACTTGATTGATTATACTTGTCAGGCAGAGAGATACTGGTCAAGTCCAAGTCCAACGTAGATCGATCATCTGATTTACAAAATGTGAGTCTAATACCTCAACTCCCTCTTTCCATTGAGCTGGATGAGCCCCTGTCATATGATGAGGTTGTCTCTGCTATCAGGCAGCAACAGAAGCGAGCGGTTGGTATTGATCTTATACCGGGAGAGCTGTTATAATGCGGCGGCGGGGAGTTGTAAATGTTGGTTTGGAAACTTTTTGCTCGTATGTGGGAGGAAGAGCGAGTCCCGGATGACTTTAAAGTGTCTCGCATTTGTACCTTTATTTGTATTTTTATTTGGAGGAAGGACATGACGGTATCTCCCGTCCAAAATTGAGCAGTCCGTCTGGGTAAGTACCTCCGCCCTACAGAATACCCCGGTTATAATAACCTTGTGTTGTGTTCCCGGCGGTGAGTAGGGTAGCCAGAGCCCACTGGAGAGGTTCTGTGCTGTCAGTAGGAAGACCAAAGGCTTAAATTGACCCCACTGACTGGTGGGGGCGTGATATGTTGGCGCGGTGGTCAGGGAGACTCGGTGAAACGGTTATCCGCTGGCCGCCCGCAGGCTGTACGGTTTCCGAACCTGGGGATTACTTAATCTCCGCCTCAGGAGGCTGAACCAGCAGCCTGTGTAAAGCTCCCGGTGCTGTAGCCATGCCGGAGGAGGAGACCGGAGTGGACCTGGCTTCAGTATCTGAGAGGGGACCGGGGGCCCTTCCGCCCATCGCGCCAGCCAGTCACACAACCCCAACTTGTCTGTGGGGGTAGGACGCCTTGCTTTGTCTTCAACATTGGAGGCCCAGAATCTCTTTTTACCTTCTCCCCCCCCTCCCTCCATCTCAAACATGAAAACAAAAAAAGGCAAGAGAAACGTTACCACAGTGGCACCATCATCCACAGTGAATGTGGATTTCTGTAACATCAGGGGTCTGCACTCCAACCTTAACGCGGTCCATCTCCACTTAGAGACCGCGCAGCCTACCTTGCTTTTTCTGACGGAGACGCAAATATCATGCCCGGCCGATACAGCCTACCTAATGTACCCAGAGTACAAACTCGAGCATAGTTTTATGAGTCGCGCCGGGGTATGCTTGTACGTCCGGGATGATATTTGCTGCCGCCGTCTCCATGGTCTTGAGGATAGGGACCTGTCAACTTTATGGGTACGCATAGATCACGGTGGCCACACCCGTATCTATGCGTGCCTTTACAGGTCTCATAGCGGTGACCTGGGCACGGCTCAACTGTTTCAGCATCTGCAGCGGTCGGCGGACAGCGTAATTGAGCAGTACCCCACTGCGGAATAAGTATTCTTGGGGGACTTCAACGCCCACCACGTGGAGTGGCTGGGGTCTCCTAGGACTGATTTTGCGGGAAGGGCTCCTCACGACTTTGCTCTAACTTATGGGCTCTCTCAACTGGTGCATTCTATCACTAGAACACCAGAAATTGAGACCCACAGAAGCTCTATACTGGACCTTCTGCTGACTACGCGCCCGGATGAATACCCTTAAGGGTGGAAGCACCTCTCGGTAATTCGGACCACAGCCTCGTCCGGGCGCCAGTGTCACTCGCGCGGCCTGAACCACCGCGGCCACCTCAGTGGCGGCATGTGTGGCACTACAAGTCGGCAGACTGGGACGGACTGTGAGAATTCTTCGCGTCGTACCCGTGGAGGCAGCTTTACTTCTCTTCTGATGATCCAAGCTCCTGTGCAACAGCAGTCGCTGACGCGATTCTAGTGGGTATGGAATGTTACGTCCCCAACCGCTGGGTCGCGACAGGAGCGAGCAAACACCCGTGGTTTAATAGGCCTTGCAGGGAAGCTAGAGACCGCAAGCAATCTGCAACAAGGCTTGGACATACAAGGCTTGGACCACGGCTCTTGCCAATAAGGATCCGAACATCGCTGAGGTGAAGCGGAAGTTGAATGCTGCTTCAAGGTCCAGTAAAAAGGCAACGTCTAGAGCAAAGTTTGAGTTCATCGGCAGAATTGGCGAGCGGCTTGCGCGCTACCCATCTGGCAGTCGTGCATTTTGGTCACTCGCTAAAGCTGCTGAGGGAAACTTCTGCCAGGCTTGCCTTCCGCCGCTGCAAAAATCCGACGGTAGTCTGGCCCATGGCGCTAAGGAGAAGGCCGATCTTTTGGGTAATCTCTTTGCGTCAAACTCGACTATGAACGACGGGAACGCCGAACCACCCATCATCCCCAGCTGTGGTGCTTCGATGACCTAAATTAAAATCACACAACGGGTGGTCCGGCACGAGCTTAAGTCCCTAGATGTTCGGAAGTCGAGTAGGCCGGACGGCATACCGGCGATGGTGCTTAAGCACTGTGCCCCCGAGCTGTGCCCTGTACTTACACGCCTTTTCGCACTCTCATACTCCGCAAGGCAGGTCCCGGCCTCGTGGAAGACTGCATTCGTGCACCTTGTACTTAGGTACGGATCCGACCAATTACAGGCCTATCGTTATAACCTCCTTTCTCTCGAAGGTTATGGAGCGTGTTATTAATACACAACTCCTGAGGTAAGGAAACGATCTACTGAGCGACCGACAGTACGGTTTTCGCCACCGTCGCTCTACCGGTGACCTTCTTGTGTATCTCACAAACCGGTGGGCGCAAGCCATCGAAAGTCGAGGTGAGGCACTAGCGGTCAGCCTCGATGTAGCGAAGGCCTTCGATCGGGTCTGGCACAAAGGTCTTCTTACGAAGTTGCCATATTATGGACTCCCCGAAGGATTGTGCGAATGGATCTCCAGCTTTTTGTCCAACAGAAGCATCCAAGCCGTCGTCGACGGCAGCTGCTCGGACCGCATGAACATAAACGCTGGTATCCCACAAGGCTCCGTGTTGTCTCCGACGCTGTTTCTGCTGCATATCAATGACATGCTGTCTGATGGCTCCATTCATTGTTATGCGGGCGACAGTACCGGGGACACGTGTTACACGGGCCGTGCAAATATCCCTCAGTCCAAGGTGGAGAAGAGTCGCGAACAACTTGTGTCTGAAATCGAGACTACTCTCTCTGGAATATCCGATTGGGGACGACTAAACCTAGTCCAAGTCAACCCCATTAAGACACAAGTATGTGTATTCACCGCTAAGAAAACCCCATTCATTGTAGCGCCGCAATTCCTGGGCACACCGCTTACCATCTCCCTGAGTATAGGGATAATTGGTGTCGATATCTCCAGTGACGTCCAATACCGAAGTCATTTGCAGGACAAGGTTAAGTTGGCATCAAGAAAGCTCGGAGTGCTCAACAGGGCGAAGCAGTATTTCACTGCGGGGCAGCAACTCCTTCTTTATAAAGCACAGGTCCGGCCTCACATGGAGTACTGCTGTCACCTTTTTGCTGGAGCACCTGCATACCAACTTGACCCCTTCGACTCGTTGCAAAGACGGGCATTGAGGCTGGTTGATAATCCCATACTCACAGGTAGAGTGGAACCTCTTACCCTTAGGAGGGATTTTGCCTCATTGTGTGTGTTCTACCGCCTATACAATGGTTTGTGCTCAGATGAATTGTTAGACATGATGCCCGTAGCTACATTCTATCATCGCACCTCTCGCCATAGGCAGGGGATTCATCCCCACACATTGCGACCTGAGACGGTGCGCACTGTGCGGTATGAAAGAAACTTCATCCCACGCACACTCAAGCTGTGGAATGACCTCCCTGCTGCGGTTTTCCCAAGCGCCTACAATATGGGGTTTTTCAAGAGGGGCATCAGAAGGTTTCCCTATGGTCGGCAGCGCGAGTGTGACACCTCTGGTGTTGCATACGTCCATAGGCCACGGTAACCGCTTCCCATCAGGTGGGCCGTGTGCTTGTCTGCCAACTAAGTGGTATAAAAAAAAAACCCTCTACAAAAACAAGGGTGACCGTTCCGACTGCAACTCTTACCGCGGTATTTCGCTTTTGTCAGCCCTGGGAAAGGCCTTGGCCAGAGTCCTTTTAAACCGCTTAAAAGCTCTGTCTGAAAAGATACTGCCAGAAACCCAGTTTAGCTTCCGACCTGAAGGAACCACCTCTGAAGCAATCTTTTCTGTGCGTCAACTGCAAGAAAATAGCAGAGAACAGGGTCGTCCGCTTCATCTCCGCTTTGTTGACCTGGAGAAGGCATTCGACAGTGTGCCTCGGGAAGCTCTCTGGATGATGCTTGGGAAACTAGGGTGCACGGAGAAGTTTGTGAGACTTCTTAGACTCCTGCATAACGATATGCAATGCTGCGTCGGTGTCGATGGCGATGTGGGGTGAAACAAGGGTGTGTTCTAGCGCCCACACTGTTCGCCAAGTACTTTGCAGTAGTAGTCAGTGATGTTTTACGAACTCTTTCTGAGGGAGTACGCATCCGCTTCCGCACAGATGGCGGAGGATGGTCTTATCAATTTGGCCAGACTTAAGGCGCGCACTAAGGTCTCCCCATACAATGATTACAAAAATCATGTATGCTTATGCTTTGTGGCAGAATCCCCTGATGGCCTGCAACAGCTAATGTCCAGTTGTCACCAAGCTTGCTGCAAGTTCGACCTTAAAATCAGCGTCAAGAAGACGGAGGTGATGTCTCTGGACACACATGGTCACGAGACACTGTCTATACAGCTAGGTCAGGACATGCTCAAGCAGGTTGACCAGTTATGCTATCTGGGGAGTACTATAACATCCAAGTATGACCTTGATGATGAGATCGGCAGCAGGATCTATGCCGCAGCTGCGATATTTGGGAAGCTGCATTCCAAGGTTTTCTGCTCAAATGACCTTAAGCTGGCCACCAAAATATCTGTTTACATGGCAGTTGTGCTGTCAAACCTCTTATATTCCTCTGAGATGTGGTGTGTGTATCGGCACCACATACGTACTCTGGATCGTTTCCACCTCAAGTGCCTACAGTCTATCTTTAAAGGGTAAGTTGGGCTCGCTTAACTGTAGCTTATGTAACGTCAATCAATTACATTTTGATGAAGTGTGTCCGGAATGAGGCTCAAAGAAAGCAATTATATTGTTACGTGCACAGGGTACAAATAAATGCCGTGTACTCAACGAAGGAATTTATTAGCTCACCACAAACTAGACAATTAAATCACTAGTGCACACAGTACTCTTCAACAGTTCCAGTCGCTCAGTAGTTCACAGTAGTCCACAGTCGTTGCTCAGGTCACAAGTATAATCTACTTCGGTTGCTTAAGCTCGCTGTGTTTGTTAGCGATCTCAAAGACAGAATGAATGGTGTCGCTATGCGAGCGTGTTCATATACCTCTCAATTAGGAGGGTCGAATCATCTAGAAAATACGCGAGCGATAACTATCCACTCTCTTTTGAAGTTTGCCGCCGTCACTGAACTTTCGAGTTCATTCTCGAAATTCACCTATTGTTTTCATTTATTCAAAAGAGTAGGTACTCGTAGGTAGGTTGTGACTTTGTGTTGACAATTCTAGATTTTTCTATGCCAATCGGTAGAGTACCTCGTCACTAACAATGCGTGTTTATTTCTTGAAGATCCGGTTACTAGTTTTCGAGATATCGACGTCTGTCGTAACAAGATGGTAACGGTAATAACAATATGGGCCTATGTAACAGTATCCTCGCTAGTCCAACTTCTGAGGAGCCGAAAAAATTGTATTCCTTAGCTAAGATTTGCTGTATAGATCATTGATTGAACACCATGTATTCAACAATTCCAATGAGGGCGACATAGTCACGCTATGACTAAGACCTCAATCCTCAATAACAACTGAAGATTAAAAAAAAACTATCTATAGGTAATAATAGATCAAATAAATAACCATTTTTAAAGCTTTCACTTTGGTGACAAACTTACATTACGGCCCGCACATGTCTGTTTGTTTAAAAACTTCGGCACGCGAGCGCGCTGAAGCCCGCCGCCCGCCCCGCCGTCCCTCGTGAACCCCGAATAGACCCCTCAGACACCGTACCTAGTGCCCGTTTAAGGATATTTAAGAGACGCAAGATTGTTGTCACGAAAACATTATAAAAACTTTACAAATTAAGTACGATATTCAGTGGACACATTAAGATCGGTGAACTGAACTCAAAGTATACGTGGTAAAGTATACGCTGAACACTAGTGCCCTCCAAATTTCAGTCGGGCGACGGCCGAACTATATTATACGCTAAAAGGCGTTGTAGTGATGGAATTACGTCCATGCCAATTTTTCGCCCTAGCATTCTATTGATCATAAGGAACATTTGGGCTGAAAATGAGGGTCGGTTAATCTTGCGTCCGTATTTCGGACGCACAAAGTCGGTCGGACGCGGCATCATCGGTAAAAAACGCCATGTAGGACGCAACATGTCCTTCAAGATTTATATATATATATATATATATATATATATATATATATATATATATATAAATCGCGAAGGACTTCTTGCGTCTTTACAAACTACCACCCGGCGGCGTCCACTGAATGTAGTGACATTTTTAATGTTTTCAATGCGTATGTAAGATGTTTTAATCAGTATCATATCAGTAGTCGACGTCAAATTTCATTTAAACGTTAAATGGTGATATTCAAATTAAATATTTCTAGCTGAATTTGTGCGTCCGTTCACTCTTCAATCTTTCTTGCACACTGAATACCTGCGTATACCTACTAAACACTGCATGCACATTCCTGCCTCCATCCGAATGTATGTTTATATCAATTCCGTATAATGCTCTGCATATATCATAATGATTATAATAACTAAATTACATCCATCTACTATTGAATTGAGATTGGTTCCGTATAACTGAATTAGTTCGTCCGTTCACTCTTAAATCTTTCTTGCACACTGAATATCTCCGTATACGTTCAAAACACTGCATGCACATTCCCGCCTCCATCCAACTGCATGTTGAAATCAATTCCGTATAATGCTCTGCATATATCATAATGATTTAATAACTACATGACATCTATCTACTATTGAATTCAGATTGGTTCCGAATACTGTTTTTGAATTATTGTATCCAGCTTATCAGCCAAGAGGCTTCCATCTATATAAGGGCTTATAAAGACTCCAGGCACAGATATTAAATAACTAATAGTTAGCATACAAAAATGACAATACCTATAATGACATTCGGCGCGTGGAACGTGAGAACGCTTGTTGATCGCGATGGCAACGCCTGCCCTGAACGCAAAACTGCCATAGTAGCTCGGGAACTTCATCGATATAACGTGGATTACCTTGCCGATGAAGGAGAGCTGATAGAAGAAGGTGGCGGCTATACTTTCTTTTGGAAAGGTACCACAGCTTCCGAACCGCGACGTTCAGGCGTAGGGTTTGCCATCAAGAATCACATAGCTAAGCGACTTGAGGAGCACCCTATGCATTCTTCAGACCGCGTTACCACACTGCGCCTTCACGGACAAAGACAATTACCTTAATGTCATCAGTGTCTATGCCCCTACGCTAGACAAGGCTGATGACATCAAAGATAAATTCTACGAGGAACTATCTCAATGCCTTGACAGCATAAACGCCAGAGAGCAGGTTATATTGCTAGGCAATTTCAATGCCAGAGTTAGACGGGACAATGAGGCTTGGCCTGGAGTCTTGGGTAGACACGGAGTCGGCAACATGAACAGCAATGGTCAGTTGCTACTCAGTCTTTGTGCTCATTTTGAGCTTGCAATATCGAACACAATGTTCAGACTTGCCGCTAAGCACAAGACAACGTGGATGCATCCTTGATCCGAAACACTGGCACTTGATTGATTATACTTGTCAGGCAGAGAGATACTGGTCAAGTCCAAGTCCAACGTAGATCGATCATCTGATTTACAAAATGTGAGTCTAATACCTCAACTCCCTCTTTCCATTGAGCTGGATGAGCCCCTTTTTTTTTTTTTTTTTTTCGTTCGCAAAATCCCCACGGATACCTCCCCACCGGAGTCGGTGGAGGAGGTTATGTCGGACTCGAACCGACTAAAACGCACGCCGCCTGTGGGTCGTTTTGGTTGCCGAAGGTGAGGTTGACAGGCATATCCCTCGCACCCCGGCCGACCCAGGGCCATCTCTCACGATCTGGCCCTCTCCTCGGGTGTGGGGACTGCAGAGTCCCCAACTCGTCCCCGGAAACGGGGAGGCGCGCCACGCGCGCCACCGCCGCGGCCTGCTTCTGCCAGGGTGACAGGCGGCTTCACCTGTCACCCCCAGGCCGGGCTGGATGAACCCCTGTCATATGATGAGGTTGTCTCTGCTATCAGGCAGCAACAGAAGCGAGCGGTTGGTATTGACCTTATACCGGGAGAGCTGTTATAATACGGCGGCGGGGAGTTGTAAATGTTGGTTTGGAAACTTTTTGCTCGTATGTGGGAGGAAGAGCGAGTCCCGGATGACTTTAAAGTGTCTCGCATTTGTACCTTTATTTGTATTTTTATTTGGAGGAAGGACATGACGGTATCTCCCGTCCAAAATTGAGCAGTCCGTCTGGGTAAGTACCTCCGCCCTACAGAATACCCCGGTTATAATAACCTTGTGTTGTGTTCCCGGCGGTGAGTAGGGTAGCCAGAGCCCACTGGAGAGGTTCTGTGCTGTCAGTAGGAAGACCAAAGGCTTAAATTGACCCCACTGACTGGTGGGGGCGTGATATGTTGGCGCGGTGGTCAGGGAGACTCGGTGAAACGGTTATCCGCTGGCCGCCCGCAGGCTGTACGGTTTCCGAACCTGGGGATTACTTAATCTCCGCCTCAGGAGGCTGAACCAGCAGCCTGTGTAAAGCTCCCGGTGCTGTAGCCTAGCCGGAGGAGACCGGAGTGGACCTGGCTTCAGTATCTGAGAGGGGACCGGGGGCCCTTCCGCCCATCGCGCCAGCCAGTCACACAACCCCAACTTGTCTGTGGGGGTAGGACGCCTTGCTTTGTCTTCAACACTGGAGGCACAGAATCTCTTTTTACCTTCTCCCCCCCCCCCCCTCCCCCCATCTCAAACATGAAAACAAAAAAAGGCAAGAGAAACGTTACCACAGCGGCACCATCATCCACAGTGAATGTGGATTTCTGTAACATCAGGGGCCTACACTCCAACCTTAACGCGGTCCATTTCCACTTAGAGACCGCGCAGCCTACCTTGTTTTTTCTGACGGAGACGCAAATATCATGCCCGGCCGATACAGCCTACCTAATGTACCCAGAGTACAAACTCGAGCATAGCTTTATGAGTCGCGCCGGGGTATGCTTGTACGTCCGGGATGATATTTGCTGCTGCCGTCTCCATGGTCTTGAGGATAGGGACCTGTCAACTTTATGGGTACGCATAGATCACGGTGGCCACACCCGTATCTATGCGTGCCTTTACAGGTCTCATAGCGGTGACCTGGGCACGGCTCAACTGTTTCAGCATCTGCAGCGGTCGGCGGACAGCTTAATTGAGCAGTACCCCACTGCGGAATTAGTATTCTTGGGGGACTTCAACGCCCACCACGTGGAGTGGCTGGGGTCTCCTAGGACTGATTTTGCGGGAAGGGCTGCTCACGACTTTGCTCTAACTTATGGGCTCTCTCAACTGGTGCATTCTATCACTAGAACACCAGAAATTGAGACCCACAGAAGCTCTATACTGGACCTTCTGCTGACTACGCGCCCGGATGAATACCCTTAAGGGTGGAAGCACCTCTCGGTAATTCGGACCACAGCCTCGTCCGGGCGCCAGTGTCACTCGCGCGGCCTGAACCACCGCGGCCACCTCAGTGGCGGCATGTGTGGCACTACAAGTCGGCAGACTGGGACGGACTGTGAGAATTCTTCGCGTCGTACCCGTGGAGGCAGCTTTACTTCTCTTCTGATGATCCAAGCTCCTGTGCAACAGCAGTCGCTGACGCGATTCTAGTGGGTATGGAATGTTACGTCCCCAACCGCTGGGTCGCGACAGGAGCGAGCAAACGCCCGTGGTTTAATAGGCCTTGCAGGGAAGCTAGAGACCGCAAGCAATCTGCAACAAGGCTTGGACATACAAGGCTTGGACCACGGCTCTTGCCAATAAGGATCCGAACATCGCTGAGGTGAAGCGGAAGTTGAATGCTGCTTCAAGGTCCAGTAAAAAGGCAACGTCTAGAGCAAAGTTTGAGTTCATCGGCAGAATTGGCGAGCGGCTTGCGCGCTACCCATCTGGCAGTCGTGCATTTTGGTCGCTCGCTAAAGCTGCTGAGGGAAACTTCTGCCAGGCTTGCCTTCCACCGCTGCAAAAATCCGACGGTAGTCTGGCCCATGGCGCTAAGGAGAAGGCCGATCTTTTGGGTAATCTCTTTGCGTCAAACTCGACTATGAACGACGGGAACGCCGAACCACCCATCATCCCCAGCTGTGGTGCTTCGATGACCTAAATTAAAATCACACAACGGGTGGTCCGGCACGAGCTTAAGTCCCTAGATGTTCGGAAGTCGAGTAGGCCGGACGGCATACCGGCGATGGTGCTTAAGCACTGTGCCCCCGAGCTGTGCCCTGTACTTACACGCCTTTTCGCACTCTCATACTCCGTAAGGCAGGTCCCGGCCTCGTGAAGTACAGGGTGCACGAATGCAGTCTGCATTCGTGCACCCTGTACACTTAGGTACGGATCTGTCCTGTCACCTTTCTTAGGAAAGGTGACAGGACAGATCCGACCAATTACAGGCCTATCGCTATAACCTCCCTTCTCTCGAAGGTTATGGAGCGTGTTTTTAATACACAACTCCTGAGGTACCTTGAAGGAAACGATCTACTGAGCGACCGATAGTACGGTTTTCGCCACCGTCGCTCTACCGGTGACCTTCTTGTGTATCTCACAAACCGGTGGGCGCAAGCCATCGAAAGTCGAGGTGAGGCACTAGCGGTCAGCCTCGATGTAGCGAAGGCCTTCGATCGGGTCTGGCACAAAGGTCTTCTTACGAAGTTGCCATATTATGGACTCCCCGAAGGATTGTGCGAATGGATCTCCAGCTTTTTGTCCAACAGAAGCATCCAAGCCGTCGTCGACGGCAGCTGCTCGGACCGCATGAACATAAACGCTGGTATCCCACAAGGCTCCGTGTTGTCTCCGACGCTGTTTCTGCTGCATATCAATGACATGCTGTCTGATGGCTCCATTCATTGTTATGCGGGCGACAGTACCGGGGACACGTGTTACACGGGCCGTGCAAATATCCCTCAGTCCAAGGTGGAGAAGAGTCGCGAACAACTTGTGTCTGAAATCGAGACTACTCTCTCTGGAATATCCGATTGGGGACGACTAAACCTAGTCCAAGTCAACCCCATTAAGACACAAGTATGTGTATTCACCGCTAAGAAAAACCCATTCATTGTAGCGCCGCAATTCCTGGGCACACCGCTTACCATCTCCCTGAGTATAGGGATAATTGGTGTCGATATCTCCAGTGACGTCCAATTACCGAAGTCATTTGCAGGACAAGGTTAACTTGGCATCAAGAAAGCTCGGAGTGCTCAACAGGGCGAAGCAGTATTTCACTGCGGGGCAGCAACTCCTTCTTTATAAAGCACAGGTCCGGCCTCACATGGAGTACTGCTGTCACCTTTTTGCTGGAGCACCTGCATACCAACTTGACCCCTTCGACTCGTTGCAAAGACGGGCATTGAGGCTGGTTGACAATCCCATACTCACAGGTAGAGTGGAACCTCTTAGCCTTAGGAGGGATTTTGCCTCATTGTGTGTGTTCTACCGCCTATACAATGGTTTGTGCTCAGATGAATTGTTAGACATGATGCCCGTAGCTACATTCTATCATCGCACCTCTCGCCATAGGCAGGGAATTCATCCCCACACATTGCGACCTGAGACGGTGCGCACTGTGCGGTATGAAAGAAACTTCATCCCACGCACACTCAAGCTGTGGAATGACCTCCCTGCTGCGGTTTTCCCAAGCGCCTACAATATGGGGTTCTTCAAGAGGGGCATCAGAAGGTTTCCCTATGGTCGGCAGCGCGAGTGTGACACCCCTGGTGTTGCATACGTCCATAGGCCACGGTAACCGCTTCCCATCAGGTGGGCCGTGTGCTTGTCTGCCAACTAAGTGGTATAAAAAAAAAAAACTCTCTACAAAAACAAGGGTGACCGTTCCGACTGCAACTCTTACCGCGGTATTTCGTCCTTTTAAACCGCTTAAAAGCTCTGTCTGAAAAGATACTGCCAGAAACCCAGTTTGGCTTCCGACCTGAACGAACCACCTCTGAAGCAATCTTTTCTGTGCGTCAACTGCAAGAAAATAGCAGAGAACAGGGTCGTCCGCTTTATCTCCGCTTTGTTGACCTGGAGAAGGCATTCGACAGTGTGCCTCGGGAAGCTCTCTGGATGCTGCTTGGGAAGCTAGGGTGCACGAAGAAGTTTGTGAGACTTCTTAGACTCCTGCATAACGATATGCAATGCTGCGTCGGTGTCGATGGCGATGTGGGGTGAAACAAGGGTGTGTTCTAGCGCCCACACTGTTCGCCAAGTACTTTGCAGTAGTAGTCAGTGATGTTTTACGAACTCTTTCTGAGGGAGTACGCATCCGCTTCCGCACAGATGGCGGAGGATGGTCTTATCAATTTGGCCAGACTTAAGGCGCGCACTAAGGTCTCCCCATACAATGATTACAAAAATCATGTATGCTTATGCTTTGTGGCAGAATCCCCTGATGGCCTGCAACAGCTAATGTCCAGTTGTCATCAAGCTTGCTGCAAGTTCGACCTTAAAATCAGCGTCAAGAAGACGAAGGTGATGTCTCTGGACACACATGGTCACGAGACACTGTCTATACAGCTAGGTCAGGACATGCTCAAGCAGGTTGACCAGTTTTATATCTATCTGGGGAGTACTATAACATCCAAGTGTGACCTTGATGATGAGATCGGCAGCAGGATCTATGCCGCAGCTGCGATATTTGGGAAGCTGCATTCCAAGGTTTTCTGCTCAAATGACCTTAAGCTGGCCACCAAAATATCTGTTTACATGGCAGTTGTGCTGTCAAACCTCTTATATTCCTCTGAGATGTGGTGTGTGTATCGGCACCACAAACGTACTCTGGATCGTTTCCACCTCAAGTACCTACAGTCTATCTTTAAAGGGTAAGTTGGGCTCGCCTAACTGTAGCTTATGTAACGTCAATCAATTACATTTTGATGAAGTGTGTCCGGAATGAGGCTCAAAGAAAGCAATTATATTGTTACGTGCACAGGGTACAAATAAATGCCGTGTACTCAACGAAGGAATTTATTAGCTCACCACAAACTAGACAATTAAATCACTAGTGCACACAGTACTCTTCAACAGTTCCAGTCGCTCAGTAGTTCACAGTAGTCCACAGTCGTTGCTCAGGTCACAGGTATAATCTTCTTCGGTTGCTTAAGCTCGCTGTGTTTGTTAGCGATCTCAAAGACAGAATGAATGGTGTCGCTATGCGAGCGTGTTCATATACCTCTCAATTAGGAGGGTCGAATCATCTACAAAATACGCGAGCGATAACTATCCACTCTCTTTTGAAGTTTGCCGCCGTCACTGAACTTTCGAGTTCATTCTCGATATTTACCTATTGTTTTCATTTATTCAAAAGAGTAGGTACTCGTAGGTAGGTTGTGACTTTGTGTTGACAATTCTAGATTTTTCTATACCAATCGGTAGAGTACCTCGTCACTAACAATGCGTTTTTATTTCTTGAAGATCCGGTTATTAGTTTTCGAGATATCGACGTCTGTCGTAACAATATGGTAACGGTAATAACAATATGGGCCTATGTAACAGTATCCTCGCTAGTCCAACTTCTGAGGAGCCGAAAAAATTGTATTCCTTAGCTAAGATTTGCTGTATAGATCATTGATTGAACACCATGTATTCAACAATTCCAATGAGGGCGACATAGTCACGCTATGACTAAGACCTCAATCCTCAATAACAACTGAAGATTAAAAAAAAACTATCTATAGGTAATAATAGATCAAATATATAACCACTTTTAATGCTTTCACTTTGGTGACAAACTTACATCACGGCCCGCACATGTCTGTTTGTTTAAAAACTTCGGCACGCGAGCGCGCTGAAGCCCGCCGCCCGCCCCGCCGTCCCTCGTGAACCCCGAATAGACCCCTCAGACACCGTACCTAGTGCCCGTTTAAGGATATTTAAGAGACGCAAGATAGTTGTCACGAAAACATGATAAAAACTTTACAAATTAAGTACGATATTCAATGGACACAATAAGATCGGTGAACTGAACTCAAAGTATACGTGGTAAAGTATACGCTGAACACTAGTGCCCTCCAAATTTCAGTCGGACGACGGCCGAACTATATTATACGCTATAAGGCATTGTAGTGATGGAATTACGTCCATGCCAATTTTTCGCCCTAGCATTCTATTGATCATAAGGAACATTTGGGCTGAAAATGAGGGTCGGTTAATCTTGCGTCCGTATTTCGGACGCACAAAGTCAGTCGGACGCGGCATCATCGGTAAATAACGCCATGTAGGACGCAACATGTCCTTCAAGATTTATATATATATATATATATATATACAGGGTGTTACAGAAAGGTGTGGTCATATTTAAGGGTCGTTACACATGCCTGATAACCAGTCGATATGCACCGGCCAATGTACAAATAGTAATAAAGTGATGACATCGTTAGTCGTCTTACAAAATTGTTAAATTCGTTAAAATTTTCGATATTTAGCAAAAGCGGTAGGTCACAACACTATTGTATTTTGTTCTTTCGCGATAAGTTCAATTGAGTTCAATAACCTCTGCAAAATCTCTAATCTCAGCTGTGCGCCTGGTAGCCGGCCTACCAAGCGTAGGTATAGTTAGATACAGGTTACATCAGAGATATTTTGACTATCACTTACCGGGGCGTGTTCTCCTTACAGCGAAACGGTGATGTACCTGATCTGGTACAGTCATAAGAACGCACTAATTTATCACTTCACGATCGCGACACAAGGAGTTTAAACTATCACTTATGTAGACCACAAAAACATAACGAGTACATGTACACATGAATGGAGTTTATGACGCCACAGTATGCGTGAAACTCCAAGGCATACCTACGTTTAAAAAATTATAGCAACGCGCAACGGCTCGTTGCTCGATGCCGTAACATGCTACCACGCACGCTTCGAGACATATCTGGGGTTACGCTACGTAAATCTCTGATATTCGGGCTTCCATATTCTCTCTGCTGTCACATGCTGTACTGTACACTTTTTCTTCACGTAACCTCAGAGAAAATAGTCGAGCGGAGTGAGATCCGGGGACCTCGCCGGGCAAGCGACTCTCACTTCACCGCCACGCCCAATCCTCTGATCAAAACGCATCTTTAAATACGCGCGAACTTCCCCCTTGAAATGAACGGGTTTCACTCCGATAACCGTTCCAGCTCGCCGGGTATCTACTCGTACTCGGGTCTACTTCAAAATGCTCGAGAATACGATCGTCTAAAGCAGTGGGCGTCGTAGAAGGTCGCCACGAAAACTTCCAGTGTGTTGAAGGCGGTTCACCATCTTCTTAAAACACTCCAAAGAGGGAAACCGCCGACGGTCACCCTCTAGTCTTCCGTCCACAAATATCTCACTGTACAGCCGACGAGCTTTTCGCAAGCTACCATCAGCTGCGCCAACACAAAGCATCATCTAATATTCGCTATTACTAAAAACCGACATTTTCACTGCACAACAGAACAACAACTAGTCTACAAATAAACATGTAAACAACCTACAGAAAAGAAGTCGGCACAAGTAGGTACATACGAATGTTGCCAACCATTAATCTATCTAATTCTAATTATCTAATTTAATACGTAGAATTTTGAAAAATCCACAGACCTTCCTTTCATTTTTAAGGTAAATATGACTGAAAAACCTGCAGTTAACTAATTAATGGTTAAATCAATCCCTTTGTTCAGAACAATATTCTATTTCTACTAAAAAGTACATTGCCTAGGTACATTTTGCTATCTGTTCGCGCTAAAAATCTGAACTGAAAAGTAAATGATAGCTTCGTGCTCAGTGGTTAAGGTCGGCCTTTCTACTGAAATCATACCGAGAGGAGATAGAGCCAGAGTAGAAAGAGGAGAAAAAGTTGAGGAATCAGGAAATAAGTAATACATAAAATTGTCACGATATTTTTCTTTGCATATGACAAGACTTACCTACTCTGCGGGTGACAAGACGCAAAACAAACGAACCGGATTTCGTCTTCTATCTTTTAAAAAGCATAAACGCGTAAAAATACATTTTAATCTACTAATAAATTTACCACTTTTTCATTTGAAATCTACGCTGCTTCTACTATTTTTAACATGCCATCTACAGATTTTATAAAATCAGTTATGGCAACATTGATGCCTACTGTTTTACGCACTTTGGCGCCAAATATTATGTCCTTGGCGGCACCGATTGTCCGTGTCAAAAGCGCCGCCACGCATCGCGGTCTCATCAAAGGACTCCGCGGCCGAACGTATTACCTATGAAATTAGGGTAGAGGTACAGGTTTACGTCCATTTAAAAATTTTATTTTAATGTTTAAATCTGGATTTTTCAACTATGACTTTGTGCTTCTTTCAAGTGCAGAAACCCCCTCGCATTGAGTTTGGGTTGGACAATGAATGGACTATCGCGCTCAAATTTAATAAAAACCAGAGTTATGTACTTACTCTGAAAAAAAAATCGCAGCTACTATTCAATCTACTCGTTGTCTGTTGTTATGTAAGAGACAACTTTTTCGACGCCGTGATTTTCGTATCATTCAATAACGGGTGGGCAAACAAACATACGACCCACTGACTGAACAACATTGTTATTAAAAAAGAGTATGTAATTCAGTAGAAATACATCCGATACTAAGAATGCAGAAAATAATAAAATTGTGACCATGGTCGAATACTAGTCAGTTCACCCTATTTAGGTATAGGAAAAAAATAACAAATGATTTTATCGTATCAATTATTTTAGGGTACCGTAAAATCTTGTTTCAAAAATTTTGAAGAAACGACTCTTACATTTTATGTTATCCTGGTATTTGAACATATTTTTGTTCACTTTACCATACCTTTTTATGCTTTAAGAAAGGTTTTGTATTAAATAAAAATTGGTACGGAACCAATCATAATAAAGGGCGTGGCGATTTGGAGTGAAAGAGAAGATATTTTAATTTTATGAAATAGTTTAGGGTACCGCAATGAATGTTACTTTAACGAACACTTATGAAGGACCTCTTAGAGTTATGTTATCCGGGTACGACATGATATACCTTAGTAAGTTCTGTGTGCATTTTTGTACACTGCCGTTATTTATGTTGTGCGCCATTGTGCGCATTATCATGACACCTGGTTTCCCAAACGTAACGAACAAACAAATCTCAAAAAAATCCGATAATAAATAACTACGTAACTCAAACTAAGGCAAACGTGTAACGATCACAGTGTTGCGGATGCTGCTTTTTTATACCACTTAGGTGGCAGACAAGCACATGGCCCACCTGATGAAAATTGGTTACCGTGGCCTATAAACGTATGTAACACCAGAGGGAACGCACTCGCGCTGCCGACCCTGTAATCACAGAGTTTCTGTGCCGTCAGTGTAGAAGACAAAGCAGGACATGCCTTTAGTTTTCTTACTGACAGCACGAATTCTCCAGTGAGCTCTAGCTACCCTAACACAACACGAAGTTATTATGGCCGCGGTATTCTGTTGGGCGGAGGTACTTCCCTAGTCGGACTGCTCAATTGGGCGGAAATACCGCCTTGTCCAACCTCCTGCTGGTCTCGAAGGACGAGAGCGTGCGGGGATGCGAGAGGAAAACAACCCTGTTTTCGAACCTGTTGCCATGTTAATTCCGTATGGAAAAGTACGATATCCTCATCTTACCCTGAAAAGGGGCGGCTCCTCAACCAGCCCTTTGAGGCTTTGTCTGCTCTCCACTGTGTCCTATGCTACTCAGGCACACATGAAGAGTCACCCAGCATCCCTTTACAGGGGCATTCCTGCCTCGGTCGGGATTTTGGGAGAGGAGGTGTGCTGCCGTCTTCACGCGCAGTTGCGCTGCGGAGATTCGCAACCAAGCATCTCTATTTATCGTGTACCTAACCAACAACTTGGAATTTTGTTCTATTTAACTTCTCATCAGGTGGGCCGTGTGCTTGTCTGCCACCGAAGTTGAATAAAAACCGAAAATTTATTTTTTGCATAACATTTCAATAAAATTGGGTACGGAACCAATTTTAATTAGTTTAATATTAAGGGGCGTGGCTGGAAATTCGATAGTCCACGACTCCTGGTATTGAATGTAGGTTAACCTTTACCTAAGGTATCTTTGAGACAAGTCTTACATTTAGCATGGATGATTTCAGGAACATAAAAATGTTTTATTATTGCTAAAAGTAAATTTTGTTTTATTTTAATACTATTTTAACAAGTTTAAGCTGTTTCAGAATTTCTTTGCCCGATATAAAAAAAAAATTGTTTAGGTACAAAGTAAGTAATATGATATTGAGACAGGGCCTATCAAATCCGATCGTTTGGTAAACCTACTCGGGTTCAAACCGTAGAGTTCATTTGTAACAGCGCGCTGCAGCTGCTGCAGCCCTGGTTAGTTTTTTAGTGTTGTGCGTTTGTCGACAATTTCCACTAGCTTACACATGGTCGATAAAAAAGAAAATTAATTATCTACGTGATACAAAGTAAATTGGTGTTTATACTCCCGCGGAAAATTTATTTATATCACACGTAATGCGTCCCTCGAATATGACCACACCTTTCTGTAACACGTTGTATATATATATACGCAACATGTTGCGTCCTACATGGCGTTATTTACCGATGATGCCGCGTCCGACTGACTTTGTGCGTCCGAAATACGGACGCAAGATTAACCGACCCTCATTTTCAGCCCAAATGTTCCTTATGATCAATAGAATGCTAGGGCGAAAAATTGGCATGGACGTAATTCCATCACTACAACGCCTTTTAGCGTATAATATAGTTCGGCCGTCGCCCGACTGAAATTTGGAGGGCACTAGTGTTCAGCGTATACTTTACCACGTATACTTTGAGTTCAGTTCACCGATCTTAATGTGTCCATTGAATATCGTACTTAATTTGTAAAGTTTTTATCATGTTTTCGTGACAACAATCTTGCGTCTCTTAAATATCCTTAAACGGGCACTAGGTACGGTGTTTGAGGGGTCTATTCGGGGTTCACGAGGGACGGCGGGGCGGGCGGCGGGCTTCAGCGCGCTCGCGTGCCGACGTTTTTAAACAAACAGACATGTGCGGGCCGTGATGTAAGTTTGTCACCAAAGTGAAAGCATTAAAAGTGGTTATATATTTGATCTATTATTACCTATAGATAGTTCTTTTTTAATCTTCAGTTGTTATTGAGGATTGAGGTCTTAGTCATAGCGTGACTATGTCGCCCTCATTGGAATTGTTGAATACATGGTGTTCAATCAATGATCTATACAGCAAATCTTAGCTAAGGAATACAATTTTTTCGGCTCCTCAGAAGTTGGATTAGCGAGGATACTGTTACATAGGCCCATATTGTTATTACCGTTACCATATTGTTACGACAGACGTCGATATCTCGAAAACTAATAACCGGATCTTCAAGAAATAAAAACGCATTGTTAGTGACGAGGTACTCTACCGATTGGCATAGAAAAATCTAGAATTGTCAACACAAAGTCACAATCTACCTACGAGTACCTACTCTTTTGAATAAATGAAAACAATAGGTAAATATCGAGAATGAACTCGAAAGTTCAGTGACGGCGGCAAACTTCAAAAGAGAGTGGATAGTTATCGCTCGCGTATTTTGTAGATGATTCGACCCTCCTAATTGAGAGGTATATGAACACGCTCGCATAGCGACACCATTCATTCTGTCTTTGAGATCGCTAACAAACACAGCGAGCTTAAGCAATCGAAGAAGATTATACCTGTGACCTGAGCAACGACTGTGGACTACTGTGAACTACTGAGCGACTGGAACTGTTGAAGAGTACTGTGTGCACTAGTGATTTAATTGTCTAGTTTGTGGTGAGCTAATAAATTCCTTCGTTGAGTACACGGCATTTATTTGTACCCTGTGCACGTAACAATATAATTGCTTTCTTTGAGCCTCATTCCGGACACACTTCATCAAAATGTAATTGATTGACGTTACATAAGCTACAGTTAGGCGAGCCCAACTTACCCTTTAAAGATAGACTGTAGGCACTTGAGGTGGAAACGATCCAGAGTACGTTTGTGGTGCCGATACACACACCACATCTCAGAGGAATATAAGAGGTTTGACAGCACAACTGCCATGTAAACAGATATTTTGGTGGCCAGCTTAAGGTCATTTGAGCAGAAAACCTTGGAATGCAGCTTCCCAAATATCGCAGCTGCGGCATAGATCCTGCTGCCGATCTCATCATCAAGGTCACACTTGGATGTTATAGTACTCCCCAGATAGTTATAAAACTGGTCAACCTGCTTGAGCATGTCCTGACCTAGCTGTATAGACAGTGTCTCGTGACCATGTGTGTCCAGAGACATCACCTCCGTCTTCTTGACGCTGATTTTAAGGTCGAACTTGCAGCAAGCTTGGTGACAACTGGACATTAGCTGTTGCAGGCCATCAGGGGTTTCTGCCACAAAGCATAAGCATACATGATTTTTGTAATCATTGTATGGGGAGATCTTAGTGCGCGCCTTAAGTCTGGCCAAATTGATAAGACCATCCTCCGCCATCTGTGCGGAAGCGGATGCATACTCCCTCAGAAAGAGTTCGTAAAACATCACTGACTACTATTGCAAAGTACTTGGCGAACAGTGTGGGCGCTAGAACACACCCTTGTTTCACCCCACATCGCCATCCACACCGACGCAGCATTGCATATCGTTATGCAGGAGTCTAAGAAGTCTCACAAACTTCTCCGTGCACCCTAGCTTCCCAAGCATCATCCAGAGAGCTTCCCGAGGCACACTGTCGAATGCCTTCTCCAGGTCAACAAAGCGGAGATAAAGCGGACGACCCTGTTCTCTGCTATTTTCTTGCAGTTGACGCACAGAAAAGATTGCTTCAGAGGTGGTTCGTTCAGGTCGGAAGCCAAACTGGGTTTCTGGCAGTATCTTTTCAGACAGAGCTTTTAAGCGGTTTAAAAGGACGAAATACCGCGGTAAGAGTTGCAGTCGGAACGGTCACCCTTGTTTTTGTAGAGAGTTTTTTTTTTTTATACCACTTAGTTGGCAGACAAGCACACGGCCCACCTGATGGGAAGCGGTTACCGTGGCCTATGGACGTATGCAACACCAGGGGTGTCACACTCGCGCTGCCGACCATAGGGAAACCTTCTGATGCCCCTCTTGAAGAACCCCATATTGTAGGCGCTTGGGAAAACCGCAGCAGGGAGGTCATTCCACAGCTTGAGTGTGCGTGGGATGAAGTTTCTTTCATACCGCACAGTGCGCACCGTCTCAGGTCGCAATGTGTGGGGATGAATTCCCTGCCTATGGCGAGAGGTGCGATGATAGAATGTATCTACGGGCATCATGTCTAACAATTCATCTGAGCACAAACCATTGTATAGGCGGTAGAACACACACACAATGAGGCAAAATCCCTCCTAAGGCTAAGAGGTTCCACTCTACCTGTGAGTATGGGATTGTCAACCAGCCTCAATGCCCGTCTTTGCAACGAGTCGAAGGGGTCAAGTTGGTATGCAGGTGCTCCAGCAAAAAGGTGACAGCAGTACTCCATGTGAGGCCGGACCTGTGCTTTATAAAGAAGGAGTTGCTGCCCCGCAGTGAAATACTGCTTCGCCCTGTTGAGCACTCCGAGCTTTCTTGATGCCAAGTTAACCTTGTCCTGCAAATGACTTCGGTATTGGACGTCACTGGAGATATCGACACCAATTATCCCTATACTCAGGGAGATGGTAAGCGGTGTGCCCAGGAATTGCGGTGCTACAATGAATGGGGTTTTCTTAGCGGTGAATACACATACTTGTGTCCTAATGGGGTTGACTTGGACTAGGTTTAGTCGTCCCCAATCGGATATTCCAGAGAGAGTAGTCTCGATTTCAGACACAAGTTGTTCGCGACTCTTCTCCACCTTGGACTGAGGGATATTTGCACGGCCCGTGTAACACGTGTCCCCGGTACTGTCGCCCGCATAACAATGAATGGAGCCATCAGACAGCATGTCATTGATATGCAGCAGAAACAGCGTCGGAGACAACACGGAGCCTTGTGGGATACCAGCGTTTATGTTCATGCGGTCCGAGCAGCTGCCGTCGACGACGGCTTGGATGCTTCTGTTGGACAAAAAGCTGGAGATCCATTCGCACAATCCTTCGGGGAGTCCATAATATGGCAACTTCGTAAGAAGACCTTTGTGCCAGACCCGATCGAAGGCCTTCGCTACATCGAGGCTGACCGCTAGTGCCTCACCTCGACTTTCGATGGCTTGCGCCCACCGGTTTGTGAGATACACAAGAAGGTCACCGGTAGAGCGACAGTGGCGAAAACCGTACTATCGGTCGCTCAGTAGATCGTTTCCTTCAAGGTACCTCAGGAGTTGTGTATTAAAAACACGCTCCATAACCTTCGAGAGAAGGGAGGTTATAGCGATAGGCCTGTAATTGGTCGGATCTGTCCTGTCACCTTTCCTAAGAAAGGTGACAGGACAGATCCGTACCTAAGTACAGGGTGCACGAATGCAGTCTTCCACGAGGCCGGGACCTGCCTTGCGGAGTATGAGAGTGCGAAAAGGCGTGTAAGTACAGGGCACAGCTCGGGGGCACAGTGCTTAAGCACCATCGCCGGTATGCCGTCCGGCCTACTCGACTTCCGAACATCTAGGGACTTAAGCTCGTGCCGGACCACCCGTTGTGTGATTTTAATTTAGGTCATCGAAGCACCACAGCTGGGGATGATGGGTGGTTCGGCGTTCCCGTCGTTCATAGTCGAGTTTGACGCAAAGAGATTACCCAAAAGATCGGCCTTCTCCTTAGCGCCATGGGTCAGACTACCGTCGGATTTTTGCAGCGGCGGAAGGCAAGCCTGGCAGAAGTTTCCCTCAGCAGCTTTAGCGAGCGACCAAAATGCACGACTGCCAGATGGGTAGCGCGCAAGCCGCTCGCCAATTCTGCCGATGAACTCAAACTTTGCTCTAGACGTTGCCTTTTTACTGGACCTTGAAGCAGCATTCAACTTCCGCTTCACCTCAGCGATGTTCGGATCCTTATTGGCAAGAGCCGTGGTCCAAGCCTTGTATGTCCAAGCCTTGTTGCAGATTGCTTGCGGTCTCTAGCTTCCCTGCAAGGCCTATTAAACCACGGGCGTTTGCTCGCTCCTGTCGCGACCCAGCGGTTGGGGACGTAACATTCCATACCCACTAGAATCGCGTCAGCGACTGCTGTTGCACACACACAGAAGAGAAGTAAAGCTGCCTCCACGGGTACGACGCGAAGAATTCTCACAGTCCGTCCCAGTCTGCCGACTTGTAGTGCCACACATGCCGCCACTGAGGTGGCCGCGGTGGTTCAGGCCGCGCGAGTGACACTTGCGCCCGGACGAGGCTGTGGTCCGAATTACCGAGAGGTGCTTCCACCCTTAAGGGTATTCATCCGGGCGTGTAGTCAGCAGAAGGTCCAGTATAGAGCTTCTGTGGGTCTCAATTTCTGGTGTTCTAGTGATAGAATGCACCAGTTGAGAGAGCCCATAAGTTAGAGCAAAGTCGTGAGCAGCCCTTCCCGCAAAATCAGTCCTAGGAGACCCCAGCCACTCCACGTGGTGGGCGTTGAAGTCCCCCAAGAATACTAATTCCGCAGTGGGGTACTGCTCAATTACGCTGTCCGCCGACCGCTGCAGATGCTGAAACAGTTGAGCCGTGCCCAGGTCACCGCTATGAGACCTGTAAAGGCACGCATAGATACGGGTGTGGCCACCGTGATCTATGCGTACCCATAAAGTTGACAGGTCCCTATCCTCAAGACCCCATGGTCTTGAGGATAGGGACCATAGACGGCGGCAGCAAATATCATCCCGGACGTACAAGCATACCCCGGCGCGACTCATAAAGCTATGCTCGAGTTTGTACTCTGGGTACATTAGGTAGGCTGTATCGGCCGGGCATGATATTTGCGTTTCCGTCAGAAAAAGCAAGGTAGGCTGCGCGGTCTCTAAGTGGCGATGGACCGCGTTAAGGTTGGAGTGTAGGCCCCTGATGTTACAGAAATCCACATTCACTGTGGATGATGGTGCCGCTGTGGTAACGTTTCTCTTGCCTTTTTTTGTTTTCATGTTTGAGATGTGGGGAGGGGGGGGGGAGAAGTTAAAAAGAGATTCTGTGCCTGCAGTGTTGAAGACAAAGCAAGGCGTCCTACCCCCACAGACAAGTTGGGGTTGTGTGACTGGCTGGCGCGATGGGCGGAAGGGCCCCCGGTCCCCTCTCAGATACTGAAGCCAGGTCCACTCCGGTCTCCTCCTCCGGCATGGCTACAGCACCGGGAGCTTTACACAGGCTGCTGGTTCAGCCTCCTGAGGCGGAGATTAAGTAATCCCCAGGTTCGGAAACCGTACAGCCTGCGGGCGGCCAGCGGATAACCGTTTCACCGAGTCTCCCTGACCACCGCGCCAACATATCACGCCCCCACCAGTCAGTGGGGTCAATTTAAGCCTTTGGTCTTCCTACTGACAGCACAGAACCTCTCCAGTGGGCTCTGGCTACCCTACTCACCGCCGGGAACACAATACAAGGTTATTATAACCGGGGTATTCTGTAGGGCGGAGGTACTTACCCAGACGGACTGTTCAATTTTGGACGGGAGATACCGTCATGTCCTTCCTCCAAATAAAAATACAAATAAAGGTACAAATGCGAGACACTTTAAAGTCATCCGGGACTCGCTCTTCCTCCCACATACGAGCAAAAAGTTTCCAAACCAACATCTACAACTCCCCGCCGCCGTATTATAACAGCTCTCCCGGTATAAGGTCAATACCAACCGCTCGCTTCTGTTGCTGCCTGATAGCAGAGACAACCTCATCATATGACAGGGGCTCATCCAGCTCAATGGAAAGAGGGAGTTGAGGTATTAGACTCACATTTTGTAAATCAGATGATCGATCTACGTTGGACTTGGACTTGACCAGTATCTCTCTGCCTGACAAGTATAATCAATCAAGTGCCAGTGTTTCGGATCGAGGATGCATCCACGTTGTCTTGTGCTTAGCGGCAAGTCTGAACATAGTGTTCGATATTGCAAGCTCAAAATGAGCACAAAGACTGAGTAGCAACTGACCATTGCTGTTCATGTTGCCGACTCCGTGTCTACCCAAGACTCCAGGCCAAGCCTCATTGTCCCGTCCAACTCTGGCATTGAAATTGCCTAGCAATATAACCTGCTCTCTGGCGTTTATGCTGTCAAGGCATTGAGATAGTTCCTCGTAGAATTTATCTTTGATGTCATCAGCCTTGTCTAGCGTAGGGGCATAGACACTGATGACATTAAGGTCCGGTCTTTGTCCGTGAAGGCGCAGTGTGGTAACGCGGTCTGAAGAATGCATAGGGTGCTCCTCAAGTCGCTTAGCTATGTGATTCTTGATGGCAAACCCTACGCCTGAACGTCGCGGTTCGGAAGCTGTGGTACCTTTCCAAAAGAAAGTATAGCCGCCACCTTCTTCTACCAGCTCTCCTTCATCGGCAAGGCAATCCACGTTATATCGATGAAGTTCCCGAGCTACTATGGCAGTTTTGCGTTCAGGGCAGGCGTTGCCATCGCGATCAACAAGCGTTCTCACGTTCCACGCGCCGAATGTCATTATAGGTATTGTCATTTTTGTATGCTAACTATTAATTATTTAATATCTGTGCCTGGAGTCTTTATAAGCCCTTATATAGATGGAAGCCTCTTGGCTGATAAGCTGGATACAATAATTCAAAAACAGTATTCGGAACCAATCTGAATTCAATAGTAGATAGATGCCATTTAGTTATTATAATCATTATGATATATGCAGAGCATTATACGGAATTGATTTCAACATGCAGTTGGATGGAGGCGGGAATGTGCATGCAGTGTTTTGAACGTATACGGAGATATTCAGTGTGCAAGAAAGATTTAAGAGTGAACGGACGAACTAATTCAGTTATACGGAACCAATCTTAATTCAATAGTAGATGGATGTAATTTAGTTATTATAATCATTATGACATATGCGGAGCATTATACGGAATTGATTTAAACATACATTCGGATGGAGGCAGGAATGTGCATGCAGTGTTTAGTAGGTATACGCAGGTATTCAGTGTGCAAGAAAGATTGAAGAGTGAACGGACGCACAAATTCAGCTAGAAATATTTAATTTGAATATCACCATTTAACGTTTAAATGAAATTTGACGTCGACTACTGATATGATACTGATTAAAACATCTTACATACGCATTGAAAACATTAAAAATCTCACTACATTCAGTGGACGCCGCCGGGTGGTAGTTTGTAAAGACGCAAGAAGTCCTTCGCGATTTATATATATATATATATATATATATATATATAATATAGTCATCGTAAAACACGCGTAGGACGCCTGGCTGGGCCCACTGCACCGCGGCGATCACGACCACGACCCCCTGGATGTTTTTTTTCAGCACCTATAAAATGCTATTTTGCCACGGGAGTGAGTAATAGGGCATTTGAACGTACCCAATTATTAGAATTAGATGAATACTTTTTCAATAGAACATAAGAATTTACCTTGGATTATATCTTTAGACATTGCTTTAAGCAATAATTTGACATAAAACGATTATTTAAAAAACTTACACAAAACTTAAATACAACCAAATTTTGAAACGATGCGTTGATGTGACGAGTGATGTACAAACAATTAAAACCCTATATTTATTGAAATGTGTGTGTGAAATTGAGGAAAATAGCTATGTCGTCCAATTAAATGAATTAAAATACACTGTTCTGTTTCTGGTTTACCCGGCTTTTGGCAACAGCGCCGGGCGGCAGCGTGGTTCGCTTTAATTAAACTTCGTTAATATTTATACACGGGCAACCACAATTAGCTGATTAAAGAGTTAAATATTTTATTCAAATACAAGCGGCGCGGCTTCACTCGCGTGGAATTCCTGTTCTTGTGACCCATGGAAACTTTTTAATTTTTCCAAATCTTCCGTGCGTTTCACAAAAAATGCCGGTTTGGATTTTTACGCTTACTCACTTGATTTGCAAAACTCGAGAAGAGCTCGACCAATTCAGCAAATTTTATCATTCATTTTAAGGGTTACGTACTTTAAAAAGAAAATAATCGAAACCCTTATAAGACCTTTTTCTCAGGAATGCGTGGAAGATCAAGTTGAAATTCATACTACATACTCAGGTCTGTAACGTCTTGGAACTGAGCAAAAATTTAACTTCTAATTCTGCGCAATCAATTATTGCAGTTTATGTAGTTCGTCCCTGAATACAATTTGATTTCAGATGTTGGGTGGCGTCAGTACAAAACTTTCATAAAATCATCACCATACTAATAGCAATTTCTCAGTTGCGTAGTTTGCTCAGTCTTATTGTTATGATGGGTATGTCGGCTTTTCTGGAAACGAATACTACTCTACCTCTCATCCCAAGAGGCAAGCCTTTGTAAGAGATTTATCCTTGTTTAGCAGGAGCACAGACCAGCACCACAAGTTGACTTTGGCCCCAAACAATAAATAACTTAATTGGTTGAAGGTTGACACAGATTTAATTAACAGCTAGTAAATCAATATATTCAGTTCAGTATCCAAAAAGTAAAAATGATCTCATTCGGACTTATGTTAGGAAGGTAATACAGCTGACGTTATCAGATCTCTGGTTCGATTGAAATACGTGACATGAATTCCAGTTCATTGCTCCACCACTCTCACGTAAATATTACGAGCCGTGCCGTGAGTGACTTTAATTAACCATTACTGTTCATTTGATTTGTGTAATTCCAGTATTTTTTGTTGTTTTTAAGAGGTATCCACATTTCTTTGGTCTTTCAAACTCATTCGTCTGCTTCCTTCTGAGTTAGGTTGGTCATGGAGTTTGTCATTTAACTTTAATTTATTTTATTCATTATAGTACAAGAGGGAACGACATTAAACCCTGTTCCATCAAATTACCGGATGACATGCATATCCTTAGAAGCGTCTTTAATTGGAGAACACGAAATGGCTACCGCAAGGCTAAAACCCTGTAGCGATATCAAAAACCCATTTTGAAAAACAAACAAAAATTGGTATCCTGATAAGGTTACCTGAAAAAAACCAGGCTCATCTGAAAGATCATCTTTTTGCGACCTTCAAAAGCTGCTGCTGCCACTTTGTCCAGTGTTTCAGAATTACAGCAGTAGCTTTTCACACACAATTTGATGATATTTCAGAAGAGCCTGGTTTTTTTGGTAATCTTATCAATTTATCATTTAGATACCGATTTTTTTTTAGTTTTTCTTCATGGATTTTTAATATCACCGCTATGGTTTTAGTCTAGCAGTATATTGTATAGCCATTTTGTGTGATCTAATTAAAGACGTCTAATGATATACATATTATCCGGTAATCTGATGGAACTGGGTTGAGTGTCGTCCTCTCTTGTACTATTACAAAAGCTAAGAAACGTGTTCTTTGCGTTAACAATTCCACATACAACAGTACATTACTACATTGATTAACAATGATACGGTAATAATAAAACATTATTACTAACATATCATTAACGAAAAGTTATCTTATGAGTGGCACAGAGATTTGATGGACTTTTGCAAATTGCACGAACTGCTGCTACGCGCCATTTTGGTTGCTATCGCGCTTACGGGGCAACCGTAATTGTATCTTTTACAATAGTAAGATAATTCCTTAGATTATCGTTGACAAGCAGCACTATGTAGTTGTAATTTATTGTTTTAAACTCATTAGCGGGCGCTGTATTCCAAACTACTAAATAGCACATAATAGGTCGTTACATATGAAATTGCCGTATTTTTTTAAGAAATTGGAGGAAACCCAATTTTCAGTACATAACATTTTTACATTTTTTTAGGAATGGCAAATCCAAATTTTATGATTTTTTTTGTGTATGAATGAGACAACATTAAGCTAACAAACACTTTTATTACATTTTTGAAAGTGACAGCTGTAAAAAGTAATACGAAATTTATCATCAAATGGATAGCATTTAGAAAGTACTGTTTTTGCAGATCGAATTTAATTTATGAAGCGGCCAAATTAAAACAAAATTTAATACCGAGTTGTAAAATCTTGAAATCAACTTTCAAAGAAAATATAAATAATGGAAATGGCTATTAAATTACATGAATAACGAACTCAAGAATCTGTAAGAAAATTTCGGCAATTTCATATGTAAAGACCTAATATTAAACGCTGTTGTACCTACTTAGTGAATTTATCTCACAATAACGGAGTTTTGTAGTAAAGATATTGTAAATTTCAATCGGTAACAAAATTAATTAGGTCCGAGCTTAAATAGTTTAATGTACTTATTAAGGCGTTCGGTAGAGCCTTTGTCTCCCCAAGCGCAAGTAAGCCGTGACCGCGTCTCTCCACTAAAAGTTAACTTACTATCTGCTAATTGTTACTTCCCATAGGCTGTGGAATAGGCTCTTTTATACTATTTGAGACTAGGAGTCGTATTATCTATGTTCAATGTCATCTATTGTTATTCTAAGATGATTGATGGTGATATTATTGTTACGTAATTTCTTTAAATGATTCCTATACTCGTACATGAGTAAAGTTTGTCTTTATAAGATTTTTTGTTGTATTTATCTCGGCTATACTCATAAGATAGAAGATAAGTACAATCCTTGAACATATATCTTATCGTCAGTCTGAGAACTATACTTATTCACTCCAAACTTGGGTTGTCACTGATAAATGTGAAACATCTCTTCTAAAATTTAATCTTAGCATAGCACCAATTGTACCTACTATATTTTTATTATGTTATTTGTATAAATCATCGTTTCCCATCCCTCAGCCGAAACCTCTGGGTCTATATACTCAGAGGTTTCGGCTGAGGTAGTTTTTATATTCACATGTCATGTAACGATAAAAAGAGATAAGACCCCCCGCCGGAGCCGGTGGGAGAGGTTATGTCGGACTCGAACGGACTAAAACGCAGGGCACCAGTAGGTCGTTGTTGGTTACCGGCTCGGCCAACATAGGGTCATTTCTTTCGGAGATATTACTGGTATTGTCCCAAGAGCATTTTTAGATGACGCATTTTTGTTTCACTGTTTCGTTTTTTCTCTTATATGTATTTAGATTTTCTTTCTTAGATGTTAGGATAAGAATTGTACATAAATCATTTTCCGTTCACAAAGGATAAAACGCTACCTACATGTTATTTCTAAATGTTACTGGTAAAACGCGGGTGTGGTCGATGGTAGGTGATGCAGCCTCCTAATACCTAATAACCATTTCAAGTACTTTTTCTATTACAATAACGACATTTTCCTACTTTCACATATGTTTACACTAACTGTTACCCGCGGATCCGCTCGCGTGGAATTTGAATTCCGTTACAACCTTATTTTCGTGCAGAAATTCCCCCGGATACCATCCCCGTCGGCCATCACGGGTGGTTATAAATTCTTCCCTCTTCATAACATTAGTATGGATGTATAGAAATTAGGGTTTGGGAATTTCCGACATTTTCATGGTCCCGGGACTCGAGACAACATAATCTAACATAAATATAAGTAATCCTACAACTATCGTAATCTTGTAAACTAATTATATATATATAAATAAACTTACAAGATTAATTAAATTTTAATGGCATCGACCCCTAGCCTCGGGGAATACAAGTACATATTTACAAGTGATTTCGCGCGTAGCTTCATTTTTATAATACACTCTACTTTGATCTTGCAAAAATTCTCTATTGTGGTAGCTAACAGGAGTAGCAGGAATAAAATATTTCGGTTGGACGATTTTCAACATATGTACCTAAGGTAATAATAGTAGTTTTAAATGTTAAGATAGTAATTAGCCTTATACAAAAAATTTTAGAATCCTCCAACATATATCGAGTCGGCTCTGTAAATTGGAGATATTTGAAAAATACTCGAAATAGACCTCTCCCTATACTGGGAGGCTTTGGTCTACTGTTTACACGGTGGCCAGACGGGTTGCTACAGGGATTTATTTCGAGTTAACCTTCTCTCGCAGTGATATCGTCTGCGTATTTTTCAGTTTGTTGCCTCTTACGACACCCTTCGACTGAGATGGGGTGGTGATACTTGTATTCTTTTTCCGTCTTCATACAGTTTAGTTGTCTTTCAGTTATAGATAATTAAAACTGAAAGACAATTCAATTTATACAAAATCCCGGGACTTCGAGACACTAGACGTCCCGGAATCTGACCTCTAATAGGAATCTGCTGGATCTGTTGACTATGATTACTGCTCCGCTCCCTTAAATCGCAATGATAAATAGTATATACCTTTCATCGATAAACAGATTATTCAACACAAAATGATTTATTCAATTCGAACCAGTAGTTCCTGTGATTAGCGCATTCAAACAAACAAACTCTCAAGCTTTATAATTTTAGTATAGATGAGTTGTAAACGTATGTGACGAAGTCAAGTTGGCAACCAGGCTTTCGAAATAATTGGTCGTATACAGCACTATTAAATCAGTATAACGAGCCAGAAAATGTGTACAATTACATTTTGTATCGTAAATAAAATCCTCTTTATTGCTTATGTGCGTAACTGCTACTGTTACCCGTAGGTGCTGCGTCGACTACAATACATTATTAAAGTGAGAAAGGCTGTATTAAAGTGTGTGTACTTGGTGACGCCTACCTCGTCAGTTAAATAGTTAATATAACTAATAGAATGATGTACTTTTTAATTACCTTCCTTTGTATTCATAATACATGTATTCATAATATATACTCACGTCTGTAAATCCAGGGTAGGCATAGGTGTTAATACACCCACATTTCGCCAACAATGATTTCCGGTCCCACGTATCCGAGCCTATTGGTGTCAAGAGGGCATTTATTTAGTAAATAAGTGTCAGATAGAGAACTGGCCCATCTCTGAGTCGCCTTCCACGACACCTACAGGAAGTGTGAAGTGGTACTCCAAGAGGAACCAATCAAAAATAGTATAACTAATAGATGTGCTTTTAAATTACCTTCCTTTGTCTTAATAATATTACTAAAATTAAACATAATATAACTGACCATTATTCAATGGCATTTTGATTTAGTTTACATGAGCTGTATCACATTCAAATCGAAAATATATTTGAGCAGTTGCAGTGTATTTATGTTAATGGAATGAGCTGTGCGTATTATAAACCTTTTTTGTATTGAGAAAGAAATTGGATGAATGGATTTTCATTTGATGACTTTTGTTTTGTTTACCTTCTGCTTACCTTGACCTTCTATCAATTTTTAAACATTACATTAAGCGCCTCCTTCTCCAAAGGAGGACCATTCTCGGATAATTCAAAACGTTTAAAAAGCAGCCATCCTTTGGAATCGATTTAATGATACTCCAGTTAAAATAAACTATTAAATAAAAGTAAGAGTAGAATAATTCCCACACCGCTGAAAATTGGTAGGATTGTTCACCACATTATCATAAATGAAATAAAAAAAGTCCTCATCACTCCGATGCCTACTTTTTTTTATTCGGGGTCAAAGGTCACAAATTATTAATATTTCGTGATTTTCAGCAAAACTGTGATGATATAACGTACTTTTGGTGTTTTGAACAATCCTGCCAATTTTCAGCGGGGTGGGAATTGTTGTAGCCTCTGATTTGTATATTGACCGGACTATAAATGACTATTATGTTTACTCCAATTTCATGAGTATGTATATATTCAGATTTTTTTTTAAATCTTTACATTTCCTCAATCATTTTTACCTAGATGTTATACTAAGTAAACTATTTTTGAGTACCTACTAATTGAACTAAACGAAACTACTTAAGTACCTTTTTAGCTGTAATTTTTCACAGCTTTCGCTTTTTCATGAAAGCAATTATGTCCCATCGCCAACAATGAAACGCTAATAATTAAGTGTCCTAATGGAAGCCATTGAGTGTCTAAATTAATGTTCCACATTGTCACGGCAGACTATCACAGTGACCTATATTAGACAAGCATCGATATCTACCCACTGACTCTGACGGTGAAATCGGCTTACATTTTCAACCGTGCTTGCTCGTTTAAAAGAATCTTATTTATGTAAGTGTGCTTTGTTTAAAATAAAATACCATGATGAATTCGATTGTTCTCGATGCATATGTCGATGATAGATTTTAAACAATATATATGTAGATTATTTGCAGAGCTATTTAACATCCAGTATATCATTTTTAACACAACTAGTACTTCTTACTTGTTTTTAGAGTAACAAGGAATTCCTGCAATACTTACAATTAATACTATCTATAAATTCGTACAATGAAATATAACATAAACATAATTAAAAAAAACCTGTTTAAAATTAAGAAAACACCTAATAGACTCACTGCCATAATAATGTAACGTAAATAATCGAAATTATAAATATTGTCACCTTAATGATTTTCCTGATCCCACAGTCAAACCTGTTCGGTTTTGTGGAACTATGTAGTTCATAAGATATACATGTACCTACTGATAAATAAAAATAATAGTGAAGTAGCCTAGGACCTGTAATAGACAGAGGCTACTTTACATGGTTCACCTCCATGATATATGACATAAAAGTCGCACTTTGAATGGACATAAATGTAACAACGTAAAGTTTTTATATCATCTGTCTGCAGTCTCAAAACGAATCCAAAAATGATTTATTATATTAAATCCTTTTGTTTTGTAAGCATAGATGGCAGTCATGGCAACATTCATCTGACACTAACAAAATTTCCACGGACCCTGCGGAGCCTGGAACTGGGGTTATGTCCGACTTGAACCGACTAAATCGCACGCCGACTGTGTGGGCCGTAGGTTGCCGGAAGTCATATTATCCGAGTCACATCACTCGCACCCGGCCGACATTCATCTGACACTAACTGAACTTCAATCTAATTTAGAATAAAAATTTACGTTCATTTACTTTAAAAAAGTTAAGCGAATCGTATACATTGCACTATCCTCCAGCCCCAATACGCATCCACATGAAAGGTATCCCTTTGTGGGTACACGAAACGTATGTGTCCGTGTAAATTGAATAATGGCCGCCTCGCCTCAACTAAGTGGATTCTATTTTACTTTACGTGTACCGTGCAATGTCGACCTCTGCTTTCGTCACGAATTACGAAACCCAACACGCTTAAACCCTCCTTGTTCATTTATTATTCCTTTAGTTTTGTATTTCATCGTTTCATACACGACTTCATTAGCGAAGCTTATAATATAATCCTTGGCATACAGGCGGCTGGTTTATTTCATTATACATGTAGGGGCGGTTAGATGATGACAGCAGTTTAAAGCTGATTTTTTAGCTTATAAAGTCAAAAGTAAAAAACTGAATTCTCTATCTCGTATTAACAGTTTATTACTGAAATATTCGTTCAATATCGTGCCCTACTGAATCTGTGATTGCTAGTGTTGTACAGTGTTCGGTGGCATGTTGCACACTCATCAAGCTGGATATGAACTGCCCGTACAATATAGCGATATGAAGTCTTAATAATTGCACCAACATATTTGCTGTATTTTTTCTGGTTTTGCCAATGAAACTTTATTGTAGTTGATATATTAGGTAAAATCTGTTATATTCATCACCAAAAATTCTCAAATTGTACTTAAGTATAAAACTTTTATATAATTTGATTAGCAAAATCTCCGTGCAGTCTTGTAAAGAAACGCGAATCTGCCTATTAAATGATACAAAAAAAATGAGAAATATCATATTCGTAATAAATTTGTTATCCCATCGCGAAATCACCTATTAAGACAAAAGTTCTTATGGAATACAATTTCATAAAAATTGCATTAGATCTGTTGACTTAATGATGACATTTTTTTTTCAAGAACTCTGTGAATAATGTAACTTCATTAACTACAAAGACAACATTTGTTTATAACATCCGTCGAACCATAATACAGCGCAAGTCTTCTTTCGAGATATATTATTAACAATATTTTCGACCACGTTTCCAATTTTACTTAACCACCAATTTGTAACTCCTTTGCGATCCTGACGGCGTCCGTATCCGCAGTTAGACTGGTAAAACGAACTCCGAAGTGAAATCTTCGGGTGCGATTGGAATTAACGCTAAGATGACGAAGGAACAGAAATCATGTTTACTATTTTAATATTTTCCTTTTTTACAGGCGCAAAGCGACGATGACGATGTCGGGCCCGACGACGTCAACGTCGCTGTCGAAGGAGGCTTTATGGATGAATTCTTTAGTGAGGTAAGTTCGATTGATTTATTATCCGTATTTGTGTAGGCTAGCACGTGAAGATTTGGGCCCAGAAGATCTTGGCCACATACGTCTAATTTATTATTAAATATATTGAATTAGTAAATATAGTACAAAAGTAATTATTTATGTGTTATGGATTGGAGTAATGTTGGTGTCATTACATTATTAGTAGATTTCCAGATAATTGGTAAAACACTAAAACCTTTATAAGTCCATGTCGCATTTTGCTTTCCTTCTCGATGTGCCCCTTCACTTGCCCTACCGACGACCTATGTAGAGCAACGGAGAGCGCTGTTGCTGTGACCAAGTTCTGGGTCAATAAAATTTAAATACCAGACCATTACATGCCAGACCTAGCCATTGACTCTTAAGAAGAAGAAGACGGGATTACCAGCAAAGTTCACGATTATCGAAAATATATTTAATTGTATTTAGTATTTATAATTACGTCATTACTTGTGATGACCATGTTGTCAGCACAGTTCTAGTTCTACTGTAATATAGACACACATTCTGACGTTCAACAGTAGCATCATAAATATGAGTAATCAACTTAATGGCATTTAATTAACCCTGCTCTACAGTTAGGTATTTAGTAAGTACATTATATACTGAAGGCTTTGTTAATTACTATAGTGGCGCGAATTCCTTAGCTGACTTGATTACGTAGAACTTTTTATTAAATAGCTCACGGATATAACGATAGCACGAGGTAAATTAAATGGCGTGTACTTATAAACATTTTCGTGTTATATGTACAACAGATGCATGAACCCTTTGCTTCTAAATAAATCATTTCTCTTTTGAATACATGAATAGTGTTCTGTTCACGTATTCAAAAGGAAGTGTTATATGTGACAATTGATGGCAAATTACAGCTGATAAATTGTATTTAGACCTTGAGACATTTATTATCATTATCCAAGTGGCACAGGGCGCGGTAGCGTTGACCTTGAAAACGAGAGGTTGCGGGTTCAATCCTTGCCAGTACGCTATCGACATGAACCCTATCCTAATAAAAATATTTAATTGAAGTGTCAATGAGAGTTTCAATAATATTTGTAATAAAAAAATGTGATTCATGTCTCCAAGAATCTTGTATCATACATATTATAAGAACGTTTAAATTTCATTTCATTAGTAACGTATGCCGAAGAATTCAGGTTAACCGGGACAACTGTATGTCAGTTTGTCTAAATTATTCAGCCAATGTGCTTTGAAATAGTATGGTCATTCAGAAAGTCTGAAGGCATCCTGCTATGTATAATAATTGTAATTCAATTATTGAAATTACACGTTGGCTTTTTTCACAAAATCCCCACGGATACACCCCCCCTACCGGAGCCGGTGGTAGAGGTTATGTCGGACTCGAACCGACCTAAACGCACGACGCCTGTGGGTCGTTTTTGGTTGTCGAAGGTGAGGTTAACAGGCATATCCCTCGCACCCCGGCCGACCCAGGGCCATTTTCCTAGCTCTAAGCCTTCGCACCGCCAGCTCCAGTTCTACCCACGTGACCTCGGAGACTTCGTCGTTAACTACCACGTCAACACGTTTGCTTATATCTTTTTCAAATTTCAACATGTATAGTGATGAAAGTTACTAGAGTTCGTATTATTCCAGTTTCGTGCAACATAAATGATCGTGATCTTTACCATCATACCTTTTACTACTATTTATACGGCAATAAGCATAATATGACTGTCCCAGTTAGCATAACTTTCAGAAGCTTGTTACACGGGCTACAACAAGGCTATCGTCACTTGCTTTTTCATTGTGAGCCTTATTTTGAATTGAATTTATTTTGAAAACCCTGCTACAAGTATTGACGGGGCAGTCGCTTCAGCCCCTACCTCAGCGAGGCTGTGACGATTTCTTTCCGTGCTAAACTGGAATGGGCTGCTAGTATTAAATAGAATAAACAGACTGCCATTTAGCAAAATAAAGTATTATTTTATTTTACAAGCAATTATTAGGTATGACACTAAGTACGTCATATACTTCCTGCTGACTTGAGCAACTCATCGTGTATCATTCATCATCAAGCGGAGGAGTGCCCACGCTGTTTTCCAGTACGTAATGACGTCATTAGAAGCAGTATTAAGGTTTTTCGCAAGAAGCAAACGACTACACATAAAATACCACACATTGTCTAGATATTACCAGTATGCCTTAACGCGTATGAGTCACATGTGACTTCATTACAAGAGACATACGAGACCGCGCCGTTTTTTATGTAGTTTCTACAGTGCTTGTAATCAACACACTTATATAGAACTCGTCATTATGATGACTCATTTTCCTGCCGTTTAATACTTAATTCATTGAACCATTTTCTTATGCAAAGAATATTCTCAATTTTTACCTGAATAAAGGTACTATACCCACGACATTGCTTTTTTAAACCTGAAATGAAAAGTTTTATCGAAGAGATTTATCGCCGGATTTAGCGTCAGTGAGGTGGATTAAATATTCAGTGAGATAAAGATGTTCTTTTCTATTTTTCTTTTGTCTCTGAATAAAGATAATTGTAGTCTATCATCATATTATCGTTATTTTTATATTCAAAGCCATCGAGCACAATACCCATATTCAAGCTTTACCGACATACGGTGAAGTTTGCCTGAGTTTTCCAATCAACATAGTTGAACAAAAGTTTCTGCCTGTTCCTATCCAATGTTTTCATTGAGCGCGGTGTTGCCATGCTTCTGTTTGATCTAAATACTAGCATTACGATATTGCGTGACGTCATCGGTATTTAATTATATAACTGCCCTCGCTACCATTCCTGACTTCAGAAGAAGGGAATACCATACGTGTTTATTCTCCAAATCATGAAGGTTTATGCCTTTATTGTACAAATATTATCTACATATCGAAGCTGGCTTTCGCCTTAATAATGAAATGAATGTTTATATTGTAATTATAAACATTTTTAGGTTAACTAAACAGAGTGATATTTTACTAAACCTTTATAATACCCAGTAGCTGCTGTTATCTATTTCATTAGCAAAAATGAAAATCAAAAATAAAACATATTCAGCTCTTTTTGTAGCCGAAGCATGATAACGATACGATAACATACAAATATCCATTAAAATCATTCAGTTTATAATAGCTACTGGCGGTCAGACCAGGCCAACCCTTTAGGTAAGGGTAATATTGAAGAAAAAACTGATTACGTAAACCGAGAAAGCGCTGTAAAAAAGTTTTAAAATTAAAATTGTACATAACATAACGTAACATATACTCACGTCTATATTCTCGAAGGGGTAGGTAGAGGTGCTAGCACCCACATTTCGCCAATTTATGTTTAAGTCCCTAATGTAATAGGTGGGCGAGCCTATTGCCATTAACCGGGCACTTATAAACCTGCGATAAATACACACGTAACTTCGAAAATCATCGAAAAGTCATTGGTCTGTGCCATGGTAAAACCTGGGATTGAACCCGAGACCTCGTCTCAGCAGTCCATTACCCATACCACTAGGCTACCGCAGTTTATAATCTCCTAATTCCATTTCACTTTTCATTCATGATAAACAACTTAAGGGAAATCGATTTTTACGATTGCCAAACACCAAATAGAAAGAAAACGTAATTATCTTTAATAACGGCAAATCCTGAAACAATGACACTTCACACTTTCATGATAGCTTTATTTGTATTATTTACATCAACTATTCAAGGCGTATGTTCAGATTTAACTTCATATTTGCTAATTTAGTAATACGTTTACATAAGGTATGGTATTTATATTTTTTTCAATATATTTAAATGTGAAGGGTTAAAATAAAATCGATCCGAAGAACTTAAAAGTTCATTGGTATAATAATATAATATATGAGCAGGCACCAAAAACATTACTATTTGTTACTAGCTACATAACTAGTATAGGTAAACATAATAACAACATTAATACCTTTATAGCCTAAATGTAAACTAGCAAGCGTTAGAATTATTAATAGGGTCAAATCGAAATCTCTCTCGACTTCACAGTTGAGTGTGAGTGGAAATTTATTTTATGAATTACTAGTGTATATCGTAACTACACGAACGTTATAGGTCTAATTTATCTTGGAACTTTGTAACCATTAATAATTAAAGAGGCGTATATTTTACCTCCACTCACGATAAATGGATCGCGGTAATAGCACTTATCAATTTTATTATAAAACCTGCATATCTGATAAACCATCGCTCTTAACGTTACATCAGTCGGATCGTCGCAAATCTTATTGAACTTTCGCAATCTGTGTACACATTGAAGAACTAAGATGTCAAATATTTGATCGATCAATCCCTGTTGTGTACAAACTATACTAGTAACTAGTAAAGTAAAGTAATAAATGCGAAACTGTGTCTGTGCACGAATAGTTGTTACCACGTATAGGGTACCATACCAACCGAGAAAAAAAATCAAAGTTCCAAGTCAATGCAATCAAAAGACACAGCTGTATCTATCTTTTAATTGCGTTGAGCTAGAATAGTTTATATACGTGGGGCGCACTATAAGTTTCCGGAATGAATATGAAAAAATACTATTAAAGGTACAAAATTAATTTATTGTTTTTCAAAATAATCTCCCTTGGCGTCTATGCACTTTTTCATTCGATCAAACCAGTTTTGAAAACTTTTGTGCCACCCCTCTGTGGTGACCTCTGAAACGTGTTTTTCATACTCCTCGACAGCCTCTTCTGGTGATGAAAATCGTTGGCCGCGTAATTGGTTCTTAATTTTTGGGAACAGGTAAAAGTCACAAGGTGCCAGGTCGGGACTGTATGCAGGATGACTCATGAGTTCTACATTTTTCGCCTTCAAAAAGTCGTTTGTCTGTCTGGCCGTGTGAGAACTAGCATTGTCGTGGTGCAGGATGATACGGCGTTTACGGTTATTTTTACGGAGTTCGTCAATAACTTCCGGCAAACAAATGGTCGTGTACCAGTCACTATTCACAGTACGACGATTTTCTAAAGCAACAGTAGCCACGTGTCCAGTTTTATTTGAAAAAAGAAGCAATCATCCGCTTAGATGCACTTTTCACGCGCGCCACTTTGGTTGGTTTCGGCTCATCTTGAAAGATCCATACGCTCGATTGCTGCATTGTTTTGGGATCGTAGCAATAAATCCATGTTTCGTCACCTGTTACTATGTCCCACACCAAATTTGACGCACCTTCGTTGAATCTGGTAAGCATGGCACTGCACCAAGTGACGCGGTCCGTTTTTTGATCCTCGGTCAAGTTATGTGGGATCCACCGCGAGCACAGCTTTCTCACACCCAAATGTTTGTGTAGGATTGATTGTATTTGACTCATGCCTATTTCTAAGGATGCGCGAATTTCATGGTAGGTCACATGCCTGTCTGTTTCAATCATACGGCGCACAGCATCGATGTTTTTGTTGGTCACAGCGGTGGACGGCCGACCATCGCGAGATTCGTCACTGAGATTTATACGACCACGCTTGAATTCTGCAAACCAGCTATAAACAGTCGTCTTGCATGGAGCTTCATCGCCAAAAGCTGTTTCAAGCCGAGCGATGCTCTGTTGAGCCGTCAAATTACACTTAAAATCGTAGAAAATCATACTACGAAAATTTTCCCGAGTTAAATCCATGTTGATGCAGACACACAATTTTTTAAATGGCGCCACAAGGTAAAAACAAAAGACAGTCAGATGAAACAAACTGTATTCTACAGCCAAAGAGTTCTATTTTCAAATGTTGTAATAAATTTTTAAATATTGTTTATGTAAGTGGCCAGTTCCGGAAACTTTTAGTGTAACCTATGTATGACACCCTCTGTGCGCGAGTCCAACTCACACTTGACAGACTATTATAAAAGTTGCATATGATACATTCAGGTTCCTTATTAATTGTTTATGAAAATATGAATGAGAAAACATACCTTTTATGTTTTAATAATGATAGTTCTTGATAAGGTTCTAAAGTTCGTAAGGAAAATTTAGTTCCTTGGTTCGATTCACCCAAATTAGGTACATATATAAACTTTATTATATATCATCCCAAGAATCCTGACGTTCATATAGGTCAGACCAAATGGTATCAGACCTATACCATGCAGGCGAAGCCGCAGGCAATAGCTATTATAACATAATTTGATGTCGAAGAGTAAGCTAGTTAATGAAAATCAAGCAAACAAGTTGTTAAACACTTACAATCTTCTCCGGGCGCAAGGAAGCACGTAAAGATTTTGTTACTAAGCCATATCGACAAGGATCGTGAAAGAGAATTACGTCATACTCAATATCTTAGCAACAGGGTACCCCGAAATCGTTGTAGATGATTAAGAACAAATTAATTGCCCATGGACTTATTGATACAAGGTTACTTTTATCAGACTTTATTGGCGATAATACAATTAAGCAGCGTCTCAATAGTCATTTAGAATAACTTCTAATCACTAAAATTGTAATCATTGAAATTGAACTTTTCCTTATATGTTCGTTAACAACATGAGGATTTTCAGTTTTATAAATCCTCCAAAATTGTTAACTGTTTTTAGGTCTGAGAAAGATAGAAGATAAAACAAGAAGCTTAAGATATTTCCATTTTCGTTTCTTATTGAACTTTTAAGTGGATAAACATAATGTATATAGTTCAGTTGGTACCTACTTGTACTTAGAAGCACAGTAATAATAAAAATTGTTTACTTTTCAAACTCAAATATTTTTTTACTTTATTGTAGTTATGAAGTTTTGTGGAAAAGCAAAAAATTACATAGAATGAAATCTCAATACTTACTGAAAACACGGTTTTTTTGTTACACATTTTAATTTCTCGTACGGGTTGTTAACGAAATCTGGAGCTTAATTCGTACAGTCACCTTGTTAAGCAGAGACCGCTTACATAATTCCCGTTAATCTGGAACCCACAAACATGACCCGTCTCGGAACAGCTACGTTCATAAATAAATCTATGTCTATGGCATAATAAATCTTTTTTGCGCTTGTGCAAGTTGGACATTTTTATGGAAAAATGTTTCAGTTATAGGACAAATCTTATACAAATCCCATATATGTAAATATGTTTTATGCGTTAAAGTTATAACAGTTACTGCGGTGGTAAGTTAGTTATTAAAACAAGTAGTTTTCGTAAAGACGTAACTTGAATCCGTCACTGTCCCTTAGAACGGGAATTCCATGCCCTGGATATTCGAAATATGTAGAAGAATTGTCTGAAGAATCGTCTTGGGGCGATCTAAATCTATAGCAAAAATTATCGTACTTATTGCTTTAATATCAATAAACCATGTAGTATCAATCAATCAATCACCTATCCCAGTTCACTGGACATAGGCCTTTCCCAATGTCTTTGGCCTACTGATTCCACGTTGGCCAGGCGGGTTGGTATAGTGTTTTAATTCGAGCTTTCCTTCTCTCGCACTGATACCGTCTGCGTATTTTTCCGTTAGTCGCCTCTTACAACACCCTTCGGATGATATGGGGTGGTGATATTGTAGTCTTTCTCTGTCTCTACAACAACCAAGTAGTAGCCACTAAGAAACTATCTCAGTAGGAACAGATCTGGCATCCTCATGTTTTCGTAAAACTTCTGTCCATGGGTGTTGACCACTTACCTGTGCAGACACAGAAACCCAGCTTTCAAATTAATCAATTAATCTCTTTGGGATAATATGGACAGTATATTCACACACCCACACTAAACTACTAATGGCTTCGATGAATAATTGAACTTGAATGTACATGTGATTGTAATATGAGCAATCATGCCAATCGCTGGCGGATGCTAAATCTGATCTCTATTAGCTTCTTTTTATTTCCTAAAAGTATCGTTAGGCGAAAAACCCAAAGAAGTGAATTAGGGAGAGGAGCTGAGGTTTCCGGCTAATACTCTGCTGAGGTCGGAACGACCTAAGAGAAGGAAAACTCGAGATAAAACCCTTTGCCAACCCGTTTAGCCAGCGTGGCAACAGTAGGCTAAAAAACCTCACAATGATTAGACGCCACAATAATAATGTCCCGATATGCCCAGCCTTGGTAGCGGTTCGGGTAATGGCGGGGCGGGGGGTGGGAAGAATCTCCGGGCTACAGGAGGCTACCATAACCGACGACCGTTATTAGAAGCGTACAACTGCAGTACACTTTGTCTGGACAGGCACCTCGCAGAACTCGATTTAGAACTTGGTCGCATTAATTGGCACATAGCAAGGTTGTCCGAGATCCGAAGACAGGACGCGGAGGACGCGACAAACGTCAGGCGATCCAAGATGAACAGCTCTCCCAGGGAGGTGTCGGTTTTAACAGTCGTTCGCTGACGTTGATATAGGTATATGCGCCGACCTGGACTCACCCTGACGAAAGTGCCGAGGCCGTATATGACGATATTGCTAAGGCAATGAATCACACCGCCAAGGCCACTTACAACGTTGTTATGGGGGATTTCAATGCTAAAGTGGGAGTACAAGAACGCGTCGACTTATAAAGTAGGGTGCAGAAATCACAGGGGAAATGGCGCACGTTGTGAGACGCTTATGTCCAGCAGTGGACTGCAGTGGGCTAATTTGTTGATATGACTAATGCATACCCTTTTATTTTGAAATACACACATATATAAACACCTCAACAAAGTCTAGGGAACAAGATGACCCCAATTATTTTTTTTCGTGTAAATCTTGTTTTGCAAATAACTGGCAGCAAATAAATAAAAATAGAATAAAGTAGATTACAGAGTTGTTCGAAATTTAAAAATAAATTTAAATAAGTAATGATTTTCGAATATGGAGGGAAAACTTTTAAAAGTGTTTGATTGTGCAGTTTCTCTGAGGCAAAATAAAAATTATTTTTTTTGATTGTAAATAACGTTTATTATCAATAATACGTCTTTTACGTATGGTTTGTGCATTTTTGTGACTGTAGTCATCATGTCACGTCGTCATTTAAGTCGCGAAGAGATGTTAAGGGCTGTTGGTATGCTGCAAGCTGGACGAACTCAACGCGACGTAGCGGATGCTGTCAACACCCAACCAAGCGTAATTTGCAGATTATGGGCACGCTACAGGGCTACAGGGGATGTTGCCGAACGTCACAGGGGACGAAATAGGGTTACTACCCCGCGACAAGATCGTTTCTTGCAAAATTCCGCAAGGCGGCAACCCACGATTACTGCTCGTCAGTTGGTCGCAGGCCTCCAGTCTCAGCATCAAGTGGTTATTAGCGATCAAAATGTCAGAAGAAGACTACACGAAGCCAATCTTTATGCTCGCAGACCGCTTAGGGTTCCAGCTCTTCGACGTGGAAATCGAGGTCGTCGCTTATTGTGGGCTAACACACATTTACAGTGGACCGACCATCAATGGGCACGGGTTCTGTTTTCCGACGAATCTTGCTTCGGTTTTCATCCTGATTCGAGAAGAGTGCGTATATGGCGAGTTCCTGGACGTCGGAGTCGTCTCCAGAATCCGCAAGAAGTTCATCCTTACTAAGGTGGAACAATCATGGTATGGGCTGGAATTCGCCTTGGTGGAAGGACCGACCTCGTTTGGATACGGGGCAATTTGAATGCAAACCAATACATTCAGGAGGTTATACACCCCATGGTAATCCCTCATCGACAGCAGTTCGGTCAAGAATTTATGTTCATGCAAGATAATGCACGGTCACACACCGCGAGGGTAGTGGTCAATGCGTTAAGCGAGCACATCACAACACAAATGGCCTGCTCAGTCTGCCGACCTGAATCCCATAGAGCATGCCTGGGATTTGCTTGGGAGAAGAGCTTTCAGTGATTCTTTGGAAAATCTGAACACTGAAGAACAACTTTTTTTACACCTTCGCAGTGTATGGAGCCATATTCCACAGACGATGATTGACAATCTCATACTAAGTATGCCACGCACGAAAATGTTTTTATTAAAATTAAAATTAAAAACGGTATAAAAATACCCTTCTATTGATATAAAACACTCACTATTACAAGAAAGGGTTTTTAAATAAAAACTAGAAATGTCCTTGTTCCCTAGACTTTGTTGATGTGTGTATATATATATACTTAGTCTGGCCATAAATACTGTTACAATTAAAATAAGAAAGATATTACATTTGAATTTGGAATCTGTCATTTTTATACGAAGGTTCGTTGTGTTTTCTAATTTTGGCGCCAATACATTGTACAATATTTTGCTATATTAAAATGGAGTGGGGTGATAAAGAAAACCGAATCGCTGTGATTGCATTACACAAAGTTGGTATGGAGCCGAATGTAATTTTTAAAACTCTCCATACGCTTGGTATTAGTCAAATGTTTGTGTACCGGGCTATTAATAGGTACAATGAGACCTCCTCTGTTTGTGACAGAAAAAGATCTGGCCGTCCACGTAGTGTTCGTACGAAAAAGGTGGTCAAAGTCAGTAAGGGAAAGAATTCGAAGAAATCCTGTCCGAAAGCAAAAGATTTTATCTCGGGAGATGAAGATAGCACCCAGAACCATGTCGCACATTTTAAAAGATGACTTAGGACTTGCAGCCTATAAGAGACGCACTGGTCATTTTTTAACTGATAATTTAAAAAAGAATAGGGTGGTAAAATCGAAGCAACTACTGAAGCGGTACGCAAAGGGAGGTCACAGAAAAATTTTGTTTACGGATGAGAAAATCTTTACAATTGAGCAACATTTTAACAAACAAAATGACCGTATTTATGCTCAAAGCTCTAAGGAAGCTTCCCAATTAGTCGACAGAGTGCAACGTGGGCATTATCCGACTTCAGTGATGGTTTGGTGGGGTGTTAGCTATGAAAGAGTGACTGAGCCATATTTTTGTGAAAAAGGTATCAAAACATCGGCACAAGTGTATCAAGATACCATTCTTGAGAAGGTAGTTAAACCCCTTAACAACACCATGTTCAATAACCAAGTATGGTCCTTCCAACAAGACTCAGCGCCGGGTCATAAAGCTTGGTCCACGCAGTCTTGGTTGGAAGTGAACGTTTCGAACTTCATCAGAGCTGAAGACTGACCGTCGTCTAGTCCCGATCTTAATCCGCTGGATTATGATTTATGGTCAGTTTTAGAGAGTATGGCTTGCTCTAAACGCCATGATAATTTGGAGTCCCTAAAACAATCGATACGATTGGCAGTGAAGAATTTTCCCATGGAAAGAGTGCGTACTTCTATTGATAACTGGCCTCAACGTTTAAAAGACTGTGTTGCAGCAAATGGAGACCACTTCGAATAAGCTTTTTATATTTTAAATTGTTTTATATTTATGTATTAAACTAACTCACTGTAAAAGTAATAAATATTATTTGCAATAAAAAAAAATGTTTTTTCTTCGTAACAATATTTATGGCTAGACTAGGTATATATAAATTGTACATAACTACAACTACAGAGTTTTTATATATATATATATATATATTATATTATAATTAGTCCATATAATACGTACTCCATGGATCGTTATTATTGTACAACGCAGCTCATAATAAACCTAGTTTCAATAGCTCCATAAAACAAGGTTGTAGATATTGTATTGTGTGAATTTGCACTATACCTACATGCCTCATTCATGCATTTTATTAGCTTATCAATAAACTTTCCATTACCAAAAACGTCAATGCTATTAAGATAAAACAAAATATTGTTTACTGATAAACGAAAAACCTTGTCATTGCTTTTCAGTAGATATTGCGGGCCCGACTAGCGGTACCCAAACCAAGCCTGTGGAGTGTGAATCAACCAAACAATATCCAACTATTTTTCATTCCCCATGGTTCAACCAATTTACCCACGAACTATTATTATAATCAAATTTTATGATACTCAATCAATCAATCTTATAATCTGTTTTCTGCAAGTAATTATTATAGCAGGGTATCACAAAGCTCACATAGAGTACTTTTAAAAGTTCCTTGTTCAGTGTTCATTACACTCGTGTTCAGTTATACTACCAATGACCAATACTCTGCAAAACATACGGGTATGGCTTATCAATATTAATGATGACCTTTCCTTTCTATATTTAACTGTTGCATGGGAAAAAGTTTCAAAAAAATGCTTGATACAACCTATATATTCTAGTCAGTACTAGTCGGATATCTCAATTGGGTTACAGGTTATAAAATCTCGATTTTGGGAGTTATGACTATTCTGAATGTTGTTTTAATGTCAAAGCTTGCCTTATTATGTAGAACGCGACTGGTATAACCAACGCATTTGCACATCTTTTACACACATAATAACATGTAAATGAATTGCACGATTATTATGAATACCGAGCTCAGTCTGAATATTTATGACACCGTTGTGTGTGGTGTGTTCAGAATGAAATGAAAATGCGTGCAGAATTCACATCACGAATAAGAACAAACTGTGAGTTGTATTTTTTATTGTATCACGAGAAAAGTTGGAACGAAAAAGATAAATAGATATCACCCTGGGGCAGAGAACTCAATTTGGGATGGCGGCACTTAAGAAAATAGCAGCAGCTTTTCAGTAGCTATAAGCTACCAATTATCATTTATTTACGAAGTTTCTTTGAATTAAATTTTGTTTGAAGTTAAACTCGATTAAATCACTATATTTTATAATAACAGTAAGCTCATACAGTTAGAATTGGAATAATGATATCATTATGTAACGCCGATTTATATTTTGAATTGCATTCAACTTTGCACTGCCGCAAGGTATAAACTGAATGATAACAGAACAATTTTACTACTACTTGTCAGAATAGTTGCCTAATAACAAACAAATTATTGTTTTTCCGATAAATTGTTCTAAATAGTCATTTTAACACTATTAAAATAGTCGTCTTGGATTGCGAACCCTTACCATTTGCGAAGATGTTCCAAGTATACTAGTAAGTCTTTACGGAAACGGACAACCGATCTTCTCACAATTTTATCAATCTACTCCAAGTCTTTCATAGAAGTATGCGCTGCAAAAAATCTGTTGAAATATATTTGAGCATAAAATAAAACTTGCAGCAATTTTATTCGTGGTATTTTCACCGCCTACAACTAACTAAAAGAATTATTTGTTTCGTAAGATATCAGACTAGATTTTTGTATTTGACAATCTTAAAAGCAAGTCATTTTAAGGATAAGGTCGTAACTACGTACTTGCAGTCTGTGTTAGATCTGTTTGCTTTTTAATTTGCCGTGAAATTTTCGGTATCAGGAAAGCTATGTAGACTGCGGGCATCACATCTATATTCGTGAGTGTAGTAAAAGGCCACTTGACAACCAATAAAAATTACACAGTAGTCTGAAAAATTTATTCATCAAGGAATTTTAGCCAATATTTCAATCTATGTATAAGTATGCGTTAAAGCTTTCAACAACAGGCTTCTTTCCCATAGTTTACTTTAAGTAGTTCCACTTCCACACGATATCATCGAGTAATATTTCCACCCTTTGTTAAGCATTATGTGGGAATTTGTGGGCAATTACCTGCTCACTTAACATATGCGATCACCAATTACTTGCAGGCATGACCTATTAAAGTTCAGTAAGGATATAACAGAATATTTAGAGTATTTGTGATATGAAAATGTTATTGAAATATGTTTTTGTCTACTAATTATCACATTTAAAGAGAACTAAGCCGTGTACAATTAATAAAAGAAATATTCAGCGATCATCATTATTATGGCAGTTTGTATCACTTTTGATGGTAGTTCCCGGTGAATTATAATAAAACATTCACCATATCTTTCCGTAGTTGTCACATTGATAGAGCTTCTCCATCTGACAGCATACATACATGCAATCACGCCTTTAGGGTTAGGCAGAGGTGAATTAACACCCACATTTCACCAATCATTAAATTCGATCCCACGTAATAGGGGGTAAGCCTATTACCGTCTTCCGGGCTCTATTGTTGACTCAAGCCATTCATTTGAGGCCAAGTCTGGGATGTATAATATCTGTCTGATGTTAAACAGCCCTATCCCTTAGTCGTCTTGTACGACACCGCATGGAAAGAGATGGGGTGGTCCAAATTCTACTCTGCCGGGAACAAACATACATCATAAATATGACTGGTTGAAAATATGATATCAAAAACACATAGCGTGAAACCACACCTTTGGTATAATATACACCGGTTTAAAAAAAAAAATGATGGCAAAGAAAATTTAAATTACTGTCAACATACTCATTCTTTTTGTCCGAAGACGCGTCGCTTAGTTTAAGCAAACTTTGCAGAGGCGCCATTAAATAATCGCATACCGGACTTTGAACACGACTCGTCCCAACAAGAATCCTAACATATCTAGAGTAAAACCTAAATGAATTGCCGCCTCGAGAGCCAGTGAAGTAGTAATTGCTTGGGTTAAATGTGATACCGTCAGCAGGACTGGCGCACAACTAGCGAGCAATTCCGCTGGGAGTCGAGTGTTCAGATTGTTCGCCGAAGTATTTTCTTTTCATTTAAATTGCTTAATTATTAATATATTGCAGATTGGTTAGTTTAGCAATGTAAATTGCTGAAAACTTCTTACCATCATATGTCAGTCTAGCTAGCCCATAACATAATACTGAAGAGAAGAGTTCTCTTTTTGTTTGGCACTCAGCTCTGAAGAATGAAATTCCATGTCGGTAAAGAAAAACATCCAGCGGAGTGTTTAAATCGGAAGAACACCTCAACATCGGCGGGAGCGTTTAGAGCAATAGTGGAATGAGTCACAATTTATTTGGAACGTCCAAATTGTTCCAAGTAAATTGTGATTCATTCCTTCAAAACGCCCCCGAATGGGCCCGAATGCTATCGATAAAAAGTTGGGTTGGAGAATCTCACAAAGGTCCACGAGAATCACGATCATAACCATAGAACAGACACACAAATCCTACCTTTGGACCATATTACTTTCTGGAATTACTACCCCTTCATAAAATGCCTACTCTAACATGGGTAAACATCTACCGCCAATATAATACGGTTTGTCAGTAAAATAGTAAATCTGCCGCCAAAATGTAGTCTCGAAAGACGTCGACGGAACCCACCTCGTGGAGCTCCTATTTCTTTGAGCTTTATCACAAATGTAATCGAAGCATGGCTGCATATTCTGCAGACAATAGTCGATATAATTGGCGCAGATCTACCATAACTTAACCTCTTGCCGAAAAGCGGATCATTTTACCACCTTTATGCCCAGTTTAACATAGATTCTATTGAAATATAAATCAATCACTCGGCCTTACTTTTTCCTTGTTGTATCTTTACATATTTATATAATGTTGATGAAATTTAATAAATATATTATCTGATTTACGCATGAATTACCGAACAATCTGTAGTAATTAAGCCTCACAGTTAGTGAATGTACACGCTATTATCTGAATAGGATAGTTCAATTAGTAGAGATTTAGTCGATTATTTAACTTCAGTCAAGTGGGTTAAATGGCAGTTGCTATAATTAAGTAATTTAATCGCTCAATGCTCACAGCAGTTACATTGCCGGGATTGGTTCGCCACTGTGGTAAAAAATAAGAAATTAAGTTATAATAAATAAATAAGTCAAAATATAGAATAGAATAAGATAAAGTACAAAATATCACAACCAGCAGGTAAATGTCGCTGACGGTAGCAAGTCTGTTTTTTAAAGTGCGAAAAATTTACACGGATACCCCTCCCTTACCGGCTTCTACTACCCCGCCGGAGCCGGTGAGAGAGGTTATGTCGGACTTGAACCGACTAAAACGCACTACGTCTGGGGGTCTTTGTTAGTTGCCGGAGGTGAGGTTGGTAGGCATATCCCTCTTACCCCGGCCGACCTAGGGCCATCTCTCGATCTGGCCTTCCTCGGGTGTGGGGACTGCTTCTGCCAGGATAACAGGCGGCTCCACCCGTCACCTTCAGGCTGTCGGTAATAGGTAAGCAAGCAAGGTTCTGTTAAAGTTAAATGTTTGTTGTTAAAGTTAAAATATAGTATCGAGCAAAACCGGATTTCTGACATACATAGAAGTTCGCTTTATTGTCTAAGTTGCTAAAGATTTAAGAAAACTTCTGTCTAATTACATTAAAGTGAATTAAACTATTCGTTGAATTACCTTCCCTACCACAACTACTACGAAAATGAAAATCCTAATTACTAATTTTTCAATGTATCATTGGTTTCATTCTCATTTCACCTTGAGCCGTTTGTTTTTTTTTTTTTTGTTTACGTGGTAGAATGCATTTACGCACTTCGCTCACCCCCCGCGGGGGCAGGGGGCTCGCTTCGTGTGGGACTCCTGGCCTCGGACAAAGGCCAGTCTACCCACTAAACCACCACGGTGTTCCTCCTTCGCCTAATCCGAGCCGCGGGATAGTCTGCTCACCGCGACTCGGCTAGGGGCGCCCTTGGTAGGCCCGCTACTCAAGACCACACCATCCCGGTAATCAGGCCGGAATGGTGGGGGTTTTTTCACCTCAAGAATGCACCCCAGGAACACACAGGGGCGCATTCCGCCACATCAGCATAGGGGCAGCGGGTCCCCCGACCCACTGCCCGTGGCCACTCTCATTCGGGGACGCGGGCGAATTGCGTTCGCCGGCGTCCCCTCGCCGGGGGCCTGCGGGGTGGAAGAGTGAGCCCAGCTCGCTCCCGCTCCCGCAGTGCCTCTCTCTTGGCCGCCATCACCTCGCTAGCGAACGAGGCGACGGCGGCCCAACACTGTTCGCTGCCGGCCATAGCTGAAACTACGGCCGACAGCGAGAGGTCCACACCAATGATGCTTGTGAGGGCCGCTCTTTGACCGCCCCACGCGTCACACACGGCCAAGGTGTGGTGTGCCGTTTCGGGGTCACCGCTGGTGCAGTTTCGGCACCGGGGCTCCGCTTCCACCCCCACCACCTCCCACAGGTACTTGGCGAAGCAGCCATGACCCGTGAGAAGTTGGGTGAGGTGATACGTGGCAGCCCCATGACCCCGTTCTACCCACTCACGCAGGACGGGCCGAACGGCCCCCACAAGCAGCAAGCTACTCCTTGTCGTAGCCAGTCTATCGACCCACTTCCGGAAGAGAACATCGCGAGCCTCCTGTCTCCAGCGATCGATCTCCTCCGGAAGCGGCCGACCTCCTGCACCACGCCGCATCAGGGCGCCCTCCTCGTAGACCCTCTTAAGGACGCCAGCCTCGAGATCCCAGGGGATACTGCCCGCAATCAAACACGCCGCCTCATAAGAGACGGTGTGATACGCCCGTGCGGCCCTCTGCGCGATGGCGCGCTGTGGTCGCCGCAGCAGCACGAAATTCGTACGGCAGAGGGCCTCCTCCCAAATGGGCGCTCCATAGAGCGCATTGGAGCGCACCACACCGTCGTAAAGACGGCGGCAGGCAGACCCCGGACCCCCAGTGTTGGGCAGCAATCGCGAGAGCATTCCGGCAAACGCTAGCAGTTTAGGTGCCAGCCGCCGGAAATGCTCCGCGAAACGCCACCGACTGTCGAGAACGAGCCCGAGGTATTTCAGGCTGCTCCCGACAGCGATGGAGGTGCCACCCACCACGATCGCCTGATCCCGAGGCGGCGGCCGCCGACGCCCATAGAAGAAAAGGGCCTCGGACTTTTCGAGGGCCACCTTCAGTCCCAGCGCCCCGATACGGCGCACGACAAGGTCGACACCTGCCGTGGCGAGAACGGCGGCATCGCTAAACGTTGGGGCCCGCGCGGTAACTAGGGTATCATCGGCGTAACAAAGTACGCCGACCCCCCGAAGAGTAGCACCGCGCAGGACCCAATCGTACCCGACGTTCCACAGAAGCGGCCCATGGACTGACCCCTGCGGAACGCCGCACGCCATAGTTCGGCGGACCACCCCGCATTGGGTCGGGTAGATGATAACCCGGTCCACGAAGTAGTCCGCCAGGATGCGCCTGAGGTACCACGGGACATTGTGGTACCTCAGCGCCTCCGCAATTGTCGCCCAGGGGAGGGTGTTGAAGGCGTTGGCTATATCAAGCGATACAGCCAACAACACCTCCCTCCCGGCGACCGCTTCGTCGATGCCGTCCCGCAGCCGGGATATGGCGTCGAGGGTCGACCTCCCGCGACGGAATCCGAACTGGCCGTCACTCAGGTTGGGCCCCGCCCCCTCAAGGTGACCAACGAGACGCGCAGCGAGCACACGCTCAAACAGCTTGCACATCTCGTCGAGCAAAACGATGGGGCGGTAGGCCGACGGCGACTCGGCTGGGCGCCCGTGCTTCTTGAGAAGCACGAGCTTGCCGGTCTTCCATCGTCGCGGGAACCTCCCCGACGCCACACACTCCGACATGAGGGACAGCGTCTCCTCTTCTAGTGCCGGCATAACTGTGGCAATCACCTTCCCACACTTGTGCTCGGAGCGTTGGCCTCCAACCGCTCCAGCACTACTACCGCCTCATTGAGAGAGCCGTGGGGCCTTGCGACCCCCGTCTCCATCTCCTCCTCCACGTTCGGGTTTAAATTAGTGCTATCCATAACTTATCCCACGAGTAGAACCGTTCAACTTACACTCCCCGGGTGACGGCCATTCCGGGAAGCGGGGTACATACTACGGAGGTCCCCTGGTATCCGTAGGTTTTAAGCGACTTCGCTGTCGGGTTTTATAGACTTTTCCTTGTCGCGGGCCGGCCAATTAAGGCAAGCCCCACGTTCTCCGAAATCACAGCTTCCCGAGTGTGGCTAGCACTCAGGTCGTTGTCGATCATTCGGAGGCTACGCGACGCGGGAGGGCAGCCAACCCCCCCAACTCCGACGGTGGCACGAGTGCCTGTCAGCCCCCGCGCGAGCAGTGGGCCAACCCGTCACCTGATCCTCTCGGATCCCACCTCGCGGACCTAGCAGGTCCGCCGCACCACGACCCCCCTTCATGGGGTCAACTAGCCCTGAGAAGAGCTGTTGGAGTAGCCCTGAAAAGGGCTTGTCGGTCTCCCTATGGAGGGATTCCTCCTCGCGGGCCTTGCAGGCCCGCCATCCCACGACCCCCTCGTGCAATGGGGTCAGCTAGCCCTGAAAAGGGCTTTGGGTTGCCGGGTTATTAGTCAACGGCTAGCAGAGCTCCTCCTCCTTGGAGTCGGAGTCTATTAACCGCCGTCCAGGGTGCACCAGCCCCCCCGCTTCCGATCCCCAGGACCGTGGTCCAGAGGGAGAAGAAACGAGGAAGCCAACGTGGAGGTTACCCGACCAGCACCCCTCACCTTGAGCCGTGTACTGGCTGTTACCAGCCACAGTTAAGGTTTGGCTAGACGGAAGTCTGTGCCAGACCACCCACCACTCGGATATACCATGGCGTTATAAACTTAAAAGGGTTTATTTAACAAATGACCTTATGTTGACGGTCTTATTTCTTGTAATATCATTACAAACCCGTTTACTTTAAGTTTAGACCTGGCGTCGATGACGTTACAAGACATAGACACTTGCTCCAAACTTAAAGTAAACGGGCTGTATATGTAAGTGACTAATCAAGACGTATTTAATAACATCCTCACAGTGCTCCCTGGGAAAATCTTCTTGTGTGTTGAGGTAGGTAGGATGTCCTTTCGGCGGTAAGTGAACTTTGTCGTCTCTCGTAATAATAAGTCTGATCATGAGACATTGTAAGACTAGAATGATCTCATGTACAAGAAATGAGCCCGACACGAGATGCTTCAATGATGTGAAACATCGAATTTTTAGGGAGCCAAAGATATATGCAACAAACCATGCCCTTTACCGTCACGGTACGTATGCCTAGTAAGTCAATCTTCTTACTTCTAAGTAGACCGATAGGGGATTGGCATAAAAAGAAACAGGTCTAAGGAAATTTAGCGACTAATTAAATAAGTCATTGAACTTATCTCTACTATCGAAGCTTAATAATCTAATCGTTGAATAAAAAACATTCAATTATTTAAAATGGCGTTTAACGTTTTCATAATGTTGAGACATTAAATTTGAAAGTATGTTTTTCTACTAACGAGGTCATTTTAGCTTTTAAGTAACTGAATAAGTATAACGCAACGGATACTTATTGGCAGATAGTAGAAGGACTTTTTTAACATAGCACAAAACCAAGTTAGAACCTGTCTTCTATGTTCTATTTTTAACTCCGTCTCAGTTTACATACCTATTTCTAGCAGCTAGTCTAGCGCAAAATTAATGGATCACGTTTTTATTGTCGACACAGACCTTTTACTTTACGAATCAAATGGAAAGTAGAAAGCCAGTACTTAGGCAATAAAGAATCAGATTAACTTTAAGCTATTGAATATTTAATTTTGATAAGAGTCGTCACTATCTTATCGCAAAAACGTGACTAAATTATGCATTTTACTTTATCTTAACAAGGTACGATTTTTTTTACGATTGATGACGACATATTCAATGCACAAATAAATGTATATGTTTTATGTAATAGGAATATTCATCTAAAAATAAATATATAATAAAAAGGCAACGACCACTCCAGACCTTTTTTCCATAGTTTCTTCATTTTAATGAAGAACAATGTAAAGATAATTATGTCAATTTAAAAGGGGCGAAAGGCTTCAATAGGTTTATAACTACTCTAGTTTAGACGGCAGTCATTAAAATAGTAGTGAGGTTTATTAAACATCACAATGGTATCGTAGTCTAATCGTTAAACCCTGCTATCGAGTAGCGGCTGGACGATATCGGTTATCGCAGTAATCTGATTAATTGGTGAGTCACGATGTGAAGTGTCGCACGATCCAAATGCGACCATTTCCTATCGACCTAACCATTTATCCGACCCTGAAATTTCAATTATCGATGAACTACTTGAATAACCGATATGAGGAAACTTCCAATTATTCTATTTAAATTAATCAGTTATCACATTAGAACTTTCCGGTGATTCATTGTACTTTTTGTTTAGTGCTGCAATGTTGATAAAATATTTTTTCAATGACGCGCTAGCGTAAATCCTTCTACTGCGTACTTGGTGAAAATGTAAAACAGATTCTCCGGATACATACGTTCTGCGGTTGGATTTAGCTAGTAAACGCCTAAATTGAAGTCAACGATAAGGAAACAGCCTGGGATTCCAGCTTAATCGGTTAATGAAACCATTGCAGTCAGCCAGCTACCTTTGACCTTGGCCCACTTTATTAAATTTTTCTTCATAATGGCTACCTACTTCATTTGGATTACTTAACTGTTATACTGTTATATGTTATGTTTTGGTTTAAGCACCTCTAATATCAATTGCCCGAATAATGGTTATTCATATTATTTTCTATTCTTTTCTAAAGTTTAGTAAATAATTTGAAATAAGTACCTTACTATCTTAACTCCAGGACAGTCTGAGTAATTGAAAGTTTAATTATCCCATAAATAACAAATTACATATATTATCTTTTAACGATGCGTCACGTAATGATCCGATAAGATCCTTAACTTTTAACTTTATATTAAAATATATAAAATAATGAATACTAATAGCATAGTAGGCTAGGTCAGGGTGTATCAGCTGGCACCTTGCCAGCAAAGACCGACCGCGCCGCTAAGACTAGACGTAGCGACGTTCTCTATTCTGATACAGAGATAAACCATGAAACAGCAGTACATACCTACTGCTGGAAAAGAACGGCTCATATGAATAAGACGTTTTAGTAATGGGAATACAACCAAACATCCTTCAAAAGGTGGTTTTATTACAATGAGTGATATTCGTATAAACTTTAGACAGTACCACGTAGACAGTAGCAATATAGTTTAGCAATATTTCGTTTCGTAGGTTATTTTATGCGTCACTAAATATTGGTAAAACAATGATATTGAGTTCACCACTGTGGCAATCCATAAACTCGGGTTTGTTTGTCACATTTTAGGACTTTCTCATTGAATTGTTCCAAGTTAACCTCGGTTGTAATCGCAATTATCACGTTCTTCACCTTTATCCTCGCAAATAATAAAACGAAAAGTACCTCTGTAATTTATTCTGGACGTGTTTTATCGTACCCCTGAGCCACAGAGAAAGCTATAAACGTTATTTACCACCCATGTCAACGAAATCACCTCATTTTCACTGTTTTTTTCTTTAAATATTTGTACAAGTAGGTACTATCTATAACCATCTTGTCGATATAATTTAATATAATGTTTTTTCTTTTACAGGTGGAAGAGATACGAGAGATGATAGATAAGATTCAGGCGAACGTGGAAGAAGTGAAGAAGAAGCACAGTGCCATTTTATCAGCACCGCAATCAGATGAAAGTGAGTATGTTATCTTGATGGAGCCTATCAGGCAAACAATGTACTGGGTGCGTGCTCTCTATCTGGTAGAATCTTGAGATACCACGGAGCTAGATAATTAAAATTTCAGGCATTTTTTTTCTTTCAAAGAACGTTCTAAAAAGTTCGAATAAAATTATGGTGTGATCAAGGGAAAACAGGGATATTATTAATAGAACAAATATAATCTTAAAAAAAACTAAGTTACAATACTGTTGTAGCCCTTAAGCAACAACAAAAAACAGTTGTCATATCATCAAATTATAACTATTAGAGTATTTGAAATAACCTCCCCCGCATGTACTCAAGTTGAACATCTAAAAATATCCATGGACGCCATGCTCATGGTTTATCGATATTGATGTTATTGCTTAAGCGTGGGACGGACAGAGTCTGCTCGGAGGAAACCCACACACTAATTGAAAGGGCGAAGTTGGCGGCATTTACGTAAACGTGGGGGTGGTCTGTTTGTCTGTCATTCACGGGACCACTCAATAAAATGCGGCTTTTTATAATTTTCTCTTCAGTAAATTTTTCTTCATGTAATGAAGGATTAAGTTGATGTTAATAATAGAAATCAAAAACATCAGTAGCAAATTTTCAAAATTATATCCGGGCAATTTCGTAGCAAAGCAATAAAAGGCAAATCGACCGGTAGATGTGAAATATCGAAGTTGATGGTAAAATTTATCACTAATTAGCGGTTTCCTGCAGCTCCACTCGCCTGGAATACTGAAATAGTCGTTAAGTTATCTGAATTTTTAAAATTTTCTGAAATCTTAATTATGCCTTTCTGCAAGAACCTTCTAAGAACATTACAAAAAACATGAACGAAATTTTTGAAGTCGTTGATTGATAGAACAATAGGACAATGTGAGAATCTATTCTTTTACTCTTACCATATTTTTTTGCGAATCAGATGTTGTTCATGGCCACTGTATTTTACTTAACTTGTTAAAACGGTTACTGGTTCTATAAATACACACAACACCGGAACTGTCGCTCGCGTGTTGCCGGCATATTCCCTTCCGCAAGGAGCTTTAGCAAACCTACTCACCAGCAGAAACACAATACTGCAAGTGCTATTTAACTCTGATTTTCCGTAGGGTAGAACAGCCTGTAAGCCTGTCAGCGGTTACTAAATTAAACGGTTAATCCCGTTATACCCTACATCTGCTCTGTTGTACAATACTATCCATACAATCTTATTTAAGCCCAAGAGAATGAAGTACTTCGTTTTGAAATATTGTATGCTATCAATACATGTCCACCGAGTATTGGCTGCGTACTTAATTAAATTCGGTATATGACCGTTACGTTCCTAAAATACCCGACAATATTACAGTGTAAATGTTTCAGTACTGAATTGTTTTCTTGTTACATAAATAGCAGTCTAAAAAATGATTAGCAACAGACTTGTAGATTTTGTCTCAAGATTAACTCCAACTCATTGACGTCACCTAACACAACCTAAGTATAGGTTATTTTAGATTGACTGACGACTGTGTTTATGCTCGAGGTTTGTGCCTTAAAATGATCTACGATATAATAACTATTGTTTGTCATTGAAGAGTTTACAATAAAATAAGGCCTAATGTAGTAAGTATTGGGCTTGTTGTAAAAGGTAGAACAGAAAAAAAACGTACCTTACGTAACGTAAATGTTAAAAAATAAAACTGCGTGACGATTTCATAGAGAATTTGTTTTTTCTGAAATTATTCGCAAGAACTTCTAATTACAGTTCATTTATACATTTTTAACACTACACAATAACAACGTATGAGCCATGCCTCGAAGTTTTTGTGTTAACGATTATTGCTCGTTTCCCCCCTTAACTATCAAAAACGTCGATTTCAATTGTCAACTACGCGTTTGAATGTATCTATAAAAAATATAAGAACGTATAATAAACACTTCATACTATTTTAACACAAACTTCTTGGCGGCAATAATATTTTTAGAGGTATTATAACACGTCGCCTTTATAGGTATACAGTCGACAACGAGAAGGGTCCCTCAACAGGAGCGCGTCGAGCGTCACGAATAGCCACGAATGCCTCGATTAGCCATTGACCCGACCTAAATAGCCTCGAATAAGCTATCGCCGTGTCGTTAATATTGAACAAGTTCGTGATAATGTTTTATACGTTATTGTAATAAAATAGCCCAATTTGTGCCCTTAAAACTTGATGAGACCGTGTATGCCCGATATTAATAATTGATCTAACTCTTTGGTTTACTGAATTGAGTAAATTCCAAGTATTGTTGTTATCATATAGGAAACTATACCTACTATTGCTAGGGTATGTTAGCATAACGGGTTGCTCCTATTCAAACTCAGAGCTGCCCAAATGGGGCGTCCTATCGATAGCCGCGGTTAATATATCCGCCTGCTACCATTTTGTTTTTGATGGTGTGTGGTGATAAGTTCGAAAGGAACTTTTAATCGCTTACTATTAGATTGGCTGTGTGCAACCGTATAAATGATGGAGCATAAAAAATATTGAGGGTGGATGTATGTTGGTAGTTAGTGCATTAAACTAAATACACAAATGCATAAAAAGTCAGACTTCGGTCGAGGACTTCTTTTTTTATAGCAGACATCTCGAAACAATACAATTGTCAGTAACTGACCTGCGGCTGCGACCCGGGGTGTCTGCCATTTCAATTATCGTAATCGTATCTCAATGGCATCTAAGATCTGTAGTATTTATCACTGTAAGAGCGTTTGAACACGGTGACAAATAGTAATAAGTGTTAAGTTTTTAATATTTAATCCTCACATCTCACTTTAAAGTTTTATAAAGACCCTGACTGAGTAAAACGATCAACAAATGATGTAAAGCCCCTAAACGAACTCATTGATCTGTATGAGATGAATTTTAACGAATGTTATACAGATTGTCCTGTTTTTTTTTACGTGCGAAATATCCCTCGCACCCTGGCCGACCAAGGGCCATCTCTCTCGATCTGACCTTACTCGGGTTTGAGGACAACAGAGTCCCCAACTCGTCTCCGGAAACGCTTCTGCCAGGGTGACAGTGTAATAATAAAAAAAAATGATTTTATTTTTTTCTGTATCTCCTATTTAAAAGAAATAGAAATAAAATTGGTTTGTAAGTACATTACCATAAAAGTTCGGGCGCCTTGGAGATACACATGCCTAGGATAATCAGCGGAGATTGGAAACTTTTAATCTGCCGGAGGTGAGCTAAATGAAACCAAACGGTGAGGTTTAAGGTTTTATTGTCCACTCCAGTGTGCATTTAGAAATAGTTGCAAGGATACATTCCTAATGTATATCTAACCTTAAATTTAAAATTAGAGTTTTATAAGCTAGGTCAATCTGATCCTATGTCAATATGATCTTATGTCAATATGATCTTATGTCACCAATGCATTTTTAGGTTATTTTGAAGTTTAGATTTAAAATATAATTAAAGTAAGCTCACGGCATCCCTCGGCGAGTATATGTAAACACAGCAGCGAGAAAGCTCGTAGCAGGCGAAGTTTTCAGTTTAAGCCCATGCGGTACATCCAGGTTTGAGGCGAAAAGTCCAAACCCTCCATAAGGAAATGCAGATGACCGAAGACAAAGGTCCAAAGAAAAGATCCAAAGGCAAAAAGAGAAAAAGTCCAAAGGAAAAAGAGAAAAAGGAAAAAGGCGGTTCCAATTTGGAAACCTGTAACAAAATTGCATGTCATTAGAACAAACTCCAATATGAACACGAGGTCCTAATTTTTTTTATAAATTTGTGCGACTTACCGCCTTAATTTGCTGGAACAATGCCAATAGCAAAAGAAATCATAATATTCTCAGATTAAGAGCTGAAACAATAGAATTTTAACAATTATTTTTCAAATTAGGAACGTGGCGAATTCCAACAAAGTGAATCTTATTAAAAAAATGACAACTCACCAGAAATAAACTATAATTTCACAAGAGGATAGTTGTGAAGACACAAACTATTATCCTTTAGGCAAAAATACTCTCATTTTTATGAGATTTATTGAAATTAAGTTACGAAGCCATGAATATCGACCATCCAGCCTCAACGCTAGGAAGAAAGGTGCTTTGACAGCTATACGTCAAAATGTCATTCACTCCGCGTTCCGAAACTTTTCGTTCAAAAATAGAATTAAAACCGGTGTGACGACGTTTGCAGAGCGCGTCGTTACAACAGGCGATTCCAGCCGTCACCCTGGCTACACTAGACCTGCGCTCGTGGGGGGCGGAGGTGGTTCACCGACCTCGGACGCTCGAGTTGCCTCAGTACGCGGGCAGCTAGGCTTGCGATCCTCCTTTGCTCCCGCCCCGCCTCCCCTTTCACGAGCATAACTTACTCGCAGAAGGAAGCGCAGGCCCCCCACGCTACCGCGCAGCGAACCATCACCGCGAACAAACTGGCGAGCGTGAGAACTCTCATTTCCAAGGCCGCCACCAGCTTACGTCTCTGCGTCTCCCACGTCGGACAATCGGTGAGCGTGTACAGCTCCGAGTCCTCGCTCGCATCGCAGTTATAGCACTCGGACGTTGGCTATTTCTCCATCCGACGTAGATATTGCCCGAAGCACCCGTGGTCGGTGATCAATTGCGTCAGAAGGTACGAGGGCTGCCGTGTGGCCTCTGGCCACTCCCCCATGATGGGTATTACTGCCGCTACTACGGCGTGCACTGCGCTTGGTCGCTCAAGTCGTAGCTCCCATTCCGTCACCATGTCCCTGTGGATGTCTGACGATGTCTCACGGCCCGAATTTCTTCAGCTTCGGAATCGTGACCCCGCTCCCGCACCACCTTTCGGAACCGGTATAGTGTCGAAAGGGATCTCGCTTCCAGGATCCACGGCGGCGATCTGGCGTGGAGACTCGCCGCGTCAAACGATATCGTGCGGTACCCCCTGATGATCCGGCAGGCCGGATTGCCTTGTTAGTTGATGTCCGAACTTCCAGATACCGGCATTAATTCTCGCATTAGGTTAGGTATATCTGAAAATAAATTTTGAGTTCCAGGTCGGCATACCTTGCCATTTAGTTTTATTTTTCTCATCACGTATTATTTATGGCGACTGCTTTGCTTATATTTTCATTCTACTTCTTCGTTAGACGAATAGGAATCGTTATTAGAACGAGGCAATTAAATTTATTTCCCAATCATGTCAATGCCTCTCAACTCGGCTTAACGTTTATTAGGCCTATCCTGTGTTCAATGCTTTCTTTTTCGTTAATACATGTAAATTATATCATTTTTTTTTATTATCTTTATTAGTCCAGGCTGGTCCAGACCAAACTGAATAGATCTCTAGCATGCAATAATTGTCTGCAAGAGTATCCAAATCGAGGGATACAGGGAAGCCAAAAGGGCCCTCGCTAGTGGAGGACAAGCGGGCCAAAGCCGTGGGTTATAAAGAGTTGCTGGAGACGCTGGAGTGTGACCCGTGGGGTGGCCTTACCTTATGGTAAGAAGAATGCTGCGGCCCCGGGCCCGGCTCTACTCGGTTGTTACCGGGGCGGCCGGTGGAACACGTTCCATCGCAGATGCCTCCGCCAGCACTGGACTCATCGTCCGCTTACCGACTCGTGGTGTTGATTGACAAGGTGGGCAAGCTCTTTGAAACAGTTGTTGCGATGCGCCTCGTCGAGCACCTCTCCAGACAGGGGCCAGATCTGGCGAATGCCCGATATGGGTTCCGCCGGAGGCGTTCCACCGTGGAAGTTAATGTTGGCGGTGTCCTTAGACATCTCCAACGCGCTCAACGCCTTGCTCTGGAGTTGCATTAGTGAGGCGCTCGTGTATCACTACCTCCGCCACATAGTCAGGGCGTACCTGACGGAGATAGCCGTCATCTACCCAAGTACAACCGGCCTCAGTCGGCGTGAGATGTCGTGTGGTGTTCGCAGGGATTGGCCGCTCCTGTGAAATATCGCATACGACTGGGTGCTTCGCGGTGAGCTCGCGGTTAGTGCCGCCATCGCGTACTAAGCGGACGACACTCTTGTGACAGGAGCAGATCTACACATCCCAAAGTGACCCTGAAGGCCAAGACCACGGTTGCGCAAATCGTAGAACGAATCGGGCGGCTGGGTCTCGACGTGGCTCTGCACAAAACCGAGGCCATGTTATTTCACGGACTTTGGCGTGTGCCACCGATGGGATCCAGCCAAACAGTGGCAGACACCCTCATTGGCATCAAGCCCCAGGTGAAATATATGGCACTCGTCCTCGATGGCCGGTAGGACTTCAGGGAGCATCTCCCAGGTCTGGCTCTCAAATTGTTAGTCACATTTAACGCTCTGACGCTGCTGCTGCCGAACTTGGCTCACCGATTGCCTGGCGTAGGAGAACGCCGCAACGTGAATGCAGGAGACGGCGGCCCGCGAGCGGAGGCGTTTCGGGTGTCGGAGGTCGCAAAATTACCTCCGTCCCCCATGAGCGTGGGCCTTGGGGTGACGAGTGGAGCCGCCTGTCACCCTACACAACCAGGCCGCGGCGGTGGTGCGCGTTACGCGCCTCCTCATACCCGGGGATGAGATGGAGACCCCGTGGTCCCCACAATCAACCATCTTATAAGAAACGGTCCTAAACCGAAGCAAGGTATATGTCTCAGATAATCTCACCTACGGCAACCTGTAGCCAACACAGACGTCGTACGTTTTAAGTCTGACATAACCTCCCCCACCGGCTCCGGTGATGGGGATATCCATGGGGATTTTGCGCACAATAGAAAAAATGTATACAAATCGATTAAGCTGAATATGTGGCCACAACGCGTGTAACAGTAACACCAAACGGACGGCCATCACAAAATACAAGCAAGACAATAACATAGACATTAATTTTAGAGGTGTTACCTATTAATTAGTACTTTACTAATTTTATCTTGAAATACGTGAAGCAATAAAAACAGTTTTGCAATTTATTATTGTTAGACAAAATTAAGTGATGGTTGCCTAATAGACTCATAAACTATTTAATGTAAAAGAAACTTAATTTATTTAACGTATAAATACTTAAGAAATATAACGGGTAATATAAAGGACATAAGACGGTACTGATTATATAAGTTTCTACAAACATGAGGACAAGATTTTTTCACAAATTCCCGCGTGGGCGTATGTTGTTCGATTTATTTCGCTTCACGCCAGCATCTACCTGTGACCTGTGCCCTTTGATCTCGCTCGTCAATGTTAAAATATTCGCAGAAAAATTCTATTCACAACAATATAACATGGTAATATTAGAATAACAAGCAATAGAGAGAGATGCTTAGAAATAGCTCATTTAAAATTTGAAAATGAAGTTATCAGAGGAATGAATGAAACATGCAAGTCAAATAATCTGGTCTGCTCGGTATTAATAATAAGTATTAAGCAATAAGCTTATACAAATCTTGCTGCAGGTGTTTGGTATAATACTTTGGGTACGCGTGCTTTATCACTATGACTTAAAATAACCTTGACGACATTTTATAATGTATGCGTAGGTATGTGTTTATTTATTTGTATGTGTAAAAATAATTTAAAAGGCCAATCTTCCCAATTCCTGATCCAAATACACACGCGTGTATTTGAACAGGGAACAGAAACAATAAATTACAATTTTTATGTATCATGGCTGTAGTATATTAGTGGGCACAATAGTCCAATTTTCCTGGACATATAGTCCAAGAAAATTGGACTCTGTCTTTTGTCTATATCAACAATACAAAGGATTGTCTTAACTCTACAAAGGCAGAAGGACAAAATAATGTTTTTAGTCTGTTAACCTTTCACGAAAATCCAGCTTATAACTTCTAGAAATAATTCAAAGAGCTCGGCGTTTAGTGTCCACATAATAAGTGATAAAGGACCGCTGAAATGACCCGAATTCTGAACTTAAAGGATATTCGACCTCGGGCGTTAACTTTTGGAATATAACAGTAGGCACCAGCAGGTGATAATAGCCCACTAGGGATAGCACTTTGCAAGTACAATATAGAGAGAGTGCTTTTCACACGCGACTATTATGTGGCTAAGGGTAACAGTATAATTTAATTTAACCCGTTGCTATGCACAAAATATTTGTACGTTTACATACAATACATTCCTACAAAATAGTTTTATGTTAATTGGATCAGAGTGCACTTTATCCGGTGGCTGAGAGTGCTGTTGCCTGAACTGATTCAATTTTTTTCCTATCATAATCGATTTGATTATAGCCATAAAATTTCATTCAATTTCAATGAACGCGTTATACAATCATCGGTTTTACAACCTATAGTTTTACTAGTAATCGAATGGAGACTGTTTCGGTACATATTCAAACGCCGCGATATTCGATCGTGTCAGGAAGTACAATTTCCGGTATGTGATACACAGGAAAAGTCGTTACGGTGATGCTGGGGAAAATCTTTACTCGGTGAGATGTTGCGATAAAATGCGAAGCATGAAATCGCAGAGAACTGTTCCTAAAACTATTGTAAAATGTAACAATACGTTGTCGAAGTATATTAATTTATGGGATTAAGACTAAACCAAATTATATAGATGATTATGGATATAAATAAGATTTAGATCTCACTTATTTTGTTGATGAAGTCGATTATTTTGTGTTGATTATCGGTTTACAATAAAGTTATATTCATTCATTCATTCATTCATTTATCAAAATATTGGAACGTGTGCTTTCATTTCACACACACACACACACACACACATATTTGATGGAATATATAAGATCTCAACTTGAAACCTACCACCGGTGAACGACATTTGGCGAGACTGGTCTCGAATAGAATGCATTCGACTGACTGACCGATGGTGACTTATAATAATTTTATTCTCGTTTTGGTTAATCTTGAATAATATATTAATTAATAAAACACTCGATATGAAACGAGAGTGTGAGTGTAAAAGGTCATGTTAAAAAACTGCATAGTCTATCGAAAATAAGTTAACATCAAACTTTAATCGTTAGGTACTCTATAGAAAATTCATCGCCTGTTTTCAATACACCGTTGATTCACTTATACTCAGTTTCGTAGTAGCTAACTATATTGCTCTTCTAAGCGCTCCATTACCCGATTAATAGTTTTTTTTTTTTTTTTTTACGTGCGCAAAATCCCCACGGATACCTTCCCACCGGAGCCGGTGGAGGAGGTTATGTCGGACTCGAACCGACTAAAACGCACGCCGCCTGTGGGTCGTTTTGGTTGCCGAAGGTGAGGTTGACAGGCATATACCTCGCACCCCGGCCGACCCAGGGCCATCTCTCACGATCTGGCCCTCTTCTCGGGTGTGGGGACTACAGAGTCCCCAACTCATCCCCGGAAACGGGGAGGCGCGCCACGCGCGCCACTGCCGCGGCCTGCTTCTGCCAGGGTGACAGGCGGCTTCACCTGTCACCCCCAGGCCAGCGCTCATGGGGGGCGGAGGTCGTTCATCGACCTCCGACGCCCGAGTTGCCTTCGTACGCGGGCAGCTTGTCTTGCGATCCTTCGTCGCTCCCGCTGCCGCTCCCGCCCCGCCTCCTCCTTCACGAGCATTACTTGCTCGCAGAAGGAGGCGCCGGCCGCCCACGCATCCGCGCAGCGAACTATCGCCGCGAGCAAGGTGGAGAGCGTGAGAACCCTCACTCCCAGGGCCGCCACAAGCTCCCGCCTTGGCGTCTCCCACGCCGGACACTCGGTGAGCGTGTGCGGACCTGAGTCCTCGCTCGCGTCGCAGTGATGGCACTCGGACGTTGGCTCTTTGTGCATCCGACGCAGATACTTTCCGAAGCATCCGTGCTCGGTGATCATCTGCGTCAGACGGTACGAGAGGCTGCCGTGTGGCCTCTCTAGCCACTCCCCCATGATGGGTCTTACCGCCGTTACTACGGCGTGCCCTGCGCCTGGTCGCCCAAGTCGTATCTCCCATTCCGCCACCATTTCCCTGTGGAGCCGGGATCTCACGGCCCGAATTTCTTCGGGCTCGGGATCGTGACCCCGCTCCCGCGCCGCCTTTCGGAACCGGTATAGCGCCGAAAGGCATCTCGCTTCCAGGATCCATGGTGGCGATCCGGCGAGAAGACTCGCCGCGTTGAATGATATCGTGCGGTACCCCCTTATGATGCGGCACGCCAACTTCCGCTGCGGACGCTGCAGCAGGAGCATGTGCCGATCACTCAGGGTGTCCGCCCACACGGGACACCCGTACAGGGCCATGGACCGCACGACACCCGCGTAGAGTCTCCTGCAGGAGTCCTCCGGGCCCCTCAGGTTGGGCAGTAGCCGCGCCAGAGCGTTGGCTGTGCCCAACAATTTGGGGCCCAGACTTCGGAAGTGCTTCCCGAAGTCCCACCGGCCGTCGAGCACGAGCCCCAGATATTTCATCTGGGGCTTGATGCCGATGAGAGTGCCTCCCACTGTGAGACTGGAACCAGGTGGTGGCGTGCGCCGAGTTCCATGAAAGAACATGGCCTCGGATTTATGCAAAGCCACCTTATTTAGTTCAAATAGCATACTTTAAGTCCCAAGAATGGGTCAATAAGAACTGCTTTCTTATAACTACGACTGCAGCAAAGAAGTACACGGTCACCTGATGGCCAGCGATTAGGTTTTCCTACCTATAGGCGCTTACAAGACCACACGTGCCACTTGTTACTGTGGTAAGATTAGGGAAAAGGGTCACATATAAATAAATTATTGATCGATAATTATTTTTTTTTTTTCTTAACTTAACATATGCTTTATATGCATACTGTGACTGTAGTCCCCAGGGTTAGTCGAATTATAAGTAATTTGTGGTGAAAATGGTCCGACAGATAAAGAGTACTTTTGATAGCTTTACCTACAACTATGAGAGCTGCCATTAAAACGAAATAAACCGAATTATGAACGATTAAGGAGAATTGCGAACTGTATTAACGAGTAGGTTATTAATATCCTGTGGTTTTAATAGTAACATATTTATTTTACAGAAACAAAGCATGAACTAGAAGATCTCATGGCTGATATTAAGAAAACTGCCAACAAAGTTCGAGGAAAATTAAAACGTAAGTGTAATCGTAAATATTATCAAAACTTATAGCTTTTTTTTTTTTTGTTTGGAAACTGGCCAACTCGACGACGAAGACGTGTCTCTGACATCCGATCTTATTGCCTCCTAGTGAGACGTAATGCCCCCAGAGTGAAATAGGTACCCTTGCCAGCCTCCGTCAGATTTTAACCGATTTTGACTTTCGAAAGGTAGCAATGTGTCTTCACCGCCTCATATTAAGCGTCGCCTCTTCATACTTGTAACCTGATGACTTAATACCTTGTCCGAAACCATTGTACCACATCAGAGCAATTTATTATAAGCATTCAATCTTTCTTCTCAACAACCCTGTAGATCCACTGTTCGTTGCTATTGTCGGTCAAGGGTACGGGTCGGCTGAATGGTAATCTGTGTCAGACCAAATCCACAATTTTGAAACTAATTCTTTGATAGCAAAGCCACCTTCGCTTTCGCCTTTTGTCCATTGTACCATTTACTAATCAGAGCGGAGCGGAATAATCGAACAACCTAAAACGTGTCCCACTCCCAGAACTTTAGCCGATTGCAGCAAGGCTTTCGCTAAGCGAAAGAAGGAACTTTGCCTTTCCGTTACCCAAGCGTCAACACGAGGAGACTACAAAAAGCAGTGCCTTATTCATTATTAACCTACACATGGTGAAAATGAACTTCCAACAGTTTTTGTTAACCACGAAAGCTATGGTATGCAAAAACTAATATAGAAATATTTACATTGTATAGAGCTCCCTACGTTGATCCTACCGTGATTTGCGAAAAGTTCGAATAAACCTCTATGTTTGTATTATGAACTATTTCATATCGTCATTGGCTATACTGAGAAAATCTCCTGCTTACTTAACAGTTTTTTATTGTAGTTCCGATCCCGGTCTTATTATTTGAACCCTTAACTCACAGGTTCCTGTATAGAATTCGTATCTTGTAAAAAAAACTCAATATTCATCTTTGAATCTTCAGACATAGAACAGAATATCGAGCAGGAGGAGCACTCGAATAAGTCATCGGCGGATCTGAGAATAAGAAAGACACAGCACTCGACTTTGTCACGCAAGTTTGTTGAAGTGATGACAGAATACAATCGCACACAAACGGACTACCGAGACCGGTGCAAGAGCAGGATACAACGGCAGCTTGAGATCACGGGCCGCGCCACCACCGATGATGAGCTCGAGGAGATGCTTGAACAAGGAAACTCGGCTGTATTCACACAGGGGGTCAGTAAACTTTTTTGAAATAATAATCGCACAAGCTAATCTTTGAAATATGGCGTCAGAGGTATATCGAAATCCTTTACGATTAATCGATTAGATCAAAGAATTCTGAAATCTCTTTAATTACGTCACTTATTCATTACCTACTTTTCTGACGCCGTATCATAATATCTTACATACAAACTACGTTACTTATATAGATTTTTCAGACTATTCATTAAAAAGAGCTGCAAAAGTTGACTATAATGGATATAGCTGAATGTCATAACTACATATTGTAGCTTTCTAAACAGCAATTAAACAATCGATAACATGCATTGCAGCAGGCGAATAATAAAAATCAATAGGCTGGTATATTAACAATTGACGTATAATATCTATGATGCAATCATTTATACTTAGGTTTAGCTGTTAAATTTTATACTGGCATGGTTGGGCCCGGTCAGGTTATTTCTCTTTATGAAAGTAAACAGATTAGGAAAACTGGATTATGTAGGTATATAATATATATTATAAATACTTATAGAATGATATTGACTTCTCTACTATTTATTACTTAACATAATTTGTAAGTAAATCAGCATTGCCCATAGCAGGTAAAGTGAAAACTTATGTACTCAATTGAAGCTAATTTTGTAACTGTGCTGCATTCGCGGTAATACAGTGAAATAAAATTAACGAAATCCAGTAGATTTTTTCTTTTAAATTCACAATCACAACGCATTCTGATATACAACAAGGAAAAAGAACCTTTTGTAATAACCGATTCGATTTTCCTCGGAAACCCACGCTGTCCCATGACGCGTTCACCGCGTGACGTGACGTAGATTTTATCTTTATTGATATCAAAGTAATATTTTGGTCGGGACAGGTCATGAATCATCTCACAACTAATAGTTACTAACATGCAATGGTGGACTGGAAATACCTACTCTAAAAATATTATTTGAAAGACAATGGAGTGTACTTAGTAGGTACAGTCCGTCAAATCTAAGAAGTACCGTTTGACAGTTCTGACAATTGAATGATAGGGATGGGATGAAAAAATCGATTACTATAATATCCGAACTTTAAGAGATCGATTACTATAATATCCGAATTTTAAGAAATCAATTGTTATAATTACATAAAAGAAATGTTTAGGATATTTTTTTATTCACTACTAGTACTAGTATCGTCGTCTTCGTCATCATCGTCATTTAAATTAATGACCAGTTGATTGTCCATTACATTATCAAAGTGTACGTCTCTTTCGAAGTCGTCCATTATTATTTTCTTTGTTTTTTGTACTACTTTACTCCAATCTTCCTGTGTAACTTGGGCACATGCTTCCTTTAATAAACCTTCCATTTTCTTGACACTGAAGGGTGGTTTTGTGTTGTGTCTTGCTGCATAACCTGTAAAACAATAATGTAACTATTTGATAGCAGACGAAAACCATTGTTTAAATTATAAATGTTAGAAGTACTCGTGTTATTATTATAATATTATAAAATATTACCTTTAACTTGGGCCCAAATCAGTTCAATGGCATTATATTGGCAATGGTACGGAGGAAGTCGTATGACTTTGTGCCCGTGCTCTTCGGCCAATTGGTCAATTACATATGTCGGTTTTGGTGGTTTATGCAATTTCACTAACTGTAATAATTCAGCTTTTAATAGTGACATGTCGGCATCCACTCCTTTTCTTTGCAGCCATGCCACCAAATCTGCTTTCTTATTGGCTGACGTAGGTGCTTTATCAATTTGCACAGAGTGGTATGGGGCATTATCCATTATAATTGTGCTGTTAGGAGGGATATTCTGTAATAAATTTAAGAACCACTCTCGGAACCTTACTGCGTCCATTTCTTCATGATACTCTTTAGTGCTTTTGGATTGGAAAGCTAATAAAGAGTTTTCCACGAAGCCTGTAGACGCTGACCCAGCATGGCATATTATGAGGCGTCCACCTTTTCCTATCGGCACCTTCGAGCACGAAGCTTCAGAATCATCAGTCCATGTTTTCGGCACAGAATGGTTGGAATTTAGCCAAGTTTCGTCCAAAAATATTACATTATCCCAGTTTATAATTTGTTTAACTTCGCGCAGGAATGTTAGTCGCTGCATAATTATGTCATGTCGCTCCATAACAATTTTTCGTTTGTCAACTTTTTTGTATCTGAAGCCAATTCCTGTTATTACCGTTCTCAACGACTCTATGCTTCCCTTATACAGCCCGGCATCTTTTAAAGTTGCACATAACTTTGCCAATGTTGGAAATTCGCCTCTTGTAAAATACCCGTATATATGGTTTCTAATAGCATGACTATCGAATTCATCGATGCCTGTCACAGGTTTATTTCTTTTTCGTTTTTTCGGTGTGTGAAGTACGTTACTGTCACTCCCCGAAGGCCCATATTTTTCACTTAATATTTTGCCAACGGTGCGGCTACCAATACCGAGAGCTTCACCGACGCGATCCCGAACTTGTGTAACTGGCAGTAGAAGTCCACCATTTTGAGATTCACGCTCAAAATACTCGTGTAATTTCACCACCAATTCACGAGCCTGGCTGTTCAAAGTACGTCCTCTTTTCGACATTATTAATAAACACTTGCTTAGTTCGGAGTCCAGTATAAATATTGCCAAGGTAAACGGATAAAGAATGATCAGTCCAGAAAAGTAATAGCCAAGTCACAAATTGTAAAACACAAACGAGAAAGCAAGTACGCGCACAGTCAGCTTCCAAGATGGCGAGAGACTGCTGACGCCGAACCGACCGAGCGGACCGCGTGCGCTTGTAGTTGGCAGTGTTGCCAGAAAAAAAAAATTGTAGAGACTTGGACACCTGCGATTTTGCCTATTGACCTAAAAATAATTAAATTAATTTATTTTAGGGTATCTGTGTATTCAGTGCATTATGCGGTCGCGCAGTAACGTCGTTAATTTATAACATCAGGCAACAACATTTTTGTGAATGGGTTCTACATACCTTATTTTTATTAGTTTTAGACGTAGAAATAAGACTTAGAAGAAAAAATTGTAATTGTAAAATCAATGGATGTGCTTGTTAAAAATTTGTTTATTTCTCTGTAATATGCAAACCCATACTATCATACACAAAAATAAATGTAAAAAACACTATCCCTGACTCCATTTACTATTTCGACAGCGTTAGCGCGAGAAACCCCGACTTATTTGGGCGCGAAAATCAAAAATCGACAAATCGCTTTAGACAACTTTTTAAAGAAGCAAATATATTTGATTTATAAATACGTATTTTTGGTGAATGGGTTTTATCTCATATTTTACGATTACATAACTATTTAGTTATGTAATCGTAATATGTGAGATAAATCCCATTCACATGAAAAAATATTTGTTTGGTTGTCAAGTGTAATTTGTAAATAATACATTCGATTTTTCGTATATGTAAACGATTTTTTTGCATACAAGTGTATCCGAAGAGTCGCAACACTACGTGCAGTGACCTAACTACGTAACTTTGTAATGCGGTCAAGAATATAACTATTAGAAATTATTTACTGTGTAAATATGTGTTATTTTGCTTTGTTTGAAAGTTTTCAATTACATTTAGATATTAAGAATTGTACATTTTTAGATACAATAATGAAATCTTTCTAAATTCATGGTTTTATGAAAAAGGTTATCGAAACTGAATAATGTACGTATGAACAAAGTTGTTTCGGTTTGAAAAATATGAAACGTCAAACGGTACCTCTTAGATTTGATGGACTGTAGTGTACATAATTGTAGGTTTATCCATCCGCGGCACACAATCGCCTCGACACAGAGTTGCCATTGAAAAACTTAAAATAATTAACTAAAGCTAATGGTAGCTTTTTTCTTAATCGACGTTGATGCTGATAAGAAGTAACTAAAACGTTATTAGCAGTTTAAATATACAAAAATATTGGTAATAAATCGTAATATCGATACGATTTTATAATAATGTCGATACGATAATGTTAGATGGGCGTACGTACCGTATGTCCATTAGTTAATTATAGGTCTGTGATGATTAATACACACACAAAACATGTTTTAGTACTCTTTTATTAGAATATTTAATTTAATATACTCTCAAATTCATCAGTTGTACAGGGCCCTTTACCAATACTTTTGGGGCCCAAGCCGACCCCAACTACTAAATAACAGACGAGGCTTTGACGCACACTTACATCGCGTCAGTCACTCCCGGGAGAACAACATGCTGATCCTGGGCTCCAAGATGCAAATTTTGAATGCTACAGGGAAATCTATGAAGATGATTATAATACAGCCATTAGCTTTTTCATTAATGAATTGTTATTGTAATCAATTTTAATTAATGTTTCAGATAATAATGGAGACTCAGCAAGCGAAACAGACGCTTGCGGACATCGAAGCGCGGCACGCCGACATCATCAAACTGGAGACATCGATCCGCGAGCTCCACGACATGTTCATGGACATGGCGATGCTTGTCGAGAGCCAGGTCACCACACAACAACTCTTAACTTATTTCAGAATAATTGTGTTCTACACTATGGCCTAGGGATGGACTCATAGGAGTCTTAGGCCCACATTCATTTCTTTTTAACGTGCAAAAATCTCCACGGATACCATTAGCCCCGTCGGAGCCGGTGAGAGAGATTATGTCTGACTCGAACCGACTAAAACCTGTGGGTTGTTGTTGGTTGCCAAAGGTGAGGTTGACAGGCACATCCCTCTCACCCCGGCCGACCCAGGGCCATCTCTCTCGATCTGGCCCTCTTCGGGTGTGGAACCGCAGAGTCCTCAACTCGTCCCCGGAAACGCCCATATTCTAGAATAGATTGTATAGACTGAGTATAGATTGTATGTATAAACATCTGTCAATTCGGTCTAAACAATATGTCCTCAGATAAATCGAGATTTAAGTAAGTGTCATTCTAGAATACGGGCCTTAGTGTTGTTCTAGGATACGGGTCTTAGATTTAGTTCCTTACTCATAGCTGTAGACTAGAGAGAGACTCCTCAATCAAAATAACAATACTTGGTTGAAAATATTCTTGATGATTATTAAGTACCGTGCTGCGGGGCTGTTTAGTGAAAATACCCTCCCTCGAGGGTAGATAAACAAATAAGGTACCTACATTAGTACAATATACTCGAGTGATTGAAACTGAAATTATCTTGAGAAATTTTCGTCAATTCGAAGCCCGCTTTCTCAAAATTGTTTCTTTACACGTAGGTATATCGATGAGAAAGTGGAATTACTGTCTTACTAACGACAGTAATCAGTCCGTAAAACAGAACTTATTGAAACTGGCGGTTGTATTAGGTATACCTTGAGAATCGGGTTTGCAATTCGAAGTCCTTCCTGTATACTACGAAACGTAAACTCTCCTATCACAAGCAGGACAGAAAATAATACTAGTAACACCCAAGTTACTTAAGGATTTGTTTAAAAATCCTGTATTTACAGTTCAAGTGAATTTGATATAGTAAGTAGTATACTAGTAGCTAGAATCTTAGTAGATTACATAATGAATCTGGTTATTATGGATACAGGGAGAGATGATCGACCGCATTGAGTATCATGTAGAACACGCTGTGGACTATGTCCAAACTGCCACACAAGACACTAAGAAGGCCCTAAAATATCAGAGCAAAGCTCGACGGGTGAGTGATCATTCCAATGTGCATTCATTCTTAATTAAAATATCTTTTTGTTTTGTTTCTCCCTCCATCCGTCCGTCCCGCTCCCGCAACCTTGTCATATTTTGTTTCGTTGTGAATGATTTGATTCGTTGAACCTTGCATTTTGTTAACGACGATACGGTGATTGGTTCACACTTGTGTTTGTGTTATCGTTCCTTCTTTACATGTATCTACACATTCTTGCTTTAACTGTTGTATTCTTATGACTAAACTAACATACGATTGAAAAAGGCTTCTTCTCATAAACTATTATTCTATGTGTCATTAATTTATGAACTCATTGGTGTGTGCGTAATTTGCCTACTGTATATGGTGATTATTGTTATATAATAACTGAATCTAACACATGCGATTTTTCATTTTATTTAATGATACGTTATTATGTAACAAGTGTTCGGTGTATCATAAAAAACTTGTCATGAACTATATATTGGTTAACATTTAATGTCATATACATATACTCTAACAAGTGTGTCCATTGATGCTTATATTTAATTATAAACAAATTTACCTTCATAGGATAACTGTGGTAATAATATTTCGGGGTTATATTTAATCTGTCCTAACGTTTTACTTCAGCGCTTTGGTCGGTTCCTGTAACACGATATTTACTTTGGGGATTTATACCTATAAACCGTATGAACCAATCGGCCGTCGTAGCCGCGATTGTCCCTTCCCTCCCAGCGCCGTTGACCTTAGACAAGCAGGGCGAGCTGATAGATCGCATCGAGTACCATGTGACGCAAGCCACCGACTACGTGGACTACGGTCGCACCGAGATAGACAAGGCCAGGAATTACATGATAAAAGCCCGGAAGGTAATGCATGCATGATGAAATACGGCTCAGACCGACTCCTGTTACTAAACAATGAATTTCTACTCTATGAACATTTGGGGTGACTGGTGAGGCGCATCTTAACAATACTACCTCAACTGAGGCAGATGTCAGATCATTTAACGTTAATCACTTACTTTTTATCATAACAGATTAGTATCAATTACAACTCAAAATTAAACTTTCGTATAAAATGAACAAAATGATTTCTAAATTCATTAATAACGCATGTTGCATGATATATTAAGATAAATTCTGATTTAAATCACGAATTGCTGCTACGGCATGTTTCCGCCTGTACACTCAACTATTGTTAGGTGGGATGATGGTATCAAATATGAATTATCATCGCTTGCATATTAAAAATAGCAAATCTTTATCACTGTACATAATTTATAAAAACATTGAGGAATATCTAATACACACATACTAATACTCAAGCCTCTTTCTAATAATAAAATTAATACAAAGATTTAATTTCTATCTCTAATAATCTAAAATACAACTTGAAGAAGCTGTGATATTTGACTGTAATGGATGACTTGTTGTACATCTATAAGCAATAATCCACAGAGAAACTAACATCGTGAATGTGGTGGGACCACCACTCCACTTTCATTACAAACAATTTATCCGTGTTCAAGACTATCGGAAACATATAGTTATTATCTAAATTATTAATTATTAAAATTAACGAAATTTTACTATTTTCCATAGAAAATCTACTGAATGCTATCGTAGAACCCAGGGAACTATTTATAACTAAAAGGACTGATATCTAAAATAAATAATTAGAATTAGGTATAGAATTCTCAGGAGCCCGTTGTATTTTTAATTAGAGGAAACGTAATCAATCTCTTAATTGAACACGTCGGATATCAAAAAATATATAACACTTTTAAGCTTTAACTGCCTTACTTTGTGACTTTTAATTGCACGAATCACGCAAGGTCTTCTTGCTAGCTTGTTCTACAAGCTTTGGACGCCATTTCTCTGTCTAACAAATAAGATTTTATTAGATACTTCCGTTACGAAGTCTTTAAAACATTTTATTTATTATTTACAATAGCTACTATTAAAAAGACGATAAATAAGGTACAGAATTTGTTTTGTATTTACCTAATAATAGGTATAGATTACGATGACTCTCGGTGTGAACATCTTCGCCTTAATATTCAATTAACTTTTTTTTGTTAAAAACGGGAATTAACGGGATTATGGTATAATCATACATACCTCGGAAACGTGTCTAAAACGTAACGTGAGTAGATTGGTTAACGTAAAAGAGATAACTGACACGTATAGTCGTTACATCAAACGGTTCTTCGGCGTTTTTTTGAATAAGAACCTAACTTGTAATAATCAGTACCAACACTGGTAGAGAAAATTGTTCTTTTCTTTATTAAAAATCACATAGCACGAACTCATTAACAAGCAAGTGTGTGAGTAAATTGTTTGATGAGTTGATTTTTAACTAATATAAACTTAGTATAATATTATCGTATCTATTTTCGAAGACGGTTATGTATATGATAGAAATGCAGAGACTAATATGCGTTCTAACTACTTTGCATTTTTGCACTATTCTTTGCATTTACTTTCGTAGCACACTACAGTAACCTTCACCAATCTTGAACACAATAGTTATTGTATTTAAAACACTACACTTATTTTTATAAATTGAACAATACCTTTAATTACCCAGATACAGTATTATAAGTAAGTACATAAACATAGTGCTCAACATTTGTGACGGCTACTATACTAAGTATACTGGTGTTGTGGCAGTAAGGTCGGATACAGACGCAACTCGTTCAATGCTCCGAATATAAATACTGAGATCGATTCTATGTCTATCTTTCTAACCATTAAAAGACCGTGCAAGAAAATTAACTAACGTATAACTAAGTTAGCTATAATGTAACTAAGGTAGTACTGGTGGTGGTGTTACTTCATATTGTGATTAGCAATACCAAAAAAGTCCCTGACTATTTCACCAGTGTCTGAATTCTGCCCATTTTACGTCATGGCATAACAACTGTCATACTTCTAACATTGCAAAAAATGCCATTAAATTTTAGACTTTGTCTAAATGATCTTAATGTTCAAGTTAAATGAAACAGCTCATTATATTTTTTCATTCACTCGTTAATATGCCATTAAATTTTATAATTTGACGGCATAACAGTAACCTTTAAAATTAAATGGCATGTTTTGTAATGGCAGTGGTTTTGCTTTAACATAAAATTAGCAGAATTTTATGTTGCACCCTGGTGTTGCACGCGTCCATAGGCCACGGTAACCACTTTCTATCAGGTGGGTCGTGTGCATGTCTGCTACCTAAGTGGTATAAAAAAGGAATCTAAGCCCAGATTTCAATAAACGAACTTCATTTATTTTAATTTGATTGTAAGCATGCACGGATAATAAACAATTTTCATCTAACAAATAAAAATAAATTACTTAAAAAGTAATAATACTAAAATTAGTTTGGTTTTGAGTGATTAGCGTGACGTATCCGATCTTATTATAGCTTTGGGTGATGGCATGTCTATGCAGTTATGCATTCTGTGCTTCTGGTTATTGTATGAATTGGTGTTTGCGGCTTGTTATTTGGTAAGTAATTCAATTACATAGTATAATTGCCGAATTGTAGCTTTCTAAAATAATAAATTATTATATTATTAGGTATAATTGCTTTTATTATCGATTATGGCTAACAAGGGATTTAATTTAAATTTAAATATTAAAGGTTTTTGGGTTTAAATATACCGTTAGTATTCAAATTATGGGGCTGATTTTATAGTAATGTTTTATGATAAGTTATATTATTAATTACTTATTGTAACTACTTGCATGATAGTAATTTACTAATTTATTTATTAAAAGTATAGTCGACAAAATTGTTTTCACAATAATTTAATGTCTTACAATACATGGAATATAAACGGTACATCGCTACTTCTAGTCTACTTCTGGATCTAAATACTGCGATTCATCTAGATATCTTTAATAATCCAATAAGTACGTATTACGCAAATATTTAACAAACTAAAAATAAAAAGAATCTGCATGACCACAATAAAATTACTTTCATAATATTTCTGAAAAAGAGGTAAACATATTTGAATCATATAATACTTTGTCGACTATACTAGCCCTTGTTCATAGCAACAATTTTATTTTCTTTTTGTTTTTCCTTGTCTTGCAGAAAAAAATATTCATCATAATATGCCTGGCTATTACGGCGGTAGTATTAGTAATAGTGCTCGCGATCGTCCTGAGTTAAACTTCGTGGGAAGAATGCTGACATCGTGGTCTGCCACGTGGCCCCGGTGGACAATATGTATGAATTCAATTGGTTTGTGATTTGTGCGCACAAGCATTCGACATTGATATTCGGCATATACCATTGATTTGATTGTAGACTGTAGCTACATTTATTACGATATGATATCTGAATGTATGCCTTGCAGTTATTTACACGCAACAAACTTTTTGTGTATCATAATGTTGCATGACGATAGGACGTTAGGAATCAAGAAGGCTGTGTTATGAACCAATGGGTCCGTAGGAATTAAATTTTACTTATTAATACATATTAAATTTAAATGTGATGGTAAGCTAAAGCGAGACTACGGAACTACCGACCCTGCCTCGCGCTATGAATGTTCTCACACTGATTTATCAATACCTTGGCATTGGAGAAATAATCTACTATCCTCCGCAGCTAACTAAACGGTAATGTCGTTTTATATAGATGATGTAATCTGACTACTCTTGTTGAAGTCATATAGATTCACTAATATTGTCTGCAATGACTAATGAACCTAATCCAAATAAAGCGATTGTTTCTTTCGAATTATTATATTCGTATCGTAAAGAAACTATGTTTTAAACTAATAGACCGTAGAGATTGTATGTACCTATCTTAACTAATTATATTCGATATAAATATAAGGTACAAGGAAATAATTCCTTCTAATAACTGACTTTATTTTATAACGCAGCCTTTTTGTTGTGTACCCATCAAAGTTACAATGTCGGTACATTAATGGATGAAGACAATATATTATGTGTAAAGTGCAATAAAGATAGATCGTGCTAATGTAAGGTATTTAAAGTTACGTTGCTGGTATTACCAGGCGGTCTTACATTATGCATATATTAAAATATTATTATTTATATAAATATAAACCAAGTATAATAATGAAATATTTACAGAGACCTGTTTATGCTAGAGTGGCCAAAATTCATTATACACTTCCGGACATTCGAAATAATTTAATGTTATGATTTTAGATCAGGTATTTTATGCCACTAGAATGAAAGACAAGTCAAGTCAAAGTTATTTATTTACAATATTGAACAATAAAATTGTTTCTTATTGACTTCAATAATAATTCTCCTTAAGCTACGTTTACCACCGCTTCCTACCGGTTAGTGGCGCAACAAACTCCGCTACAAGCATAGGCACGGGTCGCCTTTCGTCAACTGTTACAATGACATTATCGACCCGATTTGTTCCAAAAATATATAATTGCGCGCGCGTTCGTTCTCAAGGTTTCCTTGACTTTTCAGCTATCCAAATTCAAATATATTTATTTATTTACACGTCACGAAAAATCTAGTGGATGTGATAATTTAAGACCTGTATAAAAAGACACTTGTTTAAAGTAGGAAACGAAATTTTTAATGACATCGAGTCAAAATCGATTAAAGATCTTGCCTTAAGTGTTAGTCATCAAGCACAAATTTATCACCATTATTTTTAATATTATTTTTTATTTGGAAACAAGCTATGTAAGCATATCGTCCAGACCTCATGAAGGTTGCCTCTTTGTCTGGTCAGAATGCAGTTTACAGATGCAATTCTTGTGAAGTAAAAGTCGTGCAAAGATTTTCACAAAAGATTCTACAGAACGAAGTGGTCATATAATACGTACTTCCTGACATACTTTGAAATGTTATTTTATTTGGTTTCTTGTGTCTGTGTATTGTATTACAATTTTTGACTAATACACTCTACATCCTTATATTTTGTTTGTTTTTGATTGATGACTGAGTATTTTTGTTTCGTATTTTCAGAAGTTATATTCACTTTATATTTGAAGTGATTTCATCCTTATCTGGGTTATGTATTAAATCCTGTTGTGGTGCTATCTTGAGCGTATATTCCATGATGTACTTAGAGTGTTGTTTAATAAAGATACTTGGGTGGTAACTGCAGCTGTATAAAATGCATGTATATTTTAATTATGTTTAGTGGAAATTATGACATTTCCTCCTCTTCTTGCTTTTGGTTTTCTGTTGATCACGCAGCACTGAAGTAACTAACCAAAACTTTGGAGCTTGACCTAAGTTAATATTAATCCCCGTTTCTAAAGTTTAACACACATAACTTGCACAAGAACTGCAATTCTACAGCACTATAATAATTCTGTTATATTACAATCAGTGTTCTGAATAAAAGTAAATATAATAAATCATGTGTGCATTAGTAATAGTATCTATTTTATTATATTTTGCAATTTATGTAATGTAGGTAGCTATTTAATTCTCATGATAGTATCATAATTTACCAATTGGTTTATTAAAAGTATAGTCGACGGAGTCATTAATGTACAAAATATATTTATACTTAGTAAAAATGATTTTTGGCTATAACAACAAAAAACCACCGAAAATAGAACTTATAAAAAATAATTCGAGAGCCTTTCCTAATATTCCTGATTATTATTATCAGAACCGTTCGTGAATATTTGTAATACCTACATATCATCCGAACTAGATAATCCTTTGTCGACTATACTAGACCATGTTCATATCAGTAATTTTATTTTGTTTTTGTTTTTCCTTGTCATTACAGAAAAAAATATTCATCGTAATATGCCTGAGTGTTACGCTGGTAATATTAGTAGTAGTGCTCGTGACCACCCTGAAACCCAAGAGTTAAACTTCGTGCGAAGATAATGCTGAAATCATGGTCACCCCATTGACAATGTGTGTGAATTCAATTGGTTTGTGATTTGTGCGCACAAGAATCCGACATTGATATTCGTCGTAGACCATTGATTTGAATGTAGACTGTAGCTGCATTTATTTAACACGATATAATATCTGAATGTTATGGCTTGCGAGTATTTACATGCAACAAACATTTTTTGTTTATCACAATGATGCATGATGTAAAGAAATTAGTTCAAGAAGGCTGTGTTATGAACCAATGATTGCAATAAATCTAATTTCTGAAATCCTTTTAGTTTTATATTAAAAGTTTAGTATTGTTTAATAGAGTAGAGTTTAATGAAGCTCCGAAATCCTCGGTACTCTTTCACCGCCTAAGTAAATTTATATGGGCTTAAGTATATGGTTATCAACGGTGCTACCATAATCTATCGCGAACGTTCTTGTCGAATATATGTACATAATAATATGCATTATTCTCAGAAAGGAAGCATTTCCTTTTTTTTTTTAATTTAAGAAGTATTTTCATGTTAACATGTACTAAGTAATTACATTGTATACATCTATGTAAATGTTACATGTTATCCGAGTACACAGAATAATTATGATCTGCTTTATTATGAGTAACTGAATTTAATTTATAACGCAGCCTTGTTGTTGGGTCCCTATCAAAGTTCGATAAGTATAAGTATTTAAACTAATTCTTATACCGTCTTGTTAGACGGAGTTCGAAGACAATATATAGGTATGTGTTAAGTGCAATAAGAAAGATTGTGCTTTTTACGAAAATCTAAGTTATTTAATATTAGCTTTGCTGGTATTACCAGGCTGCCTTTATTATATGAATATATTAAACTATTTGTATATAAATATAAACTTTAAAAAGTTGTTAGTGATATCATCACAATTTTTAAACAGGGCACTATTTTTGAAGTACACAAATCTCACTACAATATCCTTTTGCCCCAATGTTTAAATATTAATATTATTAACGTTTATATTAAAAATAATATATTGTTAGCTTTATGCGGTTTGTTAACTACTTGCTAAAGATTATTTAATACCGTTCTTTGAGACATAAATTATATCATTCTAGTACATAGGCATAAACTTTTTTCTGTTAAATAATAATTACGTAGGTATAAAACCATCACCGACTCGCCATTTTTTTCATGATTTCTTTTTCTAAACAACTAATTATGATTGTATAATAATTCATTATTACACTTCTTACACTTTGAAGTATGTTATCAAATGGCTTTCGTTATCTTGAATCATTAACTTTCTATACGTCACTATTATTTGATATTCTATAGAAAATATATAATATACAATGATCAGTATTCTAGACTAATTTATGTACCTATTATACAACATTAATTTTTGTATACCTTGTATACAATAAACCCGAAATAACCCAATTGATACGATGATGATTTATTGTACATATTTAAAAACATGCTTTGCAGTGGAGTGGGTATACTAAAACTAATGTTGTATAACTTGTACATCTCAGTATGACGAGATGTCATAATGCAATTCCTGTCGTGGCATCCTTGGTATGAATTAGTACTTTGTCGTAGATCGACCTTTTCTAAATTCTATATAAGCTAATGTTTAGATCACACGCACCAAGTCCAGTGGCAAGACATTGCACTCGGGCGAGTGCTCGGTACATGTGAAGTAAATAGGTATCTACTTCTCGGTGCGTGAGATCAAGGCATAACGAATAAAATACCGAGGCTAACTGAGTGAATATTTTTGACAACTCTTAGTCTTCTGCACTACATCCTAGTATTCTGGAGAGGCTTAGCGTTTGGTATAATATTAATTTTATTCCAATGAGTTCCAAAATCAAATGTATTAGCGAATTGATTGCTATGTAAGTGTTAATTAACCAAGGCTCCGATCCTGCTATTTTTATTTAATAGCAAAACCACTAGCACAAACACTGCAAAAATGCGCTTAATTTCAGACTTTACCGTTAAGCTTTAATGTCTAAAATTAAATGGCATTTTTGCTGTGTCCGTGGTATGACTAGTTTTAATATGACATAAAATTTGCCGAATCGGGGCCCAGAACTATTGTGTTCAGTTTGTAAAAACATCTGTGATGGGACTGATGGAATAGTAAGTCTAAATTATTTAGATTATTTGCTTTTTGTGTTCATTTGTTTTATATTCAAAAGTAAGGCAGTGAATATGGCAACTGATTATAATTTTACTACATTGCATTTAATTATAGCATTTTTCATTTCACATAATCATATGTCATTCGATTAGTCTTGAGGTGTAATTAAAGCACAAATACAACATCTGTGATTGATTATAATATATTCATGTAGTTAAATCAATGCTGTTAATTTAACTACTTTGCCGTTGCTTTCCTTCACGACGACTTAACTTTTGCACTAATTTATTTAATCAAAAGACTGTGAAAAATAATTTAATGCCATTTTCATTATTATTGAAGATTATTGAAGATTAATTTACATAATACATGTCGAGAGGTCGAGACGAGACCATAATAGATTTTACGATTTATTTGTTAAAATGTCATTAGTAACGCCAATAACTAACGGCGTATTACAAAGTTGTTTATTATTATTATTATACTGTTATCTTAAAACTACTCATGTTGTAAATATGTTTATAATTTCGGAAATTACATTTATATTTATTATTTCGATTTATTTTTTTTATTTTTTACACGCACATATTAAATTAGATAGGTACCCTATTCGTTTTAAAATTACACTATTTTTTAAATACATACTTATTTCCAATAATAACTACTTTGGATTATGTATATAGTATAGATCAATCGTAACCTTTGTACCGCGCCGTGGGATGTACGCAACGAGGCGGGGGCAGTATCGACCAATCGTCCGTCAGATTATGATCTGTCCGCCTCCAGCACTCACAGCAGTATCTCGCTCGCTCTCGCCTCATGCTCTTTCTTTCTCTTTCTTTACCTCGTCTCCCGCCACGCCGCGTTTTCCTAGATTGCGGTTGCGGTCATGCTATACCTATAATATCGTTAGAAAATTTTATTTACTCATTTTACAATCTGTTATCTACTCTAGATTGTACATTGTAGTAAGTGTATTGACGACATAAGGTGCACATAAACGGCGATGCCGCAATGCATTCCACGTCGCAGTTACAGTCGAGTGTGTACAGGTTGTAATGCAATCCGTATACTACTCACACTCCTTAACAAAAGTATTTAACTTAGCTAAAGGTGAAGACGAGAATTAGTATTCTCTAGTAGATCTACTAGTGTAGGCAACGTTAAGTTACCGTTAGTCTAAATTCTTAAAGATCTCTATAGAACTACTAGTTGTTGTAAAAGTCAACTGTAACTGTGTACTTCACCATTTTTCTTTTTTTATCATTTTTATTATGTTGGGTATTTGACTGATTAATCAAATTAGTTACTTTTTACTAAACGTCAAAACGGTAAGTTATAAGGAAACGTGTATGAAATAAATTATCGTGACGTCATAATGTTCAACAATCAATTTACTATTATAGGATAGGTGAATGATTAAAAATAAATAAAAACGCCCTTTTACCATTCTTAATTTAATGAAATTGGTTAAACAATTTGTATTAACAACAGGAAAATACCCAATTATAAGTTATAAGTGCAAGGCAAATAACGCACACACTGCTATAATGAACAGAAGCTTAAAATTGAATACTTACAGTAATATTTTGTGTTCTAATCATGGTAATACTGTGTAATAAATTGAAGAGACTCGCTCGAGTGTTGCACTCGGGGCAAGTCTAAAGCGTACTGTTGCATGCTCACACCGTCACACGACAATCGCCGCTACAGAAGAAGATCATGATCCTTGTGTGCCTGCTCATACTGGGCATCGTCATCGTGGGCTACGTGTCCAGCTATTTCGTTTGAGCGGCCCACACTTATATGTACATCGATCGCCAAATGCTCAAAGGTAATTTGTAAGTTCACGGCGAGCGGACGGAACTCGGTTCGGTGCAGAACTTCAGTTTTCGAAGGTTCTAACCGCTACTGGTCTGCGTGCGCTCGCTGGACATAGCTAGCTACTAATATGTGTTGTATTTGTCCACTGCAGAAGAAGATAATGATAATGCTGTGCCTGGTCGTCCTCGGACTCATTGCGGCTGGCTACGTCTATAGCATGTTCCCCTAAACGGGTGAAGGGGGCAGGTTTGATGCGAACATTTCGACTTTATAGATCGCAACCCTAGTTAGACATTTGATATCGCGATGTAGTTAATTCATTAAAAAAGCCATGCTTTACTACTTAGACGCCGATTGTATGATATCAATATTCATCTATTCGATATAATATCTAAACTAAACAAAGAAATTGGAACATCATTAAGTCAGTTCAGTACAGGCATTACATTAATGGCTTCTGCAGCAAAATCGCCGCATCATTGGGGTTTCAAAATTTGCATGAGTCAATTATATACCTAATAATTGTTTAGGAGGCACATTATAATGCTCATAATATGTTATAGAACTACTACTACATATTACTAGGATTGTTTATATTTTGCCACTAATTTTAAGCGTAATAATTGCTGTAAGTTGAGTAATGCTGCTAATTCAGGATATAACTTGATGCCATAATTATTTTAATAATTTAAAGTTTTGTCTTTATCGTAAAAAAAATCTGTAGGTCCCTACTTATTTTTAAAGGACTTTCTTAAATATACGTTTTGCAATTCAATAGAAATATTTGTAATATCCTGAAATTGCCTGCTCGCTTATATTTTTGGCATCAACATAACTTACATAAAAATCAGATACTTCTATCTAATTTTTATTGTAATTTATTATCCATGCACTTCAATATTTAAGCACTTTTTATGTTGTTTTAATACCTATTTAGGATTTTTAATTGAAACATATCTAATCAACCAATATGTAGAAGAAAATTACATATTATACCTACATAATATTTATTATATATCAATAAATCTAATCATATCTAAGTTAATGGGTCGGCAATGTCGGCACGGAATTATAGAAAATCTAGTGATGTATTTAGTGAAGTGACATCACGCATATTGGCGTCGATATTGATATTATTTAGTGAGACTTACAGATTATAGTCTAGTTTCTCGGACTAATACACATAATCTTGTATTACATTATCCATTCCTACAACCTTATTCTCAGCATTAATTTATTTATTTATTTATTTATTCATTCATCAATTCCCCAGTACTGATTGAGAATAGAATTGAAATTGTAATTTTTTATGATATCAATTATGTGTAGAAGAGACAACTGGCGTCATTTTCTGTTATACAACAACAAAATTGAGCAAGATCGAAATTGATGAATGCGTGCTTATACAGAATAAGCCATACATACAATTATTCATCTCATAGCCCCGATTGCCATGTTGACTTTTACTATTTAGTGATTTAGTCATTTACTTTATTGAAGAAATAAAATGAATATCTAACTAAACAATAATGTTAAGTATTTACTCTTCATGAAAGTAAAACTTCGTATCTATATTCTTGTATTTTACAGTATTTAGGTACCTATATATCTAGTATAGTCGTTAGGTATATCAAAATATAAGATCTTCCATAGAAGCTGATTTTCATGCTTCGATATTTTTGCAGGTGCTATAAAAGCTTATTACAATAGTATTTTCGATTTCTTACTATGGCGAACTGTAATGAAATTTAATGTGTTTTAGGACCGTCATGCAAAGAAAAATCATCACGCATATCTCGGTGCCTGCGTCTCACGTGGCTGCAATCAACCTTCACCAACAGTGCGAATCATTCTGAAACAACCTTATTTGTTGTTAGATACTCGTTTGTAACATTCAAACTTTCTTCAATTACTCATATTCTGAGATACGTCATAGGTACGAATGTTCGACGAATCGTTGTTAACAATCGATCGGTCATAGATCACAACATAACCGCTGGTTCTAATATCCATTTTGTAGCGATCTCACAAAATAATAATCGTTCATTTACATACGAAAAATAATTACAATTTAGTGCGCAATAATCAAATATACATATTGTTAGTTGATACGTACATTATATAACTAGTATCTACACGCATAACAATGTTTAGAACTTTATAAATACTCTGTTTCCACCAAATATCCTTTAATATACAAATATTTTAAATATTTAAAGTGTTTAAAATGTTCGCCAGAGAATATTAGCAATTTATTTATCTCTGGTTTTGATATTTATCACAGAATGGTTACTAAGTCTCCATCTGTGAATATAGTATGTTTAAGTAACGTGATAAAAATTTTGACATATTATCCTCCTTCATGTAAACAATAAGTCTCAAATAATTTATGTTCAATCGTGAAAAGTTTAACCACGGTAATAGGTTAGAGGGAATGATGAACAGTAGTACCCGTATGCCCTTATGAAACTTTGCAATGTTACGAGAGTTGTTAGTTCGGTGTGTGTATCAGTATTTGGGTATACGGGCTAGGTACGATATCGTTAGGTACTACCTCATAACCTTCGCGTTTTGCGCAAGTGATCACTGATACTTGTGATTGTGGAAAGCACGAGAGGAATCGTGTAGTGTGCGATAAGTGCTCACGGTCGTGTCCGCCCGTGCAATAGTTGCCATAGGGCGGTAAGGCGCAGCGGAGATAAGACAAACTGTGTAACAATTCTCCCCTCACCTATGGTGCTAAACAGTCAATTCTTACACAGGTTCGCTCTCCTCCACTCCGCCCCGCCCGAGTGGCGTGCGAGTCGTGTGAGTCGTGTGTAGCTTAGCGCAGGCGAGCCACGGCACGTGGTCACGCTTGCACTCGCAGCATATCGCGCCGGCGCGTGCCGTCGCAATAGCAATAATGAAGTTCGATTACAATTGTAAAATTGTTTAAAACTTTCGAATGTGTGATAGTAGATGCAGTTGTTGTTTAGTTAACTTTATAATAATAATGAATTGTTAATGTGAATGTAACTTTTATTAAACAATAAGAGTACTTTGAACTTTTCAAAATAATAAATAGTGTAAACGACTCTAACATTTTGGCGCTTTTCGATCAAATTTATAGTTGAGTAAATATAAATTTTAATTTGTTATCTTTTAAGATGCTCTTCGTTGTACAGTAAAACATAATGTAGCCGTTTTAGCTAGGATAACTTTTTTAATAAATTTGAAGTGCAGTCTTCAGCAATATAAGAATAGTTGTCGAACAGTATTTTCTGTTTGTAATATTGAATTGTCGTAGAAAAGTTCACTTGAAAATTTAAGCACCAAACTTAAATTAGCAATTTCCTATAAGAGAATAAAATTATATTATTAAATGATCGCGAAGAATGAAATGTAGTCGTATAATGGCAAATGTACTTGTGTCGAGCGGCGCGAGTGACTAACGGCACTAAGCACCCCGCGAGTTACGGTCGCGAGACCCCGCCTCGCGCCCGCTCGTTCTCTAGTCTACAGTTGGATATTTAAGAACACGAAGCAATGTTAATTTTAACATTATAGCATAATTAGATTTTTATCCCTAAGAGTAGGATTTCATCTAGTTGCCTTCGTAATAGTAGAGAAATTAGGTGATAACCTTTTCTCTGAATAGCTTCATTGTAACGTCATGGGGGTCAGCCGCGTCTCTCCACTAGCCAGTCAATTGTGTCGCTTGTCTTCCTGCGGGGGCCGCCCGCCGCCGCCGACCGCCGACCGCCCGCCTTCATACTATACCTACTGACATCGCGCTGACACTAGCTAGTCGCATCTAATCTCATTGTATCTCTAGTTTAAGTATTATATAAATTGGTCTCGAAGCGAGGCTGCGTACCTGACACCAATCTAACGTTAATGGTAGTAAGGGGCAGTGCACTGCACGCCCCACTCCGGGAACATTCGCACAAGTGACTCGCTCCCTCGTTGCGTTGGAGCGCGAAGGGTTCCGTAGTCTTTGATGACTGCTGCGAAACTCTTCGTATTCCAGTTGTAATTTGTAAAAATAAATCGTTAGAGTAGGTATAACCGAACTTCTAGTCAGCTTTTAATAATCTCTATTATTCTAATTATATCAATCATAATATTGCAATTGTATCTTCTGTTACTAGTGTACATATAAGTGATGTTCTCGTGTTCAAAAATCAGCCTCGGACCACGCATCAAGGGCCGACCCGCGCCGCGGTCCCGGAACGTTTGAGTAGTACGTACCTTCGTACAAGTGTTGCCTAACTCGTTCCGGCACGGACGTTATTACAAATCTCAAAACTATCGTAAAGCATAGATATTTTCATAATCAATAGTATGCATTGTTGGTTGGATTGCTAATTTTGTATAAGTACGTACACAATTAGTATAGTTTATATACTTATGTGTCAATTCTCATAGCATTTTATTACATAACAGATGATAGCTAGTAAGTGTTAAACGTAATCCAAAAAAATGAATATAGTGCTGTTTATTATGCTTATTGAGCAATATCAGTTCTATAATGTGAGTTTTAACCAAACTCATTTATTTACGCTCTTGCCTGTCTATAATAGGGTCACAATAAATAACAGTATGCATATATAATCAATAATACTGATGATAATACAGAGTAGTTCTGATTATTTACTGACGCATCTAGTCACTTCACTTGTTAAACAATAAAGCTTGATAAGAATGTGAAACAACGAACATTAAAATGATGCTGTAAATTTTCCTAACACCCATGATATCGCCTCAAGTTGTTACTATAGGTATACATATCTATTTTATATTAATAAGTCATTTGAATAATTTGCCTGCAAATTGCTAGAAATTCAAACTTGACATTGGGAGGGTAGGTAACAAAATAATTGTTGCTACCGGCAATGTTATAAACTAAAAAATACCTAACAGCCTATTTAGGTAGCTTTTGTTCTGTGTAACTTTACATTTATTAATACGCATAACTACATTAATTAAAGTCACTGAAATAATAACTTTCTGCATATTTCACTGATGTGCCCAAGTACCTATCTATGTATGTAGATATATATTCTGCTGATAGTATACCTTACCTATAGGTAAGGTACTTTTATATAAAACCATGATGCGCATACCTCCAACCACCAACTAGGTGCTATACCTAATCTTCTGCAAAAGATATTATTTAGCAGTAGAGTCGCTAGACTTCAATTTGTAGTTAAATGTTCGTAATTATCAAATCTCCACAATTGTGCTTTATTCTTTCTGGATCTTTGATGTTGCTTGGCGTTGAAAGATGTTAAACTTTATCATAAATATTATATTAGAGTTTATAATTTATTTTAAATCATGTTATTTTAATATTTAGTTTAGGCAAACTGTTATATTAGTTTAGTACCGTTTTACCGATATTTCTTGTACCTATTACTAAGTACTATAAAGTACCTAAGTACTTCAAAATTTATACAGATTCCCTTTAATAAAATTGTCTCCTAATCTTCTTAAAAAGAAACACTGAATGCCTGCAATTGTTACAGTTACAAATTATATGTGTATTACGTATTAACAGTGAGTTCTGGACACATAAAATTCAATTAGATTGGTTTTCTAGTCATATTATTCTGTATGTAGGTTATCAATCTGAAATTCTCTCATAATTATAAAATAAACGGTGTTTTCTGCTGTATTTAGTGTTTTATTCAATACGATCGTATTGACCCACCTAGGACAAGGAGTAGAGATGTGTGTTCGTAACTAAACGATACTATTTAAAAATATCGATAATAAATTTAATGTAGAATTATTTTTATACTTGCCCATCATTATTATAATGAATGACTGACAGATGGCTGGCATTTTTTTTAAAGAATTATGGCTTGATTGCAAGACCTTTGAGACATGTCTTATTTCTTTTTTATATGCCACTTAGGTGACATACAAGCACCAACAGACAGGCCCACCTGATAGAAAAGTGGTTACCGTGGCCTATGGCCTATTTCATATTATAATTACCTTCATTTGAATGATTGTTGATGACAATGAGTTGATGATATTTACGATGACAAACTTCCTCAATAAAGGTGTGGTGGGGACTTTACTATATGGGGAGATTTGGAACTAACACAAAAAGTTACAATTTACTGTAATATTGTGGGGGCGTTTGCTATTACATTACTCTATTTTCTCAACGATGGCTAGAGAGCGAATTGATTGGAGATTCACAATGTGGCTGATCTTGATATTCCTTAATCCGTACCTATCTATCGTCTTTGTCATTGGGGGTTATTACATGCAATGCAACTCACGGTCTTCTTATTCACATTGGCATGTTGATTCTGAAATGATGAATGGAACAAGGAGACGCTGCCGTGAGCAGCGCCTCCGTGCAGAGTCCATTCCACCAGGGGGGCCAGTGATATGAGCTGACTAATACCACAAAACCCCTACGCTAACTCCATAATAGACACGGACACAACACAGTTAACTATTTCATTATTTTTGAACGCTATAGATTTTCTACTGTATCACGTTATTTGAACCAATACTAGTCTGATCTGGTTCAGCTTATCAGACGTTAACAAGCCTAATTCTACTTCCCTCTGAGCCTTGATATACAACAAAGTTAAATATCTTATTACTGGTCATCTTTACCTATCACTTGTTCATCTCATTCACTGACGATCTCGAGTTTAGTCAGCTTGTCGTGCGTTTATCCTCACGGGATACTGATTCAATTAAAAAAATATAATAAAAAAAAAATTGAGTTCATTCAATTTGTCAAGCTTGTACTACAACGACTTATTTATCAAGGGTACCACGTACTCTCACGTGATACTGGCCAAGAGCTCGGACAGATCGCTACGCCATTATTCCAACAAGTTGTCTACGAAGTGTATCACGTCCTTTCACGTGATACTAGTCAAGAGCGCATACAGCTCGCTACGCTGTTATAAAAGGAATAAAAGGTGCGGTATAAACGGAACTTCATCCCTCGCACGCTCAAGTCGTGGAATGAACTCATTTTAAGTAAAAGTATGATAGTTTTTAAAGATTTTATCTTGCTGAAACAGTTAAAAAAGGATGTAACGACCATTCTGTAATTACTTTATTTGATTTTGTAGATTGTTTGATTAGTCATTTAAGTGTGCAATATTGCTGCTTTTACCTTAGCATAACTATAGCCTGTTCTATTTATAAAATAAAGTCGGGTTAGTTACACTATTTATAACTCAAGAACGGCTGTACCGATTTAGCTGAAAATTGGTGGGGATGTAGCTTAGAACTAGGAGAAGGACATAGGATATTCATCCTGTTCGATCGCGTTCCTATGTGACGTGACATAAAACCTCAAAGATAATACAAGTCACTATTAAAACAATTTTAATTTCATCTTTTCACACCTTGCAACACTGTGCGCTCAATGTCAAAGTAAACGTCATGCCAAATGTCAGTCAGTCAAATTGAACTTGTTTGTATTGTATGTGTCGTACAGTACATTTTATCCTAGAGCGTGTTCGGTTTTTGAAAAGAAATTTTAGAAAACGTTTAAATAATTCAGCACTATGAACGCACCACCTACATTTGAATCATTCCTTTTGTATGATGGAGAGAAGAAGTAAGTTCGATATCTAATCTAACCATTGTAAGATGTTATTCAGATGAATTTAACTTACACATTATATTTCAGGGTACAGAAAGAAGAAGATACTAAAGTTACTAACGCTGCTATATTTACTGTAAATAAAGAAGACCATACACTTGGCAACATGATAAGACAGTGAGTGTAATCATGTTTTACTGTTTCAATTCACTTGCTTATTAATTTGTATAAAAATTCAAAATTTTGTAATTTGTTATATTTTAGCCAGCTACTCAAGGATCCGAAAGTGTTATTCGCGGGCTATAAGGTGCCTCATCCATTGGAACATAAGTTTGTACTGAGAATTCAAACAACTTCAGATTACACTCCTCAAGAAGCATTCATGAATGCTATTACAGATCTAACCTCTGAATTATCACTCTTTGAAGAAAGATTTAAGGTTTGTGCTGGATGATACATTAATATTCTCAATATTATAATCACATTACACTGTGTACGCTGGTATTTTTAGGGTACCATGGTATACCCATCAGAACTTTATTACTAAGACTTCACTCTGTCTGTACCAGGCTATTTCTTAAGAACTGTAATAGCTAGGCAATTGAAATTTTAACACATGGTGTATGATACTGTCTGAGGTATTTTTAGGGTACCATGGCATTCCCAAAGGGTAAAATTGGAACTTTATTACTAAGACTTCACTCTGTCTGTACCCAGGCTGTTTCTTATGAGCTGTAATAGCTAGGCACTAGAAATTTTAACACAATTGATGTATGATACTGTCTGATGATGTATTTCAGTTGCCTTTACTACAAGAAATACTAAAAACAGAATGGTACAGAACCATTTGTGAGCAAGTCCGATTCACATTTGACTAGTCTTTTACCATTTTTTAAATAATCTCCAAGACAATCTTTTGCAATTACACAGTATTACTATCTATAAGCCTACCAGTAGTTTGACTTCTTTACGCACAGAAACTTGAAAATTTTGTCATAATTGGTGGACAAAATCTGCTTCAAAATCGAGCTGCAAAATTTGACCCTAACAATCATAGTACAGATATACATACATTTTAAGTCAGTAATAAGCTTGTAAAAAGAACTTCAAGTAATTGAGGACTTTCCTCCTTTTTGAAGTCAGTTAAAAAGGATTTTTGCAAGCAGCATACCCCTTCAGATTAGGATGCACTAACTGTATGACTTCTCCGAGCCTGCCGCTTGCTTCCTCTGTACCACTCATAGTTACCCCACGCAAGTACTGGTTCAACAGACTGGTGGTAATTATCATGTGATGAAATGAGATTATACAACCAATACAGGATTGAATATTTTATAAGCCCAATAGTTATTTCCAGTCAAATCATAGTTCAAGCTCAGTTTAATCATATCATTCTGTGATGGTTTAACTGTAAGAAGGGAATTGACCTTTCGGATTGTATTTATTTATTGGAAGTCAAATTCAGTATATAGGCACTTGATTGTTGCAAATTATAATCAAATATTTATTGTTTCAGGAGGCTATAAAAGAAAAGAAGGAGGGCTTAGATTAAAATTAATTTTATTAAGTAATTAGGATTATAAATAGGTGTAATATTTTGAATAATAAAAATATAATAAACAGAATACTTGTTTTTCCTGTCCTAACAGTCAACATTAATATAGATAGATTGAATGAAATTTTAATGCATTTTGTATGTTAACTATTTAAATAGATTAAGTTTTTTTTTTTATACCTTGTAGTTGGCAGACAAGCACACGGCCCACCTGATGAAAAGTGGTTACTGTGGCCTATGGACGTTTGTAACACCAGAGGAGTCACAGTCGCGCTGCCAACCCTGTAAGTACAGACGAGAAGTTCAGTAGAAGACAAAGCAGGACAAGCCCATAGTCTTCCACTGACAGCACAAATTCTCCAGTGAGCTCTGGCTACTCTACTCACCGCTGGGTTATTATAGCCGCGGTATTCTGTAGGGCGGAGGTACTTCCCCAGTCGGACTGCTCAATTGGGCGGAAATACCGCCGTGTCCTACCTCCTTAAGATAGAAATGAAATAATCGGTTCAGGTGGGATTCGAACCCGTAATCTCTCCCTTACCGGGGTAATGCTCAATGGTTAGCCACTGAGTCACCATACCTCGCCTGAAGTCATCCAAATTTTCGTATATATTTCCGTCTTGCGGCGACAGTGGGAGCCATCTACCGATACTCGTGCGAACTATCGGAACCAATGAATGATGTTGCAATCATTTTTAAAAAAAAGACGTGGCACTCGGGGACTGCCGCGGTAAAGCTATTGCATAGCATTTTTTATGAACTTATGCAATTATAATAAATAATAATATAATTTGAATTTGAATCTGAGTCTGAGTCTGAGTCTGAATCTGAATTTGAATTTGAATTTGAAAACTAACAACTTATGCAATTATAATTACTTACGTTAAGCGGAGCTACTTCGGAGCAGCTCGGCTCGATTCGTGCGAGCTCGGAGTTGGGGGTGTTAGGTTTTTTTCGTTACGGAATTTCTGGATTCGGTCCCCACGCTCAAGGCCCGCGATAAAAGCTATGCAATAGCTTAACAATGACATCAATGTTTGCCATAGCAAGTAATATGTAACATATGTTTTACATAAATATCATTTTATTACTATTATGTATGACGGTGTTGATGGGGTTTGATGCATATCCATATATCCATTGGTTGAATAAATTTTTGGCAGAAATGTGATTATGTGAGGTTCGTGCCTCCCTGTAATTAATCGATGCCGATGTAATTAATCACATTTAATTTAGAATATTTGTAAGGTGGAGTCCGTTATTCGAACTTGTGGCTATAAATTAACTTACATATACAAACATACATCCATTCCCCTGTCTATCCCAGTCACATAGGCAGAGATTAGTTTCCAGCTGTTACGATCTTGGGTCTTGGCATACATTTTTCACTTCTACTTTTACTTTCCTAATAGTTTTCATACATGCTCATTTTGGTCGTGTTTTGGTTTTATAAATTAATTTATAGAAATTACTTAATTAAATAACCGTAAGTATATGATTTGAGATTTACATGGTCATTTACATTACTAGTCTAAAACTCGACGGGATATTTACCATGTTTATTATTTTTGTTGAGCAACCGATATTTTGGCTCTGTTACAAGCGCCATGATCACAGTGTGCTGTAGTACACGATAACAGTAGTTGGGTTGGGTTAGGTAGTAATGAAAAACACAAATAATTTCCATTGTTTATTGTTTTAAAACCACAATATTCTTAGTGTTCATCAAATAATTTTAGTAAATTTAAATACGTTGCTATAGTCATTGTAGAATCATGATTGTGATGTTAGACCGATGCGTGCCAGAGATAGAGCATTCTCAATACACATTATGTCCAGATAATGCATAAGAAAAGTGTAATACCATTCACCTAATAATGAATAATAATATATCATGCAATGATTTTCTTAATGTTAAAAGATCAAAGGTACTTATTTACAAATATTTACCTAACACATAATTACTATAAAACAACACTGTTACCATGAGCATGGTACACAATAATAAATAATAGCCAAATAAAACGAGCAACAACAATAACGGTAACATTAAAACTATCCATCAAAAAACTATCACTCAATAATTAGGCTATTTAGAAAGTTTCTTCTTCATCACAGTTCTCTGTTGCGTGGCCGAACACTGCAAGAAAAAAGAAATAGTTTTCAGTTAGTCGTCTCTTCAAAACTAATTCTCAATTGCGGTAGCTCTGCCCCAAAGTTATTAATACAAGTTGCCATGTCCCCATCATAGTTATTCGAAGAGAATTACGGCCTACGTTACTACTATATTTAATTGGCGCGCCTCCCCGTTTCCGGGGACGAGTTGGGGACTCTGTAGTCCCCACACCCGAGAAGAGGGCCAGATCGTGAGAGATGGCCCTCTTCGGGTCGGCCGGGTTGCGAGGGTTATGCCTGTCAACCTCACCTTCGGCAACCAAAACGACCCATAGGCGGCGTGCTTTTTAGTCGGTTCGAGTCCGACATAACCTGTTCCACCGGCTCCGGTGGGGAGTTATCCGTGGGGATTTTGCGCACGTAAAAAATAAAAACTATATTTAATTAAGCAATTAATATGGATGCAACCGGTATTGGCTGTCATGTCCAGTTTCCAAAGCTTGCACTTTGGAGCATGAAGACCGCTCTTCTTGCGGGATGCGAGGAAAATGCCTTATGGGCCATCTTACACCCGTCATCTTTGTATCCGAGACGGCGTGCGGTTTTAGTCGGTTCGAGTCCGACACAACCGTTCCCGCCAGTTGGGTATATCCGCACGAAAAAATGGAACGGCTCTTCTACTCTTTTTCTTGATTTGTCTTATCTTGGTCTTGGTAGATGACAGACTATGCCCACCTTCACAAATATCGCAGTAGGGGCGAGGAGGCGGGGGCACGCGGCGGTTGGCGGGCGAGGGGGGCGGCGGCGCGTCGGGCTCGGCCGATTGCCGCGGGCAGTCCTCCGTGTCGTGCGCGTCGAACACGTCGCAGATGTCGCAGAACAGGCGCGGGGCCGCGGCGCGCGGCTTGCGGCCGTTCCTGCTCGAACAATTGAAAATATAATTGTTGGGTTATCGTCAGAATGGCTGGTTGCTTATGGCAAATAAAGTATAATCAAGACTTATTTCTAAAAGAAGTATTTAGAAAAAAAAGAGTATCTAAGTATGTTTATCCGCATTCTCGAATCCATAACACAAGCTAGTTAAGCTATGCTTATCATGGGTCTAGATAGCGCTGTGTAGAATGTTGTAGAATATTTATTCATTTATTTATTTAATTGCTTCAAAATATTTCCTACATTTCTTTAATATTTACAACATTTATTACGTTATGAGCAGAGAGATAAATTGTATTTTTTAGGATAGTTTTTTGTACGCTTGTGTATAAAAAGCTATACTAAAAAAAAATTGCACTTGTATAAAAGATGAGTAGAAAAACAGTTTGTAAGCTGAACTAGTTCTGAGTATGTGAAAAATAGAAACATTCGACTTTTTATCCATCAAGGGTTAAACTAGGAAGACAACATTCGTCGTCAGACTTGGACTGTGAGGGTGTTTTTCCATAATACCCGCTAAAATCATAGCGTTCGTAATTTTGCTCAAGGTCTTATAAATGCATCGTCGAGAATATGTTTTCTCGGCGAAGGCGATAAAGGCGTAAATAGTTCATGGAAACATCACGACACAACAACGCATCGCTTAAAATTATGTACTATGTGTAAACTTGTGTTCCTGGTGGTGAGTAGGGTCGCCATAGCTCACTGGAGAATTTGTGCTGTCAGTGGGATGACTAAAGGCTTGTCCTGCTTTGTCCTCTACACTGACGGCACAGAAACTCTGTGCTTACAGGGACGGCAGCGCGAGTGTGACTTCTCTGGTGTTACACACGTCCATAGGCCACGGTAACCACTTTCCATCAGGTGGGCCGTGTGCTTGTCTGCCACCTAAGTGGTATAAAAAAGAATTAAAAGAAAACTTACAAGATTGGCAGTTCAGTAGTATCGGTACCGCCTTCCAGCGCTTGGACCCTAGCCATTAGCTGCTCATTCTTGCGTTGCATGTCCACTATGACTGAATTCAAGAAGCTCACTTGACCGTCTAATATCTCTTTGTCATCTGGACTCCTGGAGAATAACAGGTTTTTTGTTAACAGTGTTTTTTTATTAGGTTCAATGCATGCCGGACATCCTTGAAGACCTCCGCCATAACCTTCTATCCAACTCTATCAGTATCAACATTGTCCACGTGTTTGTTTTGTAAAAAAGTTTTAGGTAAATGTGCTCAAAAGTGATCAAAAGAATTAGGTGTGCTTTATCACTGGTCACATTATGACTTACCAACGGTAAGATAATGGTAAAACGAGGGCGAAAGATAGCAAAAGGCTCCGAAGTGAAAGCCAATAACAGAACAAATAGTTTCAACTTTTGGTTGCTAGTGTAAAAGCTATTTATTTCCGAAAATATCTATTAACTTACACCTGTGGCCCCACATCGCCTTGTCCCAACACACCTACAGCCGTGTTGTCATTTTTGTCTCGTATTTCATTACATTTGGCCGATATCTCTTTTTGTAGGAGAACTTTTTCTCGCTCCGAAATTTCTATTTTGGCTATTTGGTTCTGAAAAATATAGGCATGACGATAAGTATTCTACAAAGCTAAGCATAGTCTTTATACACAAATATAGTATGTCACAGCCTAAGAACTGTACTTGCCTTAATTTCTTCTTGTAATTTGTTTATTAAATCTTCTTTCTGTTTCAAATCTTTGACTTTGTTCTCTACGTCTGCTTTGAGATTTTTTACTAATGTTTCGTTATTGACTACCGTTTCTTTTGCATATTGGTTAGCTCTTTGTAGTTCTGCTGTCAACTTCTCTAACTGTTTATCCTTTTCAGAGTCAGTGCTCTTTTGAACGGTCATTAACTCAAGTTTTTGTGTCATTTCTAATATATTCTTTTCTGCATCTATTAATTTTTGCTGCAATTGATTTTGTTTATCTATTTCAGCGGCAATTTTTTCTTTCGATTCTTTTAATTGTTTATCATAGTCATTCAGCTTATCTTTAAGTTCCTCTTTAGTTTGCTTATTCTCCTTTTTGTATTCATTGAATTGTGTTTGCAACTGTTTGTTTAAATCTTCGTAGTTAATCTTTTGAGCGTCATTGATACTGTTCAGTTGTTTGATATCATTTTCAGCCTTTTCCAAAAGTCTTTTAAATTCCGTCGATTCTTCCTGATATTGCTTTTCAGATTGTTCTATGCGTTGTTTTAATGCTACTGGTTCTTCTCTAGCTTCCTTTTCTGATTTTTCTAAATACTCTTTTAATTCTCTAATTTCTTTAAGTTCTTGACTTTTAATTTCATTTTCTTTTTGTAAAATTTCTACCCTTGCTGTTAGAGATTCTATCCTATCTATATTATTTTGAATACCTCTACTATTATTTTCACGATGAAGCAACGACATTTCTATTAATGCTTCATGTGTTCCTGAGCGTAAGGCAGCATCTGTTCGAGCTATTTGTGTATCTCTTTCTCGTATCTCAGCTTCCCTGCTTGTTATAGTTTCCTTCAACTCAGCTATTTCTACTTGTAATTTCTGTAGATCAGTCTCGTTTTTATCATTTAGCGATTTCAGTAAATTATCTTTTTCCTCTACTGTTTTTGTAAGCTGAACTAGTTCGGATAAAGTTTCATTATACTTCGTTTCTAATGTTTGTTTATCTTGTACTAAAACAGATACTTCTGTTCTCAAAGAATCTAATTGAGTAAGTTGTTCCTTTAGGGCGTTTTCATCAGCAGATGTATTTGATATAAGAGTCTCATATCGTTGCTTCATTTCTGTAGTTTCTAAGGTTGCATTGTTTAGCTTTTCTTCCAACTGTTTTTTCATTTCTGTTGCTTTGTTAAGTTCATCACTTATTTGGTTGAATTGGCGATCTTTTTCTGTTACCATTTCTATATTTGATTTGACATCAACTTCTAGCATTTCTAGTTTTAATGTAAGTTCTTTAATACTGATTTGCTTTTCTTCTAACAATTCTTTCAATCGAACCTCTTCTGCTTTATGTTTGTGAGATTCTTCTGTAATTGCTTCTAAATGATTTCGTAGCTGTAATAATTCTTTCTCATGGTGCTCTTTTTGATTAGTTAATTGGGCAGTCATGTCGTCTAAAATTTTTTTCAGAGAATCTTCATGTTTTCTTGCTTCTTCTAATTTATTATTTAAATCGTTTTGTGCTTCTGTCAATTGATCTACTTTTTCCATAAGTTTGACTTCGGACGTAGCACCTTCTGCTTTTAAAAGTGATATTTCTTCTTTGTATCTGTCAATATCAATTTCTAATTTCTTGCAAATTGCTTCATGATCATGGTTTTGCTCAAGCTCTTTCACCTTAAGTGCTTCTATTTCGTTCTTTAGGATTGTATTTTCGTCAAGAAGCTTGTCATTATTGGATTGAAAATTCTTTAGACGATTATTTATGTCAGTATTCTGGGATTCAAATTCTTTGAGTTTACTATCTGCTTCTTTAAGTTTTTCTATATTTAAATTTACAGATTCTATTAGTTGCCCGCGTTCTACAGAAAAGTCCTCTTGTATTTTTAACAACTTCTGTTTCAATTCTTGTTCTGTTCTTGCATAATTATTAATTGTTTCTCTTTGCTTATCTTTAAGATCTTGTAGTTCTTTCTCGGTTTCTCTTAAGTGTTGGGACAGTTTGTTAAACTGTTCGTTAGAATCTGTTGTCTGTCCAGTCAAATTCAAATACTCTGATTCAACCTTTTCTTTAGCCTTTTGTAGCTCTGCAGTTTTTTCGTTAGCACTTTCTAATTGGCGTTTATATTCACTAACTTCCAACTCCATTAGAGATATTTTGGATTTAAGCTCATTATTAGTTTGAGTTAAGTCGTTAAGAGCTTGTTTAAGTTTTTCATTTTCTTCTTTTAACTGTTTTAATTCGTCTACATTAATAATAAATTGGGAATTTAACGCATCAAATTCAACTTTGCTCTGGTCCAAAGTTTGCTTGTGACCTTCAATTTCTTTTTGGAGCTGTTCTATTTTGTTATTTCGTTCATCTATCTCTTTTTTATGTTCTTCAGCTATTTTACTATGTTTGATATTAAAATTAGCGGTTACTTGCTCGAAGTCATCCTTGAGTTTAATTATTTCTTTATCTCTTTCGTGTATAGTTTGTTTGAACTCACTCACAAGTTGTTCGGACGAATTTGTGGACACACTTAACTCCGACTGTAGCTTTTCATATTCTTTAACCTTTGTATTTAGACTCTGTTGTAATTCAAATATCTCTGTTTTATTCTTTTCATTTTGTAGCGAAACTTCATTTAACAAGCCTTCATATTCGTTGACCTTGTTATTATGTTCGGTTTTGAAAGTATTCATTTCATCCTGTAGAGTTTTGAATGCAATTTCTTGCTTTTTCTTTGAGTCTTCCAACTCTTCTAAATCTAATACTTTGGCGCTAAGTTCCATTCGTAGTTTCGTAATTTCTTTATTATGATTTACTTCATGCTCTTTGCTTACACCAATCACTGAAAAATTACATAAGATTTTAATTTTAAAATATAATTAATCAGATACACAAAAACTTATAAATAGATACATTACCTTTATTTAATTCTAGAGTTTTATCGTCGACAGCAGCTTGCAATTGAGTTAACTTAGTATTTAAATCTATGATTATTTGGCTGTTTTCCTTGTTAAATCTTTCTAAATTTTGTTTTTCAGTCTCTAATTTTGACTCTGCTAATTGCAGTTTACCCGTTAACACAGAGACTTTAGTTTCGAATTCTGTCTGTGCGATAGCCATTTTCGTTTTAGCTTCGTTTAATGCTCTCTCTGAATCATTCTTAACACGCGTGAGTTCGTCCGACATGCTTTTACTTAGTGAATCTTTATCGTTCTCTTTTTCTCTAAGGAGAGCGTAAGATTCATCTAGCAGTTTCTGCAGTTCCGATGATAAAGCTGAAACAAGAAGGAACATTCATATAATTATTTATACTATACTGTTAACAGACTAATATTCTAACCATTGATGTCTCACGCTAAGATTTTACACGTCTGTTATAATGATCAAAAACATTTTTATATGAGAATGAATGTATGCATTATAATGTAGTCTGCCGAGATTCTAATGCTACCAGGCATTACATAGTTTCTTACTTCGAAATGTGTACGATTGAGTAGTGTATGTACCTACTATGATCGCAAGTCTACCTGCTAGTTTGACCAGGCGGCCAATTTCCAGGTATCAGGTAATCCCATCAAACAGGCTCAGCGGCTTCTACTACAGCATCTTAGAGCTAATTCCTAATGTTTATTAGTAAAAACAAGGTGTACTAACTATGGGCAGCGTTGAGTTCCTCCTTGTGTTGTCGCTCGGCCGCGGCGGTCTCGGCATTACGCTGTTGCTCCATCACACGCATGGCGGCTGCGTTCGCTTCAACGCGCGTTCTCTCCAAGTCTATCTCCACTTCCAATTGACGAATGGTCTGCTGGCGGAGCGCCAACTCTTGCTAAGAATACAAGTTAAGGATTAATCAAACAAGCGGACGGCCCACCAGATGGTAGGTGGGTACCTTGCAATTGCATCTACATGATGCATTTACATGTTGCCAACTGCATAGCGTAAGGTGTTTTTTAAGTAACTTAGTAGTAGTCTAGTATTGCAAGAATCATAAGTCGAAAAATGAATTTTGTAAAAAGTTACTTGAGTTGAAGACATCTTTCAGTGGATAATTTAAAAACTAATTGCGATTTGAAAAGAGTACGCAGATAAAAAAAGTATTTAAGTTAATTGTAAATCTTGCGGTTAATGTAAAACACAATTTGACATCAAACCATTTCCTTTTTTAGGTTATGGTCTTCTGTATGTCAAGTTTCAGTCCGTCCAGCAGCCTAAGAATAAAGGAAGTAGTTCAATCCGTTTGTTCATGACGTCGCTGAATGTTGCTCTTGGAATGATGAGAATTGGTTTTGTAGGCTTACCTCCATTGCAAGTCGAAATTTCTGAAACCAGAAAGAATATGAATTAAAGAAGTCATTATAGCCTTCGATAATATACAATTATACATATTATGTAGGTCTAAAAATAAACAAATAGGTACTTTACATGAAATAGAAAACCTTGGTTCAAAAATAGAACAAATCTAACTTACATTATGATCTTCTCTATTTATATTCTCTTCTTCATTCCTGAACATGAGGTCTTCTACTTTCTGTTTCTCATCTTCTAGTTGCTTAACGACCTTGTCCAGTTCAGCTTTCAGCTTATTGTTCTCCGTCGACGTCTGTACGAGATAAATAATATTCTTATTTTAAATCATCTGTCATCTGTGGTAGGTTTACATTATGGAGTTTGCTAGAAAAGCTCGCTTTTAGCGCTACTAGTTTGTCCAATCATAAACAGACAGTGGGAGTTTTAGCGTCAACGCGAAGAAGAGAGTATCGCGGTAAGTGGCATATTACAGCGAATTGTGACTTTTCGTGTAGGTTCCAAATCTCCCAAGGGAACTTCTAGTAGTCCCCACAAGTTTATTGAGGCAGCAATCATCTCATTGAACGGCATAGGTAAAATTGCGGTAATTCGCCGCAGAAGTCATGAAAAAGAAAAGAAGAAACAAGCAGTGTTGGACGAATGTTCATAATTGGGTAAATAATTAGCACCAATAGTGTGCTTTCCGAAGTTACCCTTAATGTGTAATTGGTATATTTGCTTTCTTAATAATCTATCTGTTTATATGTTTAAGAATAATCTGCCAATATCTTTGCTGTTTATACAAAAAAATTCTCATACTTGTTTCAGTATATTGGCTGGCTTTGTAATACCACGGAAACGGAGGAAAATGAGGAAATCTAAAATAAGAGCGATAACTCCTTTGGTACTGTAACAAATGGTATGATATCCTGCATATTGCTTCTTAACTTCGACATTAAATAAAAGTAAAGGGCAGTACTTCCCTAGTCGAGTCCTCCAAATTCTACGGGGAAGTGATTAATGTGATTTTCTGATTCATTTGTCACCTCACTTTTGTGGTAAAAAGGAAAATTGTTTTAATTACTTGTGTGGCTTCCTTCTTTAGTTGTGTAAGTGCACTTTCAGCGCGGTCCGCCTGCAGCGATATCTTCGCCATTTCAGCCCGTTCCAATTCTCTCTCGCGCATCAGACGCTCCAAGTGTTGCTGTTTCTCTCGAAGCAGCTCCTATTAATGTCAAAATTATGTTAAGTTTTTTAATAATTTGTTTCAAAATATGTAGCGATCATAATTGTAGTTCTGTACCTACCCAGCTGTCCTAGCTATATTTATATGAATTGTGTACCACCCAATTATCATGTTCCGACAAATACACCAACCTATAGATGTAACTTAAATTTACTACAATAATAATATACTACATTTGGGTACATATACAAACTTGGTTATAACTAATATTATACACCCTTATTCATAAAAATGTTGGTGTGTCCTTGACACAGTGAATATAACTGAAGAAGCGTAAACGAACTTTAGTTTAGCACGCTTTCTTTTATGATTAAGGGTGTTCACAAAAATACTTAAGTACCTACAACTTTACACATACTCTCTTTTTTCTTTAAAGCTACCATTATTTATCATTTTATCCATTATACAAAACATTAGCATTTCATCATCATAGAACGCGAGAGTGTTTAAAAGTTAGAACTTTACATAATATATTATTTTAGCATTTATCTAGTGAAATTATACTGCGTATGTGAAAATGTTGCAGTATATTTTCATTCGTTCACCTCGCCAACTAAGAGCGGATTTCACAGTTCAACTAAACTGTGTTATCATGTTTCTAAATGAAATTCATTGTGTACAACGCGAGTTGAGCTGACTTTTACTGCTTAAATCTAACTTGAATACTTATGAATACGTCGAGTTCTCGTTGGCATTTTCGCTACGAAAGTCTGATGATGGTATAGCTGCTTATATTTAGTTCTAACCTAATATGTAGTTAACAGTATCGTGCAATCTTATATAGATTTTACACCTACTAAGCCTCTCTAGTCTCTACATCCAGTCCTCAATCCCAATTGCAGCAAAAACGTCCATCCGCGGTATGCTCTACTACTCCTCCTTCCAACGATTCGGTGGATTTTGGCTTTTTACGGCAGCGACTGCTAAATTTGACACTTGTAACCACAGGGGGAAAGCCTGCACCAGAGTTCTTGATGAGGCCTACTATGTACAAGTTTATCTAAAGTATTTTTACACAACCTAGCCCAATACAAATCTATGATATGTGTTAAGTATTATTACTAGAGGAATTATTTACATAAGAACTATTCCAATACAGTTAGCATGAGACATAGTTATTTCTCAATGACTAGTTGTGGTACTTGTGGTAAACATTATTTTTAAAGTATCAGTGCCCTTGTGGATACGTTATTCTCAGCAATAAAGAAAACTTCAAACAAACCGAATACCTAGTAATATCTTGTGGTAGTATTCCTATAAAACGTGATAAATTGCTAGGTATGATGCTTTGTTTACATCAGTAAGTATAATTTTTTTATACAGATGGCATGAGGCATAGTTGTTTCCATGACTGGTTCGTGGTAATTGTGGTAAACATTCTTCATGAAACGCCAATGTTCTTGTAGTTACATCATTCTACAAAGATTATAAAAACCTGCGAAAGAAGTTATAAGAATAAGCAGTAGATATAGTATCCGGTATTTGATTCGGTTCATTGGAAAGAAGAGTGAGAGTCCACCCGAGATTGGTTTAGTGGAGCGTTCTCTTTACTTCGCACAGTAAAGCTGTGGAGCTTGATATCTTTATAGAATACTTAAAACCAAAGCTATCGTTTTAATAACTAATTTTACCAACAAAACCAATTCCACTTTCCATAAAGCAATCAAACTGTCAGCCATATATATACGATAGAGAGAACTCTATAAAATTTAATCTCTCTTCTTCCCAACGTGGCAAACGAAAAAGCAAAAATATAACCAGAGTACTTTTTCCGTTTTATAGTAGGTGTTAGTGTTAACATTGACAGTTCAGGCAATATTAGATTAACAAAGACGTTTTAATACTTGGGAATTGGGATATCCGAGGAGATATTCGCATGAATAAAGGTAGATTTCTCTCGTTTCAGCAAGTTTGTAGAAAATAGCACACTCAAATGTTACCCTATAATATTAATATTATTCTACAATATTCGAAGTGTTACTCGCGCGTTGCTATTTACAGAGGGGAAGGGTCTATAGAGAGGAAGGGATGTAAAGCCTCTGGCACTTTCTTAAACGTAAAATCGATCTCAAGTGTGTGGGAGTCGTACAATTTATACAGGGAAGAGTACGAACTCTACAATAGTAGCTAAAGGTATTAAAAACAGGTAGGTACCTAATTCTCATTTATTTTGAAGTAGGTACTCTTTAGTTTCTACATAGATCTAGAAGCTAATAATATCAATTAAATTTCCGCTATATAGTGAGCACCTTAATAGTTGTACCGAGTGACGAAAATACATAATCGATACTACGTTTGTTCTTAATTAGCAGTTCCCTAGTTTGAAAGACTATGAGGCTATCTAATACCTAGGTACCTATATGTCTAACATAGGCGTGAAATAAGAGCACAAACGATTTTCGTATTTTAAGCATTTTAATAAACTTCGTATGTACCTATTGTTACTATTACAATCAACTCTAACAAATGAACAAATGAATCGCCAACTTGACTTCACCTCGCCTGCTGGTAAGCTAAAGGCAATGTCTCAGGAAAGAGAGTCACCTTTACAGACACTTAGTAATGTTAGACTGGTGGCACTTAGCTTGGCGGCCTCATCAGATGCTTTTTCACGCCCCGCTTAAAGGACCATGAAAATGAAAACCCATAAAAATATGAAAATGTATGTTTGTTCGTAAGTTTATCTGTTAAATACATTTTTTTTTTATATAGGACACGTCAATTGGACTTCGCCTTGCCTGATGGTAAGCTGAAGGCAAAGTCCCAGAAATGAGGGTCACCATTACTTACACATACCGTGTGACAATGGTGACACTCAGCTTGACGGCCTCATCATATGCTTTTTCACGCCCCGCTTAAAGGACCCGGGACTGTAGGAAGAAGGAAACACGTGAGCTGGTAATGAATTCCAGGCCTTAACGGTGCGACAGAGGAAAGAGTCTCCGAACCGCTTGGTTCTTGATCGGATGTTTTGCACCGTGTGCGGATGACATCTAAGACCTGCACGCGTTGTCCTGTGTAGGAAAGGGGAGGGTGGGACTAATTGGAAGAGCTCATCAGAACACTCCCCATGGTACAAACGGTAAAATACAGCCATGGACGCAACATCTCTACGCAGCTGTAAAGGTTCTAGGGTGTTCGTGATCTCGGGATTCCCAATGATGCGGACCGCACGTCGCTGCAACCTGTCGAGAGCATCTAGTAAGTACTTTGCTGAACCATCCCAGAGATGCGAGCAGTATTCCACACAGGAGCGAATTTGTGTCTTGTATAGAAGACACCGCTGCTCCGGCATGAAAAATCGTCTCACTCTGTTCAGGACTCCGAGTTTTCGTGAGGCTGTTTTGATGATACTTTCGATGTAATTTTTGTTATTCAGGTTGCAGCGAACATCCATACCTAGGATATTGAGATTGTCCTGCAGTGGCAGTGGCGTGCTCTGAAGAGTGGGGAGGGGAAGGAAAGAAGATACTTTTGCTGTAAACGCACATGCCTGCGTCTTCTTGGCATTGAACTCAACCAGGTTCTCAGAGCCCCATTGAGAAATGTGATTCAGGATCCCGTCAAGCTCAGTGACAAGAAGCTGCCTTTTCTCTGCGATATCTGACTGCTGGGCCGCAGGATGTCCATGATAACTCCCCTGTAAAGTGCTATCGTCTGCATAACAATGAACATTGCCGGTAGACAGCATGTCGTTGATATGCAGAAGAAAGAGAGTGGGTGATAAGACGGACCCCTGGGGCACGCCAGCATTTACCTGCAGAAACTCCGAAGCTCGTCCGTCACAATATCATTCAAACTATTGCGCTGAAACTTTTGGTAGGTAAGTACGTAGTTGTGCACATATTCGTGAAGGTTCTTAAAAACTAATAAAATAAAAAAGAGGTACACATTATCACGCATGGGTAGTAAGAAATAAGACAAACCATTAGCTGGCAAGAAATAAAAAAGAACTCTGTATTGTCTTTGTATTATACACATATTTGTAAGAAAAAGATGGGCGTTCATAGGCACAACGTAGTTCAGTATCTAAGGTTTTCGAGACATTTAAGTACTTATAGACACGCTATGTACCTACGGCGTTGAGTTTACCTTCACGTGAAAAAACATCTTTCATTTTCTGCGGTTGTACAAATGATGGCTTCCCTGCTCAAGACACCCTTGGCCGTGACGGCATATTTTCAGGCCATTTTAGCTGTATTCAAGAATCTCTAAAAGCATCTCTGTCTGTACTGAGATCAATTTCATGCCTGAGTTATTAGGTAGGTAAGTTATTTATCATTTCTCATTTTTATGCATACCCACATGTTCTGTAGCTCAAGCAATGTCTGCCCAGATTTAATCATCCGTTTACTTTATTCCCCGGCCATTATTCATAATCCCGTAATGTGATAAACCCTTTCACATTGTATAAAAGCAGGTCATAAATCATGTCGGCAGATACGAGCCAGGTATTAAATTATCTTGACTTAACAATCTGGGTAATGGCGATATTTATCGCACTCTAATTTTCTCATTGGAATTGACGCTTCTTAGATACAAACACACATGTTTGAAATGCGCCATATATTTCTATATTTATATTATATTGTCATGTTCAATTATCTGCACAAAATGATTGCACAACGTTCTTACTGACCTTGGAGACGAGTCATTCAATTATCAGTTCAATACTCATTTGGTAAGTAAATTGTCTGCAAAGTGTGTGAAAACAACTCAGCTATATTTGTATGTACATACTGATGTCTTATCTGATACTAAGTATAGCATATTATTTTGTGGACTTATCAAACATTGCCCGAATCAAAAACCAATAAAGTTGCCAGCTCTTAACAATTTAGACAAAATCATAAAACCTATTTTTATACAATGACTATGTTTTCTAGAAACAATAAACAGGTAGATACGTCAGCCCCTTACAAGGACACGATTACTAAGTATGTGTAATTAGGTAGGTACTATCTAATCTTGACCGAGGGTGGTGGTGATCACTAGCATGACCTAACCGCACGTAGGCCGTTCGAGTCATGTCCACTGCCTTCATTTGTATCAATAATCGTAAGTTATTCGCCTGTCGTATGCTAAATTGCCATATACATTTCATCTTGTATGCCTTAACTGGGGCATGTTACGAGGCATTTTATGTTGTGTGTCAGAATAATAAATCTTTATTGAATATTGCAGCAATTACTCTACAATTGTTTTTTTTTTTTAGATTTTATTGCATCAGACAGAATACAGAAATTTGGTAGTCCGTTTATGAGAATATGGAATGGGTTTACCAACTTCATTCAAGCGAGAAAAAGGGATAGAGCTATACACCCTATATATGCCGCAACCCCCTTTCTCGCTCAAACGATTCAGATTTAACACTTCTACCACCCACAGATGAGGTAATAATCCTATATAACTAAATATTTGTTACTTAAATTCTGAACCCAGTTTGATGAACAGTTTGGTTGTTTAATCTAGTTATTTCACTACCCTCCTAAGATAATTTAATAAATATATTTTTTTTAATTGCCGAAATATTTGTTTCCTGAACGCATATTTTCTTTGTCATCTCATCTATCTTGATTCATCGATATTTTCAGTTCCCTTCTTAAAGTTAGGAAATATTTAATTTCATAGAATTCTGAAATAGCCTATCCCTATATTAAAACCTGGCTACGCTCATTCTCGTACGTATTTATTATCTTTGCAGCACCCATGCATTCCGTTAACCTAACAGCTATGTTCATTCATTATGAATATTTATTTAGCACTAATAAGGACACTTCGCTAGTACAAGACCTGAAGTTGGGTGTGTAATTATTACACCGCAGCAATAATGTTTAAACACTTTGAACTTTAAAGACTTTATAACAAAATCCCCAATACTGTAGTTAAGAAAGGTGTTATTAAATTAAGTATTCCTTATAATTAGGTATGCATACTGGACAAAAGGATGTAAGGGTTGTCCTCAGGGAGACATTCGTTATATTAATTGAGATACGTCAGGTTTCTAAGGTGGCATTTTATCTTTCAGTTAGATATACCTAAACATAATACCAGACACAAAAACCACTGTAATATAGAGTATATTGAGTTATATATAAGATAGTATAAGGTATACGACAGTAGACTTTAAAAAATAATCATTCTTTCCAGGGCAACTGTATACCTACATTACGTTTTTTTAACAAGCTGCCCAATGAAATTAGGGATTTACCTGTGCATAAATTTAAAAATGTATTAAGTAGAGTAAATTGTGCCAGAATGGCTGTTATAAAATCCAAGAATACCTAGATGATAAACGAGTTTGGAAATGAGCTGTTCGCTCAACTATGTTACTCAAGTAAATTATTGTATTTATACTAAGTAGACTTACCCCCGTATCTATAAACAAGTCATTACTTGTTCTTAAGTAATTTCTCAACTAAGTCATAACTTGTTCTTAAGTAATTTCTTAAGTAAATGTTATTCTATAGACAAGTAACGCAAAATACTTACTTGAGTAAAGTTATAAGTATTACTCAGGCCGTAAGAATCTTTTCCAGCTGGCAATACTGCTATCAACGTTTTGTTTCTTTAATAGAATAATGAAAAACAAACAATTTTATATAATGCATCGCTATTATTTTTAAATTTAATAACACTTTATTTAAAACTGTCATATTTAATACAATATTCGATCCATTGCAATAAGTTTGTGATGAGCTGCGTGATTTTGTTTTTGTGATGGTTTATTGTGAAACTAAACGGCTGACAGCAAAATAATCCTATTAAAGTGAAAAGTATTATCGAGTGTTTATTGCCGTGTAGTAAGGTGCATTTTAAACTTGCATGGATTGTACGTCATTATTTTTTTTTTTAATACCACTTAGTTGGCAGACAAGCACACGGCCCACCTGATGGGAAGCGGTTACCTACCTCATTCACCTACAGTTAGGTTATACCGGTTTTATTTGTTATATTGTAATTGTATAATAAACAACAATAAAATGGAGTTTTGGCGCCAACATGAAGAATGGCGCATCGCGGTATTTTTTTACTATCCAAAATTGATGTGATTTCGAGATTTTATGGATAAAAATGGTGGATTTTTAAATATAATATCTTTGACAACGCACACAAGTGCGGAAAGTGGCAAATTACAGTGAATTGTGACTTTTCGTGTTGGTTCCAAACCTCCCTAGGGAGCCTCTAGTAAAGTCCCCACAACTTTACTGAGGACCGTAACTTGAAAAACTTGACTTTGGCGTCTCGCCATTAATAATTCTAAAGACATTTATTTATATATATACCTACTTATATTACTACTACTATATTACTTGACATGGCATACCTATATCTATTACTTGCCAAAAAGGAGAAAAAAAAAAAAAACACAATAAAATGTAGTAACGTAAAATACATAATAAAATAAAAATTATCTTTGAGTCTTTGTTACCGTTTATGAAGGTGCATTGTAAACTTGCTTGGATTGTGCGTCACAGTTAGGCCGGTTGTATTTGTTGTAATTGCACAATAAACAGCAATAGAAAATAGTAACGTAAAAATGCATAGAATACTTATACAATTACCAAATATCCAACTGTTCATTCATAAGTCGTCAGTCGTCAGTATCGCGTGTGAATATTTCGTTTAAAACAATACCTAATTTGCAAAGAGTTCTGAAAGTGATAGAAAGAAACCCTTTTTATCATTAGAGAAGGATTTATTCCTTAGCATCATTCAAAAATATGATACCATATTGTCGAGTAAGCAAAAACAGTTATTTATCACAAAGGCTAACCTCGAAATCACTGATAAATGTTAGCAAAGTAATGCTTAAGTAACGAAAATGATGACTATGACTTAAGTGAAGAATTCGAACTTTGACAGTTCTTACTTTGGTCAATTTCTAAACTATAGAATCAAAATCGTTACTTAAGTAATTACTTTTACTCAAGTAATTACTTTCACTTGTCTATAGATACGAGTGTTAGTAAATGTTTGTAATAGACCAAAAAAAAATACCCGCTGAGTTTCTTGCCGGTGTCTTCTCAGGTAGAGGCCGTGTTTCGGAACCGGTAGTTCATTTGCTAAACGTCAGTCTTTCATATTTCTTTTAATATTGACGTTTTGTAAGTACCAATTTAATGGTCTATGCAGAATAAATTATTTTTAACTTTGACTTTAAAGGTTTGTATATACTTAATTTTGTATAGTAACGATTCTAAAATTAAGTAAGCAACGAGTAAAAGCTTCAAGGATGTTTGCCATCACTGGCCCGCAGTAAATCGATTTTCCGCCGTTTCTGCTTTTAGTTTCCAACTGTGAGCTTCTATAGGTATATAAGGCAAAAGGATTGTTCTTAATCAAATTTAAATGTTCCATTCATGTCACTATTTGGGGAAAGCACTAACCTTAAAATAATTGCAGTTATAAGTTACAACATACTTTAGCTGGCCTAGTAATTATTTCTTTTTTACTACTCAACATTAGCAAGGTACCTACTACGCGTGTTTTCATGACCTTCGTCTACAATCGTATATTATTACCTACTGAAAACTATTCATGTTTCGAAGCGATACTAACTATTTCGGGCAACATTTATTATAATATAGTAACTTAATTTAATAGTAGGCCCTAAAAGGGAGACCACCCTGTACTTTCTGTGGGTTAACAAGGACAATGTGGAAAGTAGGCTCTTTATTTTTTTATTCCGCGCGCGGTTTTTTTTTATAATATATGCTTGGTGAGTTTTAGCTCGTCGACCGCCGTAACAGCCCGTGTTATCCTCAGAGGACATTCAAAAAACGCGTACCTACCGCGCGTATAGAGAATATTTTAGGTCCAAGATATATATCCCGAGGTATCCTTGGTCAATGACTAAATAGTGCTCGCAGAAAAATCTGTCTCGTGATCCATATTAGGTACTCATTTTACCGGTCGAAGTGAGTCGAGTCGAGAGATATAGGTCGATCAAGTCGAACTGCGAGAACGTCTTCTCTACAGTATTTTTGAACGTCTAATAAGAACAATAGGTACACCTAACGCATCGCTGTAGCGATTCGCATCGATTCTAAAACAAAACATTTAAATTTTGATTGCAATAATATCATCAATAAATTTCTATCACATCGTTATTATTATTGCAGCAATGTGTAACAAAAACATACGCGTCCAAAAACAGATATCGCAATAACACATTCGATAACTTCAACCGATAGCCTTATATCGCGGCGTCAATATGCAAGACCGTTTGCGTTATAACACTAAAAAGCTGATATAGCAATAAGGTGAACGGTATTATCGACCAATACTTGTACGGGAACCATAATTGAACACACTTAGCAACCATACATAATACCCCACACACCTGAGAAAGGTTTAGCGGTATACTAACTACGCACATGCCCGTTTATTGTCCTGTTGTGAAACCCACACTTACTTTCACAAAGGAAGAAAATTATTCAAGCTGGCAATGTATTGTGTAAGCATATTGTATAAGAAACAGTTATTTACGTAGGTAACGGGAATCAGCGATATATACTCATTGACGCTAACGCGATGATACACCAGCACTACAAAGCCAATAGACCAACAAAAGCAGCTTGTCAGGGGTCGAAATTCCTATTCCTAAATGTTAACTATCGTAACCTTGTGGTGGTTTTAACGTGGAATGAGTGGTCCTCCACTTCTTAAAATCATAGTACAAAAACTTGCGGTCACGTTTAATATGCCTCTAAACCTGCTCAATTGGCCATGGCCAATTGGTGATGCCTATGCATAGTAGCTTGAGAAATGAGTTGATGGTAAGTAAATATTGGCGGCCAAGTTCTTCGGTATACATACAGATTAATACCGATCGAAACGGACCGTAGGTACAGGTCTAGGTGCCCCAAGCGCTGGTCTAGGCTCAAGACGTTTAGCAACCATCAGTAAACAATCCATTACCTATAGCCAAGCCGATTCCTGTTACGGACTTGAAATTAATATCAAGCAAAGCGCAAAGTTTCACAAGTCAGCAAGAAAAATGTACAAGTTGAAGTTCTGGGTCAAGTCTATAAATAAACATCCCCAGTTGGTACCACAATCAGAGCACTTATCTTATATTCCCCTACAGGATACATTGAGCTACCCGTAACTTGTCTAGTTCTTGAGTGATTGAATAAAAGTGGCGAAGTACTAAACAAAAGTTTCAGCCTCTATAGGCATAATCTGTAGATGCTAGTAAAATGCCCAATAAATTAGATGTTCTTTATAAAGTTGTCCAAAATTATGATCAATGTTCCTAACTTTTACAAGAATATATTTTTACTTTAAGCCGTTCAAAACTGGTTATTTACCAATGCGCTCGGTAGTGTATGGACCAAAGAACACCCGAGTAAGTAAATAATCGAACTTGGCATTAATAAGTTACGAGTTCGAACTTCACGTAGGTACCAACCTAATAGTCGAAGGGGTCGAGCAAAGGTGACCAGACAAGAAATTCCCCTAAAGCAGATTTTATAAAACCTTAAAAAACCTCCAGCGCAGCGGACAACTTGGCTCCGCTGCGCTGGAAAGAATGGACCGATACTGTATCGACCGTGTGCCGTGCGATTGCAGGGCCCTACCTCAATCCATGTTGCATTTGCTTTTCTGTCCATTGTGTCCCTCTAATAGGTAGAGGGACACTCTGGACAGACTGCTCGGGATTTAGTCATGTAAGGTAACGGGAAACGCAGTGGCTATGGTCAAATTTTGGGCCCATAAAATCTAGGCAGTAAATAGCCATTGGCTCGGACCTACAATTTCATAAAAACTTTGTAAAACTCAATGCCATTCAATTATGTGTGATTTATTTGAGTAGAAAGATAGAAATAACGTTATCTTTGTTCTCTAATTAGCCTGCGTTTACTAGATATAGCCTAATCGGAATGAATCCTTGCTGTTTTTTATTGTACCTAAATGCAAAAAAAATACTGCAACCATAGCTGAAGTATTTACATAAACACAACCAATGGTACCCAAATTTGCATTAAAACGTGTCCATGCAAAGTACAACTTATTTGTAGCTGCTTATAGGCCTTATACCCACACCGCCATTCATGCATAGATTAGACTCGTGAATTACTGGGACACATTACTTTCAATCAATACGTATGAAATACTAATGATAAAGTTTCCCATAAGTTGTTCTAAGAAGTGATGACCAGACACGACAATTAAATAAACAAAGAACATATTTTATTGATTTACTGAGTAATTACAAACAAATATTGCCAAGTAAGGAATACTGATAATACTGTTACATTTATGGATGATAATTGGATAATTGAAAGTGTTTAACTTTTTAAATCTTTACTATTCATATTTTATTCAAATATCAATGTTAAGAAATCATCAAAATAACAGTATTTTGATTTAAGAAATCATCAAAATAAGTACAGCATTTTATATATGGGTTGAGTCGTAAATTGAATCAGTTATTTCGACTCGTAAATATGGGGCTGAATATAGCATTACTTTTACACAATTACATGTGATTAAAGGAAAAGAGAATGGAGAGAAGGGTAATAAAAGTGTATTTAAGCACATGTCCCAATTTAATCTCAGAGTCAATCTTGAGCGTGCATGCCTTCACTTAAGCTTTACAACTCAACAATGTTAGGAAGAGTGCTGATTGTATTACTATAACAGATCTGATTCGGTATTTGAATTTCGTATCACTGCCTTCAAGGTTTAGCACAAGAACATACTTCTACACTAGAAATTTGCAGAGCGGCAATTATTATAGATTAGCAATGGAACTAATAAAGAACTATGTCGCTGAATCAACAGGTCCTTTTTAAACTGAGGGTTCAAACACGTATGTGCTCTTTGTAACATTGTCAAGTGGTAGAAATATTATACAGCTAGTTATTGATGCAATAAAACAACATACAATTAAATCTTAATTATTTATTATCACCAAAACACGAAGGATAGTGCAAGGTAGGAGAATAATACACGAGTAATGTAGTACATTTTATTACAACTATTCTACCAAATTAATTACTACTTTTTCGCATTATATTAATTAGAAACTAATATATTATGTCTATGTTACACTAATAGTAGTAGAGATTTTAATAACTAGTTTACATAACAATAATAATATTAAAAAGTGAAACCTATCTAAGTAGCAATGGAATGCTTGTGTTCAAGTGAGTCTTTATATTTATGAATATCATCATTACTTACAGGCACTGGTCAATATAAATAACTAAGATAAATAGACATAAAATGCATATAAATAAAAATAATATAACTCATTATTTTCATGCTTTTTTAACAAAACCAAAGTATCACAGTGTTGCCTTTGACAAAAGTGCTGATTCAGTAACTTTAGATTAAAATGTAAGCTCATTTGGTGTGTTGTCGGAACATGATTATCGTAAAAGTAAGTGTTTGTTTGTTTGTACTCTGAAGTGCATTATAGACAAATTGTCTTTAATATAAAATACTATCCGAACTCTAGCTAGAAACAGTACCTCTAGCACAGATAACAAATAACGTAAATAACCATAGATTTTAAGTATTCCGCTCAGACAAAAAGCATCCGTCAGTGTAAGTGGCTGAAAGATATTTTTTTGTAAAAGCTTTATCTAAAACTATGGTAATGGACGGCTTGAACGATCTTCATATTGTTAGGAGTTTAGTTTGTAAGTATACAAATTCAATATCAAAAAACACAAATAAATTACATTTCGTACATTCGTTGTCGATTTAGTACAAAATAAAACAATCTTAAATTAAGCTGTTTGTTCAAAATACAACGGGAATCCCTCATCACCGGCGGAACAGTTGGTGAACACTGACTCCACACATGTGTCGAACTTTAAAACGACTTAGGGCAATGGCACTACATTACATAGTGCAACAGTCCAAGTTTTGTGGAAATTTTAATGTTTGACACACGTGTGTCGTATGCTTAGGCAACCTACCGCGCGGCGATAGTGGGGTACTGTACCTGTAAGGCGTTCTTCGCGGACACCGGGGTGGAAGAAGCTCTGGGACCACCGACTCGCTGCCGCCGTGCCGTTAGTGACAGTGCGAATGCGCAACAAACATGAGGGAAAACAACATGCGTTAACGCACTCTCTTCTACTACATGGTGAAATCATACTACCGAAGACCATTCAGCTTGTTTCGACAATCAGAACAATTAGTTAGCTCATACTATTGCTCTTTATAGTCAATGAGGTTCTAACAGTCTGAATTTTATTGGCGGGTATTACTTGGCCGTATATTATTTTTTTACTTTGCTAATTGTACCAATTGCCAACATCAATTTGAATGGCATCCACCAGTATCACAAAAACTTATTAACTTCTCCAATGACAATTGATTTCAACACCATAGAGTAGAACACTAAATACGATAGATGCTGTGTACAGTCACACACCAACTGCCGTATAGCAAATTAAAGAAGCTTTAAAACAACTAATGATATAGATGTACATAAACATTCTAAATGATGAAGTGCAAGTAAATATGGCTTACAAGATATATTACATAATATACATGAAATAATAGGGGATGGTGACTGACTAAGTTCTTGAAGGGAATATTACGATATAAAAAGGTTTCTTACCAAACTAAAAGTATGAAATTTTTTACATAGGAATGGGCAGGAATACAAAGAATAATAAATACAATATACTCTTAAGTAATAGATAAGGATATCTTTGGATACATAGCTTCGTTCATATGCAACTGGGTGGACAAAGATTAGTAGCATATTACGCAAACTAAAACTGTTATTACACACAACACAAAGGTTTATCAAATAATACAGCCGTCAGGAGGACCTCTTAGAAATAATATCACAGTCAAAAACATATTAGAAAATATGATATGCCTATTGCAGTCTTTTGAAAACTATATCATAATAATAAAGGATAAACTAGAAGCCAAATGAAATGAGTCACTACTTCTAAATGTTTGTTCTCGACTCACTGTTAACAGCTAATAAAATCTTGAGTACGAATAGTGAATAGAAAACAAAACGTAAATTATAGTTAAAAATTAACACAAGGGCCAAACCAAAGGGTGCCAGCTACAGATCATAAACAAATTAAAACCAAATCTCATGCAAAAAAGCGCTTTCTAAATGAATGGATACCACAACTATTGCATGTCACTTATTTTATTTTGATCGGATTGAAACAGTACCGAACTATAAACTATATCTTAAAACACATGTAACTGCAAAATGTACACATACTGATTGAATTACATATTAAAAAGTTTGATATGAGACACGATGAGATTCATTAAGAAAATTGTAACACGATTACAAATCTTCAGAATTCGAAGCTCCTGAAGCCTACATTAACTTCACTGCTTGCAAAACATTAGTGAAGTTTAAAAAGAATTGATCGATTCGTGAAGATCTAAAATACAAGCAAATCAAGAAAATTAGACATTCAAATATAGACCACATTAGGGTATGTGAACTGAAATGGTGACACGCAAGAGAAATGGTAACTTTTCCCAAAGCCTGAAAAGTATGTGCGCGGCGGCGGCATCTCCATGTATATGTCAGTAGCTGCGGCGACCCCGTGGCTGGCCCTCGTCACGGCGGCCGGCCTGCCCCCCCACCGTACTACTTCACCGCCCCCACCCCTGGATCCTCTAGAAACCCGCGACACCGTACCGCATGCACTACTCCCGCTCGACTCACTGCGTCGTGATCGATCCGAGCTGCTCTGAAAACTCAATACGCTTTCTGAACACCGCCAAGATTTCGGTAAGGTCTCACTCGCCCATCGACGAGGATTCAACTCTTTACTTTTATCGTTCGATCGAAAAATTATATCGTAATAGACTCGAGGCTGCGGTAAAGCGATTATGGCACAGCGATCGTTCTCGACGTGCTTGACGAGGAGAGTTTTGTCGAAAAGGCTGGGGGCACTGCGGTGCGGTCTCGCACGGGTAGGGGGCGGCGGAGATCGCGGCGTGCGGGGCTCGGCTGACCGTGCGCGGGGCTAGCCTACCTGAGCGCCCAGCGACGTCACCCCTAGCCTCACCCCGATGCGGGACGATGCGATAGATGTGCCCAGTGACGTTAAGGACTCCCTCGAGTTGGAGCGTCTCAGAGGTGTGGCCCGACCGTTGCTGTGTATGGCACACGCGCCCGGCTTACGATTTGATGGCGACCGCGAAACCTTTGAGATCGGCGCGAACAGGCCGAAGCGAGGTGAGCAGTCAAAATACCTGGAAAATGGGAAGGAAACATAGATTCGAATACTAGAATCCCATTTATTTACTGTCACTTTTCTTTTATTAACATTTTACCTCTTCCCGTCTACGGAGCCATCATTTTTTCCAAGAGGATCATCGAGTTCTACACCTCCCCAGATACCAGTGGCAAAATCAGTAGCTCCTACGTAGCGCAATGTACCAGCTTTGCTGCCGCGGCTGCTGGATACGATTACTCGATCACCAACACGAATTTCTCCATTTGTAGTAGTTGATATAGAAGCGTCTGGTGAAACAATTTTTGTTAGTAAGAGTAACTTGATAGTAAGTATAATTATACTTTCATAAGTCAATACCATCACTCACTCATTTTACTGCTGACCATGCTGCGTATGCTTCCATTCGGAGAGTGTGCACGCCTAACTCTGGTGCCTGAGGGTGGGCGTTCGAAGACGCTACTTGCATCTGATATAGGAGATGCATCGTGAGGTGCATGTGTTACAAAAGGTATACGTGTCAAGCGAGTTAAGCGGGAGAATACTCCACGTTTTTCTGGACATTGGAAATAGCGTACTCCAGCAACTGAACCATCGTTTTTGCCTGCAAAATGTCATCCAATTATAATAAAACATAAAAATTCGACATTCCTTAAACTTGAAGAATAATCTTTGACATACCGATAGGTTCATCTAGAACGATGCCAGCCCACTCTCCAGGAGCGAACTGTGTCTCGCCGATGTAAGCGATTTGACCAGGTTTGGTGCCACCCACCCAAACTCGTTCACCAATAATAAAGCTGTCAGTGTCCTCTGTCAATATAACACTATGATCTGAAATAATAAGATAAATTCCTTAACATTGAGTTTTAAACCTAATAAGAAACCTGCCTTTACTTAGAGATTGTTCTCTTGAAAAATAAAACATAGTATCAACATTTTGTCGATGTCTAAAGAGAAATTATATAAATGAAAGTACTGTTTGAAAAGGACTGAATTATGGCTCGTTGAATATTTATACCCCTCTTTCCTATTCTGTACACACGCAATATGTGCATATAATAGATAAATACCGTTGTATGCAAGTGCATGGCCACTGGAATGACTCGTAACCTTATTTGCATATCTTACATCGAAATTACAGACCCTCATTGCAATAAAACAACAAACTGCATTTGACTTTGGCGACAGCGACTACGCTCTGTAAAGAAATCTCAAGAAACTCATGCTTTCAACCACTGCATTCACCTTAACAAAGCACATAAAATATTCTCAACATCTAAAGAGCATGGTGATGAGTGCGATCTATAGTGTATGGTTTGCTATACCTACTTAGTTTCTAGTGATACAGAAGATGTATTGAACCAAAACTACTTCCACGACAATTTAATTGTTATATAACTAAAGAATAGAATGTAGAACACAATCTATGACGTCAGATCAGTTAGCATTTAATAGCCGTGAGAATGTTGAGAGGATTGTCGTGGAAAATGATTTTGGCAGGAAAAAGCGTGCCAGTTACCTGATGACCTCCTGAGGCCAGCCTCGCTGAGGCGTCGCGGGTACTTCTCCCACAATGCGTCCATGGAGGTGACACTGAACGTGCTGCTGGCTGCGATCACACACAAGCGACACACACATACACATTAGCCACTAAACTAGACAAAGTAACTACACCTACTTCACACGTCATTTCGTAAATGTTATCTGATTTTGCGCTGAGTATTTTGACTTTTATTATTCAAGATGTGGGTTACTTCTTCATGTACGTATTTTATTGCATTCATTTCCGCTGGACATTGTTTTGTTTATATATTTTCTTATGTAATATGTGAACTAAATTTGAGTAAGCTGATAGTGTGAAAAACGTGAATTTTGTTAGAGTAAACGTATTTTTTCACATTTGCTTGAATTATATAAAAATATAACAAGGTTGTGTAATACGTATTGCATACCATCAGTATTAATAGCTTAGCCCTAATTAAGTAATTAGTTGTTTCTTTAAACACAGTGTGAGACAAGTCAGGAGTAAAAAAATCTTACAATAGATTAGAATTATGAATAGATTACAAGACAATGTCACTAATTGGTCGTAGGCGAGCGACCAGAGCAACTGTTAATTTGCTGACAGTCACGCTATCGATCGCGACGCAATGTGAGGTATTCTAAACGCGAATATTTTAATTGTTTATACCTTTACATGGAATTTCGTATTGCATTGGTTATTTATTCATTAGTACTTGGTTTATATTAGCTGTCATAACACCACGTTACCTTTATTTTTATTATTGTACTCATTGGCATGCACGTACTATTTCTGCATAGGTAATGCACATAGCCCTATCCTACAGTACCTACTTATCTACCAATATATAAATATAAAAATTAAATGCAGTTACTTTCCAAGAATTATTGCGATATATCAAAATACTCTTTTATTAAGATTGTAGGGTTACTTTATCTCAAGCATCCACTGCAGTCGTATTGGATCCAAAGCTCTAATATACCATCACCACTACAAATTGACACTATGCTGTAAATTATTTACTGCGCATGCTTCCACCGTATGGATTAGGTACTCTATGGTTAGTATGCGAGACCGAGACTTACTAGATGCCTTGCGGTGTGATCGCGGTCTTTCCGGTAGTGTGCTGGATACTTCGTCTTCTTCAGCTTCAATTAAGTCTGCTCCAAATGATAGAGACAAAAGAGTGACAACATTATGAGTAAGTGAAATTATAAACTATGTACAGTTAGAGACGATAATGGGAGGTGATGATAATAATAGTGTGTTGCGCGTGCTCAAGTTCATATACAAGAAGCATGGATCATGCACAATATTGCGCTCATGCAAACATAATAAGTACATATCTTGGTTTTGTAGCCTTGGGAAATCCGAGAACTTACCGGATAAATGTTTTCTGGATGAGTCGTCGCTGAGCTTCCTCAGTGTGTCCGTAGAACTGCCGTCTATGACAACAAAAAACAAAGACACATAAAGCAAAAAACAAAACATGCCGACAAAAAATACTTAGATAATATAGAATTATCTGAAGTGGCGGAATTACGCTTATGTGAATATGTACATTGCACTTAACATGAATTTGAGAGATGATATTTTGGTATGTCTTATGTAGAGATGACAAACATCATATGAGCAGAGTTATAGCATATCATTTAGTTGTTTGTGTGTTTCAAACACCCACTTTAAATAAACATAAGGTATAACTGGTACGTCCACAATTTGAGTAGGCACATGGCAGTGGGTGATAAATGTTTTAACTATATTTATTTTAGAATTAATTTACTAATAAATCGATGTCTTACGGCTTAATCAAGAATATTGATCAATTAATGTATAAATGATTATGTAAGGGTTACAGTGAGAGAGACAGACTAAAAGGCGCTAAAAGGTAACTGGAGCTAACCGGCTAACAAATTCATCAGCGAACCTCACATAACTTTGAACAGCAGGCACATGCTGTAAGGACGTCGACGTCCCCAAATTGCAGCTGTTGAGTTCGATCGATTGTTCGAAACGTTCTTACAGCATGTGGCAGCTACAGTTCTGAATTTTCCTAAGCTATCTATAGCGACACTTAACTTGAACAGATCTAACCTCCGCTAAGACACGTGCACACCCGGCCGACGGTTTTTCACGTATGTCCGGCACTGATCGTCCAAAGGCGATTAATCATCAAAGGTAATTGCGCAGCGGATCGGCCTTGGGGTGCGCGTGGGCACATCATAACAGAGATGTGAGACAAATAGCTCATCTTTTACCACATCTAAGATGGAAGCGTTGTCAACATTGAAATGACAGTTATAATTATTTCATCAGACTATTATTATTTTTAAGTGTTTACTGTCATAGATTCAATTTAAAGGAGAATAGTTATAGTAACTGAATGTAATTTATGGGAGCTAAATTTAACAAATAATAAATCACCGTGTACACTATAATTGGCAACAATCTATCGCCAATTAAGATATAATCAATAGCAGTAATGACTACAATTAAAATATGCATATAATTTTGCATCACGCACCTGTTAACTTATGGTTTTTCCGCGTAGGCGTATGTTGCTCTTGCCTGAATTGTACGATATCATATCGTATAAGCACTAACAATTTTAAAATTGAACGTAATTCTGTCCCGCCATAATGAATTAAAGCCTGTCGTGAACCAAATTATAGCGTAGCGCGGTGTACCTACTGCTGCAGTGGTCATAAATAATGAGACTCTTTAATAGACTACGGCTAGACGCCAGAACGTTCGTTTAATTATATTCAGTATTCACAGTTGTAATTTTTCCATTATTATTTTCATAGGCACGTTAATGTTAAAAGAATATGAGTATTATTAGAAGTAATGCAATGAAAACTTCATAGATCACCATTATGATTCCTCTTCAAAGTTAGAATACCTAAATTTTAATTAGAATATCATATACTTTGTACGAAGAAATCATGGGCGATGGTGGGAGCTATCTACCGATACTTATACCAACTATCGGCGCACCAATGAAAGAGGAATGTATCATAATAGATTTGAATACTTAGCATACTATAAATAAATATAAATGCTTTAAAATTTCAAAATCAAGTTGCAAAAAACAATTTCGAGATGCAAAATCTCTACGTCATCGACGTTCTATAAATATCAACACACCCTACATAGGACGTCCGTATAGTGGCTTAAAGAGGATGTACATAGGTACATCGTTCTGCTACCGCATCGTATATGTCACAAAACTGCTTAAAAGTACTTAAACAGTATCGTCACCAAAATCGACACGTTTATCATCAGTAGATGATGCGGAAACATTAGCTTTAACCATTTACCCACAATGTTATTTGAAATAAAATTTAATTGACAAGATTAACATAACAAGTAAGATTTTTTCCCTGTTTGTCGGTCAAACTGCGGACTTCTATTGTCATGTAAAGGAGACAATTTGTTATTATATGGAGACAAATTGAATACATGCCATAATTTAACAATGAGATTGAGGTCTAAATGGCAAGGACGCTATGCTACAAAAATAACTGAAGCATAAGAAACAATTACAATTTTGTAAGATAGTAAATAATATGTCGGAAGCATAGATTGATTTAGTCACCTTAGAAAACAATATCTGTAAAAATATCATGTGGTATAAGCATACGTATGAAGTCTTGGGTACTCATGTTTATCTTCGGAAGATTATTGAGGTAAAAAGAGCTCATTAGTGGAATTAATGCGCACATGCGACAAGAAAAAGGTATATCACAGAACAGAATCTGTGATTTTTAACCTGTCATCATCACGTGGCTTTGCGTTTTTTGATGATATTATTTGCCAACTTAACTTTTGTTCCAAGTTATAAGCTTTAGTCGATTTTCACCCAGAGCCTATGAGCAACTTTTCATTATACCTACAAAATCTCATAAAGAGAGGGGAGTCCCAAAATAACTTCAACGAAAACTTGTCTATCTATTTCTACATGAGCTTGTATTGATGTGAGAGACCAATTTAAGGCCTAAAATTTGGCCTGGGGGTGACTGGTTGAGCCGCCTGTCACTCTAGCAGAAGCAGGACGCGACGGCGGCGCGCCTCGAGCGCCTCTCCGTTTCCGGGGATGAGTTGGGGACTCTGTAGTCCCCACACCCGAGAAGAGGGCCAGATCGTAAGAGATGGCCCTGGGTCGGCCGGGATGCGAGGGATATGCCTGTTAACCTCACCTTCGGCAACCAAAAACGACCCACCGGCGGCGTGCGTTTTGGTCGGTTCAAGTCCGACACAACCTCTTCCACCGGCTCCGGTGGGGATATCCGTGGGGATTTTGCGCACGTAAAAAAAGGCCTAAAATTTATGATACCGCCCGGACATCACTTATTGACTAAATGTTGTTAAACAATCAGCATCAATTCTATAATATTAATTAACCAACACGTTTAGTTAATTTTAGTGGGTCGTGCTGTCGCATAATCCGCCTGGGGACGAGGACGACCGTGTAACACACATACCGATTACAGATTTAGGGCGCGCACGAGTTGAATTACGATGTTAACACTTTTAATCCTGGGATGGAAAGTGCAGGGAGCTATGAGTAGTTATGCAATAGAACAGAAACGGGTTAAGACGACGACGCTTCCGATAACCGGTTCTTGCATGCACTATTGCGATCTTTGAACTCTATAGAGTTTACAGTTCGTGGAGAATTTGTTCAATAGGAATTCGCAGTATTGATCATTACGCTATGTGCTATGTGTGTAAATTATTTCTCGGAAATTTATTTTAGTAGGTTCTTCTCAGATAAGGTGAAGTAGGGCTTTTCATTCTGGTAATGGTGACAATATATCTATTTTACGCTCATCTATTTTACAATTTCGTTTAAACCTATAACCTAATTTTGTCTAACTACGCATTTAAGCAAGCCCTACTTTTTTTAAAAAAGAATATGGGAACCTAAATTACTAATATTCCCTCTAACTGGAGGGTTAAGCTAAATTGCTTGTGTTAGGAGTGGGTGGTTCATATCGGTAGTGTAATAGCCAGGATTCGAACTCGGGACCTTTCAGACAGGGATAAGCTCCCTCACACATCATCACACCACCACACAATTCATAAATGCGCAATTTAAGGCGCAAACAAACAAACACGAAAGATAAAATCACACTCGTGTTTGTATTTTTGTCTTTGGAGGTCATTGGATTGGCGTCATTTGGGAGAGGCTGTGGGGAGTGCGTGTAATGTTGCCAGTGTGCGCTGCGAAACGCCCTGCCACGACTAAAACCTTAATGTGTTAATCACTATAAGTTCATCCCTCTTTCTTGTAAAATGTATGTATGTAATTTGTAAAAGTAAATTTATAGTTTTAGACCTACCATGGCCGCCTCTGAAAATCAGCGTTGTCTGCCTGTGCCACTACGCAGAGCCAGCATCACGCTGAGAGGCGGCCATTATTCTACATCTATTTTGTATATAATGTTTTTGTTTCTGTACTAGTTGTGTAGAATATAAATACTTTTCTTTCTTTCTTTCTTGCTGGCTAAAGTCGGCTCTAAGCTACCGACGTTTTACGTGACGTATATTATACAGATATGCTTAGCTTAGCTTACAGATATCTTTAGGTAATGTAAGTTTAGGCTGACCAATCCTTTCACCATAATAACACTATCATTTTCTGTTAAAGTTCAGGTATTATAAAATATTGCCGTATTTTAAATGTGTTTTAACTGTCTTTATTAGGGTAGGTACTGATTTCTTCAGATTTTACAATTAATTTCATGATTTCTGTGCATTGCTTACATATTATTGTAGTACGCGAGTTCACGACCACGAAACCGTATAATCGTTAGATTAGATAAGATTTGAGTTCATTTCAGAATTACATACGCCTGATAATACTAATATATTAATCAATTATATTTCACCATTTCCTTTTGATTTTTTTTTCTTAATCGAATTATTGGAACAGATATGGTAAAAGTGACAAATCAGATTTCTTTTAGACGTCTATAAAATGAAGACTGTCGTGTATTTTTGCCTGTTAACTATCTGATTAATAAGAAAGATGGCTGCTTTCAATGTTATCTTATTTTTCTAAATGGTCCATATTCTCGTTGCCTATAAACCATCATGCACTTACATTTCGAAAAACAGAATGGGATTTTTTTTTGAGATTCCTAAAAAAACGGACAGGTCAACAAGTCAGCAGCTACTTTCTCCACAGGCGTAAAATTAGCATTTTAAGGTTCAGATTAATCGATTCGATCGAGGTTATACAGTTTTGGCCGTCCAACTATTAGGCTAAAATTTTGTTAGTGTGCTTTCTAATTTTGGTTACTTGTACCTATAAAAAAGTAAAATGGAACCGCAACAAAAAGTAACTACATAATAGGCATCAGATTCTGTCTTGGCAGGAGTTTGAGAATGCTGTGGTTGCTTTATTATTAATATTATGGTTAAGAAGCCTATCCTATTAAGCTAAGCTTGTTAGTAGTGGGTTCACATCATACAATTTCATATTTGTGAGTCTTATGCCACAACGCTTACGTTTATTGAATTAATACATTGCTATATACGTAAAACAAAACGCGAGTAAAAACTAACCTATACGAAATCTTTAAATTATTATTTAATATCTAATTATCTTTAAAAAAAACTTCTACAAGAAAGTCCCATGCCCAAGATATTTTGATATGAATAAATAATCAACAAAAACAACCATTACTACGAAAAATATTGTACACAATAATGATGTAAGCACCATAATAAGCGCGCACATTATTTATCCATTTTATTAACAAGTGATTACCTGTTAACAAAACCGTGCCCGAGGTATTTTCAAGCAATGACATTGCTTTTTGGTCAAGTTCAAGTTAACGTACGTACTTGTGGAGATAAAAACAAGCAAGCTAGAAAACTAACATTTATTCAACGCTGTGCATATTTTTGTTATCTTGTGTACGTTTCGTTTGTTTATTTTTAGGGTAAACATAAGGTGAAGGATAATAATAACGAGCGTTTGTTTGCCATGTGTCAATCTTACTTGATTTAAATGTCAGTAGTTATTGTTTAGAAGCGATATCATCCAAGCGTCGTACATTTACAATAAAAACTTTAGGTCCGGATTAGTATATTGAACCGCTGTGGTCGTTCGTTTACTTTTACATCTTAAAAAATGTCTATAGACGCGCAAATATTGACTAATTTCAGAGAAATACAAATACCTAATCAGATTGATTAAAAAACAAAAATTATCTGAGAAATAGCGTTGGATGCGAAAGACGGAAAACTGAAATCGGTGGCAAATATTAGAATATTACAATATTAATATATTATTGGTGCGGGTTATATTCCCCAGTTAAACTCAAATTGACTGATTGCTCATTTATAGCAAAAGTTATCCAATAATTAACCAGAAATATCACGGTAATTCATGTAACCTAAACTAGCAGAAGGACTAGGCATTTCCAACAATTCAAAATACAAATTAAAATCGTAGTTACATCACCAGTTGCCCTAAATAATACGGATGTGTAGGTATCACACTTTCCCAATGTATGGACACTAATTCTTCAATTGAGGACAATTTTGCTGGTCACCTCACCACATGTTGGACCCGACGCGCAATTAATGCAACGAGCTCAAACTGCAGGACCAATGCTATTCACAATGGCAATTATATAGTTTAGTTAATAGTACAAGCGAATCTGGACCTGTTAAGAGTTTTAACGTTAATTGTGATGAATTATCTGTAGTATTCTATGTAGCTGGACTTTTATCTTACTTTTTATCTTAAATCTATTTAAAAAGTATTCAGTCACGCCAAAACACTTACGAATCTGGATGGAATTTAGCACAAACGTAGATTATAATCTGGAAAGCACATCGGTGACTTTTTATCTCGGATTTTTCACGCATTTACTTTACAATATAAAAATAATTTACAGATGATTGTTCACATAAAAAAAAATGCTTAACATTCACGTATAGAATTTTTGATATATGTAGTACATGGTATGTATGGTACACTTGTTGCGTGGTAATCAGGTTTCACTCGACAAAAAACTCGTCTTCCGTGCGGAAAGATTGAATCTTTCGGGTACCTATCGTCGAAACTTTATGCAATGTTGGTATACAATACGCACGCCTTTTCAAGGCAATTTATGTTTACCAAACAAGGAAGTGAAATTTTTATAGTTCAGTAAACTTAAAAACATAAATATGAAGATCTTATAGAATTATAAATTTGAAGTAAACGACATCCAGGTGGTACGGATAGAACTTTTCAGTATACGGCTCATTCATCAACCTGATACGTATGTATACGAGAATTTCCACTACTCAGAACGGATCCTGAGAACACAATCCAGTTGGTACAATATAAAGCCTAGAAAAGGTTGCCAGCGATCATATTTTCTGATATATTTATTAGTACATATTGTTGTATGTACGTGGGAAAATACTAAGTGACTTGGAACATACTGGAAATGATGTTGAACCTTATAATAACAGCTGGCGACACAATACCACAGTGCGTAAACAGAAAGCTGCAATTGACCTTTTGTATTCACTCACAAATGACAAGAATGATTGACCATACCTTATTTTCTTATTATGTATTACTATTTCAGAACTGAGTAATGACAACAAGTCGTATCAGTATATTTCAGATAATCGTATAGTCGATAGTCGTATCAGGTAAAATGACGGAATTGTATCAAATTGAATAGAGTTAGCTTGCCTACAAAGATATAGAAGAATTGATTGTATATCTAGTGTTTACGCAAATTCAATGCTTGCTGCTGTCATGGCTGATTAAATTTAACGGTACAATCGTTTGAAGGAGTTATCTATAATAAATCGATTGCCATTACAAATAATTAAGTTCCGTCACAATGAATAATGCAGTATTAATAATTGATCGAAATCGCCGTCCTATTAGCGTTTATGGAATGAAATTCGTTCAACAATCAGGACACGTCCACAACTGCGATGATAATGGGCTGTAATGAGCCGTGCAACACCACACCTGGCATGCTAATTGTGTATCGTCATACACACTAAATGATAATAATTATCTGAAAGAGGTAGTAAATAGTGTGTAGTAACGAATAGTAGCGAACATCGAACCTTTCTCTCAAACGTGAAGGATTTTCGTAAATCGACAATTGACTATACGAAGTTTCACTACATTCAAAGTCTGAATGCGAAGTCTACAAATTATCAAGTAATAATAGAGAAAACTATTTCCTTGTCTCGAAATGGAAGTAAGTAGGAGTAAAATATGGCAAATTGATAATGAAATTCTCCACATCAACTGACTATAGTTTTGCGAACATCATTAAATATGTGTAGATACATGTTTATGGCTACTTTTATCTTTTGCCATAAACACACATTGCCAGAACAAGAAGGATGAACTACCTGTGGAAAACCGGTTGTTGATGACAGAAGTTAAGATTATTGTACGGATCGACGGACATTCATTTGGAAAACCTACAAGTATAAACACTTTGGAGTAGGTGTAACCACAGCCCATTTTGGTAGAATTCGTGACACAATATACTATAAATACAATTAATACAAACGCTATAATACACCGAGTTATTAACGTCAATAAACGTAAACGTTACTTGTGTTGCATAATACAAAGCCTAGAGTTATATTTTCCATTTCGAATAAGACATTAAATATTACGCCTGACCGGCCTGACATAGCTGTAATACGGCTAATGTTGGCATTACAAGGAATTCAACAGTTAGGTGTAGGCCTAGTCACGAAGTTCCCACAACTGAGCAGATAATATACCACCACGATCGTTATCTGTAGCAATGATAAATGCATGAAATAACGCAAATAACGTTGAAATACATTACTATCTTTATTTAGTGTATGTACGTGCTAATCGTAGATAACATGTCATATCTAGGTTTATAAGGAGGATTTACTTTGTTCAAGCTCTATTAGTATCTATTATGATGCAAATGCTAATAAGTGTTCTGGTAGCTAGACAAAGCTTCCAACCGTATGGTCCATTTCGAAGGTGTGCAGGTTGATGACATCAGGACCGTAAATAATAAACACCGTCTTGTAAGACACTGTGATAAACCCTTAGCCGTAGCTAAACTGTCGTTAGCCGTGTATGTACAATAGGTAAACATGGTGAATCAGCAGTGTTGCTACATACATGGTTGTGGAATGGTTACATGGAATTGGAGTGAGCCTCAGGTGCCAACTGTGCATACAACATTGTTTGTTGATGTAGCCATAAGTTATGACAATTAAAGCGTCTTATTTGAAATGTTAAAAAATACAAAATATAAAAATAAAAACGCCTCTATTTTGCCAATGATGGATGTCTAATCTTAGCATCACATATATATTTAGCAAGTCCATAAAGAGAATATCACGAGTGATAGAAAAATGGATTTTCCAAACACATGTCACCTTGAACTTGAGTGCGACTCGAATGCTCATCTGACGTAAGTGCTTTGTCAATAGAGCAATTTACACGTTGTACCTAGTACCTACACAAATGTGCCGCCTACACTGTGAATAATTGATTACAGAAATCTCGGTTGAAATAAATATATGTTCATAACTTAAGATGAGATAAATTCATTCATGTACAACAGACAATAAATGACATTCTTGATCATTAATAATGTGATAGAAAGAAGACATTTAACGAAAACCTGAAACGAAATAAGGACACAGTGAATATTTAGGAACCATCGATATTGTAGTTTGATATTGTCATGTTGATAATATTTGGCGGAGGCGTAATGTCGTTTCTATAAATGGCTGATAATTTGTGCTAAGGTGAACTTGTGTGTTAAATGATGGAATATTAAATACGACCGCCTTTACTGCTTTATCAGTGAAACTTGTAAATGTGTAGAGATTTCAATGATCAGTATCGTGGTAAGAGAGGTTGAGAACTAATAATTATTATTAATGTATGAGCAATTGTGTTTATTACGTATACGTTTGAAGTAGACTAAACAACCTCGTGTGCTCTAGAACAGGGTGATCGCAGATTTGATCTTACGATTTTGGATACTACCCTCGATTCGTCGTTGAAAGGTTATAATGTAAGTTACAAGATCCGCGCTGTAAGTAATGATACCAAATCTCAGCCCAACTCTTCAGTGATAGGTACCATCGTTATGTCATGTTATACGTCTTTATGATAATTATGGTTAGAACCTTGGCATTGCGTCATGTGCAAGTAATTATTATTGTAGTAAATGACATATCACGTAGTTAAGGTAATAAAAGTATTTATGCTAGGAGCAAAGTAATATTATCACGTTCGAAATGTTACTTAGTTGTTAGTTCTTCCTTTACCTCTAATTTTGTAGTTACGGCACGGTACGTAGTACTATTATTTATTTTATAAATACGAAAAATTTCAGCACCAACTTCAACAATTAAAATTAAACGTCTATTATCTTTAAATTGTATTGTATTTTGTCAAGATTTAAACATAATGAAAACAATAATAACTTTACTATTAGTACCGATCGAAATCAAATCATAATGATACTATTTAACGAGTGCAAAAAATAATGTTCTCGACTCATCTTGAGTCATTAAATAAAACAAATAAACAAACAAACTACCTACCTACTAACTTTAATTACTTAATGACGTTTGTAGATTGTAATCTCCATTATTTAAGATCACTAATCACTTTTCCGTTCCCTCTAATCAAGTGCAAACATTGTAATTACTCAACTGCATGATAATCTATATCATCCCTAGATAAGTAAATCGGTTCATAGCTTAAAGACCAGAGAACTAATAAATTAGATAAAGTGCTCTAGTTTTTGGTTATCAGTATGAAAAAGCCGATGCTAGTCGAACTCGCGCACCGAGGGTTCCGTAATTTAGGCTACATAAACGGTAATGTTTTAAATGCGTTGACTTGGAAGTTTGAATTTTGCACGCTTTCAAGACATTATAAACCTGAGTATATGGTATGAATTTCAACTTGATACCATCACGCATTTCTGAGAAAAAGGTCTTGACAGACAGGCAGACAGACGGACGAAGTGATCCTATAAGGGTTCTGTTTTTTTCTTTTTAGGTACAGAATCTTAAAAAATGAGAAAATCAGAAGTCAGTCAAGGCAAAAAGAATAATGAATGACATAGGGGCCAAAGAGTGATTTCCCGAGACAACGGGAAAGTGTAATAGCCTTACAAGATAGAAATAGGGATAGAAAAGAACTGCTAGTAGGCGGGATAGTCTAGACAGGTCGGCGCCTGTGTCGACAGCTATAAATAAGCAGAATACCACCGACCCACACTATAAAAGTACTTTACTGTATAGATTATCTAGAAATATAGCCATATTTGGCTCATCTCCAGCTCTATTTGAAAAATATTGAATGCAAATTTAATAGAGATATCGTAGAGTTACTTTAACAATTGCAGCTTGGGCATCGTAAAATTATAAACAATAGCTAATAAATAAAAAATACCAATGTAATAACTTGAAGTTTATATGGGGAGTATGCGTTTTAAAGAAACTGGGTACATCTCAAAACGTTTATGATGTTAGGCATAATATAATAAGCACTATATATAAAAAGAAACCTGAAAATGAATTTTAATGACTTTATATGAAAAGCAGTTTTCTTATTCTGTTAGAAAGAAATCGTTTTCAGTAACAATAATATTAGGCTGTTAATACTGTTGATTGATAGCGCTTGGTAGAACCTGCTACATGCTATTGAATAATACACTTTGTACTTTTCCACTAAGTATATTTTATCTTTCACCTCACGGCACTCTCAGAAGTTTGTTTGGCAGTGGAAAAGTGCAAAGTATCTTATCCAATAATATTAGGTATTTGATAAACATCAATATTAAAATTTCAGAAATATATCAACAGTTTTGAGAGAATAAACCAATGTTAGAAATTAATATTTAGAATGTCATCATAAGTTGAGAAACCCTTAAAAATATTTTGTTGTAAGTATTTCCAGTAATCCAAAAAATTACCTACAAATGTGATTTGCTTTCAAAGCGAACTTAATAGTAGTTGTAACAGTCACAATTCAGTTGTAATGATCATAATAATTATAACTGTCTGATTGATAAAACTGAAAAATTCATCGACTGCTTCAGATGTATTGTCTTTCTTAAATATCCGATATTTTCCAATAGATATCTATTATAAATCAGTAGGTACATATACACAATTCAATCGCTTTGAATAATGTTTCTGTGATATCAAGTGGCGCCGCGATCGGCAAAAAACCGGTCAAGTGATTGACGCGCTGCGTCTGAGGTAATTTAAAATTAATGAACATTGAATTACGTAAAACAAGTGGCTCACAAGTAATTGCCACATGAGCCTCATCCCGTCGCAAGCAATAAGTTCTATCCGAGTTAAATGGTAGCAATGACATGGTAAAAACGGGAAATCCTGTCGTATCTTCAGTAACATTTAGATAGAGGATATAGACCCTTGCTCACGCAATTATCTGATGTAACGATGATTTAACAGGCCGCCTTCCACTAAGTTATTTGTTACTCGCGAATCGTGGGCGTCCTCTCCGGTCAACCATTTGCGATTAAGTTTATATCTCAACTTCATTTCATAATAAAAATATAATGTAAGACAAGCCGATTAACGATTGATTACCGAGACATGTTTGGTTCGGTCTGATACGCTCGAGAAGAATCGCTGTTGACTCGAAATCGAAACCGTGGTTCAAGGCGGCGGCACTTGCACGAGCTGATTTGTTACAATGACAAAAACAATACATTAAAGGATTTAATGACGACATAAATTATCTGCAGTCCTGAAGATTCAAGGACCGACACGATCACGATGTTCATGTCTATTCGTTATGCATGTAAATCACGTAAACGTCTACAGGTCGCACCTGCTTCGCAATTTCGCTACGGTTGACCGACAACAATGCCAGCTCATGTAATTGAGCAATTTCAACTCGAAGAGCACATCTCCGATAAGGATAAGAAGCGGGAAGTTGACAAGCCAGTTCTTCATAAACGTACATTTACTTTGACGACAAAATTGCAAAAATATACTATCAAAAACATTGAAACGTGACCAGAGGACTTAATAAGCATTTGAGTTTCGAGAAAGATCTTGGGAAAGATCTACACCGCTACCTCGCTTTGTACCTAACAAGAATACGAAAGTTCCGAAACTTTACAGGACATAACGAAAGAATAATTTATTTTTTATCTATCAAAAAAAATTCTGTTTTAGTTTTCGTAGAGGAAGGTGGCCTTGACTACTTGGTAACATTTTAAGGCAACACGACATTTTAGAGTGCAATAGTCACATTGATTGCATCGTTGGTCGATACTATTAGCTTTTAATATTAAATGACGAGTGCTACGTACATTACGTGTGTCACGCCATTGTAGAATAAAAAATTATAAAGAAACAAACTTATTACGCAGCTGTTAACAAGGCTGTAGATGAATAAATAGACACTGGACATGGTGAATACAATAGAACATTAGCACGTTTCGCTTTGAATTTAACTAACAAAGGATAGCATGACATGACAACTGATATATTTTTTTTAGAGGAATGAGATCTACATAATGTACATGTCACAGAAGAGATAAGGGACGTCGTTATTGCAATGTCAAAAATAATTTAAATGTATCACATAATGTTGGCCACAATATTTTATTTGACTCTGGTTTGATTTGTATGAGAGAGAGACGAGGCCAGAATACAGTTATGGTTTACGATGTGGTATGTCAACTAGTTATGCCAAAGAAGGTTAAATACGACCGACCCTGCAATAGTAAAATCATTTAATGAGCTGCAACTATAAGTGCATCGGACGGCGGTCATGGTAAACATGTAACAATAAAATAACGCTTAGAAAATAAATGCCGACCACCAACATCGAGTTCATAAGTGTAAAAAATGTCATAAGTAGTGTTATGTAAGGTTAATAAGTAAAGTACATAAACTGAAAATTGTTATAAATAATTCAGACATTTATATATCCTATAAAAGTTAGCTCAGTGCTTAGAGATATTTTTTTGCCTTGTCAAAGCTGTAAAGGCGACTGAGGCAGGGTGATGATAGTAGGTACACGGACACTCTTTTAAGTCTCACTTTTAATGCTTTAAAATGTTATGTAATGATACTAAGCCTAAAAGTAAAATAATCTTTCTCTTCTAATGGGTACTAAGTATTCAAATATATTAAAGCTGCTCCAATTTAAAAAGAATTCTCATTCCCCAATTTTTCACCTATTCATTCTTTTCAGTTTCTTTAGATAGGTCATTTGCCTTAATAATGCTTTCGTATTTTCTTGCAGTAAACTTAACCTTTAAAATCTATTAATACTCAATACCACAAGTTGGTTGATTACATCGTTATTGCTTCAGAAGTACCTACCTATCTAGTATCTACCTATGTTTGAAAATATGTCTGACATGCACTTGAATTATTGTTACATAAACATAAATAAGGTACTTAACGTTTGAATACAAAAAAAATATATCTGTTATAAGGATGTGAGAGAAATCGAGAAAGTTATCAACAATATGTGCTTAAGCACCCAAGAATAGCTTCATAAAGTATTAACGACCGTGTAAATGGCCACTACTCCAGTTTACAAAACACTGGTTTTTAGTTTCTAACTATGAATTTTATAAAACCAGATATGTCGCAAACATGAGAAGTAGATAGAATAACGTAACAATAATCTATGAGATCATAGTACAGTCACGAATCACGAGTTAGTTCATATTTAAATGCAAAATCCGTAACTGGTTTCAATGAAACCACTTGTTTGGATGCTGAAGAAGCCTAAACACCAATGGCACAATAATATTTACATACAACAAATCTAGTAATGGCGTATCTATTTTCTATTTTAATTTTATTTTAATTTCTAAAATATGTTCTAGTGGAGAGTAATAAAATAAGAATGATTGTAAATGGCTTATTCGATGAATCATGCAAAAGAATGAATTGTGGAATACCGATGTTCGAAGGGAGAACTGGTTTCAAATATTCCTGTTTAGCACAAAAGTTTTTATTACCCGACTATCAAGAAGGGTTATGTTTTTCGCACGTGTCTTGTAATGTTCTTTATTACCTCATTCATATCTTCTAAACTATGGGACGGATTTCTTTAATTAACATATCTCGGTAGCCCAAGTGTTTTTTGATAGGTGACGCAAAAAAAAAACCAACATGCCCGCTGCAATACGCTATAATTTAAAGGGACAAAATAAAACTATATTGAAATATGTATATCATGACCCCATTGTAAAAAAACCCCGACTGATGCTGAAAAGATCGAAGTAAGTTTGATAGTAGGCGGTGCCCCTTAATTCTTTCGGTTAATAATTCTTTCTTCAGCATCAGTCGAGTTTATTATTTTTACTTTTCAAAGATTGGTTTGACAATCTTTGTAATTCTCATAAACATGTTAAATTGTACATATTAACATCATAAGGCAAATTCGAATTTTGTTTCATAAAACAAAGTGGAGATGTTGTTTTTGTTATTACAGATCATTTTGATACAATACACTGGTTTCCAGTAAATGTACAAACTTCTGCATGGACATTTAAGTACACTGCAATAATTTCGAAACACTTAACACTTGCCTATTAACACAATTTAAGGGTTTCGATAATACAGTAACACTAGGAATAGGTAAGAAAATGAATTTACAAGCAATTCGTTTCGTACACAGGGCGATTAAATAATTACTCGCAATACTGACCAGTTAAAATTGCCAGGGAAGTTATTATTAATATTATAGGTTATGGGAAATCATGACTTCATATCAAAAAGTTGACATCAGGAAGTTACAATATAACATCAATAAAAAATTTAAAGATATATTTTTTATTGATGTTAAATATTCATTAGATTTTTTTTATTAAAAAAATATGTTAATCGAGTTATGCTCATCATTCATCAATAGTTAAACTATTTTACGGAATTATTATTGTTTCTATGAACTTCTGCCCGTATGCTTAAATTAGATATAGGTTGCTGAAAGTCTGCACTCACCAGAAAAGCTAATTTTCGTTTCGACCGGCATTTTTAAATTTCCAGCATGTGTTTATATGTGAGCAAATACTTCAATGCTTCTCGGCGTCGGTGTAGTGAAGCAATTGAGATTTTTGAAATTGTGTGTATCCTGCGCGATGCAGATGCGCGCTTTATGAGTGGAAACGCGCGACAGAGTCGATTGTCGAATGTGTACTGACGACCGGCGACCGGCGCCCGGGGACGTGCGTCGCGCCGCCGCACCGCCCCTCGCGCCCATGCCATCCTCCAAGATTTCATTGTTTTTGTTTTCCCGGCGCGCGCTTACCACCCCACCCGGACGTGCAACGAGCCTTTTCACATTTCCACCACTGTATATATCAAAATGTCCGTAATTACCACCTTATCAAATTAAAATTGAACTGTCTAAAGTCTAGGTATAATAAATTTCTCAAAGATATATATTATGCTGTGAAATATAATAAATTTACCCTTTAATAATAACCCATAACAAAACAATTTTCTTGCGTCTATTCCTTTTCGATTGTTAATGTGTACACAGATGTTTTTCTAAAACCTATTTTGTTTACAACGAGATGTACAATGAAAATCATTCAATTCGACGTAAGCCATTCAAGGGTATATTAAGGAAAATGTAGAATGTTAACTTCAAGAACACTAAATAAAATCATTGTATAGAACCTACTGATTTTGATAGAAAATTTGTCTCATCTCAACAGAAAAATTCGTTTCGATTCGAAATAACAAAAATATGTAGTACCTTATTTACCAGGAAAATAAAGCCGGGTCAAAGATAACTATTCGTTGTAAGAAAGTGTTTGTTGTAATTAATTAATATATCTTTATAGTGAAATAACAAGTAGGTATTTTTTAACAAAAAAATATGAACTGACTTCTAGAAAATAAATGCACAGAAAAGTAAAAAATAGTTGCAGATATACCTCAAAAGTATCACCAGTCACCACCCTATGGGAGGCGACTAACGGAAAAATACGTAGACGACACACTGCGAGAGGAGGAAAACTCGAAATAAAACCAAATCTTCCCAACATTGGGAGAGGCTTATGTCCAGCAGTGGACTGCGATGGGCTAATTGATTGATGACGATGCGATGGGCTATTTTATGTTGACATCGCTGCCAACTGCCAATCCATACGGTGAGACTCAGGCATAATTCATAACCAAAGTTCCACCACATCACTAATGAAATTTGTAAGTGTTTGTGGAGTTTTCTCACGGGGCCCTGTTGTACCAGCTGACGCAGGTAATCACCGGACACGGATATTTCGGGAGGAAGGAGTCAACGGCCGAGTGTCATCACTGTGATGCAAGTGAGGATACGGGGCTGCACACATTGACTGAATGCCCGGCGTGGGAGACGCCGAGGCGTGTCCTTTTGGCGGCCCTGGGACTGGGAATTCTCTCACTCAGCACGTTGCCAGCAGTGATAGTGCAGAGCACGAGTGCGTGGGCTGCCGCCGACTTCTTCTGTGAGCAGATAATGCTTGAGAAGGAGACGGGGGAACGGGGCCAGTGGAGACTTAGGTCCCTCCTTCCCGCATAGCCCGCAATGCGCGTAAGCGACTCTGGCATCGGAGGTCATTAAATGACCTGCGTCCTCCATAAGCGCAGGCCTGGGGGTGACAGGTGGAGCCACCTGTCACGCTAGCAGAAGCAGGTCGAGATCGCGGCGCGATTACTGCCTCTCCGCCTTTTTTTTGGAAATGGGACGCCGTTGTCCCACACCCGATGGGTCTTCTATAGCCCTCGGTCAGTCGGGGTGCGCGAGGGATATGCCAGAGGCGACCTTACCCTAGGCAACAGATGACCCAAGACGGCCGTGTGGTTTTAGTCGGTTCGAGCCCGACATAACCACCCCGCTGGCTAAGGCGGACGGTATCCAAGTGGTTTTCCGCACGTTAAAAAAAAGGGCGAGGAAAATGACGGAGCTATACATTACAAACATTTAAAAAATAAAAATAAGATAAACATCCGAATTGAGAACCTCCTCCTTTCTAGAACTCGGTTAAAAACAACATTGTATGTTATTTTTAGATAATTAAGTACTAGAATTACCATTATCGGGCTATTTACCATGTTTCAGTTTTGTCGAGTTCCTGATATTCCGGCGATGTTACTGGATACAAGGATCCAAAACCACAAACATGGTAAACATCCAGATAATAATAATTCTAGTACTAACATTTCTATGGACAAGACATAACCTAGGATCTATAATGATAAAAGATAAATGTGGTGACCAGATTGTATCACACTCACAAGATAATAGTGATTCTAGTAGTAACATTTAAAATAGATATACTGTCATTCATCGACATAACCTAAGACCTACATAACACGATATGAATGTGATAAAAAAATGTTGTATCAATTAGTCGCATCAATAAAGCATTGCAGAAATCCATTACCTCTGGTGACTAACTGGGAATAACCGCTAATTACCGATTCATAACAGCATAAGTCGCATTTGATTTGTCGACCGGGGTGCTTCACCTCCGGCCTCCTACTGACCCTCAGACGGCGTGCGTTTTAGTCGGATCAAGTCCGATATAACCTCTCCCACCGGGGGTATCCGTGGGGAAGTTTCGCACAGGAAAAATAAGGCATTCGATTATATTACTCGCGCCTCGTCACCTAGCAAAGGTCTGTAATATATATATATATTGATTCCGCAAACTGCAGATTTTTTTTTATACCACTTAGGTGGCAGACAAGCACACGGCCCACCTGATGGAAAGTGGTTATCGTGGCCTATGGGCGTTTGTAACACCAGAGGAGTCACAGTCGCGCTGCCAACCCTGTAAATACAGAGTTTCTGTGCCGTCAGTGTAGAAGACAAAGCAGGACAAACCTTTAATCTTCCCACTAACAGCACAAATTCTCCAGTGAGCTCTGGCTACCCTACTCACCGCTGGGAACACAACACGAAGTTATTATAGCCGCGGTATTCTGTAGGGCGGAGGTATTTCCCCAGTCGGACTGCTCAATTGGGCGGAAATACCGCCCAATTGAGAGCATTGTATCTGCAATGATGCATGAATATGAATTTCATAATTTGGCACGCATGTTCTTATTGATAACATCCCAATTGGACGAATATAAAGACTTTTTATATAAGTATATACTTCATTGTTCATTAAGTGTTACATAACTTTATCTATAACGAGTCATTTTCGGCCTGTACTTGCTCGAACTAAGTTGAAATGATATTGTTAATTCTCATATTCTCATATTGCACAAAGTTGAACCCTTTACTCCATTGCCCTTACTCATCAATCACGCCAGTGTTTGATTGCTTATTGCGCTAGACGATGAAACAATATACAATATTACGAAACACAACACTTCAGTAAGAAAATACTCCTTTTTAATACATGCAATAAAAAAAAACTTACCTACTTCAAAAACATAATGAAATTATATGTATTTTTATTAAAAAAATGATAAGATATATATAGAGTTATCGTTTAGGAACGATAAGACGTGTGTTACGAAGTTGTTACTCATCGCCCAAGAATCAACATGGATCCTCTACACAAAACTACAATTCACTTGGTTGTATTGTTAGATTAGATAATATCATAATATAGATCAGATAAACGAAACAAATTGAAACTGTAAGTATGACGTTAAATTAGAGACACCAAGTATAGTCTTGGTGGCGCATGCCGCATGGAGGTCGAACCGGTCTAACAGGTCAAAGAAAGTATCCGAGGTTAAGTGACTCATACATGTCATTGCATCCTGATGGAAAACGCATTCGAGTTTTTTGTGGCCGTGAGACACCTGTCCGAAGACACAGTTCATTGTAGCTGTGACAATTCAGTAAATACTAGCACAGTACTACCTTTCACTACAAGTGACCCAACAAATAATTTACTGTCAGAAAGTGAGCATGGACAAAGCAGAGGGAACTAGAAACTAAGTTTTAGAGCGGTCAGTAGGCTTATGTAATAGTAGACAATAAATGTTAAGCTTCCTTTCACCATGGTCCAATTGTGAATACCAATAATAAATACCAGTCTAATACTTAGATTATATATATTTATATATACTTCCTTCGCCAGTAAACGAAGTCTAAAAACGAATCCAATTCAATTTGAGATGGTTTTTTCAAGCTACTAAACCAATTTATTCTGCTTTTCTGGTTAAACCTGTAATTTTTTAAACTCTTCGGGTAATAACCATTACAATGAATGTTTAGTATAAAACGCAAAAAATGGCTTTCGCAATAACTTAAAAAGCAATATACAAGTTTAATAGTTTGCGAGCTGAAGTTAGAAATATGGGATTTTATAATCTTTCTCAGTAGTAAAGTGGTAATGGATTGTAACTACTCTGCATGAGGTCCCGAGGTAAGCAAAAAGTGTCAGTGGTCGTTTTCTTTTGGGAAATTCGTAATCGCAGTTCATAGTCAGAAAATATGCCTGTCTGCCTACGAAAGATTTTGGCCAGTAGGTACATGTATAATTCCAAAACTAAGTTCACCACTAAGCCTTCCTACTAAGTGCATATTACTTCAGATATAATAAATAGGAAATCATACATAAATTGGCAATTAAGTATATAGTCTAGGTATCAACGTTGATAATGAAGGTGTATATCAATTCCATTACAAAAACTTCTGCTGCGCAAATCCTTTTGTCAACAAAAAGTGCCAATTTATCTGACACGCAGATGACAAGAATTGTCAAGAAATAATGCTTAGTCAACGTGATCTGACCTATTCGCCCCTTGAGACCCACAGGGTCTCGAGTTATCTGCGCGACGAGCACCACTCGACACATTATGAAAAGTTGAAGCTTCAGGAAAATGTTATCCTCCGCATTTTCTTTACGAGTCACTTTGGTTAAGTAAAGGCATTTCACATACTTTTTTTTTAAAGAATATTAGAACCGATATTACTAATATTCCCCTCTAGTGGCTGTTAGGAGTGGTTTGCACACGTCCATAACCACTTTCCATCAGGTGGGACGTGTGCTTGACTGCCACCTTAGTGGTATAAAAAAAATTACTCGTGCCATATACAGTTGCTATATTTCCAGTCCAGTGATCCAATCCAACTCATCAGCAGAAACAATCTGCACTTAAATGCTTGTTACGTGTTATGCGCTGCTCAAGTAAATTTAGTTTACTTATAGACCATCAGTATCTCTGCTGATATAATATACTATGTATATAAGCCCCTTATCAATGATGTACTTATTTATAACCTGGAAATTGTGTAGTAAATAACATTAATTAATAATTGACACGATAAAAAATGTATAGCAAAGATGACAGAGTCATATGATTGAGACTACTACTACACGACTAAATCATGAATGAAATGAATACATCGATCATGCTATTTATTAGCGTTTTATGAGATTAAATATCCAACTTCATTACCAATTTTCGTCTAAAAAAATGTCTGTATCCAGGCGTCTTGCTTTATCGCGTTGCTTCATTTTGTTTTTTTACTGGAACGACTTTACTAGAACCAAAAAGGGCCGCTATTAATATAAATATTTGCAATTTACAGAAGGTTGGGCGAATGCCTTCAAATTGGAATGTAAAATCCCGCTATTCTTCCTCCTGTTGAACTATTCCAAAAACTTCGACAGTAAACTACCTAATCAGTAATCACCACACAGTCGTATTAGACGTTCAACGAACTAATTTGTAATGACTCACGTAATAATTAATTAACATACCAATTGATAAAAAGTAAATATGATAAACCAACGAATGAGTCGTATTTACTGTATGAGTATGACTATTTTTATACGAAATTTGCAATTAGTTGCGCCACATAGAGCGAGTCTCAAAATATTATGTGAGTGAGCTTTGTAAGTGCTGATAAGTGTTACGTATGTTATATAAACATGAATGTACACTTCGGATAGAGGGCTTTGACCGATAGAATGGCATCTAAACAATTCACAAGCCACGAATGGTTTACAGCGGAAAGCACGTAGCAGTCATGTTCCATGCCATGTGAGGTCTGATTTATAACCCTTGACAATTGCCACTGTACAAAAATATTTTGAAGAAATCGGATATTGTACCGATATGTGTAACAACTGCAGATGCATTAAAAAAAAGAATGACGTGCATGACATATTATGAAAAAAAAGGAAATAATAACTACAAGTTTCAAATTAAAAGATAAAAAAGAAAAATAATGTTATATAACGTACCATATTTGGCTTAGGTACATTATTGTTATTTGTAACTAAAGAACGAGACAGTTTTATATAGTTACGTTGCTCAAAAATGTGTTCGAGTTTGCGTAATCGAGTAATAAATATTCGCTAATGGACAATAACTCATTTCGCTGACATTTTCTTCATGGCAGACATTATTACAACTTTCGTAGGTACTATTTAAAGTTATTTAGTAATTGTTTATGGGCACTAGCGCTAAGGAAAAGTGGAAAGATTATGTTAATATAGGACCAACTATAAATGTGAACACGTCACTTTTTTATTATCTAGTAACTTCTATCGATATCCTGTTCCATGTCACGTTTAAAGACCTTGTAAAAAATACCAAAGCAATAGGTACAGTTGGTTTGATAGATATTTAATTTATTTTTCCTTATTAGCAAATTTATTCAATTATGAAGTGGCGTCGTAAGTTCGGAAGATGCTTGTAAACATAGCACACACGTGGTAATGAAATTCTTAAGATTATATTTATAAAAACGTAAATCAAAGGTATGCATATACCTATACCATGATCGCGTTAATTCCCGCAAGTTATTGTATAATTATCATGGAACGCGTGGGGATTTAGCGCACGTAAAAAAAAGGGCCTTATCATACTAGCGGTTTCGGTGCAGATCTGTCGCCCCGCGCCGCCGCAAAATGGATTCCAACGAGGAAACGCTGTTGTTGACTTTGTTAGGGCCTTGTCATATTATGGATCTGTGTGTCTTATCATTCTGTGGCGTAGTATTAACGTTCGGCTGCTACCCAGTGAGCGCGAGTTCGATTCCCGCTCAGTGCAAATATTTGTATGCATGAACTTGTATATTTGCATTGATCAGGGTGCTTCTGTTTCTATATACCTATGTATTTACAAAAAAAAAATTAAGTGTGTTTAGCCACATTCTAGCTTCCATAACACATGCTACTTAAGCTATGCTTACCATGGGTCTAGATAGCGTTGTACAATATTTATTTCTTAAAGAAACCGCGACCGCTCCTGGCGAAACTACTCGCAAACCGCTAGTATAATAAGGCCCTAAGATAAATTGATTTACAAATTGGGCTTTGAAATTTGTTTTTATGATTTTATCACAAAGCAGTACGTATTTCACATTCAGATATTCTATATCTGAATCTGAAATACGTTATGTTTTTGCCATTATTATTTTGAGTTTGTTGATCTAGATTTGATAATATTATTCTGACGTTAAAAATCAAATGATTAAATCATGAATTGGGTTATTTTTATTGTTACTTCCTGAGTATACATTTCTATTATTCAGCGATTCTGCATAAATCCATATTTTAAAGGTATTGACGTCTAACAGGATACTTTAAAATTCAACCTATTTTTCACGTTCTGAAGATAACGAGAGACCATAGATCAATGTTATGTATGAGAAAATTATGCGCATTTAGATGCGTCCGATCTGAATAACATACACTTATTGTTGTGATGAGTTTCCACATTTGCACGCCGTCGCGTCGTCGCTAAAGCCGACAGACCGGAACACTTTCCAGTAATGATTTCAACATACTCAAGTTACAGGAATATCGGATCACCTGCGAGCAACGCCCGCTCGCGAAACACCAGGATGTTGCCAACTTGTACGTAGAATTAACTTACATCAGTTATCATGCGGATACACTGGATTGCGTTTCTATTGAGAAATTTTATACGTAGCTTATTTCAAACTTAAAACAATGAAGCTGAAAGCCTATCGTAGCAAGCGTGATTACAAAACTAAATTATACACAAATGAATTTATTAATGTAACAAACAAAATCGTTTATTACAGCTAAACAAACATTAGGTAGACGGCTACGGTATTAGAGATTATTATGTAGGATTGGGTATGATATCATTGCGGGCATGAATAATGCAGCAACGGCCTTGAATTACTAAGATCAACTAATGTTACAATTTTCTAAACTGACGAGCGTATTCGTCACTTGGCATCAAAAACAGCTCACTGTACCTACCTATATTTCAAAAGAAATATCATGTTACAGTACTTGGTATTATTATAAATGGAAGGTGTTACAGAGGCCGTCACGAATCTTGAACACAGTAATTTTACTGGACTATTTTTTTAAAGTGACACAGAGATCATATATTAAAAAAATACATGAATCATGTACAGAGCGAGCTAAGGAAGGAAAACGTTAATGTTTTGCTTATGAAAATCCTATTTTTTGTCCTGTGGTCTGAAAGAAGCTACCCGTTTCTTTAGTGAAATTCTCTATCTCAAATTTCCTGAAGCCGTCTCGTATTATGTTTCCTTACCTACTACTACGCCCGCAAAGAAAATGGCAATAAAGCTATTTTACTACTTTAGCTTTGCAATTACGTCAACGTTCAATGGAACTGTTAAGGAGTGAGCGATGTGTGTTCTATCCTAGTTTCGTGTCGCCAACTATGTATATTTTACGAAATCTCCTGCTCCTTACATAGGTGTCGAAATCGTAATCACCTAGATTTTTATTACCGGAAGTCAAAGACTGCCCGCCATTTTTTTATTAACTGTTTCTTCACAGTGGCAGCACCGTTTTTTCTTGCTAACCGATAAATAATCTAAATAAATGAGACTCCATTTACATTATTTATTGTTCAATTTGACTTGTCACAAGCCTTTTAAATACTAGAATAAGATTTGCATTTTTCATTATTGGATATATCAGCTGTTGCCACCGATTCAAATATGAATAATGATTATATGTACTATATTAATAACTTAACCCCAACCAATCCAACTGAATAAATACTTGTCATTAACGACACAGCCTGTCTTGTCAAAATTTTGTGATTCTCTGTTTCGACACTCAAATAAATTTTGGGTAAATAAGCACATCTTACATGCTACATTTGCATGCTTATAGTATCACCATACTATGATATTAGGAACATTGTCACATATAGTAAAAAACGCTGGGTGGCAAGAAAATGGTCGCAATAATTCCCGGTACTGTAAAAGTGTGCAATAAGTATGTAAGTATATGTATTCATTTGACATTATGTAATAATCAACACATAATAATTGTGTCACCTTCATAACATAACATCATTGTTTTATATTTTAGCATCAAATCAGCTTTAATCTCTATTGTTCCAAACAAAAACTGTACATAATTATAATTAAATAGGTATTATTTCACATAATGATACCTATATCACTGCACTGGCAGCACATTTGAAGTTAAATTAAGTGTAATATAATATTTTATTGTTTATGTTTATACTGTCTTGCCCGGGTTGGTACAGTCATAGTACGGTTGCATTTTGAATTCTGATTTTCCCTTCTTCTTTGGTAACTACATGTAATCCATCCGTAAAAACGTATTTAAATATCAGTGTATATGGTATCAAAATTGGTCCCATAGTTTTGAAGATCTTAACGTGTGTACATAAAGTAGCCTCACGATACCTCGTAAAGCTACTCTATATTTGATGTGAGCATGTGGTAAAGAGTTGAAGATTATACTACGTAAGCATGTGATTGAGAGCACCGGAGCTGTCAATATCTACATCTGAAATAACCTCGAACATAAAATAATGGCTCATACAAATAAATTTTAGTGACAGTAGCCAAACGATGAGTTCGGGCGATGCAAACAATTGCTGGCTACAGTGGTTACAATGAGATATTTTTATTTTTCTGAGGGGACGGCAAATAACCGGACGGATGATTAGACGTTTACCGACCATTTCAATAATTCCCCCAGATCCCCCTTGCTGTACAAGTTTTTCTCAATCCTTGTACTCTTAAAAGCTCTTAAATCCTTTTGGATAAAAAGTATAGCAAGTTTGTTTGTTTTATGCAAAGGTTTTAAGATTTTCCCGTGTATAATATTCACTAATGATTTTGAAAAATTAAATAAACATCGAAAACGTTACCCTGATATATATAATTACTTAACTAATTTATCAGCCTAATATTTTCTATAATAAATGCTGTTATTCTGTACCAAAATAAAAACTATTGTGAATCACCACTGCTCAAATCGGAAGTACCCCACTGGGGCTCCGCTATTGGGATGCTCTACTTAACGAGAAAAGTATTCGCAGAGAGTAACGGCATATTAAATACAATTATAATAATTATGCAGGTAAAGGCAAAAACAGAAATATTAGGCCATGTCTTTTAAAGGGCTTTAGTTTATTCTTGCAGATGCTATAAAACCAAAGACTCGTAAGTGATCCTTTAAATTTTAAAATATGTACATGTTTTTTAAGGGTCTCTTCCTAAGGGGTTCTTGCTGAGTTAACCTCATAAATAAGTACGTCTCCACAAATTCTATTAGTGAAATATTTGAGAAAGTTCGTAAGTGTTTTTTTCTTAACGCTGTAATCTCGCAAATGGCTATTATTTTGATTTGAATCGTATAATACCTGTTGGCGAAAGACAATTCTGTAATGCAATTTCTAATTTATTTATTAATGTTGGATAACACATATTTTAATAATTAAATTCTATAATAAATATATTGTAAGTAAATTACAATTTGCGAATATTGTAGTTCAATTTCAAAAAAATATTTACTATGCATTACTGCTGTAATTATTGTAGAAAGCAATATTAAAAAGTTGGAAGTAACAAATAATAAATTACTGTCTATTTTATGAAACAATTCCAGGACACAAAAGAACACAAATGCTAGTGACTAAATTCTTATTCCCGTAGGCATTTCTGCGCCAGACGAGATCTGATAACTTTATCAAAAAAAACTGTATGGGCGAGTGAGAAGGCAAACCTACTTTACATCAAATCTTTTTGGTAGGAATTATTTTTTTGTGTAAATCCCCTATCCGTCAAATTCTTTTAGTGCAAACAGTGACAGAACATTCGTTCGTTGTTCTTTCTTTGAAAACAAGGTTTAGTTTACAATAAAATAATAAGAAAAAGTACTTTTGTGCTAGAACAAGAGTATTATTTCTTAATATTTTCTAGCACTATGTTCATTTGGTATAAAAACACCTTGAGATGCCCTCTTAGTTATAATTTTTTCATAGCTGCTCATAGTTGCCTCTCTCTTATTGGCTTATTATTTTTTATCAAATTGCTTAATGAAATGAAACTTATCTGTTTCTATCTATTAATTACATAGCTGAGAATATGGGCTCTCTAGTATTATCCAGGACGAAATTCCAAAATGCGACACACGCTTTGAGAAAAATAGGCAGTGCCTACTAAAGATACATGATGGTGGCATGTCAAGTTCTTTTTAATTTTTCGATATTATAGTTCGAATTTATATCATACTTGCTGCTTTATTTAGATATAACAACATAGAGGCTATAACTAAATAAACGGATACTGACATTTAAAGAAAATGTCAAGTCGCTAAACAGAAGGTTCGTGCTCAAGGCAGGCCAATTGCAGATCCAGTGTTGTCGTGATTGTACAGACGAAGACCTACAGTTGCATTGGCGGCAAATAATATAATTATACATATATCCAACGACGATGAAGTTCGATTGCTCGTGCTAGATATTGTGAAATGTAAATAAATAGAGTAATAAGAAACATGATGGTTACATCGAGCAGTGGTGATCAAAGCGCCATCACTTTGTGAATCTTGAAGAAGATATCAATTATCAAGCCATGGCGCAATAAAAATGAAAATGTGGTACATATCTCGCTCTGTATTTTGGGCGGACAGTTACTGCATCTAACTAATAGTTACATTTAATCGGTCAATGAGAACGTTACGTAATATTACACATTAAGTGAACAACTATCTCTTAGAGAAAAATAAAAAGTAAATTAATATATTTGTATTCAACTAAGTTCAAACTTTAAACTTAATATTCGTTATCAACCTGTTATGATTTCATATATTATGTTGATTATTAAAATTCGAACTTGTAAAAAGACAAAGTTTTTAAATATAGACAATATATTTTAGACACGCACTCTCGTTACAACGAAAATGGAAGCTATGGCACTGAGCTGTCAGTCATGGCAATTGATTGATGCGACACCTTGGACAATAGAACCGGGAATTTAGAAAGCATTACTGACAGACATACAGTTACTTGGTGACTTTTCCGAAATGGTAGCCAATCGATTTTATCTCTTAAGTTGTCTGAAGCAAGTAGTGTATAGAAGTTTATTTTGAAACACTGTCAAGATTAGATAGATAGCATTAAACCTTAAGTAAAATACATAACATTGTTTTCTACTTACGACGTTGTAGCGATAAGAAGATGTCAAACATTATAATCTAGTATAGTAAATATGACATGCTGACTTTGTATCTACATAAGAAAACAAAATAATATTCACTACTATCTTATTCGTATTATGTTTTCTCTCCAAGCTTCTAGAAAATGTTTTACCCTTTGCCATAAAGTGGATCCTTTCCTTTCTCAGCGACCTTTTATAACAATGCCCAGTGGTAGCGTTGAATCTTGGTACATACGTAAAACCTATGATGTAATAGCAATGTTCACTTTACTTAATATTGGACCGAATATCTTCAGGGTGGATACCAAGTGCGAGGTTTTCATCCTTAAGATAGCTAGCGAATAAAAACTGAGATTTAGATGATATTGAATCAGCGCCACCTAGCAGTAAACTTGTGAACTTTTTACATTGATATTTACTTGATAGGAGATAATGAATTATTCATTAATACCTACATTCTTGTGGAACACTCTTTGTTATCTGATCAACTTAAGTCTATCGGGTATTTGCTGACCTACTTCTTGATGCAGAGTACTATCAAGACTACCATTGCTTTACGACTTTGTGTGCGCATCCGTACATATTTAATGATGGCCGGTTTCGTCTGCAAACTCCATTATGAACCGTTAACTTCGGTTAACTATCACTAGTTGCCTAGAATACTAATCTAATCCAATTCCCTGAGCAATTTGTTCAGTAAACCAATGAAGGCTCTTTGTAATTAATCGCACTTAGTCGTGACGACTCCTTTAAATTACCTTCCGATAAATAGAATTGAAATCCTAAATACGTAATTAAAAAAAAGTAAATTCACTATTTCAAGGATGTTTATCAAAATAACGAGTCGCGGCTGCGGGTGACAAATGAGGTCGCTTGGGGATCAAAAGAAGGCTTTTTTAAAGGTCATGCTGGGTAAATGAATTTTAGATAGTGTGTCTAATTGACCTTCTCGTGTTTTATTTGGTGCCTATGTTACATTTTGCAGATAATATAAGAGACATGTATAATGCAATCACATGGAAAGTTACACGGTAACTATAGTGAGCTAAATTAAAAAGCGTCAGTAGAGTAGCTGGGGGTTTAATAGGATTACTGACTGTGTTGGACACATTTTAATTGCAATTTTTGGAAGCTAGTCTTGCTAAGCGGTTAATTTTCTTTCGGTTTATGATTGGGAATAAGGAATCTGCTATTAAACTTGTTTGGGTCTTTTAGATAAAAGTCGGGTTTACTTATTTGATCTTTTAGATTTCAAGTCGAGATTTTGATTTTTTTATATTTTTTAATTGCAATTAATATTTGCCCGACACTGATTACTAGTGATATAGGTTACAAGTACTTTTTTAAACAAACAAATGTACGCATAACAGCCGACTCTCAATCTTCCGCATCAAGTCTTGTGATTAGGGTCGTCAGCGTCGGCCTATAGTTTACCGATTCATGGTCCTCTTTCTAGGACAGTCTAGGACGATTCAGTTCAGTTTTGTAACACACATTAATATACATAGGTACACGTACTTTATATTAATTCTTTAGACTAAAAGCGCAACATAACACAATAGATTATGATGTCAACATCGGAATAGTGGCTAAATTTAATTAACATTGATGCTAGCTGAAATACTACAGTACAGGTGTAGTTTCAAGGGCACGTAGATGGCCGAATTCGATACTATAGGAAATAGCTTGGCAATAAAGGGTCTGGATTTCTGGGTTATTTGGTGGAAAGGATGTTGAACCGCGAAGTAGAAAAAAAAATATAATTATGTAGCGACAAATATTCAAGATTCCACACTACACAACACACAAATTATATAGCTAGTTGAATCTTACATTTGCGAAATGTGGGTGCTAACACATCTGCCTACCCCTTCGGGGATATAGGCGTAAGTTTATGTTATGTTATCTATTAGATTCTCTACTTGAACGCACAAAATGGTATCTGGATAAAAATAGATATTGGTAAGTATATTAATATCGAGTTTCATAACCTCCAACATTGCTTTATCGATCATTTTGAAAGTTGGCACAAAGTTTTTTGTACATGTTCTATGAAGAGGTTTTTATGTAGGTAATTTTGTATGACGAAAAATAAACCGCAAAGCTAACCCAATCTAACAGCGCTGACAGTCAAATTTACACCCTTGTCAATAAACTAAAGATAAAGATCTTTATGGACAAGGCCCATTTCCGCAGTCTTATAATTAAAAATGAAGGCCGATTTGTTCATAATTGATAAGTTTCACATATATGTATAATCAACTCAATTTAGTATGGATGGAAACGGAAATTGACATGAGCACTTACGTCACTTATGTAAACAACTAAAGTATTGTTTTTATAAATGTTTTATAATATAATTTCGTATGCGTAAAAAGAACCGCTAATAGTTTGGCGGACGGTAGTATTGTTGTGGTACGTTGTAAGAAAGTATCTAGTAAAATTGCAGAGAAAGAATGTGTATTGGCAGTGAAATTCGTCAGCGTGATTAATAGATAGGGACACATGAAATGGCGCACATTGGGAGAGACAGACATATCCTCTGCCTTTCGCATATTTTCATACAAACACATATAATTTAATAATTATATATAAATAATTAGCTATATTTTGATGCCCGCTTGACGGCAATAGGCTCGCCCCTATTACGTGGCGCTGAAAATTTTTTTCACTACAGAAAAATAAAAATAAACTAAGCACGTAAGGCTGATCCGAAATAAGCCTTTTTATGTAGTATATTACTGTCTGGTCCAATTTAAATACTTATGGTACAATTTGTACGAGCAGTCGGCTAAATTGTACCGGTGGCAGACCTTTGCAAAAACTAAATTTTATCTAACCTAACGTAGAGGCAAGACATTGGTCTTTTTGTCATATGTTAATCAAGAGATTAAACTTTACTTTACATGCTTATTTATCTTTATAAGTCCTTTTAAAAACTAAATATCCGAATCTAAATCAAAAATGGTCCAATATAATCGACACTCCCAAATGTATTTTTCTTACTTTTCTCTCTACCTGCTTTTTCGAAGATTTACAGGCGTGAATATTGTAATTATTCACGCCTGTAAATCTACGAAAAAGGATATATGTAATTATGTATATATATTTTTTTATATTCAAACATTTATAATCAAATCAACAAGCATGAGTAAATAAATTACGCGGCAAGTTATTACTTTCTTATAGTCTACTAGTCTGCGTTTAAAGATACTGGGTATACACGTATCTACTAAATATCAGTAAAACGAGAAAATAGACAAAGTTAATTACGAAATTCGTTAATTACGAAACTCTCACCCAAGTTGTCTTTACCAAATATAAAATTACCTAACACAAAGACACAACAAATCACACAAATATTAATTGTCCCTTGAGCTATCCAGCACAGCACGCGACGTACTGGCAGCGAGATGACTTAAACGGCTGCAGCCTGCATCATAATTGCAGTTACTCATATTTATTCAATTCTATATACTTAGAAGTAATTCGTTATATTATTCAATCTGACAGATTATTTTCTGGATGAGCAATAACTAACAGATCAGCAGTCCCAAGTGCGCGGGTACCCCTGGTACCCTAAAATCTGTAGCCCGCGCTCACTAGTCTCCTCAAATATTTGAGGAGACGTCCCACTCGCCCCCTAATCTTTCATTTGTTTATAGCATTTATCATTATCTGAGAGTACGGTAAGGTACGGTCCCCGCCAAGACCAGACAGCGGAAAGGTAGAGCATTGTCTACTGGAACATGATAGATGCTTGACAGATGAATAATAATTTAGTACTAACGAATGCAATGGAAACCCTTTCGTTCTACTTATTGAGATTAGTGAACGATAAGCCTCTGACACTTTCTACGTAAGTATTCCTTTTACTAACAGATTAGCATGGATGAGGTGCTTTTGTATATTTACGCCGTAGGAAACGGAATATATTGCGTAGGATGCAAATGAGAATGGAGGTCTTATCTAGTAGTAATGAAATGCACGTCATCGGTCGTCGTAACTGACGTTGTAATAGAGAAGTGAATTCTACAATTTTGAATACTTCATTAAGACACAGTATAACAAAGCGCCAGCCGCGCACGTCACGTCACGCACGCTGACGGAGAAAGTGAACGAACTACACAGACAATGGAGGCTGACGAATTTTATTGTCAGAAGATCCCAAGTAAACCAAACGTGAAAACGCTATTCTCTTACACGGTGCTATAATTTTGTTGCGTGTTGAGTTAAAATGACCATCCCTGTAACGTAATGTAATAAAAAGAAAATTGTTTGCCACTTAATTATTGTTTTTATTTACTTTTACGACTAAGTCGTATTGCAGATTATTTTTCTTTTTTGAAAGTGCTAATAGGTAGCTCGGAAATAACTGCCAGTGACGTTATGATATGTGCTTATCACTTCTTATGTCAGTTATTGCGTAAAAATGTAAATTTAAATCATTTGTTTTTAGTTAATTTTCATACAGCGGCAGCGTATTTTTAAACTACACTACAGGCGTTTCGATTGAAGTGATCCGATGTGGTTATAGGTTCACTGCTGACCGCGAATGGGTCCCATTTACCGTAGATTTACCTATAACTAATCTTGAAAACCATTTGTCGAAGTAACTCAATCATCATCACCATAGCAAGTACCCTGGCTGCTTCCAAAAAATTGTAGATTTTTCTCAATCGTGTCCAATTGTGTAAAGGTTTGATATATATTAATATTTTTCGTATGCGCGGGGTCAAGGATAAAGAAATAGACACCTCAACAAATCCGGATAAAAAAATTCCATATCTCGGCTTCCTAACCTTGTAAAAAGTAACCTATACGTGGCATGGCAATGTTGAAAATAAACAGTTACATGAAGGCCGTATTGAGAACCGGTAATATATATAATGGTTATAACAGGAATGATTTTTTGCCAATGTCTAGTGGGTATAGCATCGTAAAAACCATAAACACTGAACGTTTGCCTTACAAAACTGGATCATGATGTTTTTTTGTGAGAGAAACTGACACACGACTAACGGTGATGTTGTTGCGTATATAAAGTATGTCACGGTTAATGTTGAAATGTGATATCTGATAACAGAGAAGGATTAAATATCTCTTGTTACTCTTACGTAGTTTGCAAGGTATTTGTTTACTTTGATGTGACAGTTAAAACTAGATCAATGGCGCTATAGTATAAAACGGCCAAGAATTAATATTTGGACGCTATCTACGAGAGCATTTGGAAGACAGCCTATTTATTACCTACCTATACAATTCATAGGACCTACTTTTAAGAATGGAAAGAAATAAGAAGGTTGATATAACACAAAGCATTCTGGTCAGAAAACTGTTCTCCTGACAAAAGATCACAGTTGCAATAATCTTGCGATTTTGTTCTTGTGGTCAGTGTGTATACTGTGTGTCAACGGGGGACCAACATAGACTGTTGCGCTGCAGGAGTGAGAAATGCCAAAGCTATGAAGTATGCAGTTATGGGTTGTTTTTTTTTTTTTTTATGCGTAAGATGAAATTCCGCTGCAATGAAAATAAAACTATACCCCGCTGTTTAATCTTTCGTCTTTAGGCATGCTTATATACGACGTTGAACGTATGTAAAAGCAAATACGCCTAGAATTGATTTTAGAATGGGTTAGTAGATTGTGTGTCACGTAATAAGTTATCAGTTTCGCTTCCCTGGTAGTTAATTACATTCATGACTGGCGTTTTGAACTGTATTCAAGCCAATAGCACATCGTTTGCGTAAACATACTCAATCTATTTTGATATTGGGTACCTATACAGGGTGTTACAGAAAGGTGTGGTCATATTTAAGGGTCGTTACACATGCCTGATAACCAGTCGATATGCACCGGCCAATGTACAAATAGTAATAAAGTGATGACATCGTTAGTCGTCTTACAAAATTGTTAAATTCGTTAAAATTTTCGATATTTAGCAAAAGCGGTAGGTCACAACACTATTGTATTTTGTTCTTTCGCGATAAGTTCAATTGAGTTCAATAACCTCTGTAAAATCTCTAATCTCAGCTGTGCGCCTGGTAGCCGGCCTACCAAGCGTAGGTATAGTTAGATACAGGTTACATCAGAGATATTTTGACTATCACTTACCGGGGCGTGTTCTCCTTACAGCGAAACGGTGATGTACCTGATCCGGTACAGTCATAAGAACGCACTAATTTATCACTTCACGATCGCGACACAAGGAGTTTAAACTATCACTTATGTAGGCCACAAAAACATAACGAGTACATGTACACATGAATGGAGTTTATGACGCCACAGTATGCGTGAAACTCCAAGGCATACCTACGTTTAAAAAATTATAGCAACGCGCAACGGCTCGTTGCTCGATGCCGTAACATGCTACCACGCACGCTTCGAAACATATCTGGGGTTACGCTACGTAAATCTCTGATATTCGGGCTTCCATATTCTCTCTGCTGTCACATGCTGTACTGTACACTTTTTCTTCACGTAACCTCAGAGAAAATAGTCGAGCGGAGTGAGATCCGGGGACCTCGCCGGGCAAGCGACTCTCACTTCACCGCCACGCCCAATCCTCTGATCAAAACGCATCTTTAAATACGCGCGAACTTCCCCCTTGAAATGAACGGGTTTCACTCCGATAACCGTTCCAGCTCGCCGGGTATCTACTCGTACTCGGGTCTACTTCAAAATGCTCGAGAATACGATCGTCTAAAGCAGTGGGCGTCGTAGAAGGTCGCCACGAAAACTTCCAGTGTGTTGAAGGCGGTTCACCATCTTCTTAAAACACTCCAAAGAGGGAAACCGCCGACGGTCACCCTCTAGTCTTCCGTCCACAAATATCTCACTGTACAGCCGACGAGCTTTTCGCAAGCTACCATCAGCTGCGCCAACACAAAGCATCATCTAATATTCGCTATTACTAAAAACCGACATTTTCACTGCACAACAGAACAACAACTAGTCTACAAATAAACATGTAAACAACCTACAGAAAAGAAGTCGGCACAAGTAGGTACATACGAATGTTGCCAACCATTAATCTATCTAATTCTAATTATCTAATTTAATACGTAGAATTTTGAAAAATCCACAGACCTTCCTTTCATTTTTAAGGTAAATATGACTGAAAAACCTGCAGTTAACTAATTAATGGTTAAATCAATCCCTTTGTTCAGAACAATATTCTATTTCTACTAAAAAGTACATTGCCTAGGTACATTTTGCTATCTGTTCGCGCTAAAAATCTGAACTGAAAAGTAAATGATAGCTTCGTGCTCAGTGGTTAAGGTCGGCCTTTCTACTGAAAATCACAAGTTTTAATCATACCGAGAGGAGATAGAGCCAGAGTAGAAAGAGGAGAAAAAGTTGAGGAATCAGGAAATAAGTAATACATAAAATTGTCACGATATTTTTCTTTGCATATGACAAGACTTACCTACTCTGCGGGTGACAAGACGCAAAACAAACGAACCGGATTTCGTCTTCTATCTTTTAAAAAGCATAAACGCGTAAAAATACATTTTAATCTACTAATAAATTTACCACTTTTTCATTTGAAATCTACGCTGCTTCTACTATTTTTAACATGCCATCTACAGATTTTATAAAATCAGTTATGGCAACATTGATGCCTACTGTTTTACGCACTTTGGCGCCAAATATTATGTCCTTGGCGGCACCGATTGTCCGTGTCAAAAGCGCCGCCACGCATCGCGGTCTCATCAAAGGACTCCGCGGCCGAACGTATTACCTATGAAATTAGGGTAGAGGTACAGGTTTACGTCCATTTAAAAATTTTATTTTAATATTTAAATCTGGATTTTTCAACTATGACTTTGTGCTTCTTTCAAGTGCAGAAACCCCCTCGCATTGAGTTTGGGTTGGACAATGAATGGACTATCGCGCTCAAATTTAATAAAAACCAGAGTTATGTACTTACTCTGAAAAAAAAATCGCAGCTACTATTCAATCTACTCGTTGTCTGTTGTTATGTAAGAGACAACTTTTTCGACGCCGTGATTTTCGTATCATTCAATAACGGGTGGGCAAACAAACATACGACCCACTGACTGAACAACATTGTTATTAAAAAAGAGTATGTAATTCAGTAGAAATACATCCGATACTAAGAATGCAGAAAATAATAAAATTGTGACCATGGTCGAATACTAGTCAGTTCACCCTATTTAGGTATAGGAAAAAAATAACAAATGATTTTATCGTATCAATTATTTTAGGGTACCGTAAAATCTTGTTTCAAAAATTTTGAAGAAACGACTCTTACATTTTATGTTATCCTGGTATTTGAACATATTTTTGTTCACTTTACCATACCTTTTTATGCTTTAAGAAAGGTTTTGTATTAAATAAAAATTGGTACGGAACCAATCATAATAAAGGGCGTGGCGATTTGGAGTGAAAGAGAAGATATTTTAATTTTATGAAATAGTTTAGGGTACCGCAATGAATGTTACTTTAACGAACACTTATGAAGGACCTCTTAGAGTTATGTTATCCGGGTACGACATGATATACCTTAGTAAGTTCTGTGTGCATTTTTGTACACTGCCGTTATTTATGTTGTGCGCCATTGTGCGCATTATCATGACACCTGGTTTCCCAAACGTAACGAACAAACAAATCTCAAAAAAATCCGATAATAAATAACTACGTAACTCAAACTAAGGCAAACGTGTAACGATCACAGTGTTGCGGATGCTGCTTTTTTATACCACTTAGGTGGCAGACAAGCACATGGCCCACCTGATGAAAATTGGTTACCGTGGCCTATAAACGTATGTAACACCAGAGGGAACGCACTCGCGCTGCCGACCCTGTAATCACAGAGTTTCTGTGCCGTCAGTGTAGAAGACAAAGCAGGACATGCCTTTAGTTTTCTTACTGACAGCACGAATTCTCCAGTGAGCTCTAGCTACCCTAACACAACACGAAGTTATTATGGCCGCGGTATTCTGTTGGGCGGAGGTACTTCCCTAGTCGGACTGCTCAATTGGGCGGAAATACCGCCTTGTCCAACCTCCTGCTGGTCTCGAAGGACGAGAGCGTGCGGGGATGCGAGAGGAAAACAACCCTGTTTTCGAACCTGTTGCCATGTTAATTCCGTATGGAAAAGTACGATATCCTCATCTTACCCTGAAAAGGGGCGGCTCCTCAACCAGCCCTTTGAGGCTTTGTCTGCTCTCCACTGTGTCCTATGCTACTCAGGCACACATGAAGAGTCACCCAGCATCTCTTTACAGGGGCATTCCTGCCTCGGTCGGGATTTTGGGAGAGGAGGTGTGCTGCCGTCTTCACGCGCAGTTGCGCTGCGGAGATTCGCAACCAAGCATCTCTATTTATCGTGTACCTACCCAACAACTTGGAATTTTGTTCTATTTAACTTCTCATCAGGTGGGCCGTGTGCTTGTCTGCCACCGAAGTTGAATAAAAACCGAAAATTTATTTTTTGCATAACATTTCAATAAAATTGGGTACGGAACCAATTTTAATTAGTTTAATATTAAGGGGCGTGGCTGGAAATTCGATAGTCCACGACTCCTGGTATTGAATGTAGGTTAACCTTTACCTAAGGTATCTTTGAGACAAGTCTTACATTTAGCATGGATGATTTCAGGAACATAAAAATGTTTTATTATTGCTAAAAGTAAATTTTGTTTTATTTTAATACTATTTTAACAAGTTTAAGCTGTTACAGAATTTCTTTGCCCGATATAAAAAAAAAATTGTTTAGGTACAAAGTAAGTAATATGATATTGAGACAGGGCCTATCAAATCCGATCGTTTGGTAAACCTACTCGGGTTCAAACCGTAGAGTTCATTTGTAACAGCGCGCTGCAGCTGCTGCAGCCCTGGTTAGTTTTTTAGTGTTGTGCGTTTGTCGACAATTTCCACTAGCTTACACATGGTCGATAAAAAAGAAAATTAATTATCTACGTGATACAAAGTAAATTGGTGTTTATACTCCCGCGGAAAATTTATTTATATCACACGTAATGCGTCCCTCGAATATGACCACACCTTTCTGTAACACGTTGTATAGGTACTTAATAAATAACATTAAAGTTAATTAACTTGTACGAATTTGATGCATTTATTGATTGCATGTCAAATACTTTAGTACATTTTTTTGTTTATGATTTTAAAGTCAATTATTTTAATAATACAGCTACAAAATACAATCAGACATGAAATGACATGACACTGAAAAGTCTAAAGCGTTTTTTGATTTTTAATTGAGAGAATAATATGGTGCTAAATTAAGTGTTAATACGGAAAATAATATTTAAGATATCATCATCATCTTCGTCATCACACCACAACAAAACCATTGAAGTTATGTACTTTATTAAAAGGTGATCCTGGTAGAATTAATCAATATTTACGGCCAAGTGGCCATTGATAGGGTGAGTGGTGAGTATGTATGATGAACTGATCCCGAACTTTATGGCTCAGAAGACTAGCACTAGTAACTGCAGATCATTGCGATTTTTAAATAACCTTACTCATGCGCTTCGAAGTGAAAACGATGATTGCTGCTACGAATCGGCCAACTATGATTGGTAGTGCCCAGTCACGAGGTAGCGCGAATCGACCGCGCGAACGAGAGAAACTCTGACAACTATATTATAACACGAAAAGGCACTTAACAATAACACTAAAACAATTTCACTTTCAATGGATTCATTGTTTCTCACATCACATCTCTTAGTAATTATGCAAATAGACAAACCACTGATTTACAATTGATCGATGATAACATGAATAATAAATAATTTATAATCATTAAATTTGGCGTCTTCATCGAAAGCTAAACGCTTATTTAGAAAACTGGTTTCATTTGGTTCAAGGTCGTGCAATTTTGATGAGCATTCTTGATCATCCGGTAATACTATTAAGCGGAGGTCATTTGTTTATTTCATCGATATAATAAGCCGCGGTGACCTAACTCATCGAGTATTCAAGAAAACGCAGTCGCGATTTTTCCCTATCTTGTTAAATTGATTAACTCTACGAAACTAGAAGCACTGATAACATGTATTAGGGCATACTTAGCTGATAAGAATGGCAGGCACTGGCAGGCACCAATAAATCAAGGTTTAAGATATGTTTACTACAACAGTGCTTTTTTAAAAAGAAGGAATATTGAATATTATTTACAGTAATTGGTCTTTTATCACACAATTAAGGATGCATGCAAGCATGCAGCTTGCCTGAACAAACAAGTTGCTTGAAATTATGCAAATAATTTTATAATAGTGCTTGCAACACCAAGATGCAACACAGATATATTTGTTTTGTTTTAGACTTGTTATTGAATTCACCTACATAAATATCTCAATTTTGCAGTTTAGTCTCCATGAAGGTCAACATGTTCTGTATTATAAGAATTAATATGCAGAACAGAATAGGTAAATATATTTGTAATATAATGAAAAATTTAATATTGGATGTTGCATCTTCTTTGACAATAATGTACCATCAAGTACAGTATAATGGTAAATAATGTTAAAACTACACACATGCAGTGCATGCCGAGTCGTAAAATAACAATGTATCTCAAAAATCTTGGTGAAATGCACTGCAATATTAATACTAAATATGTATAATCTCATATTTACTACTATTATTATGGACTGTAGAGTATATTGTCACTAAGTACATGAAAATATATAATAGTATTGTGGTATATTTGAAAACCAAACAGACAGCCCAATACAATATGGTAAGTTTATAAACAAATCAATCCCAAAAGAGATCTATTTGTAGTAATTTGTCTAACAAAACATATTCACTTAAGGTTCAGAAATGAATAAAAAATAACTGTAGACCACACTTTTACTATCTTGAGTAACTACATAAGTATAGGTAAATTTTCTTTTAAATAATCAGAAGAAAATTAAAGGCTATCCAAAGTCTTTTGTTGTCAGATACTCAGAATGGTCATTGTAGATATTATATTTACATCAGTCTTAAGTTTGATGTAGAGTTTTTGAAATCAATTTTTTTTTACATGGGCTTAGTAGTTTTTGTGTGATGTTAGATAAAATCCATATTGCACAATTCAAATATTGTTAACATGATTAATGTAAAATATGTGAGATTAAAAAAGGATGTAAAATAATTAGCAAAAAATTGGGCATTCTCAGTTGACCTTGTAGATTTAAACCAATTATGCCATAATTGGTTTGATGGACTAATATGTACTTGTAATTAAATTATAATTGATGACCTAACTAGTGATTATCTATAAACTCTGCATATATGATGTATGAAAAATGGTACCAACATTGCAAAGCTAGACAACAAAGAGGCAGTTGCAATATGTTTTTAAAGAACCTAATGTGTGAATTGTCAATTGCAGTTTGTAATAAATCTATGTTATAATTATGTGATTAGTCTCTCTATCTGTCACTACTAAATTTATTTACTGCAGAGTTAGCAAATATACTAAGGATTAGGATTTTTAGGTGAAATATAAAACACTCACCACTTCTAGGAGAGATGGGCACGGCAGGCTTTGGTGCAGAGTTGGAGCAGAGCCGACCAATTTTGGTGGGTGGCTTCAAGCCGGATGGTTTTGGCAATGATGATGGTCTTGTGGAGTCAGCTGGTTTGGTAACAGTGGAGGTTGCAGTGCTGGTAAGTGATGCATTATCTGAAGACGTGGATGACGGTGGTGCAGTAGCTGTGGCCGCTTCCGGCAACGGGGTTTCTTGACTCTCACTCATTTTTTTTTTCACTCATAAAACACTTAAAACTGACACTTCCAAAAGTCTAGTAACATTTTATTCTGGAAACGATTTTCTATGTAGATTTAACCATTCGCGTCGAAACTTAAATCATCGTACGACTAATAAACTAAAAATACTGCGCGTTCCCGCGCAATAAGACGACACGTAATCTGGATCACGGCCAGGATATTATAGTAAACGATGATAAACAAAAATATTCTCGATATAGTCACCCGTATTTGGTGAAAAACATACAAATAATAATAAAATAACACGTGTAAAAAGTTATTACATGAATTAACAATATTATATCAGGTTCTACGTGTTAGATTACTTATTCACGTTATTGAGAGTAAGCAAGCGTGTTATCTAAAAAATATGTAACGGCATACCTTGAAGAAATGGAGCACGAAAAGTGCTACCTGTATAGCAAAGAAAAACTCGCGAGATTTTTACCGCTCGACGAGACCAGCTGAGCTTGACCGTTGTCGTTATCACTGTCACTACACACACATTATTTTAATAATATATAACGGATCAATAGCATAATTTAAAGGTCTAGTACACTAAGTATTCCGTCAACAAACTGCACAAATAGCATTAAAGTTAAACAAGCTGCTAGATATCAACATAACGTAAAACAATTGCAGCGGTGCAATCATTTGGCTCATCCGTCCTCCCTTCGCATTTCAAACTTCAAAGTTACGTTTTGTTCGTGGCCAATGCTGTTACGTATGAAATGTTTGAATATATATCAATGTTTAGTTGCGTTTTGTTATTGTGTCATGTATTTGTGATTATCATAAGCTAGGTGCACACTACATCACATATTTACCTACAATATGTTGTGTTGGCAGGGTAAGGAACAAGTCTAGTCTAGTAGTGAAAATTTTAGTATTGGCGTCAATGGTGAAGGGTGTGAAAAACCTAAATAATAATTGATTAGGTATCCCAGTCAGGTATCAGTTTCACTACTTAAAGAGGTTTGCTATTCCGAAGTAAGCAAGTTTAACAGGCTTGTGTTTTTTTTATACCACTTAGTTGGCAGACAAGTACACTGCCCACCTGATGGGAAGCGGTTACCGTAGCCTATGGACGTATGCAACACCAGGCGTGTCACACTTGCGCTGCCGACCATGAAGAAACCTTCTGATGCCCCTCTTGAAGAACCCCATATTGTAGTCGCTTGGGAAAACCGCAGCAGGGAGGTCATTCCACAGCTTGAGTGTTCGTGGGATGAAGTTTCTTTCATACCACACAGTGCACATCGACTCAGGTCGCAATGTGTGAGGATGAATTCCCTGCCTATGGCGAGAGGTGCGATGATAGAATGTAGCTACGGGCATCATGTCAAACAATTCATCTGAGCACAAACCATTGTATAGGCGGTAGAACACACACAGTGAGGTAAAATCCCTCCTAAAGCTAAGAGGTTCCACTCTACCTGTGAGTATGGGATTGTCAACCAGCCTCAATGCCCGTTTTTGCAACGAGTCGAAGGGGTCAAGCTGGTATGCAGGTGCTCCAGCAAAAAGGTGACAGCAGTACTACATGTGAGGCCGGACCTGTGCTTTATAAAGAAGGAGTTGCTGCCCCGCAGTGAAGTACTGCTTCGCCCTGTTGAGCACTCCGAGTTATCTTGATGCCAACTTAACCTTGTCCTGCAAATGATTTCGGTATTGGACGTCGCTGGAGATATCGACACCAAGGATCCCGATACTCGAGGAGATGGTAAGCGGTGTGCCCAGGAATTGCGGCGCTACAATGGGGTTTTTTAGCGGTAAATACACATACTTGTGTCTTAGTGGGGTTGAATTGGACTATGTTTAGTCGTCTCCAATCGGATACTCCAGAGAGAGTAGACTCGATTTCAGACACAAGTTATTCGCGATTCTTCTCCACCTCGGACTGAGGGATATTTGCACGGCCCGTGTAACACGTGTCCCCGGTACTGTCGTCCGCATAACAATGAATGGAGCCATCAGACAGCATGTCATTGATATGCAGCAGAAACAACGTCGGAGTCAACACGGAGCCTTGTGGGACACCAGCGTTTATGTTCACGCGGCTGACCGCTAGTGCCTCACCCCGACTCGTGATGGCTTGCGCCCACCGGTTTGTGAGATACACAAGAAGGTCACCGGTAGAACGACGGTGGCGAAAGCCGTACTGTCGATCGCTCAGTAGATATTTTCCCTCAAGGTATCTCAGGAGCCGTGTATTAATAACACGCTCCATTACCTTCGAGAGAAGGGAGGTGATAACGATAGGCCTGTAATTGATCGGATCTGTCCTGTCACCTTTCTTAGGTACAGAATGCACGAATGCGGTCTTCAACGAGGTCGGGACCCGCCTTGCGGAGTATGAGAGTGCGAAAAGACGTGTAAGTACAGGCAAATTGTGTTATGGGTTATAGAATGTGGATAAAAATATTTAGAATTTTTTTGGGAAAATTATATTGTGATAAACACTGCAAGTTAAGCTGAAGTCAAAGTCTCAAGAAAGAGGGTCACCATTACTAACATATATCATGTTACAATGGTGGTAAGTACTCAGCTTGACGGCCTCATTTGATGCTTTTACATACCCTGCTTTAAGGACCCAGGACTGTAGAAAGAAGCAAACAAATGAGCTGGAAAAGAGTTCCAATCTTATTAGTGTGGCAAAGGTAAGAGTCACTGAACCGCTTAGTTATTGATGAAATATTTGGCACCTTGTACTGGTAACATCTAAGCCCTGCACGTGTTGTCCTGTGTAGGAAAGGATGCAAATACACCCACATATTCATACATATAAGTAAATACTTGCAAATGCATGGATCAAGCATTGAACCCGCAACATCTGACTTAGATTAACCGGTCGAACGCTCTACCATCTACTGCTACTCCACAGAGGTTGTCGTTTGAAGTGCACACTGCCCACTGCACAGTCACGTCGCGTTGCGTTGCCATCGTCGGTTTACTCAGAGACATATTAATTACTCTGTAAGCATTATTTTTAAAGTGAGACGCACGTGTAGGCAGTGTGGCTATATTCCTTTTGGCCTTACTCTGTGAAGTCATGGCGAAGTCCAAGTAGTGAATTATAAGTCTGTGACTGTGACATGACATCATCTGCACCTGTGAGTTCTGTGATTCTGTCAAGTGGTGTCAAGCAAGTGTCAAACTTGTTGTCTCGTCGTCTTCATCGAGCAGATGCTGGATAAAAAATATTTTTTCCAAAATGTGTGTGTGTAAATGATATTTATTAATAAATAACATTTAAATCAAAATGAAGCTTGTTTACAAAAATATTGAGAAGGATGGCTGCGGGTGAGTTTTGTTGCAAGTTTGGATTTAGTTTCTTATTTATGTTAAACATGTCTTGTTTATTCTATTTGTAATTTTCGTTTCGTCTTTTCTGGCTACGAGCTCTTAGTTATAACTGACTAATATCATGATTATATGATATTATAAAAGGCAATGGATGAACGTTACTACTCCGTAAGTTTATATGAATCAAATGTTATTTTCTAGGAGTATTGCCGTTATTCCTGAGGAGTCGGAGGATATGTGGCACGCCTACAATCTCATCGCGGTGGGTGACGCGGTGACGGCGTCCACAGTGCGTAAAGTGCAGACAGAGTCCTCCACAGGATCTTCTACTAGTAGCAGAGTGAGAACTACACTCACTATTACTGTTGAAGATATATTTTTTGATACACAAGCATGTGTACTCAGGTTAAAAGGTCGCAATATTGTGGAGAACCAATATGTCAAGGTACACTTTTCAATAGTTATTTATTATAAAAGCCTAAGAATAATTTTATAGTGCCAATATAGCACCATGAAAGGGTGTGTTACTCAAGTGGTCACCTTACCAATTGTCATTGTATCAACTACTCGGGCTTCAAATGGGACAATTATTTCTATCAACAAATTCTTTTCAAAAAGTGATATTGTGCCCCAGTGAATAATATCATCACAAACTGTTTCAGATGGGTGCGTATCACACACTGGACTTGGAACTGAACCGAAAGTTCACTATGCAGAAGACACTATGGGACTCGGTAGCCCTGGAACGAGTGGACATGGCCTGTGATCCTGCTGCTAATGCTGATGTGGGTGCAGTCGTGATGCAGGAGGGCCTTGCAAATGTTTGCCTCATCACACCTTCTATGACATTAGTGAGGCTTAAAATTGAAATGACTATTCCTAGAAAAAGGAAAGGTTTTGTACAGCAACATGAAAAGGTATGTGCCAAATTTACATTCATCTCTATAGTAGTTATAATATTGACAGTTATTGGGAGAAGTTTATGAATGGTGACACCTGCTTGTTGAAATGACATGAAAGTGTGGAGTGCCACTGAAACCTTCTGACCCAAGGCAATTTGTAGAAATGAATTCTGAAAGTCATTCACCATCTAAGGTCAGCAGGAAAATAATTGCATTGTCCTCATAAAATAACAATTTTATGGTTTTCCCACTGTGAAGAAAATTATAGAAATTGTTTCTTTTACCTTTTATCTGTTACCTCTTTGGTACAATATTGTATTAAGTATGTTTATGTTTATATTACAGGGACTCAACAAGTTTTATGAAGCAGTGATGCAAAGTATTCTTCGACATATTGACTTCAGTATAGTCAAGTGTGTGATTCTTGCGTCCCCAGGGTTTGTCCGAGATCAGTTTTTTGAATACATGATGCAACAAGCAGTCAAAACTGATAACAAGTTGCTTATTGAAAATAAGAGCAAGTTTTTATTGGTCAAAGCTTCATCTGGGTTCAAACACTCTTTAAAAGGTATGTCTTATTTAACTTAAGAACCTGTAAGAAGACTCATTAGAGGAATACTGTGTAGTACAGGTATAGAAGAGCAAAGCTAATCTCGTACTTAGAGGTGAAGAACTCAGATATGATGGTGACCAAAGCAAAGCTGATAATATAATAATAAATAAATATTTCATGACATTCTACACAACACTATCTAGACCCATGGTAAGCATAGCTTATCTAGCTTGTGTTATGGGATCTAGAATGTGGATAAACATACTTAGATACTTTTTTTTTTTTTGTAAATACATACATATTATACATAGAAACACCCAGACCAATGCAAATATACATATTCATGCATACAAATATTTGCACTGATGTTGCTAAGTTGTACCAAACTAATTGTAATGTACATTGTAGCAGCAATCAATATTTAATTCCTAATTAAAGAAGGAAATGGTACAAATAGAAATATGTCAGCCTTGGTATCCTAGCATTTCGACATCCTAGGTATAAAAAAAACTATTCATTGATACAATTTTGGCAATAAAGAATACTAGAATTAGTGATGTGGATATCAGAGCCTATTAAATGCAAAGACAAATTATGAAATTGTTCCAGCTGTGCAGTACACTATCTTAGAAGTATACTATTGGTGATTAATTATATTATATTAAAATCAACGAAATATTTATGTGAAGTGCTTCAGTTTAAAATAATCATATCTTAACCTGAAGAGAAAATAAGCACTTTATCTCTTTGCTGATAATAATTTATTATAATTTTTAAATTATGGATAATTTATGTAACATTATGAGTACCCTCGCATATAAAGTAAGAAAAAAAAAGTAGGAAGTATGCTACAAAAACGAACATACTTTTAATTTTATTAGTTTAATTGTTACCATAACTAGTTCCACGTGAACTTTTAGAGGAGGTAGGACACCTCCACCCTACAGAATACGGCGGCTATAATAACCTTGTGTTGTATTCCCGGCAGCGAGTAGGGTAGCCAGAGCACATTGGAGAGTTTTTGTACTGTCAGTGGGAAGACCAAAAGCTTGTCCTGCTTTGTCTTTTACATTGACGGCACAGGAACTCTTGTGCTTACAAGGTTGGCAGCGCGAGTGTGACTCTTGGTGGGCTGTGTGCTTGTCTGCCAATTAAGTGGTATAAAAAAATACTTAGATCGGACGTAGCCGATTTTTTTTAACAACATGGAAAGTTAAGTATGTAAGCAAGTTGCTTACATCCTTAACTTTCTATGTTGTTATGCAAACAATACTAAATTATAAACATTTTTATGTATTTATTATTACAGAAGTGTTACAAGAGCCAGCAGTGATGGCTAAGATCTCCGATACTAAAGCAGCCAGTGAGGTGAAGTTGCTGGAAAGTTTTTACACTATGTTGCAACTCGAACCCGCCAAGGCGTTCTATGGAAAGAAACACGTAGAGCGCGCAAACAATGCGCTGGCTATAGAGACGCTCATGATTTCTGATAAGCTGTTTAGGTACTTAATTCTTTACTACATGAACTTACTCTTGTTAGATTAACTGCAAACTAGTCACTGCCATGGTAAACTAACTTAGAAGCTATATAACATAACATACATAAACTCACGCCTATATCCCCGAAGGGGTAATCAGAGGTGCTAGCACGCACATTTCGCCAGTTTATGTTTATGTCCCAGAGCCTATTGCCATTAACCGGGCACTTATAAACCTGCGAAGAATACACAGATAACTTCGAAAAGCATCGAAAAGTCATTGGTGTGTGCCATGGTAAAACCTGGGATCGAACCCGAGACCCGAGCCTTCGCACACTCGCGCCCGAACCAAGGGCGCACGCCCTTGGTTCGGGCGCGAGTGTGCGAAGGCTGTTGATCAAAAGCAGTCCGCGTATCGCGCTTGGGTAAGGGCGCGTGCCACGCACGATTCCAATGTGGGCCACTTCAAGGCGGCGTACAACAGAGCCACAAAGGTCTGCAAGAGGGCTTACGTCAGAGCGGATGCCCTGCGCATTGCACGGCTTGGTCAAGAGCTAGTGGCACATCCCACGGGCAGTCGTGGATACTGGCGACTGGCCAAAGCCGTGCAGGCCAACTTCTGTCAGCCTTCGCTGCCACCGCTGCGCTACCCTGATGGATCCCTGGCCCATGGACCGCAAGAGAAAGCCAATATGCTAGTAAATCTCTTTGCGGCCAATTCCCGAGTCGATGATTGCGGTATACAGCCGCCGACACTACCCAATGGTGACCACGTAATGCCTGAAATACGTATCAGGCAATGCGATGTCCGTGCGGTGCTTCAATCACTCGATGTCCGGAAAGCCAGTGGCCCGGATGGTATTCCAGCGGTGGTCTTACAAAAATGTGCAGCGGAGTTGTCTCCGATGCTTACGCGGCTGTACCGACTGTCCTACAGCTCGGGTACAGTGCCTTCGGCTTGGAAAGAGGCGAATGTACAGCCGATCCCCAAGAAGGGGGATCGCTCAGAGCCAGCCAACTATCGACCCATAGCCGTCACCTCAGTGCTGTGCAAGGTCTTCGAGCACATCATTAACAAACAGCTCATGCGTCACCTAGAGGATCACTCCTTAATTAATGACCGGCAATATGGCTTCAGGCCGAAACGGTCAACGGGTGATCTTCTGGCATACGTTACCCATCTTTGGGGTGAGGCTATGGACAAGCACGGCGAGTCACTGGCAATTAGTCTTGATATCGCCAAAGCTTTCGATAGAGTCTGGCACAAATCGCTACTCTCCAAGCTACCAGCCTTTGGTCTGCCTCCTAGACTGTGCAACTGGATTGCTAGTTTCCTGCGGGAGCGCCGTATCCGCGTCCTCTGTGATGGAGTTCTTGCAAATAAATGCTGGCGTACCGCAGGGGTCTGTATTATCTCCCGCTCTCTTTCTTCTGCATATCAACGACATGCTGTCCACCGGCAGCATACATTGCTATGCAGACTATAGCACCTTACACGGGAGTTATCACGGACAACCTGCGGCCAAACAGTCTGATATCGTGGAAAAAAGACAGCTTCTTGTCACTGAACTGGAGCGGATCTTAAATCACATTTCTCAATGGGGCTCTGAGAACATGGTCGAGTTCAATGCCAAGAAGACGCAGGCTTGTGCGTTCACAGCAAAGTTATCTTCTTTCCTTCCCCTTCCCACTCTTCAGAGCACGCCACTGCCACTGCAGGACAATCTCAATATCCTAGGCATGGATATTCGCTGCAAACTGAATAACAGAAATTACATCGAGAGCATCATCAAAACAGCCTCGCGGAAACTCGAACTCCTAAACAAAGTGAGACGTTTTTTCGCGCCGGAGCAGCGGTGTCTTCTCTATAAGACACAAATTCGCTCCTGCGTGGAATACTGCTCGCATCTCTGGGATGGCTCCGCGAAATACCTACTAGATGCTCTCGACAGGTTGCAGCGACGCGCGGTCCGAATTATTGGGAACCCTGAGGTCACGAACGCCCTCGAGCCTTTGCAGATGCGTAGAGATATTGCTTCCTTGGCTGTATTTTACCGTCTCTACCACGGTGAGTGTTCTGACGAGCTCTTCCAACTAATCCCACCATCTCCTTTCCTACATAGGACAACACGTGCAGGCCTTAGATGTCACCCTCACACTGTGCAGAATATACGAGCAAGAACCAAGCGGTTCGGAGACTCTTTTCTTTGCCGCACCACCAAGACCTGGAATTCATTACCAGCACACGTGTTTCCTTCTTCCTACAGTCCCGGGGCCTTTAAGCGGGGCGTGAAAAAGCATCTGATGAGGCCGCCAAGCTGAGTGCCACCATTGTAGCACTTAGTGTCTGTAATGGTGACCCTCTTTCCTGAGACTTTGCCTTTAGCTTACCATCAGGCGAGGTGAGGTCAAGTTGGCGTGTCCTATATAAAAAAAAAAAAAGATATATATCCAGCACCTTTCATAGGATTTCATAATATTGCACGCTTTTATATAGTAGAGTACGTCATTTGGGTATCATCAGTATGTTGAGTGAGTTGTGTCAGTAGTATGTTGTATCTACTATAAATAGTAAAAATGCCAACTTGTCAGTTGCACAATCATTACTTTCGAAATCGTCAGCAAAAAAATCAACAGCAATGTTGGTACAGTTTGGTCTAAAAAGCATCATAAGGCTCAATGCCCGATGAAAGAACAGCGGCCTGCAGCGGCTTTTTGAGCCGAAATTCGACAAACCATTTTAAATCGTATCTACGGGAGAAAAAGTCATAGTTATTTGAAGACGAGAAAGGAGACGTGCGACACTGCGAGACATTGCGCAACCACGTGAAACTTCTCGCAATCATTTCTAGTAAGAAACTCAGGCCGTCGCCGGCCGCTGCTCATTCAGTGGGGATTGACCTAAAGTAGTGTCTTAATTAAGCGGACGACGTCATCTTGATCACTAGTGCCACCCCCTAGTAACGAACTCTGGCCACCGCCGGCCGCTGCTTTTCCAGTGGTCATTAACCCAAAGTAGTGTCTTAAGCGGACGACGGCGCCGTCATTCTGATCACTTGTCAAGTCCTAAACATAGAACACCTGGGTTCAGCAATTGTCATCACCGATTCCTTGCTACCCCCTAGTAACAAACTGGCCGCCGCCGGCTGCTGCTCTTTCAGTGGGGATTGACCTAGTGTCTTAAGCGGACGACGTCATGTTGATCACTTCTCAAGTCGTAAACATAGAACACATGGGTTCAGCAATGGTCATCACCGACTCCTTGCCACCCCCTAGTAACGAACTTTGGCCGCTGCTCTTCCGGGGATTGACCCAATGTAGTGTCTTAAGCGGACAACGGCGTCGCCGTCATTCTGATCACTTTCAGTAATGGTCATCACTGACTCCTTGCGAGCCTATTTATACCTTTATATGCATTAGATGATATATTTTAATTACTTGCTTATTCAACAGGTGTCAGGATGTAAAACAGAGAAAAGAATATGTGACCTTGGTTGATTCGGTACGAGAAAATGGTGGCGAAGTGAGGATCTTCTCCAGCATGCATGTGTCTGGAGAACGTGAGTAGCAATACACTATAAATGAATTCAATTTATGGGGCTCCACTGCGATCTTTTGGTTCCAAGCCAAATTGCACTTGCTGATAAACGTATGAGGCTCTAAAGCGGGCTTTCTTTCTCCTATCTAGGGTGATAAGGTAATTACTCTTACCAAGTTATCTCCCCTCCCACCTACTTTCTGATTAACATACGCCTTAGGGCGTCATTACGTCTTACGTAGGAGCCATCTACTGAAAAATCTTATGATCTGACGAATGTATTTGATTACAGAATTAGACCAATTGACTGGTGTGGCAGCGATCCTCCGTTACGCAATGCCAGAGCTTGAAGACAGTGATGCGGAAGGCGACGAAAGCGGAAACAATTCTGATTAGGATATTAAATTGTTATTTATTATACTCTGTGGTTGACCCACAAAAACAAGGCTAAGCGTATATTGAAAAAAAAAAAAAAAAAAAATGTTGCTCGCACAATAAATAAAAAAGACTGCAATGCGGCATCTGAATTTCGATATACGCTTAGCCCAAAAATAGACATGTTGATCTGCTCAAGATAGCATTTTACATAGGAACAATTTGTTATGTCTGCAGTTATTTCCAATTGTTTTTGGTATTCCTATTTACGTTGGTACTAGATTTATATCAAATATAGTGTATAAGCCATATCTGTCAGTACCAAAGTAATTTGTTGCTTCTGTGACTTATATTGTGATTAACTTGTTTCATTGTTATTTAAAAGAAATGTCCTAATTTTGTAATTATTGAGATGTAAATATTAAATAATTTAGCACAATGCAGAAATAAAAAACTAAATATTTGATGGACTTGTTTTTATTGTGAACTTGATGCTTCCACGGCTTGCATCTTTTGTTTGCGTTTTTCGGCTTTCTTATCCTCTTTTACTTTTTCGTCGTGAAGACGCCTTTTCTTTCTGAGCAACCATATTTCTTTCTTACGTTGCTCCTGTCCAGCTTTCATGCTCTTGTAAAGATTCCTGTGCTTCTTGCGAACAAGTTTTTCTCGCAATCTGAAGGCTTGTTTGTCTTCAATCTCCTTTTGGTATGGATGCTCCTTATGTGTCACTCCTGTTGTAACAACCATGGCCTTTTTCTGTACAATAAAAGGTGGAATTATGATTTACACAGCTGTTTGATTGGTTTTGGATGTTAAGATAAATCCTGCTACTATTAAAAATTTGTAGATGTTTGTTACTGAATTACATATTAATGGCTAAACAGATCTTGCTGAAATTACAAGAAAGCAGTGAAACTAATTTGAGTCTTAGAATATTGACTAGATTTTAATATAAGTAATATTGATGTTGTACCTTTTCCTTGGCTAATTTCTTTTTCTCTGGATCCACATCATCCTCCTCTTCACCAGAACTGGAGTCCTGCTCTACTTCCTCCTGGTACTGTTTAGCTAATGCTTCTTCAGTGTCACCATCCTCAGAGTCTGGTTCCTCTTCTTCCTCTTTGTCTTCATCACTGGCCTCTTCTATGTCGGTGCCGGATTCATCTCCATCTGAAAAATGTATACAATAATAAATAACAGCACTTACAACTGCTGTGCCACCAATACAGTCTACTTGTCTGAAACAACAACCAACCAAAGCAACTGAATATTTTGGTATATCTTAATTTAAAAGTAATACAACTGCATGCTACAAACAATGTGTAATCGTAAATCCATACTTAATACATGGAATTCTAGTGGCAAAATTTGAAATTGATTCTAGTGACAAAACCCCACATGGTTCAATCAATTTCAATTCACTTAAAATTTTCTTTAGTGCTTAATCTTCTTTAGACAATTCGAACTTTTTACTCAGCTTTCAAAGTATTGAAATATTAAGTTTAAGGCTCCCCATGCACTAGTTAGCCTGGCTACACAATCAGTCCTAAATATAAGAGGTATGAGCTGACTGCTGCAGTTATTGTTACATGCCTGATTGACCTGCTATCAATTCAGACATTTACATGTACAACTAGAAGTAAATATCAGACAGTTACATGACTTAGTTTTATGTAAGATAATTCTGACTTACCCAATGGTTTAAAATTAGGATCCAGGAGTGCTTTCTCTTCAGGAGGCATATATACTTGATCTTTTATTTTGTCAATAAATGGTGATAGATGAGGGGGCAGTACAGCTCCCATCAGGTATTTGTTAATAGGCAGTAGAGTTCTAGCATTGACACTGTCAAATACCCACTGAGGTTGGATATAGTAGCGGGAGATGTACTGTTTGTCCATAGCTGGCCTGTCAACTATCTGGTATGCAATACTCTCATCAGACTCATCAAATGTAGCTCCCACAAAGTGATCCTTATCCCAGGACACTTCCCCACCGAAGCAACGAATAATAAACACGAGTGGTTCTCTTGGGACTTCCCTGTTTATAAAGAATTTCAAGCCTTTGAACATAGTCTTAAGTTTTTTAACTTTTTCCGCTTCTTGTTTGGCTTCCTCCAACTTTTGAGGGTCCTCATCTTCTGTGTTGAAGATGTCCATCTCAGGCAACTCTTCAGCATCATTACTACCTTCTATTCTAGCTAAAGACAAATTCATTGCTGCAATCCTCTCTGATACATATTGCTGCTCATCTATGAGGTCTTTATCTTCAGTTGAGAAAGCAGATGTTAGCTTAGGCGGGTAAACCAAGTTCAAGGAATGGTATAGTTTGAAATTTACAAATCCAAGCATCATTGTATAAAATTCCACAAATGTGGACATAATTTTGAAGTCTACTTCATCTTTATTTTGGGGCTGAAACAAAATGTAGAATATGGTTATATAGATAGTAGTTTGCCTGCACCAGAGCCCAGTTGTTTAGAAGGTGCACCAATAGAATTGGAGAATAACTTCAGCACATACATGTGGGTCCTGTACACTTTATTATACATTGGTAAAAAGATTACTTAAATCATCTATATAAAAAAAAGTACAGTTACCTGGAATGAGAAGTGATGAGGCACAATCCAAGTGATACTTTGCCCTTCAAATTCTACTTGGTAATAATAACCCTTGACAGATACAAATACTTTCCGGAGAGCCTTAGCTGTTATGACTGCATGCATAAATTCCACAGTCAATCGTCTACAAAGCATTGACTGGTCTCTGGGCACCTTCTTCAATGAAGGGAAGGTACTGAACAGGAAACAGAGTGTGAGGCAGTCATCTAAGTCCCGCAATGCATCCACAAAAGTAGGATATCGCTCCTTGACTATATGATCAATATTTATTTCTGGATAGTCACGTAAGTATTTCTTCATAGACCTGTATTCTCTCATAGCCCTTGCACGACGAATCTTTTGTTGATATACCTAAAACAGAAACATATATCTCAGTTTATGTCTAATTACAAAACTAAAATACAGTATGTAATGAGAAATTTTGATGTTCTTTACTTACTTTCATTTCCCTTAGCTTCCATATTATCGGTTCGTGCAGCAAGAATTTTATGTCTTTAGTGTGATACAATGTTTTAATGCCACCAACGCCTTTCTGAGCTCTCTTGCGGTTGCGAGGTTCTCTTGGATAGATTCCTTTTAATATGCAAATGCGTCTAAAATCCTTTAGAGACAACTGTAGTTTCTTTAAAGCAGCCTTCCTAGTCATAAACTGCGCTCCCTCTCCGGTTGAATACTGTATTAAGAAAAGATTTGTTGGTTATCTGCATAATGTAAACACGTGTGCAAAATATATCAATGTGTTTATTACCTTCTTCTTTTTCTTGGAAACCATTTTGTTTTACAGATATACGTTAACTTTTAAAGTCGTAACAGTTTTTGTAGGCCTATAGTTTATTAACTTCGCAGTTTCTAAAATCTTCACACAGTTCACGCACGCATGTTGTTAAAAAAGAAACTGTCAAGAAACTGTCAACCTGACATTGGCATACATCTATTACTTGCCATAAAAGACAAAAAAAAAAACTGTCACCAAATGTAGTGTTGCCAATGACCATTATCTGGATGTGGGGAATAAACATGAAAATCCCCAATTCTTCTCTCTCAATTCCAAGGCTTCATAAATTCAATATTCCCCCACAAATCTTTAACAAAAATTCTAATAAATGTTTAATTGTAAAACATTTGTTATAATTTTTACAAGTGAAATTCTTTACAAATATGTTTTTTCGCGCGTATTTTGTGTGTGTAGTTTTGTAAATTTCATTATTAACTCATATGCTCCAATCAGCTGGATTGGAAATAGGAAATAAATGAAAGTAAAAGCGATAATGAGTGCGCTATAATAAATAAAAGTAAAAGCGATAAATCAAAATTAAATTAAATTGTAAGACGTTAATTATTTTTATATTCCGTACCATGATACATTCAGTTTAGGTACATAAAATATTCTATTATAATATACAATTACTTACAAATTTATATACAACTATGCTAACTATACAATATATACAAAAATGGAATAGAGAAAAAGAGGGAGACTTTAGGCATCGAAAAATTCCTCCCCATCGATCTCTACTGGTACCGTGCCCAAGAGGCTGGCGGCATTACCACGCTGAATGGCGATGCCAATTTTTTGAGCGAGGTAAAGGCCAGCCTTATGGTCACGGGAAGCGTCGATTAGTCGCTTCGCTATTTCTTTGAATAGCACGCGTGCGCTTGGACCCTACGGACCCAACGTTTCGACTCCAAACGGCTCAAAAATATAATTACCAGTTAAATTGGTATATTTGCGCCGTTTGAGAGTCTCCGCTGATGCAGCAGCAGCGCATGCGCAGTCCATCGTACTTGAAAGATGGGCAGGCGCCAGGGTGTCGACGCAAGTTGCATCCCACACCAAAGGCCTACCCATCTTCCAAGGCATCAACGACATACCGTCCGGTCTCTTACCATCGTCGCGAGCCAAGCCAACAGGTTCAAGTATAGCTGGCACGCCGACGGTGACCAGAGCTCGACGGATAATGTCTTTAATGTTTGCATGTCGAGACATGCGGCCTGCGCTCCTGTTGCAAGACAATCCGTGATGTCCAAGGCTATCGACAGCTTCTCCACATAGACACCGATGCGGAGAAACATACGGTGCACCCAAACGAAGGCAAGTCGCAATACGGAAGGTCGTGTCGTCCAACATTGTTCCAATGTTGGGCGAAGGAAGTGCCTGGAGCCACACACCAGATTCCCATTCACCCACAGCCAATAGACGAGCGCGCTCAGCAGCGCTGGTAGCTGTACTGATTAAATGTTTGTTAACACCAATACTGAGCGGCTCATCCCATTGCTTTTGGGAAGATGGGTTGGCGGGCATGGCGGCAGTTGGATAAGTCATTTTTCAAGCATTTACAGCTTCGGCCTTACCTGGCACATCCGAATGAATCAGTGAAGGAGAGAATTTTCCTAACTAATTCTTCAGTGCCATAGACCGACGACAAAAATGCTGGCATACTTACATCTGCAATTTAGGCCATCGAGGCCACTGGCAGACCCACTCCGGAAAGAGCCAACGGCTGCTATCACGTCCTTGGCTGAAACATTGAGATAATCAGCGTCTGACTCCAGAGGCTCAGGGAAGGAAAGGTTATCAGCAGGTGATGGGTGCTTGCTTTGCAAATCTGCCAGAGTATCTGGCGAGCATGGCGCTATAACATCACTGCTGAATAAAAGCCTTGCAGCTCCCCTAATGACACCTTCTCTTAACTTGGACTCTACATAGTGGTAAATAGAATTTTTATGGAAGGTGGTGAATTTTGGATCAAAAGTATGAGATAGAGAGCAGTTCTCTTTTATTTGTGTAGTTAGCGATTTTTTGGTGGCCTGGTCTTTCGCAACATGTAGAACCCTATTAGGGAAGAAGAGTAATTGTTCCCAAGCGCTTTGAGAGTTCTCCCGGACTACCACGGCTATACACCGGGTAAGGTTCAGTGATTCCGTACCGCAAAAGGAAAACAAACAGACACGTCATCACTTCATCGTAAAACTTTTCCTCAGATGTGCGTCTAAGTCACTGCCATAAAAATATATAGGTACCTAGATGATGGGCTGTTTGCGCACTCGCGAGTATCAAGGAAATCAGGAACCAAACTTACTGCCAGGAATGTTACGTTTATCTTTATTCAATAAAATTAGTATAAATAATAATTTAAAAATACTGATAACACTTATCAATTACGACTTGTGAGTTCAGGTCTGGAATACATGTACAAATTTCCCGTATTTTCCCCTCATAAGCCCAATCCCCGAAAATTCCCCAATCGGGTAGAAAATCCCCACAGTTTAGGGAATTGCCCACACATTGGCAACGATGACAATATGACACTTGAAAAATTTTTTGGCCATGGATACAGACCTTTATAGCTATTTTTGACATTTCTTCGTGTCAGTGTTGCATGTGTTGATATGATAATAGCATGGTGCCATACCATGTAAGTAAAATAAAAGGTAAGAGATAAAACACAAACACAAACACATAATGATGTTTCTATTCAGAATTTTTATTAGAAATGAAATAAAAAGTTTTATATTAAGGTTAAGTACATTATAATTATTCTAAGTTTTTGTAATTTCTTCTTCGCTAGTATTTGGAGCTGACGTCGATGTAGAAGGTGTGGTCGTGCTTTGGTTTAGGATCCATGCACTTGGGTCTGCCAGTACATACATGGGATAACCGTATGGGGGCCACATAGGTGACATGTGATGCGCCATGACTGAACTAGCCGTATCGTCACTAAGTCCTGCATCTTTCAAAATTGTCATTGCATTAGAATATGCGGACATCATTTGTGGATAAAACAATTGAAAAGGATATTGGTAAGGATAATGTGAAGCAGTTGAGCTTGAATCACACTTAGTGGCTGAGTTCTCTGAAGGATTTAACGCGACCGGATAAGCGTATGGGTATGAAGCTATAGGATTATTTTCACTAGATGGCACAGGTAACACGTAGGCATATTGAACTGGAGGACTAGGGGCTGGGCTGGGCACTGCGGTACGCTTCTGTTTTGAGCTTTCATCAAGGAGTGTAGTAAAGCTTGGGTATGGTATGGGTAGCGCTGCTTGGGCTTGAGTAGTGGCTGCAGGCAGGAAACTGATGGGCTGATCTACCATCCACTGAGTTTTCACTCCATTGTCTTCTGTAGCTGCAACGAATAGATCTCCTTTTGACCCATCGCTGGAAGGTTTTACGTAGAGACCGTGAACAGGATTAAGACTTGTACTGCCCCAGTAACCTGGAGCGCTCTTCACGAACGTTACCAGGAACGAACTTAAGATGACGCTACTGACAGCGTACATTATGTTATAGGTGTCGCCTTAATAAAATGCAACAATGATGAATGATGAATTTACAGTGCAAATACACATTTTATACTTATTAGATGTTAAGAAAAGGTAAGAAAAAGAAGATCATATCTACAAGACTTATGGAAGCACGTTTAGATGTGTTGTTTCAATGATTTCGCTATCTTGATATTATGATAAAGATTGTACTGGGATGTTCTATCTTCACGATACTAAGATGTAAAAAAGTCAATAAAGGTTTCGAAATCAGTGACAAAGAGAAAAGAGAATAGACAGATATCTATTGGTAGCTATAGAATAGGTAATAATTGGTACCTACCTAGGTACCTATGTACACTTAAATTATTTTGTGAAAGAAGCTATGCAGTATTTTTTTAGCCCTAACTTAGTTGTTCCATAAATTGTTTCGTTAATTTTGGTGCGTCAAAACAAACCAACTGAAGTTGTTCGGCTGCGCTTTGTTTTAGCTTTGTTACTGTGAAAGTGTATGGGAGTATTAGTTTTTTATTTTTTATACCACTTGGTTGGCAGACAAGCACACGGCCCACCTGATGGACGCGTGCAACACAAAGGGAGTCTTTCGTTCTTGCGCTGTCGATCCTGTAAGCACAAGAGTGCCGCCAGTGTAAAAGACAAAGCAGGACAAGCTTTTACTCTTTCTATTGACAGCACAAAAGCTCTCCAGTGAGCTCTTTGTGTTTAAATGTGTTTAAATATGGTAACTATCTATGGTAATCTCAATAGCATTAACGAAAAATTACCCTGAAAAGCGTAGCTGGATGTGGAAAGAGTAGGGTTGGGTGTGGAGTACCTACATTGGGCGGTGGTCTAAGGCAAATCTATTCATTGAATCATATTATCTATATTGACTTTAATCAGATTTTGACGAGATATAGAAAATCGCTCGAATTCAAATAAAATAATACCTTGGTCTTCTACCGACTCAGTGTAGGTATACAGACGACCTTTGTGGCATAGCAGTACCACAGATAACATAATATAATTCTTATGCAGTAACTACCTAGAGCGTTCGATTGCTAAATCAAAGGTCGCGGGTTGGATGTTGATTTAAAAAAATCAGAATCAGTACGACCGGCTGCATAAATAACCACAAACTTATAGCGTTCTAGGAACTTACCATTTCGAATCTCGGCATAGAGAGTATCTCACGGAGTTGCTTGAGTGGTACTTGTATAAGTGCCAAACACTAGCAACTCCGTGAACCAACCATTAATTCCCATTAACATAAGTATCTATAATAATGGACATTAATGGGTGGTTTGGAGCAATTATCACTTTCGCAGGGTTAGATTTTGGGAGATCTAGAATAAGTAAGAAACTTAGACGATTGTGAGTTTAATTTGGTTCGGTAGTTTTCCGATAGTTATATAAAGATACTTGTTACTGCTATGATAGTACAGTTTAAAGAACTCACTGTTCTTTATGCTGATGATAGTAAAATCAGATAATGTATGACGTAAATGGTGACGATGAAAAAAACGATTCATGAACAATCAAACATTACATATAAAATTTATTGACAGTGTAGGTACACTACATATTGACACTATTGATAGCTGTAAGTACCTACAGATGTTTTAAATTATGAGAAATGACGTCAATTTCGACAATGCTGATAATAAGTTATAGTTGACATTTTGCAGTCTGGCTAGACAGGGAATTCATCCTCACACTTTGCGACCTGAGACGGTTCGCACTGTGCGATATGAAAGAAACTTCATCCCCCGCACACTAAAGCTGTGGAATGAACTCCCTGCTGCGATTTTCCCAAACGCCTACAATAGAGTTCTCAAGAGGGGCTATAAAAGGTTTCTTCAGGGTCGGCAGCGCGAGTGTAACGCTCCTGGTGTTGCACACGTCCATAGGCCACGGATACGACTTCCCATCAAGTGGGCCGTGTACTTGTCTGCCACCTAAGTGGTATAAAAAAAGACAGGTTCAATTAGTTAACTTTAAAGGGAAGATTGTAGGTACATTCATTCATTATGGGTTTTGGGTAGTTACCTACTACCCTGCTACTTCCATTAGGAGACAAGAATTATCTTATGAGAATATTTAATTCGATTGACAGAAGATTGTGAGTTTTAGGAAGATGTCTTTATTTGCAATGATCACTTGTTTCACGAAATCATTAACTCTGTAACTCAAGCACATTAGAGCCGACCCTTGTGTTTCTACCTACTTCAAAACACATTCTTTAAAGTATTAGTCCTACCTACAGGTAGGTATGCTTTAAACTTTTAGCTTAGTATTATAACTAATTAAAAGCTTAAAAGGTGCTAGAAGTTAGAACTATGTCTTTCTGTAGGTACTTACTTATACGACAGGATACGAAGTCTTTGTATTCCATTAAAACAGTCGTTTCACGATTCAGGTTCGATCCCCGCTCAGTGCAAATATTTGTATGCATGAATATGGGTATTTGCATTGGTATGGGTGTTTCTATGTATTATGTGTATGTATTTACAAAAAAAAAGTATTTAGGTATGTTTCGTATTCTAGATTCCATAACACAAGGTCTGCGTTGTGTAGAATGTTGTAGAATATATATTTATTTATTTATTTAATGTGCAGTCGACAAAGCTGATACAGTTGCATGTTTACATACAATTTTACCTATATGAAAAAAAGCAATAATATTTTTTTTTTCGCCTGTACCTAGCGATTCAAAGCGCTATACATCGAATGAAGATCGCATGATAGATGGTGGGCCATAAACTGTCTAGTACAGAGGTGGGCAAACTTTCTTGGTGGGAGTCAGAAAGTTTAAAAGATTTTAGAGGAAGGCCAGAATTATATACTGTGAACTCTCCCCCCCGGCGATGCGACTGGTTATGTCAAACCCGAATCGACTAAAATGCACAGCATCTGTGGGTCGTTGCCGGAGGTGAGATTGGCATATCTCTCGCACCCCAGCTGACCAGGGCCATCTCAATCGAAAGGGCCATCTTCGTGAGGATTTTTATTCCAAGGCCCTACTACGGTAGCCGTGTGAGATATATGAAACTGCTTTTGATTTGTCATAATATTTTCGAAGGCAGGTTCAGGCTCTGGTGGAGTAACTTTTAGCTCAGCTTTAAGTGATTTTAGACAACCCCAAGTCTCATTTATAAATTGGTTCTCTCCTTTCATTTCTTTATTTTCACAACACAATCTACTTCGCAGCTAAAACCTTCTTTACCTAAGCGTCTATTATTTTTATCCGACTACGGCGAAGCAAAAGGAGGGTTATGATTTTGACAGGCTATGTATGTATGTATGTAGGTTCATTTGTGCCCTCATAGCTCCTCAACCACTTATTAGAACTGGACAAATAGGGTATCGTTAGAAGCGTCTTAGTCATCCGCTGGTTATAGCTTATATAATATGTCTCCTATGCGCCCTCTAGCGGTCATAAAAAATCAATTTGTGATAAATATATCGTGTTTAGTATCAACAGAAATGGCTTAATTGGAACATTTCAAATATGTATTTTCTTTTTTTTTATACCACTTAGGTGGCAGACAAGCACACGGCCCACCTGATGGAAAGTGGTTACCGTGGCCTATGGACGCTTGTAACACCAGAGGAGTCAAGTCGCGCTGCCAACCCTGTAAATACAGAGTTTCTGTGCCGTCTGTGTAGAAGACAAAGCAGGACAAGCCTTTAGTCTTCCCACTGACAGCACAAATTCTCCAGTGAGCTCTGCCTACCCTACTCACCGCTGGGAACACAACACGAAGTTATTATAGCCGCGGTATTCTGTAGGGCGGTGGTACTTCCCCAGTCTTGTCTTGCTTGTCCCAAAACAATATAAATAATAAAATAAGATTAAAACTAAAACTCGACTGCTGAAAAATCACTTTAAAGGGTGTTAAACAAGGAAATATCAAGGATAGCCGTTTTCACGATATCTTTCGATGCGGCGAGTCTCCTCGCCGGATCGCCACCATGGATCCTGGAAGCGAGATCCCTTTCGGCGGTATACCGGTTCCGAAAGGCGGCGCGTGAGCGACCCCGAGCCCGAAGAAATTCGGGCCGTGAGATCCCGGCTCTACAGGGAAATGGTGGCGGAATGGGAGCTACGACTTGGGCGACCAGGCGCAGGGCACGCCGTAGTAGCGGCGGTAAGACCCATCATGGGGGAGTGGCTAGAGAGGCCACACGGCAGCCTCTCGTACCGTCTGACGCAGATGATCACCGAGCACGGGTGCTTCGGAAAGTATCTGCGTCGGATGGAGAAAGAGCCAACGTCCGAGTGACATCACTGACACGCGAGCGAGGACTCAGGGCCGCACACGCTCACCGAGTGTCCGGCGTGGGAAACGCCGAGACGGGAGTTTGTGGCGGCCCTGGGAGTGAGAGTTCTCACGCTCTCCACCTTGGTCGCGGCGATGGTCAGCTGCGCGGATGCGCGGGTGGCCGGCGCCCCCTTCTGCGACCAAGTAATACTCGTGAAGGAGGAGGCGGAGCGGGAGCGACGAAGGAACGCAAGCCAAGCTGCCCGCGTACGAAGGCAACTCGGGCGTCTGAAGTCGATGAACGACCTTCGCCCCCCATGAGCGCAGGCCTGGGGGTGACAGGTGGAGCCACCTGTCACCCTGGCAGAAGCAGGCCGCGGTCGCCTGGCGCGCCTCCCCGTTTCCGGGGACGAGTTGGGGACTCTGTAGTCCCCACACCCGAGAAGAGGGCCAGATCGTGAGAGATGGCACTGGGTCGGCCGGGATGCGAGGGATATGCTTGTCAACCTCACCTTCGGTAATCAAAACGACCCACAGGCGGCGTGCGTTTTAGTCGGTTCGAGTCCGACATAACCTCTCTCACCGGCTCCGGTGGAGAGGTATCCGTGGGGATTTTGCGCACGTAAAAAAAAAAGGATAGCCGTTTTTCAGTAGTCGGGTTTTAGTCTTAAACTTTTTTTTTATAATAATACTAATTTTACTTTGTACTTCCGGACTGCCAAAATATAATTATCGCGAGTTTGATTGTTTTGTTTTGAGCGCACTAACCTCTGAAGGTAGTGGAATTTAATTTTTTTTTTCTAGACAAGGAATAACAATAAAAAAAACATAACATAATATAAACTCACGCCTATATCCCCGAAGGGGTAGGCAGAGGTGCTAGCACCCACATTTCGCTAGTTTATGTTTAGGTACCTATGTAATAGGTGGCGAGCCTATTGCCATTAACCGGGCACTCATAAACCTGCGATAAATACACACATAACTTCGAAAAGCATCGAAAAGTCATTGGTGTGTGCCATGGTAAAACCTGGGATCGAACTCGAGACCTCGTCTCAGCAGTCCATTACTAATACCACTAGGTTTCCGCGGCAGAAAGACGCGGGTTGACGCGTGATGCAATGCGACACGGTGGTCCACCTTGCGAATAAAGAGTTGGTGCCTACGGCGAGGAAAACCGCCAGGTAAATTTAGTGTATAATAATAGAATAGGCAGGAAATTCATACTCACACATTGTGACTTTTGTTTTTAATGTGCGCAAAATCTACACGGAGAACCGCACCACCGGGACCGGAGGGGCAGGTTATGTCGGACTTGAACCGACTAAAACGCACGCCGACTGTGTGGGCCGCAGGTTTAGGAGGTGAAATTATCTGAGCGTAGAAAAATATCGGACATAACGTTTCTAATCTCTTTATTTAATGGTACAACAGAGTTGCCAGAACTGGTATCTAAGGTGGGCCTATACGCACCATCATTGTTTCTGCGCAGGCCAAACTTATTGTACGTCCCTATAGCAAGAACTATATACAACATTCATACCTATTGCGAGCATGTCGTTCTTTTAATGTGGCATGTCGGGAGGTTGATTTGGATTTATTTTGCACTAGTGTTACTAGAATGAAGAAAGCACTATGTCATCAATACTTTGAATGATTTTCATTATCTCTAATATAGTTTCCTAATTTCTAAAATAACTTAATTTGTCTTGAGAGTTTTTTGAGCATTAGCATGTAAAGATGTAATAATACCTAAATGTGGAAACTGATAATTGGCCTTCATACTATTAATTATATAATATTGAACCTTTTTTAGCTGTAAGTTTCCCTAAAATTGTAAAATAAAATAAAATATCCCTCGCACCCCGGCCGGTTCAGAACCGTCTCTTATGAGACGACCCTCTTCTGGTGTGGGGACCACGGAGTCCTCATCTCATCCCCGGGTATGGGAAGGCGCGCATCGCGCACCACATCCGCGACTTGCTTCTGCTAGGGTGGCAGGTGGCTCCATCTGTCACCCCCAGACCCGCGCCACACATTGCGTCCTGAGACGGTGCGCACTGTGTATAAAAGAAACTTTATCACATTCCCAAGCGACTACAATATGGAGTTCTTCAAGAAGGACATTAGAAGGTTTCTTCAGGATCGGTAGCACGAGTGTAACGCCCCGGGTTTTGCATACGTCACGGTAACCATTTCCCATTAGGTGGGCAGTGTGTTTGTCTGCCACCTAAATTCTATAAAAAAATAGATATGCGGAAATATGCCAATACAAGTTGGTGCCAGTTTATTGAATCGAAATGTAGCACAAGACCAATGTTTTCTATGTCACGTATTTTGTACCTAGAAACCAAGGTTGTTTGAATTAGCTGTCGTCGCATTTTTATAATAGGTACTCGGTAGTATCAAGTCACGTAGGTATTTAGGTTTCATCAAAAGCAAAAAAGAACACATTTAGCCTACAGGCAAAGCTAGATTTCAAAATAGGTACCTATTTTTATGATATGTTGAGATTCCTTGGTGGGAACTTCTGAGCTTGAAAAAGGTTGTCTACCTACTGCAATTTTTTCCGCTTTTTCCGCCCAATTGAGCAGTCCGACTGGGGAAGTACCTCCCGCCCTACAGAATACCGCGATTTAATAACTTCATATTGTGATCCCAGCGGTGAGTAGGGTAGCCAGAGCTCACTGGAGAATTTGTGCTATCAGGACAAAGGACAAAGCAGGACAAGCCTTTAGTCATCCCACATGACTAAAGGCTTGTCCTGCATTGTCCTCTACACTGACGGCACAGAAACTTTGTGCTTAAAGGGTTGGCAGCGCGAGTGTGGCTTCTCTGGTGTTACACACGTCCATAGGCCACGGTAACCACTTTCTATCAGGTGGGCCGTGCGCTTGTCTGCCACCTAAGTGGTATAAAAAAAAATCAGAATTTTAGTTATTTGTACAATACTTTTTTATTAATACTTTGGTGTTTTCACCTTGTTTTCACTCATATGGAGGTGGATTATCAGTTTACATACACGCAATCATAAAATACGATAGGTAAATACAAACATACCTACAGATTTTTTTTCACGTGCGGAAAATGCCCACGTATACCCCAACCACCGGAGTCGGTGGGAGAGGTTATTGTGGACTCGAACCGACTAAAACGTGGGTCGTTGCCGAAGGTGAGGTTAACAGGCATATCCCTCGCACCCCGGCCGACCCAGAGCCATCTCTCTCGATCTGGCCCTCTCCTCGGGTGTGGGGACCACAGAGTCCCCAAGTCGTCCACGGACACAGGGAGGCGCACCGCCGCTGCAGCCTGCTTCTACCAGAGTGACAGGCAGCTCCACCTGTCACCCCCAGGCCTGCGCTCTGGGGTGCGGAGGTCATTCATCGACCTCCGACCTTCGAGTTGCCTCAGTACATGGGCAACTTGGCTTGCGATCTTTCTTCACAAACATACAGATTTGGACTAGGTACTTGTAACTTTTTTTGAAAACACAAGTAGAAAACCACTCTTCCCGTGGGCGTACAGAATGGTTTATTGTTGTGCCTGATATAAGATACAGCAGTTAGGTAGGTAGGTAGTTATAGTTAGTCCACAGTTGTAATCGACGTAGCTCCACTATAAACATATAATTTTATATTATATGAGATTCAAACAATATATTTCTCCTTTCGGTAAAATTGAAAATGTTAGCAATAATAATGTTGTTACTGTGTGCAAAAGTAACATTTCCATTTCGAACGTCTTTCTGTATTCGGAAGAACGAAGAGTTTTCTTTATGTGGGTGGAAATGTCCGGCAACGTGTGTTAATTTGAGGATGCTTGTCACAGGTACTGTTTTCTGTCAGTTAGCTCTTCATCTTCTTGAGGACTTATGAAATTGAATCGCCTTATTAGCGTTCTCGTACAAGGTGATTAAGAGATAGGGCTGTTTAACATCAGATAGATATATATCTACAGCCCAGACTCAGATGCATGACTTTCAGACAACAATAGTGCGCGGAAGACGGCAATAGGCTCACTCCCTACTACGTGGGACCGATTTCAATGATTTGTAAAATGTGGGTGTTCATTAAATTCTTCCCTAACCCTCGGCGGATAAAGGCGTGATTATATATATGTTTTAGCAACGGAAAAAAAGGGTTTCTAGCTGAGGGTTTTTTTGCAACATTTGTGAGTCAAGTGGCGATGGTACATTCGTGGACCTAGACCTAGTATAAATACACGACTATAATTATATAATACTGTCAATGGGAAGACCCAATGCTTGTCTGTCTTGTCTTTTACACGGACGGCACAGAAACTCTGTGAGCTTACAGCGCGAGTGTGACTCCCTTGGTTTTGCACACGTCCATAAAGGCCACGGTAACTACTTTCTATCAGGTGGGCCGTGTTCTTTGCCACCTAAGTGGTATAAAAAATCATCAAAAAATGATTTTATTCACATAATTGAGTAATTTAGCTTTATTAATTTATATAATCGAGGAACAAACTTAAATAGAGAATAATCCTACAAAGCGAAGGGTGCAGCTAATTAGAAGGAAATCGGCTTGTACGGGGGGGACTACCATCCGACCGTATAACAGATGAGGTTGATTCAACCCTTAGGCCGCATAGACTCGTGTGACTTAGGATCGCAAGACAAGCTGCCCGCGTACGAAGGCAACTCGGGCGTCAGAGGTCGATGAACGACCTCCGCCTCCATGAGCGCCGGCCTGGGGGTGACAGGTGAAGCCGCCTGTCACCCTGGCAGAAGCAGGCCGCGGCGGCGGCGCGCGTGGCGCGCCTCTCCGTTTCCGGGGACGAGTTGGGAACTCTGTAGTCCCCACACCCGAGAAGAGGGCCAGATCGTGAGAGATGGCCCTGGGTCGGCCGGGGTGCGAGGGATATGCCTGTCAACCTCACCTTCGGCGACCAAAACGACCCACAGGCGGCGTGCGTTTTAGTCGGTTCGAGTCCGACATAACCTCCTCCACCGGCTCCGATGGGGAGGTATCCGAGGGGATTTTGCGCACGTAAAAAAAAAAAAAAGACTCGTGTGACTACTCATATTACTTATCAAAATAATATAATGTCAATCTGTGATATTAAATACAGTTGCCTGATTGTAGAATATTGTCCTTCGACGTGGGAATGTCGGGTTGGGTGTCGATGCTCAGCTGGCTACATTAGGGATGAATATACAAAGGAATGTGTTCTAGTACAAGACTGCCCAGGTAAATAGATAAATATATGTGAATCATTTATGCTAATATCACAGTATAACGAAACAGATGGCCGATGCAGCAAAAAAGTTCTGGAATGGCGACCGCGTACGGACAAACGTAGCGTAGGACGCCCAACGGCCAGGTGGAAGGATGACCTCATGAAGGTCGCCGGGAAGCACTGGATGCGGGCTGCTTTAGATCGGTCATTCTGGAAGTCTGTGGGAGAGGCCTATGTTCAGCAGTGGATGATATGTGGCTGACATGATGATGATGATGATGAACGAGTCTTGACAGTGTAAGTACTTAGTCACAGTCAGAGTATAAGTTCGTTAGACTGTGCTAATAATAGGTAAACATATGAAATTGCCGTTTTTTTGAAAAAAATGGAGGAAACGCAATTTTCAGTTCATTTTTGCATTTCTTTTAGGAATGATAAATCCAAATTTCATCATTATTTTTGTGTATGAATGAGACAATATTAAGCTAACAAACACTATTATTACATTTTTAAAAAGTGACAGCTGTAAAAAAGTAATACGAAATTTATCATCAAAATGGATAGCATTTAGGAAGTACTGTTTTCGAAGATCGAATTTAATTTATCAAGCGGCCAATAGAAATAAATTAATACAGAGTTGTAAAATATTGAAATCAAGTTTCAAACAAAATATAAATAATGGAAATAGCTATTAAATTACAGGAATAACGAACTCATGAATCTGTAAGAAAATTTCGGCAATCTCATAGGTAAAGACCTAATATTGACGACGAAGTCCCCGAGGTCACTTGGGTAGAACTGGAGCTGGCGGTGCGAAGGCTTAGAGCCAAGAAAAGCACCGCCCCGGGATCCGAAGGTATTCCTGGCCGCGCGTGGGTCCTAGCTCTGGGAGAAGACGGTCTCGAACCCCGACTGAGAGGGTTCCTCAGCGCATGCAAGGAGCGGGGCCAGTTTCCGAAGATGTGGAAGACGGGGAAACTGTTGCCTCCACAGGCGGCGTGCGTTTTAGGCGGTTCGAGTCCGACATAACCTCCACCACCGGCTCCGGTGGGGAGGTATCCGTGGGCATTTTGCGCACGTAAAAAAAAAAGGTAAAGACCTAATATAACTATATAACTAGTCTTCACAGCATAAATACTAAGTCACAGTCAGAGTATAATTCGTTAGACTGTGCTAATATCATAATGCGAAAGTAACTTCGTCTATCTTTCTGTTACGGCTTTACGCCTAAACTACTTAACCAATTTTGATGAAATTTCATACAGAGATACAATGGAGCTTGGGTAAGGACATAGGCTATGTTTGGTCGCGATAACCGAAATCCACGTGACCGGAGCCCCAGACAATACCGGTAGTAGTAGATACCAAAGAAAGCTTGCCCAATACAGACAAAATGTTATGGTTATAAACGAATGTATTCACGTTACTAATGGCTGGTTTTTTTTTATTGTACCACTTAGGTGGCAGACAAGCACACGGTCCACCTGATGGAAAGTGGTTATCGTGGCCTATGGACGTTTGTAACACCAGAGGAGTTCTGCCAACCCTGTAAATACAGAGTTTCTGTGCCGTCAGTGTAGAAGACAAAGCAGGACAAGACTTTGGTCTTCCCACTGACAGCACAAATTCTCCAGTGAGCTCTGGCTACCCTACTCACCGCTGAGAATACTACACGAAGTTATTATAGCCGTGGTATTCTGTAGGGCGGAGGTACTTCTGCAGTCGGACTGCTCAATGGGGCGGAAATACCGCCGTGTCCTACCTCCGTGAAACCGTGGCTGGTGCTCAAGTTGCGAATTCTCGATTGCAAGTCTGACGCCTTGACCACTAGACTACTGCCTAAAACGTAGCCGAAGAAGTTCTGTGCAACACCATGACAATTTTTTTTATATAGAACACGTCAATTAGACTTCGCCTTGCCTGATGGTAAGCTGAAGGCAAAGTCTATGGGTGGCAACACTAGTTATATACAAAGACTTGGAACCCATGGTCTGCTCTCCTACGAGGAGTAGAGTATCGTCGCTCTCCCTTCCATATTTTCTATTTTTCATGGGAGCTACTTTCTTCTTATCTCCAACTACGAAACGCAAACCTGCCTATATCCTTCATGGCTTAGTCAATCTTAGGTACCTGTGTAACCTTGCAGATAAGGTTGCCCTGAGCCCCGAAGGACATCAAGATAGGGTCCTACAGACCCTTTAAATACGTATCTACTCTTTACTATTAAGATACGTAAACAGAACAATTACTATACATACATACAATGTAGGTCATATTATAGTGAACATAATAATTTTACACTTTTGTTGCGCTCCATGTCGTTTTGTTGACGCTACAAAATTTTTATTCCGCGTATAAAATACGTGATTGTTATAAAATGTAATTCTGTAGCAGTTTTGCAATATGCATATATTTATTGATAACATTTCGAGCGCGTACAAATTCTTTTATTTCTTTGAAGTTGAAAGAATTAAATCTTTTCGTAATCGGATACAATATGTCCTTAAATTAGCTCCTATGCATGCATGTGTTGTTATGTTGGTATAATAATGTCGAGGATGACGTGGCGATAGAGCGTTCGACTGTTACGTAAGAGGTTGTGGGTTCGATTCCCGCTAGGTAGGTACTTTCGGTGCGCCTAGTGCTTAGTTCTACGTACAGTAATATATGTACTAGCTGTTGGCCACGGCGCTAGTTTGGTATCCGTTCCCGCAGCTCATGGGAACCTATTCCCGGAACAAAATATATGATAGGGGCCTACATATTATTCCAGATAGTAATTTATTCCTGTTCCAAATTCCAGAAACATAGGGCGTAGAACGTGATTGAATAACAAACATCCCAACATAATCAGATACTTTTACATATTAGTACGATTTACAAAAGAAAATTTAAATCATGTATGTTTATCCACTTTCTAGAACCTATATTACAAGCCAGTTAAACTATGCTCATATAGGGGCTATATAGTTTATTACCTGTGGTCCAATCGCTGAGTCCTACTGGTTGTTTCAAGGGTCCGTTTTTGCCCGTGGTTCTATCCATTGGATCATCGTTATAAAAAATTTAAATTATATTGGCACTGGTCCAGCTGGTTGAGTAGGACCAATTGACTAGGCAATATTTCTGTACGTGGTACTACTATATATATTTACTTATGTCAAACTAGTTGACTCGCCCCAGCTTCGCGAGTGGCATACCTATTTTGAAACCTTACATCACCCTTAAAGTGGTAATTTTTTAGTTTTCAAATAATGTATGGGAATCTGCAGGATATATTGACATTTATGATCACTGCTCCGCTCCCTTATGTAGTAACGTGATGATATATAACATAAACCTTCGTCGATGAACGGACTATTTAACGCAAAAATAATTTTTCAATTCGAACCAGTACCTAGCTACTGACATTAATCTTCAGCTTAATAATATTAGTAAAGATGAAACGAAACTGACAGACTTGCATGAAAGAATTAATGACAGTAGACAGTAGCAGTAGTTTTTGTAGGAGGTAAGACACGGCGGTATTTCCGCCCAATTGAGCAGTCCGACTGGGGAAGTACCTCCGCCCTACAGAATACCGCGGTTATAATAACTTCGTGTTGTGTTCCCAGCGGTGAGTAGGGTAGCCAGAGCTCACTGGAGAATTTGTGCTGTCAGTGGGATGACTAAAGGTTTGTCCTGCTTTGTCCTCTACACTGATGACACAGAAACTCTGTGTTTACAGGGTCGGCAGCGCGAGTGTGGCTTCTCAGGTGTTACACACGTCCATAGGCCACGGTAACCACTTTCCATCAGGTGGGCCGTGTGCTCGTCTGCCACCTAAGTGGTATAAAAAAAAAGTAGAGGAACCTCGTGAAGTATGTAAGGATAGAGTTAAATGGCGGGCTGTAGTCTCTGCCTACCCCGGAGGAAAATAGGCGTGATCGTGTGTACGTATGTAACTAATATTTAGCCTTGTGCAGTATGTCTTAGAATATTATTTCAGACTCGATAGTTTTGAATATCTGAAACGTCAATGGCTTAGTGGTTAAGGAGTCGGCCTTACTATCGACAGGTCCCGGGTTTGAATCCGACGACGAATACCGATACACTTCTCCTTGAGATTTTGAACTCTTGGATGCAAACGTAGACTTCCTGTTTTCTTAAAGATAATCAAAATTACTAATATTCCTCTAACCCCATCAGTTAGATTGCTTGTGTTAGTAGTGGGTTCACATCAGTATTCGTCGTCGGATTCAAACCCGGGACCTGTCGATAGTAAGGCCGACTCCTTAACCACTAAGCCATTGACACTTCAGATATTCAAAACTATCGAATCTGAAATAATATTCTAAGACATACTGCACAAGGCTAAATATTAGTTACATACGTACACACGATCACGCCTATTTTCCTCCGGGGTAGGCAGAGACTACAGCCCGCCATTTAACTCTATCCTTACATACTTCACGAGGTTCCTCTACTTTTTTTTTATACCACTTAGGTGGCAGACAAGCGCACGGCCCACCTGATGGAAAGTGATTACCGTGGCCTATGGACGTGTGTAACACCAGAGAAGTCACACTAGCGCTGCCGACCCTGTAAGCACAGAGTTTCTGTGCCATCAGTGTAGAGGGCAAAGCAGGACAAACCTTTAGTCATCCCACTAACAGCACAAATTCTCCAATGAGCTCTGGCTACCCTACTCATCGCTGGGAACACAACACGAAGTTATTATAACGGTATTCTGTAGGGCGGAGGTACTTCCCCAGTCGGACTGCTCAATTGGGTGGAAATACCGCCGTGTCCTACCTTCCACAGAATGCATGTTCTGCTTTTCGTTTGACTTATACGACTTTTATGAGAGCGACTACCGTGTAACCTCCCCGGTACGGGACAGTACCCCAAGAGGATAATCTGAGCCTGATCCGTCAATCAGCAAATTAAGTTAACTTGACCCCGAAGGTCTTGGCGGGCCCCCATGAACACCCAAAACAATGAAACTAAAAATATTCTATTTTATGTAATTTAGAGGAAGCTCTTGAAGTATGTAAGGATAGAAATAACTGACTGTTGACTCTGTCAACCCCGGAAAAGAATAAGCGTGAGGGTAAGTATAAATAGTAACATAACATAATCACACCATTCTCTCACCGGAGTATGTTAATTTACTTTATTTTTAATTCTACAATACTTATACGATTCAGGATTACAAAACTTGAGCTATACGATATAAACTTCAAGATTTTTGATTACTTTTCTTCGCAGAGGGGTTCGCCACAGACGTCTTTGTCACCAAAAATCGCAGTTCCTTTTTGTTCAGAGGTGCATTTATATTTGCATACAGGCATAATGTTAGATTAATGCTTTTTAGTGTCATTAGATTACGTCACGTCAGAGAATAATCAATGTGTAACCATTTAACAATATAAAGTAGGTTACACTGGCGTCCCAATTCCACACTTTAGCGAGATTAAATATCTGACTTGACAATACTTTCTCGGTCAAGTATATTGCAACCTAAGTAATTCGGAACACCATATGATGTAGGAAAACCAATTGTAATTTGTGTATAAATATTAGTGTAGCATTGATCTTGGAGTTCACAACATTCTACAATGGCAGTCCTGTCTTACGCTTGTACGTTCGCTGCTATTGCGTTGACCGTCACCGGCGCACCATACACGGATTCAGAAGAGGCTCAACTAGCGAAGCAATATTCAGATGAATATCATCACCAATACTTGAGGGAACCACGATCAAAAATCATTCCACAATTTGTGACGCCCTGTGCTGCTGCCAATTCGATACGCCTTCCACCCTATGGTCCTTCATATAATCTCAACAATCCATACAATTTCAACATCAACAGGTATCCATTACCTCATTATGGGTATGGAGGACCACGTTTCCGCTCCGTGGATGAAGAAGTGATGGATCCAGAAATGCTAGCATTCTCTGACGCGGATCAAATTCAACACGAACAAGCTATGATGATGGAACATAACCCTGCAGCGAGATTTGGGTCTTTGCTACCACCTATAGCACCAGTACATCCAGGTTTGGCGGTCCACGGTCCGGTACTTTCGTCAGCATCTGGTTCAGCTTATGGAATATTCCCGAACGCCAACGTCGGAGGTTGCAGCATTCCTTTACTGTTGAGCTGTTCGCCGTCGATAACATCTGGACATTTGGCAGCGTCTCCCGGTCTATCGCCAGTGATAGCGGATTCCTACAGATTGGCAGAAGAACCGTCGCATTATGAGCAGGCTGTTAATAGATATCCTGAACATTCTGAGGAGATGTTGAACCAGCATTTGGAACCTGTTCATAAAACTGGACACGCGCAACAAGCTCATGCGCAACAAGCACATGCGCAAAAAGCTCACGTGCAGCAAGCTCATGCCTAGATATTCCAGTTTTTGGAGCAATTCGTTTATATAAGATAGTTGTTAAATAGTTGTAATATTTGCTTTATTAAATGTTTATGGTCTACTAAATGAAAATGTATTTTGTACTATCGAATACACCCTGTATGCACCCCTAACGAAGATCTGCTAACTAGTACACCTGCTGATTTAGCAGACTAGGCTGTGGCGTAGACTTTCGTCTTGGGGTTGGGAGGTCACACGACTGTCACTCCCATAAAAACCGTCTAAGTCAAACCACAAGGAGGAGCAAGGGAAACCTCTGACGTAGAGGTGACAACTTCTTGTAGCTATTTTCATCCGGTTTGTGGGAGCGCCATAGGTTATATACAGCCATATGCAACCAATGGGGCCTGTCGGTAGAGCGTTCGACTACTACATTGGAGGGCGCCGGTTCGATTCCTGTTCAGTGTAAATTTGTATCAATATTTAGGTACATATTTACATTGGTCTGGAAATTTCTGTGTTTTACATGTATATAGATGCTTAGGTACGTAAAGGAGAAAGGAATAAAAATTTGTAATATGTGTTTCTTTAGTAAATGTATGTATTGCATTCATCTTCCTCCATGCTGGTAAATGGATAGGTATAAAATAATATAATCACTTCCTTTTGTAAATAATTATTTTACTAAGTGTAGGTATAATCCCGGGTTTAAGTCCCGTTCTGGACGTTGATATAATAAAAACTATAACATTCTGTCTGGCCGGGGAATCGAACGTGGAACTTTACACATAGCAGTAGCCCTCGTTACTACTGAGTCAATGGTATCTAAATACTATATTGTATAGCGGATGCCGTTGGCGATTATATCTACATTTATAAAAATGTTAGGTTTTAGGGTTTGTATACAGTAAGGTTTTAGGATAAGCAGGGGCTATCAAATTATGTCTACGGATTTGCCATTTTAAATGATAGCAAAACCTTAAAAAGTTAGATAGTTAGACCAGTGGATCTAAAAAGGTCACATTGAGCGATTCTGCTAAAGACTAGCATCTTCATGAATTTACCGTAGATTTCAATAGATTCCTATAAAATTAATTAAATAGTCACTTATATGAGCAAAATTAAAACAATTCAGTTATTAAGCAGGTTCTAATTTCATGTAAATATTGCAGAAAAACAAAATATTATCCTAATAAAATTCCAATAAAGTGACCGTTTTTAGAGCTCGAGGGTTCCGATTCTGCTAATTTAATGTCATAGCAAAACCATTGTTATTTTTTTATACAACTTAGGTGGCAGACAAGCAACCTGATGGAAAGTGGTTACCATGACCTATGAACGTGTGTACCACCAGTGGAGTCACGTCCGTGCTGCCGACCCTGTAAGAACAGAGATTTTGTGCTGTCAGTGTAGAGGACAAAACAGGACAAGCCTTTGGTCGTCCCACAGACAGCACAAAAACTCTCCAGTGAGCTCTGGCTACCTTACTCACCGCCGGTGTTATACTGGGACTGTAAAAAATACGTTATTTTTTTTAGATTTTAGACTATTTAGATTTGGGCTTAAGGTCCAAAATTAAATAAAAAAGAATTCTATAAGAATTCACTCTAGTTTTAGACTCTCAGTATAACAGTATAGTCTAAAAACCCGACTACTGAAAGATCACGCTCTAAAAAGTACATACATACATACATATAATCACGTGTTTATCACCGGAGGGTTAGGCAGAGGCGAATTAGCACCCACATTTCACCAATCATTGAATTCCGTTCCACGTAATAGGGGGTGAGCCTATTGCCGTTTTTTGGGCACCATTGTTGACTCAAGCTATTCATTGGAGGCTGAGTCTGGGCTGTATATATCTGTCTGATGTTAAGCCCAATCCCTTAGTCGCGACACCGCATGGGAAGTGATGGGGTGGTCCAAATTCTACTCTGCCGGGAATCACGCGGCTATTAAACAAGAAAATTTCAAGGATAGCCGATATGCCACTTTGCCCTAGAATGTATTGTTTTTTCATTTCATTTCATTTCATCTCAAAATTGCATTTCATTTAGACTATTAGATTACTTTGGGGCACGCAATAGGTATAATTTATACATATTTGGAATGTGCTAATTAAGGCCTTTCGGTTAATACCAAATTCGACATCTATATCTCAAATTTATTTTTTACCACAGTACTTTATGACCGCTAGAGGGCGCCTTAATAGATTCAGTGATACATCATAATATAGCCTATAACCAGCGGACGACTAAGATGCTTCTAACGGGTCGATGAACGACCTCCGCCCCCCATGAGCGCCGGCCTGGGGGTGACAGGTGGAGCCGCCTGTCACCCTAGCAGAAGCAGGTCGCGGCGGCGGCACGCCTGGCGCGCCACCCCGTTTACCAGGAACGAGTTGGGGACTCTGTAGTCTCCACACACCCGAGAAGAGGGCTAGATCGTCAGAGATGGCCCTGGGTCGGCCGGGGTGCGAGGGATATGCCTGTCAACCTTACCTTCGGCAACCAAAGCGACCCGCAGGCGGCGTGCGTTTTAGTCGGTTCGAGTCCGACATAACCTCTCCCTCCGGCTCCGGTGGGGAGGTATGCGTGGGGATTTTGCGCACGTAAAAAAAAAAAAAAAAAGATGCTTCTAACGATACGATCATTTGTACAGTTCTAATAAGTGGTTGAGGAGCTATAAGGGAACAGATGAACATACATACATAGCAACTAAGCTAAATTGCTTGTGCTAGGAGCGGGTCCACGTCGGTAGTGTAATGGCCAGGATTCAAACCCAGAACCTCTCGATCGTAAGGCTGACCTTAACCACTAAGCTACTGACGCATTGTTTGCAGTATCAGTGTTATGATTATGACAGTGGTTTTAATCTATACTAATATTATAAAGCTGCAGAGTTTGTTTGTTTGTTTGTTTGAACGCGCTAATCTCTGGAACTACTGGTCCGATTTGAATTATTCTTTCAGTGTTGGGTAGTCCATTTATTTAGGAAGGTTTTAGGCTATATATCATCACGCTACTACTTAAGGGAGCGGAGCATTGATAATAAATTTTAACAAATCCGGCAATTTTTCATACATATTTTGAAGTTTAGTCTTCATACGGGCTCAAAGGGATATGAAGTTTCAAAATATACCCGGGCGAAGCTAGGGTGGGTCAGCTAGTAGGAATACAATTAATAGAATCGGTGCCCAGTTGTTGAACTTTTTAGCGTTCTTAACTACTCGTAGCGACTCCCATAAGTGTTTGTATGGCAACCAGGATTAACGAGCTCTCCGAGGCACTGAGAACTATATCTTAAGAATGGGCAGCCATCCTAAGACCTACATAGTTAATAAGTAGGATAAATAGTATATCGACCGTCTGCATTTAGCCGGAACACGGCCTAGCCGTGCGAATCCTGGGCGGATCAGTAGTTTAACATTAAAAAAATAACCTCAATTCCTCGTTTTTTATAAACTCTATCATACTCATAATCCTAATAGTTGTTTCAGTATACTTTTTCTTTTTTTTATACCACTTAGGTGGCAGACAAGCGCATGGCCCACCTGATGGAAAGTGGTTACCGTGGCCTATGAGCATATGCAATATCAGGGGAGTCACTCTCGTGCTGCCAACCCTGTAAGCACAGAGTCTCTGTGCCGTCAGTGCAGAGGACAAAGCAGGACAAGCCTTTAATCATCCCACTGATAGCACAAATTCTCCATTGATCTCTGGCTACCCTACTCACCGCTGGGAACACAACACAAAGTTATTATAACCGCGGTATTCTGTAGGGCGGAGGTACTTCCCCAGTCGGACTGCTTAATTGGGCGGAAATACCGCCGTGTCCTACCACCTATTTAAATTTCGTGAAGAATATCAAACTGTTATCAGCAGAATACATACAATTATTGGACCGGGTATGGGGCACTGCAATGCGTTCATTTCCAAAAAAATCTGCTTAACCGGCATTGGAAGTTTATCTATTTAGCTATTAAAATATTTAATGGTCTTCTCCTTCATCTGAAAACTTTTTTGCTACTTAGTTAGTGATCCGAAGTTCCGGAGTCCGCTATCTTTCTCTTTTTCGTCTGAACGCCAACCTTTTGCGTCTTGCTCCAAGAATATACGTGGAGCAAGACTATCAATCATCAGATAATACAGCCTAGAATCTTTTAATGGGGCCCCATGCACTCATTATCCTGTAAAATGCCTACCCGAAGGGGTAGGCAGAGGGGCTGGCACCCACATTCCACCAATTTATGTTTAGGTACCAATGTAATAGGTGTGGCGAGCCTATTGCCATTAACCGGGCACTTATAAACCTGCGATTAATACACACAACTTCGAAAAGAATCGAAGAATCACTAGTGTGTGCCATGGTAAAACCTGGGATCGAACCCGAGACCTCGTCTCAGTCCATTACCCATACCACTAGGCTACCACTGTTATTTAAATATTAGTCACACACAAAAATGCATACCCACGCATACGTAACCAACACATTTTACCACAGTCATCTAAATTGCATGCGATCAATGAATGAAGCTTACAGCACGTATCATCAACGATGCTATAAATAAAATGCTATCAATCATATTTTTCATTATCTGTGCATTCACAATGATGATAAAATTCACGCTCGTATTTGTTATTCTAAAAGCAACTTTCGTGCTCACGAAACTCGATTCAAAATTGGTTGACAGTCACGTGGATCAAGAATTTCCTATACTAACAAATATCCATAGTTCGTGGGAACCGAGTGAAATGCGGCAAAGTCATTCGAGGAAGCTAAGACATGCAATTTGGATGGACACAGATCAAGTCATCGATTATCATAAAATATCAGAAGATTTCCCAGAAGCCCATCAGGGTAACCACCATACTGTTTCTAGAGATTATCCTAAAACAAATCTTGTGCGTCTGATACTCCGTGCAGTTCATGAAGGATATTGATTGTTTATTTGCATATATTTTGAAATAAATTTTTGTTCTTTTTTATAATCGCCAGTTTATTCATATTTCCTGTTTTGATCGAGCACCAGACTTTTCTTTTGACACTTCTTTACAAAACGACGGTATTCCCGTCCCAATTGAGCAGTCCGACTGGGGAAGTACCTCTGCTCTACAGAATACCGCGGCCATAATAACCTCGTATTGTGTTCCCGGTGGTGAGTAGGGTAGCCCTAGCTCACTGGAGAGCTTTTGTGCTGTCAATGGGAAGACCAAAATTTTTGCCCTGCTTTGTGTCTGAGCACAGATACTCTCTGTTCATACAGGGCCGGCAGCACGAGTGTGACTCCCCTGATATTGCATACGCCCATAGGCCACGGTAACCACTTTCCATCAGGTGGGCCGTGTGCATGTGCCACCTAAGTTGTATAAAAATAAATAGTAAAGGAAGTGGATTGATGCTTATGCCGATCTGATACTCGTGTGACGACGATCGTTCTGTATTTTGGGTAACAAATTATACCCTATAAGCCGCGTGGTTCCCGGCAAAGTAGAATTTGGACCACCCCATCTCTTCCCATGCGGTGTCGTACAAGGCGACTAAGGGATAGGGCTGTTTAACATCAGACAGATATATAAAGCCCAGACTCAGTGTCAAATGCATGGCTTGAGTCATCAATAGTGCCCGGAAGACGGTAATAGGCTCACCCTCTATTTCGTGGGAACGAATTCAGTGAATGTGGGCGTTAATTCACCTCTGCCTAACCCTCCGGGGATAAAGGCGAGACTATATGTATGTATGTATGTAATTCTACCATTTGTGCGCTTCTCGAATGGAAAACCGTGAAACTCCTTCGGTTTTGAGGTTTTGCCGTCTCAGTTTGGTAAATATTCTATGATGAATCTTTGGTTTGGAAAGTTACCATCAATGTCTGATTGGCCATCAAGAGGAACTCGCCCAAAGGTTTGCTGGGAGAAAACTCAATATTGAGTTAAGCTCGCCTTTGTATACCAAGATGTATTTATGATTGCCTGTCGATGTATTATTTTCCTGTGTAAAATAAAGAATTAAAGAATTCTTTGGGGCAGCACGAATGATAATTATAGATATACTAATTTAACCCAAATACTTTTTCGATCCATCATCCGTTATCTATAGTAAAATCCTGACAAAATTAACCCAGCCACTTTGGAGATTACCTGTGAGAAATAGATAGAAAGACAGACAGACAAATTAAATTATTATAGATATCGTCACATTCGTATACACTCATCACAAACAGTTGTACAAACAGACAGTCTAATTTTATTTATTTGTATAGATTTATATCTATTATGTGGGACCGAATATAATTATTGGTGAAATGTGGGTGTTTATGCACCTCTGCCTAACCCTCCAGGGACAAAGGCGTGATTATATGTTATGTTATGTTATCTATGAAAATATAGGAAAATAATTAAATATTTTATTGGTTCGCGTCATGAGACTAATAAAACGATTTGGGTGTGTGGTCTGGTGTAATTTCTTTCCATTTTCGTAACTCCCTCCCGGGTATCAATGAACACTGTTACCACCGGTGATGCAAGACCAGTGAACCACTGAGGCAGTTTCGTGATACCAATCCAGGCTAATGGAAAAGTATCATAAACTCATGCTCAAGCTGTGGAATGACGTTTGTAAGTGCCGATTGAATGGTCTATGCAGAATAAATTTTGACTTTGACTTTGATTTTGATCTCCCTGTAGTTATTGCGACTACAATACGGGGTTCTTCAAGAAGGGCATTATATGGCTTTTACAGGGTCTGTACGACGCCCTTGGTATTGCACACGTCCATGGAGTATGGTAATAACTTTTCCTCTGGAGGGCCAGGGCGCTTTAAACTTTTTTCATACCATTTATCGGCCGATAAGGACAGGTCGTGAGGAAATAGGACACGGCGGTATATCCGCCCACTTGAGCAGTCCGACTGGTGAAGAACCTCCGCTCTACAGAATACCGCGGTTATCATAACTTCGTGTTGTGTTCCCAGCGGTGAGTAGGGTAGCCAGAGCTCACTGGAGAATTTGTCCTGTCAGTGGGATGACTAAAGGCCCTTCCTGCTTTGTCCTCTACACTGACGGCACAGAAACTCTGTGCTACAGGGTTAGCAGCGCGAGTGTGGCTTTTTTGGTGTTACACACGTCCATAGGCCACGGTAACCACTTTCCATCAGGTGGGCCGTGCGCTTGTCTGCCACCTAAGTGGTATAAAAAAATAAAAAAGTTGAAGCGAAATGTTGTGCTGAATGCTAGAAGTATCAAACGTTATAATAAATAATATTGACTTGTATGGGAGCGCTTCTGCATGACCCCTGCCCACCTCAAGAGGAAACGCTAGGGCTTCATCAGTCAGTCAACAGGTGTTTTGGCTTTCAGATGAGGCTGCTTTAGACATTGTTAGGGCCCAAAAACACACGTGAATGTACAATAAAATATAATAACATTTCTTTGTAGTGACCTTTATTGTGTATTATTGCATTCCGGTTGTTCGTTTAGGTAAACATCACATTCAGACAAAAGTGCAAGATAAGATAAATTTGCGTCAAAGAAAATAATACAAACATCTCTCAGTTTAACGATTGTCTGTTTGTTTGAATATTTTCAAATAATCTATTTTGATTTCCTAACTTCAAAGGACTTCAGGGGTATAAATAAAAAAAATATATTGATCTTAGGGAAAAATTATGAAAACCAAGAAGTAGGCAAGTTAACTAACTAACTATTCAGTAAACTGGCGGAGAATGTAACAAACCGAATACAACCCAAAACGAAATTTAGAGTCAAAGTCAAAAATCTGCATAGACCAATAAATTGGGACTTACAAAACGTCAATACAAAAAGAAATATTTTTTTTGTCTACAAACATATACTTGTCTATTTATTTATTTAAAATGGTACATCTACATAATAAATATTGTCCACTTCTGATTCATAATTTGGATTGCGGTAATTTTTCTAATATGCATCCCTATTAAGTACTGACGTACACAACTAACTTGAACATTGAACAGATTAAACAATGATTAAATTATCAACAATAAAAAAATACATTTTAACAATTCAAGATTACAAATTGAAATTAATACGAAATAAATACAATTTAAATCAAATTATTACAATAAAATTTATAGTTTGAAATTAATCTCACATTTCATCACATCACATCACATTCAATTAATAAAAAATACAAATAAAATTACCTATACAATTTTAAAATTAATTTACAAATTAAATTATTTTTCTACTTAGTCTACTTGTCTACTTAGTCTAAATACGTACAAGAAAGGACACGACGGTATTTTCGTGCAATTGAGCAGTCAGACTGGAGAAGTACCTCCACCCTACTTATGTTCCCGGCGGTGAGTAGGGTAGCCAGAGCTCACTGGAGAGTTTTTGTGCTGTCAGTGGGAAGACCAAAAGCTTGTCCCGCTTTATCTTTTACACTGACGGCACAGAAACTCTCTGTGCTTACAGAGTTGACAGCGCGAGTGTGACTCCCTTGGTTTTACACACGGCCATAGGCCACGGTAACCACTTTCCATCAGGTGGGCCATGTGCTTGTTTGCCTCTTAAGTGGTATAAACAAGAAAACAAAAATTTACCTGAATAGTATAGTTGAGCGAACAGCTCATTTCCAAGCTTGTGAATCGTCTAAGTATTCTTAGATTTTGTAATAGATTTTCTGGCACGATTTATTTTTAACTACATTTTTAAATTTATACATACATATAATCACGCCTTTATCCGCGGAGGGTGAGGCAGAGTGAATTAACAGCCACAATTCACCAATCATTGAATTCGGTCTCACGTGATAGGGGGGTGAGCCTATTGCCGTATTTTGGGCACTATAGTTGAATCCAGCCATGCATCTGAGGCTGAGTCTGGGCTGTATATATCTTTCTGATGTTAAACAGCCCTATCCTTTAATCGCATTGTACGACACCGCATGGGAAAAGACGGGGTGGCCTAAATTCTACTCTGCCGAACCACGCGCAACCACGCGGCCATTTATATAAATTTATCCACAGGTAGATCCCTAATTTCATTAGGGAGCTTGTTAAAAAGCATATACGGTTGCCCTGAATATACTGATTATTTATTTGAAATCGACTCCCACAGACTACAAGACTTTTTTTGTGTCCGGTATTTATGTTATCTGTCACAAACTCTTGAAAATTTTTAAATATTTTTCCTTACATACGAGTACATTAGGTTCTCGAAAATGTATTGTGATACTATGGTTAGAATGTCTAGTTCTTTAAACTTTTCTCGGAAGGAGACTCTTGGGCCCAAATTATAAATAGCTCGTACAACCCACTTTTGTAACACTAATATTGTTTAATCCTGCAAAATTACCTCAAAGGAGAATGACGAGACTGCCTTTAACAAATTCCCAAAGAAAATATAGGAATTTAGCCTATACCAAAAAATCGAACAAAACTTCTCCACCTTTTCGGATATAAATACATAACTATAATCACGCCTTTTTCCCTGGAGGGTTAGGCAGAGGTGAGTTAACACACACATTTCACCGATCATTGAATTCGGTCCCAAGTAGTAGGGGGCGAGCCTATTGCCGTCTTTCGGGCACTATTGTTGACTCAAGTCATGCACTGGCTGAGTCTGGGTTGTATATATCTGTCTGATGTTAAACAGTCCTATTCCTTAGTCGCTTTGTACGACACCATGCGGTGTGGGTAGTATGGTGGGTGGGCAGAGATGGGGTGGCCCAAATTCTACTCTGCGGGGAACCTGGATATATTGATCCCAAGGAGAAATTATGGATACAAAAATGTAAATTTAATTTAAAACAAAGTCCGTCTTACCATTTTTCATGTAAAATTAAAAGAAACTACTTATTCAATAAATAAAATTTCACCCAAATTCAAGATGGCGGAAAACGTAACAAAGCGAATACTTCACATATTGAAATTAAGACTGCCAGTGACCTCCTTCAACGCATTCCGTAATAAAATCAAAAGAAAATGGCTTCTAGGAAACACACTGCCGCTACCCTACAGTATAGTTTAATGTATCTCCGGAAATCTCAAATAACCGCCCTGCTTTAAAACCTAATAGTACGGACGTGTACAGCGCTATTCAATTAGACCCAAATTTAATGTACCTATCGCTAAAGCCACTGGAGCTTGAGTGCGATGCGATTCTCCCTTCAGTACTACAAATCTTATAAATAAAAAGAAAAATAGAATCCTCGTAAACAAAATACCTACACAGTTAGTATATAGTCAAGCTTGTTATCCCAAAACAGTTAGGCAGAGGTGAATAGACAATCACATTTTACAATGACTGTGTTATAGGCGGGTGAGTCTATTGCCGTTTACCGGCAAAAAAATCATAATTATAACTGGAGCACCAGTATCATCACACAGAGGAGACTCGGGTGCGCATTGCTAGCTTTCCTTGGTGGTTTGCGCTTGTGGGACGGTAGTCACTCTCGTTAAAGTCAATACATAACAAAACAAGTAGGAACGCAGACTTCAGTTTCCAGAGTGTATGTGAGTTCCGGGTGCAACCGGGACGGGTGGCTCGACTTATGAATCTCATAATTTGGATTGATCTTTTGTCTACACAATTTAGAGCGTTGCATGTCGGCAGCAGCCTTACAATCAAGAGGTTCTGGGTTCGATTGCTGGTCATTACATTACCGACGTGAAACCACTCCTAACACAAGCAATTTAGCTTAGCTCTCTAGCTAAGCTAAAACATGCAGGATTAACGGGAACACTTGTATTTCAGTCACTAATATTCTTATTTTTTTTAATAACATAAGTTTTCTTTTACACTACTTGGTTGGCAGACAAAGCACACGGCCCACCTGATGAATAGTGGTTACCGTGGCCTATGGACGTGTGCAACACCGAGGGAGTCATACTCGCGCTGCCAACCCGTTATGCCCGTTATGAATTATATGTATAGTACTTGTACCTATATACACTTTTCAATATAATGTATCTTTTTCCTAATATATTAATAAGCTTATTCATTCATGTTAAGGAAAACATGTAATTGATATGATATCAATCTACTATTGTAGTAAGTGACTACATTTGCAAATCATATTCATAGAATACAAAAATAATTATACACCGTAACTGAATGTTCTGCATCGGAAAATGTAGTATCAGCATTTTTAAATTAGATAAAATAATCACGTTTTGTTATGTTTCGCGGTCCACCGAAGAAATGTATGGGAAGGTGATTAGTATAAATGCCTTGTAAAATCGATCTCAGTACCAAACGTATCACATACACCATGAAGACACTTGTGGTGCTTTTAACATTAGTGTCAGTGGCGTTAGCAGCACCCACGCTGCAAGAAGAAAATGTTATACCTCGTCATAACTGGCACACTCAAACATTGCCAGGAACACCAGAATTTATGAAGAGACACAGGAAGTCTACGTTGGAGGTACCGACCAACTTGGATTTAGAAACCACGCCAAATATGGAACTTAGCACAGATGCAGTGATTCCAACCGCCAGAAGCTTTGGTTTGAAGAAACCAGTTATAGTGAAAAATAAATTTGGCTATCATTTGTATCGTGATTCTGAAGAAGAGAAAGCGAATGCTGACTACCACGAAAGCTGTGGCAGACAAGTCAAAGTTAAATTATGTGATGAAGATGGAAAATTCAGGGAAATGCTGAGAAGTTCTGGACATAAAATCAGTGACGAACATACATCAGAAGCTGAAATGAAGCACAGTATTATCTTAGCAAAGGAAGCCATTGAGAATTTACAACGCGATCTCAAAAAAATGGAACAAAGAAGTATTAGTGATAACCCCAACTCAAAACCTAATACTGATTTACATGAAGATGTTGAAGTAACCCGACAGGCATTGGACGATGTTCACAAGAACTTTGAGAACTTAGAAACATTCAGTTTACATGCTTCTGAATTGGGTGATTCGGAAGCCATACACGACTTACATCTCAGAATAGCTAATACTGAAAACGAGAGAATGGCCCAGTGGAAAACGGCTATGGATAATATACACAAAAATGTTGAAATTGTCCAAAATATTGAAAATAACTTCAAAGTTGCTGGTGGACACTTAGATCAAGCTGAGTCTATTCAAGATGAACATAAAACGATAGAAACACCTACTGATGTGGTATTAAATGAAGATCATATGCGTGAGGTACAAAATATTCCTTTAATAACAGAATTTCAGGATAAAATAATGACTGACCACATGAGTGACGAGCAGCATGCTAGAGAAAACCAAGATGTCGAAGATATAGAACCTTCTGCTTCTGAACCTGTTGAAATGAAAATTGTAGATATTGAAAATCATCATACTTTGAGAAGTGAGAACCAGAAACAACAGGTGCATGATAAAAATATTGAAGAATTAAATGAGCGTGGAATCGATGTCTCTAATTTGGCTTTCAAAAATTCCGAGTGGCAAGACAAAAATGCTGAAGAAAAATTGGGAGAACTTGCCACGAACTCACGTTACAAAGGCCTAAATACTTTAGAGCAAGAAATGAGCACGGCAGCTTCAACAGCCTCTGAAAGAAAAGCAGTACCCAATTTTGGTGACATTTTTGAGCAAAGCCTGAAGGATTTCAATGATGTCGAAAACAATGTTGCACAAACTGCAGAACAAATAGGACTTAAGTCTAAAGCTACTTTTGACAAAATCAAACCAAATGAAAAGAAAACTAATTTAGATAATCATCACATTTCAGAACAAAATGAAAATTACATGAAATCAGTTCCTACTATAGAAGTAGATCATTTAGCAGTTGATGATAGTCTTCTTGTACCAACCAGATCTCACAAGATTGATTACAATGAGTCAGATCACACGTTGAGTTTAACAGAAAGGAAAACCGCTGAAGATAATGCAAATCACTTGTCAGTATTAAAATTACTACATGAGACTGATGACCATCCCATGCCTCTTGATGAAACTAGACGTTGGAATTCAATGAAAACCGTTGAAGCTTCAGATCAAATGACTCCTAATGATCTACATTTAATGCAGAATCATCACAACATTGATGAAAATGAGGCAGGGCACACAGTGACATTGACAAAGTCCGTCGAAGAGCCTATAAATCTCCACTTGAATGAATTTACTGCAATGAAAACCGCCGAAGATCAGCACCATCGGTTATCTATGCCTTCAAACGCGCACTGGAGTAACGAAAATAGACATTTCAAAGCGGCTTTCTCTTCAGACCAGGAAGCACAGAACAATCTTCATATACAGCACAGTTTACACAACATTGATTCTAGCGAATCGGAACATACAGCAGCATTGTCAGAAATGAAATCTGCTCAAGATCATTTAAATCAGCATTTGACAACATTAACAGCCGTGAAAGCCGCCGAAGATCGTTTGAATCGTCCAGAATCGATGTCATCAAATGCACACTGGAGTAATGAAAATAGACATTTTAAAGCGGCTTTCACTTCAGATCAGGAAGCACAGAACCATCTTCATTTACAGCATACTTTGCACAACATTGATTCTAGCGAATCGGAGCACACAGCAACATTGTCAGAAATGAAATCTGCTCAAGATCATTTAAATCAGCATTTGACAACATTAACGGCCGTGAAAGCCGCTGAAGATCGTTTGCAACGTCCAGAATCGATGACTCCAAACGCACATTGGAGTAATGAAAATAAACATTTTAAAGCGGCTTTCACTTCAGACCAGGAAGCACAGAACAATCTTCATTTACAGCATACTTTGCATAAGATTGATTCCAGCGATTCGGGACACACAGCGAAATTTACAGAAATGAAATCTGCTGTAGATAATTTAAATCAGGATTTGACTATATTTCCGACGGTGAATACAGCACAAGATCATTTGCACAATTCAGAATTGATTCCTTCAAATGCACGTTGGAGTAATGAAAATAGACATTTTAGTTCAATGAAAGAAACCCGCCTTTCATCCCAAGAAGTTCTTAATGACTTTCGTTTAAAGCACGCACATCAAAACATTAATAACAGGATTTCAGAGCAATCTTTACCAGAAATGGAACCTGCTGAAGATCATTTACATCATCATTTGACGACATTGCCAGCATTGAAAGCTGCTGACTTGGACCCTATGCTTTCTGAGGCACATTGGATTACTGAAAATAGGCCGGCAATGAAAGTTTATCAAGACATTGAAAAGAATAGACATGAACATAATCATTTGAGAAACTCACACCTGACTGAACATCATTTTACTCCGCATAAAGTGGGCCCCAGTCACGATTTTGAGCCATCCAAACACGCCAATCAACATACCCATCATGGGCACCACAATCAACATGGGCACCACCATGCTCACTTGCCTCAGACGCACCATCACAATATGAATTTACATGGTGATGTTCCCTCGCACTTAAACCCAAGTTTTAGAGATGCTATGCAAGGCATTGAATCTGAGCACTCGTACCAGTGGAAACCTTCACATGAAAGCTTTAGAAATTCCTATGGAGCTGGTCCCATTGGTTCAATTGGCGCTGGAGGGGCAGTTGGGGTATTTCCCAATGCAAATATTGGTGGTTGCGGAATTCCTTTGCTACTGAGCTGCTCGCCATCTGTAGTATCAGGTAGCTTGGCGAAGGCCCACCCAAGTTCGTATGGCGCGCCCGCATTCGCTGCACCTTCATACGGCGGAGCATCATACAATGCGCCTTCATACAGAACAGAGGACGATTTTGGCTTCCACAACAAACGTGATACCAAGAAGAGTAATGAGATGACTACCACCAACGTACTGCGATCACCTACCATTGTTAAACAAAAAACTAAGACAAGTTTAGACAGCAAAATGTGAAATGATTGAAAATGAAGTGAAAACATGACTTGATTATACAACTTTTATAATTTTATATTTATTATGTTTGTACATCACAATAAAAGCATCTTCTTAGAATATGTAGTTTAATTTGGTAAACAATCACACGATATTATGTCAAGGGTCGTGTTATGATTCCGGGGACGAGTTGGGGACTCTGTAGTCCCCACACCCGAGAAGAGGGCCAGATCGTTAGAGATAGCCCTGGGTCGGCTCCGGTGGGGAGGTAGCCGTGGGGATTTTTTCGCATGTAAAAAAAAAGGGTCGTGTTATGAAAGTGCGCCCAATCCTATTGGCCACTGACTGCATTACCTATTTGAATTTTCCAAAATATTTAATTTTGTTATCGTTAGCCTATGATGACAAGGGGAATGTCGAGGTAAATATTAGGGATGGATTTTTAAAACTTAGAAATTCAGTTGTACATCATTAAATCTTAAGGTTCTACATGTGGTCGCACTTTATTGTTGCTTACTGACCAGCGTTACACGGTATAAAGATTTATTTAATTTAGGTACATAAAATATGCTATTATAATATACAATTACTTACAAATTTATATAAAACTATGCTAACTTACGGTATAAAGTAATATGACAGTTACAAAGTACGGTGTTCGTTTCCTACCTTAGTAGTATACAAAAGTTAGTTCTCAAGTAATATAATGAACTTGAAACTCTGTGTTACAAACGTTTGTTTTTGTGAAATCATGCTAACACCTTAAAAATTATAAATATAATTGTTGGCAGTTTATGCAAATATTACACATTTTAAGTAGCCTAGTAACCGAAATAAACCTAGGTATAAATACACATATAAGCATTTCTAAGAACCGTAGGTTTACTTAGTTTAATAGCCAAATTTTTTTCGGGGACATGTCCATAATCAGGCGGACTCCCTAACAAGCACTGACTATTTGTAAACGATTCTAGATCAGTGTAAATAATAAAAATAACACCAAATAAAACGCGATACAATGCGTGAAAAAATTGTAGTTTTATATTAATAATATGACCGTGTTAGAAATTGTAACATGAATCCATATTAAATTGTTCATTAACTTCAAAGTTTTGCTGAATTTACATTTGCATCATAATACGACGTTCATTGCACCGAGGTATTTTGTAATATATATTATTGTGTTCGGTAAATCAGTTCCTAAAAATGTTCGGTGCGTGTATTATAATTTATTTAAGTTGCGGCTTAGTTCATGGCATTCCAACCAATTATATGGAACCCTTGGTTTTAACTTCTGAAAATGAGAATCTAAATAGTATACAAAGTCCAACTTCGAGTGACGTCCAAGAATCTGAAGTAAAATGCATAGATGACAGAAATAGTGAAGATATACCAGTGGCGTACTACCAAGATGTAATAAGATTACCTGATTCAGACATTATTAATGTCGAATTCGATACTCCAGCGCTTACTTCATACATCCGGGATGGCGTAGGAGTTTTGGCAATGGATTACGATTACAATAATCAAGAGAATTTACCAGTATGGGCGGTGCAGTATCCGCAATCAGTTCAAGAAAGTAATCAAGCATATGAAGACCAAGAACCGGTAAAAATCACCATGGATATAGGTATGAACAATTATGATGATGATGAGAATGAGTTGCCGAATCCAGTGTTACCTCTCGATGCTTTGCCGAAAATCTACACATATGATCACGAGACTGTTCCGTTTTTAGAAGCTGGTGGCCATGATCTAGATACTTTAAACCCTGAAAATACAGAAGTTCTATTTCCAAATATGAGACCAAATCGTTCGAAGAATGTTGACTATGAAAAGATTATAGCCGAGTTGCAACACGACGCGATGTTAAATAATATCGTACCAACGATGTCATATGTACGAGGTGCTGAGGAGTATGCAGCTCATCCAGCATTGCAGACAGCTATCTATCCGATCAAGACATCAAATGGCTGTGGGCTACCACTACTTTTAGGCTGTAAGCCAAAGTTAATTAGCGGTACATTGACCAATTTGTCTCCAGAACAAATAGCACCATTAGCACCATAGCTTCTATAAATTCATTTCCGTAAATGCTTCCTGTATGAGACACAACACGATGACGTCATTTAATATGATTACGAAATAAGTACAGCATGTTTTTCTAACAAATGTCCTATTTTTATATGTCTAATGATTTGAATAATAAAAAAAAATAAGCTCGGTAGAGTTAATTTCTTTTATTTCATTTACTGACGCATTGTATACATTTAAAATTGTGTGCATGTTAAATACCTATATGCTTTTGTGCGATACTTTTTATGCTATTTAAATTTGGCGCCAAAAGTTCGTCCAAATTTAATTTTAATAAACAATAAAGCCATATCCAATGACGTAGGCTTTGACTCTTATATATATATATGTACTTATAGGCAAAGGAAAATTGGAACATGCAGTCTAACAAACATAGTTATAGACTTAGAGCCCGTGAACGCCAGACCTTCATCATTTTATAAAAGCTGAAAGTTTGTGAGAGCATCCTCGTCTGTCGTCCCACTCCCAACACAGGTAAGTACCTGTGTTGGGAGTGGGACGTTGGTTCGTACTTACGAAGGCCCATTATGAAGTTTGGGTCATAGTGGCTTTGGCAGGTGTACCTATGGTACTAAAGTTGTGAAAAAATAAAAACTACTTTCGTCAATTAACAAAATTGTTTAGATAAACATAACATAAACTCACGCCTATATCTTCGAAGGGGTAGGCAGTGGTGCTAGCACCCACATTTCGCCAGTTTATGTTTAGTTCCTAATGTAATAGGTGGCGAGCCTATTGCCACTAACCGGACACTTATAAACCTGCGATAAATACACACATAACTTCGAAAAGAATCGAAAAGTCATTGGAGTGCCATGGTAAGACCTGGGATCGAACCCGAGACCTTCAAAATTTTATTACAAATCACGTCATTCATAGCCATACATTTTGACATTGTGGTAACTCCTTCTAGACATCTTAATGATCATCAAAGTATATGTTACAGTATAAAAGTTGATTTTTAAACGATGTGTGCCAAAATACAAGGACCTGCTCATTATTAAACGAAAAAATACCTATTTGATTTACATTAGGTACCTACTTAAAAAAAATTATATCTTCGGTATTCGATGATATGATATTTTCAACTACCAGGACCACAATAACCAACGGAGACCCTGTAAATCACATACCTTCGTTTTCTTATAAAAACTGAAAGTTTGTCAGCGCAACAGACGACGATGACGCGAGTGCCATGATTTTTGTAATAGTACTCAAGAAATTCGTTTACAATGTGATGAAAATTTTTATTTTTGTAAATTTGCAGCATCCCAGGACTGTCCTCCAGGCGAATATATGGGTGCAAATATGCAGTGTAACTCACGCAAAAACAGGGTCAACATCAATGAGTCACATTGGAAATATTATGATTAAGAATATAGTGCTGCAGTGCTGCTCTTACACGTCTTTTTAAATATACAAATTAAAATTCGTAATATCGCTTAGCAATTATTTAAATGTCAACATGAAATATCGATCGTCATGACTTATGAGGTATTGTGTTACTAGCACTCATTATGTGAGAAACGGTGTTGTATTACTGGCGGTGTGACAAACAAGAAAGAAAATCCTGATTGGTACACTGGAGTGACAAATTGGTGCAACCACGAGTCCGTAGTCACACCAATTTGTAAAGTTATTTACTTTAATGCAATGCGGTTAAAGTCCAATATTTCCTTCTTCCTACAAAAAGCATCTGATGAGGCCGCCAAGCTGAGTGCCACCATTGTAACATTACTTAGTGTCTGTAATGGTGACCCTCTTTCCTCAGACTTTGCCTTTAGCTTAACATCAGGCGAGGTGAAGTCAAGTTGGGGTATCCTGTAGAAAATATATAAAAAAAAATAAAAAAATAAAAAGGCTTTATGCAGTGTGAATGTAAAAGTGTAATGAAACTCTTTTCTTTTAATTTTGGACATTATAAGTATAGAAATAAAGTCTTAAATTGAATGCCATTTGTTGCAGTGATTTTGCTTTTTTTTTAATATAGAACAGGTCAATTAGACTTCGCCTTGCCTGATGGTAAGCTGAAGGCAAAGTCTCAGAAAAGAGGGTCACCATAACTTACTAGAATCGAGGGCCAGTTTATAAGTACGATCTTGTTATGGAAGTTATTTATCGGTTTTGGGGATTTCGTTTCTACGCTCAAGACATTCAAGGGTTCAACAAAACTTCTTACCAAAATTTTGTTTTTGATCAACATTCTACACAACCGTCTAGATCCATACTAAGTATAGTTTAACCAGCTTGTGTTATGGGATCTAGACTGTGGATAAACATTATTCGTATTTTTTTTATAAATAGATACATATTAAACATAGAAACACACAGACCAATGCAAATGTACATATTCATGCATACAAATAATAGGTCGTTACATATACGAACTTATCAGTCTGTAAGAAAATTTCGGCAATTTCATAGGTATAGTACCTAATATTTGCACTGACCGGGTATCAAACGCACTCCTTTAAGTAACAGTCGATCGTTCTACCGCTACGCCACAGAGGCCGTTTTGTAAAGACTCGCGCAGTCACGACGGGCGCCGTGTTACCTGCCATTTACCTTCCAATGACTATGAACGTTTTCTCCCCTAAATAAGATTCAAAAGAGTTTGTAATATTTCAGTAGTGCTACTTTCAGTCTGTGCAGTCATGAATTAGAATAATAAAAAAATTAAAAAAATCTGTTTTGACTCATATCGGTTTTTCAATGAAACAATGACATAACATACCTAAGTAATCCATCTCAAAATTACTCTTATGGTGCTTACATAAAGAAACAGGTTACCGGTACAGGCGAACCGGCGACGTGCGATCGGCACTTGTTTAAATTTGGAAGGGTTGCATGAAATGAGTTTGCATGGCGGACAGTGTTGATTTCGGTTTTTTTGAAATCTATACTTACCATGTATGTGTGTATTAATAAAATGGATCTGAAGAGTTTGTTTGTTTGGTTGGTTCGTTGGACGCGCTATTCTCAGTATAAGAACAGTAGGTTTTAATTGAAAAATCTTTTTGTGTCGAATAGTCAATTCATCGAGGAAGGTTATAGACTAAATATCATCTTCCGGGGACGAGTTGGGGACTCTGTAGTGCCCACACCCGAGAAGAGGGCCAGATCGTGAGAGATGGCCCTGGGTCGGCCGGGGTGCGAGGGATATGCCTGTCAACCTCACCTTTGGCAATCAAAGCGACTCACAGGCGGCTTGCGTTTTAGTCGGTTCGAGTCCGACATAACCTCCTCCACCGGCTCCGGTGGGGAGGTATCCGTGGGGATTTTGCGCACGTAAAAAAAAAGACTAAATATTTTCACTAATAACAGATTATTTAACACAAATCTTTATTCAATTAAAACCTACTGTTCTTGTACTGAGACTACCGCGTTCAACCTAACAAACACGAGTGTGTAGCTATATAATAATAATATATACATAAAATAGATTTCAACAAGATAGGTAGCCATAGGTGCCATAAAGAAATATAAAAACTGTCCATCATACAAACTCATTTACACCCAGCCTACTCCGTGTACGTTATAGCCGGTAACGACCAGTTTAAACTCGCACCGCATCGAAGCCGGATCGCCGATACCGGTAAGCTGTCTCTTTATGTAAGCACCCTACGGTATAGTCATCAATATGACTAATTTTACAAGAAGGTTGGGATAGTCCCCTAGACTGATCATTTAAAGCTTATTGAGGTAATTGGGCGCAAACGTGTTAATTCTCTGAAACCAAGACAAAGTTAATTGGACAAGCGTAAATTCTGACTAATTCTCGCATAGATTGGGCCACCGACCGTACCTGTTGTCTTATTGCGGTTGACTGTCCACACGGCTAACTGTATGTGGGTTTTTCAGAAGACAGCATCACGTAGGTGCTATGAGTCACGGTAACGTCCAAATCTTGTTTGAACATTTAGTATTAAGGGTATTCTATAAATCACACCTACTGATTGCAGGATGTATTAATTTGTTTTGAGAGAGTTTAATGATATATGATTCGCTTTTTTTCGCTGATTCGCGCAATATGGGTATCAAATAAGAGGGCTTGACTAGTGAAATACGAAACACTATGATAAATGTCAAATCTAAGATGGCTGCCACAACAAAATGGAGATTTACATTTTTCACAACTCTCTCAATTTGAGTATCAAATCAAAGAGCTTGACAACAAGTAGAACATTTTAAAATTTTAAATTACATTTTATAGGCTATAGCTGTACCCTGCCGCGCTTCGCTGTGGCACATTGTGATTGAATGGTTGCGAAATGAGAAACAAAACAAAGAATACATGTCATATAAGTTTAATTTTGCAAACTGTTTTATCGCGGTCGCAGATATGTGACTGATGCAAAAATTAGATAAAAACAATCCTTGATGCGGATTATATCATACTAAAATGTCAGCTCGATCGGTGCAGAACTTTTAGAGTTTTTGAAGCGTACACAAACCAACATATATATATAATTAGGCGTTACTCACCAAGTGGGCTGGGCTAGTCTTGACTCAGTCTGCTACTATGATTTGGAACTCTCAGGTTCACTAATCTCATTTATAAAAAGGTTTTTGTTGTATGACATTAATTGCACCTTAGAACATTTTAAGATATGCATTATATGCTTTGGTGTTCTTCATAACCAGAATGTTTGTCCTTCAACTATGGACAATAGTGGACAGACAGGGTTGACCTTTCGTATATTATCTGGTAACACCAGCAAAACTAGTCAGTGCCAACCCTGGGGTAGAGAGAGATAAGCAGTCGCTCTGCGCGTCACGCTGGTCATATCTGGTCTTAATTTAGGACCACCAAAAAGTCAAATACGAAAAATTACTTCCAGCACGAAATAAATTATAAAACGCTGATTTATCTTTTACCTTATCTTGTTTGGTAAATTTTAATAATAGATAAGAATCCATTGAAAGAAAATTAATCAATAGCGTGATTATTAGGCAGGTACTAGTGTTATTTTAGGAACTATTATTCATGCATTCAAATATAGTACAATTGCTTCTACGAATCGTTTGCTTCTACGATTAGGGTCACATATAAATAATCTATTTTTTTTGTAAGTACGATTACTTACTTATAATTTTTATTTGTATATTTGTTGTAAGGCGAGCACGTAGGTACATGAAAGTTTAGGAGCTAAGTAGTTTTCAACAGTAGTAGTTACATAACACTACGATACTAACTTAATAATTTTGAACACAAAAAGAAAATAATTTGTCTTGTCTGTTTGGTCGTGATGGACGCGAAAACGGTAAGTTCTTGGAGAGGTCAGATATTTGATTTAAATTGGTCGAGTACAACCCGAGATGTGCTTAAAAGCAGTAGCAATATAGGTATTTAAACTATCATGGTCACTCAAACTCAAAACAATGAAACATGATAAATCCCGATTATTTTGATACTAAAAAGCAGTAGCAGTTTCTCAGCTGCGAGAACTACAGTTTGTTCTTATACTTCTTACTTCAATCACAGAATAAATTATAGTACTACGCTTCAGTGTCCTTGTTCTAATTGAGTTAGCTAATACATAACTTTCGACCTTACTTACTGATAATCGATTAAAAACTGTTTTCTCCGTACAAGGCATAATAACCGTATAATACTCATGAATATTTAATTTGCTAACTACATACTATTTTAAGATATTATCGTAAAATTCTATAACATATATTATACCTACAGGTTGAATATTAAGTGCTTGGCATTGTAATAAAGTGACATGTGAGCCAATGGTCTAACCTTTCAGAATCAGAATCAGAATCATTTATTTCGCTTGCTTTCTACTCATGTGGTCTAACTAGCAAGAATACTGACGACGACCTGGCAAAATTGGAGACGAAGGCATGACTATAGATTTTTTCATTATATTTTTATTATTATTTGACTATCTGACAAAAGAGGAGGTAGGACACGGCGGCCCAATTGAGCAGTCCGACTCGGGAAGTACCTCCGGCCTACTGAATACCGCAACAGAATACAGCTATAACAATAAGTGTTGTATTCCCAGCGGTGAGTAGGGTAGACAGAGCTCACTGGAGAATTGTGCTGTCAGTGGGAAGACTAAAAGCTTGTCCTGCTTTGTCTTCTACACTGACGGCACAGAAACTCTGTACTTACAGGGTTGGCAGCGCGACTATGACTCTTCTGGTGTTACAAACGTCCATAGGCCACGGTAACCACTTTACATCAGGTGGGCCGTGTGCTTGTCTGCCAACTAAGTGGTATAAAAAAAGAATCGCTCGTGAAACTTGAAAACAATATTTCTCCATAGATGCAATTGATCACGAAAATGAGATTAGAATATTTCTTGAAATCCTTCTGTATACAAAATAAAGTCCTATAATTTAATGGCCACATAATAATGTTCGCTCATACGCTGTACTAACTTGCGATTAACAAATTTACGATAAACAAAGTTGTAAGTGACACGTGTTTACACTCAGTCTTAAGTGCTCTGTTTATGTAATTAATAACAAGTAGCCTTATTATGTAGCTATGGAATGAAAATGCAAAGGAGTATCAGACAGCTGTCACTTAGGTAAAAGTTAAGATAAGCTATCTTGTATCTGAACGAAGGTGATAACCGTCTCCAAAATGCAATAAGCTTTGGATACAACCTGGCTCAACGTTATGAAGATGATGATTAATTACAAAAAATATTAATAGTTTCAATACTGACACTCGTACCGAAAATCTTTATTCGCCCCTTATTTGATTCCTAATCCACCTCGAAAATAATTTTAGTGTATATTTGGGGAGCCGTCTTCGTGATATAAATCGGGTTACATTACTACTTATTCGAAAACATTATCTAGCGACATCTGATAAAGGTTATAAGAAATATTAATCACAATATAAACAGACAACTTAATAATAACATAGGTGCGTGATATTTACACCTGACATGTGGAAGATTATGACTATGCTTTCTAACGATAAGGACAGCGTGTAGACCACTAGTTCCGAATAATAATATCTTATCTGCATGTACCTACTGCGAATTTACAAGTAAACAAACATACAAAAACGTTTCGTAATCCTACGTTATGGGCATTAGGATTTTAAGGGTGACCAGGTCATTGTTCACCCTTAAAATCCTAATGCCCATAACGTAGGTAAATGTTTTAGCAAACCTCACCTCCGAGTTGGTATATCTGCTAAACAATGGACGAGGTTCTGGTGCAAACATTTCTCGGGGTAGAGAGATCAGACGGCAGTCGTTCGCTCTTACTTCGAAGAAGAAGTTTTGAGGAATATGTGCTTACTAGTCAAAAGGAGGAATTAGTGAGAAAAAAGACTAGTTCTGTATAGTTCCTGCAGTTTCTCTGGCGGTAATGTAGAGACAACAACATTCCAAATGACGTCACCGTAAGACGGATATATGTATTGAAGAATTTGGATGGTAGCGAAGGTTCTGTGGTTTAGTGGTCAGAGCGTTCCCCCTGTAAGGGGAAGATCGCGAGTTCGAATCCCGCCTGGACCGATCCAATGTTTTCTATATCTTAATCAACATTCCAAAAGTCCTTACTACTGAATTTTTATTCTATCTTGTATCGAATTTCAATACAAGTAATATTTTTAGTAATAAAAATTCTACGCTTATCAAAATACCATGATTGTTATCTTAGTTGGAATTTTCCACGGCGGCGCCGCGAGGGGCAGTTTGGGTTTTTAGACCATGCGGGTAAGGTCCGAAAATAGTTTTAGTGAAGAAAACACGCTTTAATAGAAGACCAATTTAAAAAGTACCTATAGCTGTGTTTACCATTATGATCATCGAACACCGCATCCAAAGCAATCAAGTGAAATTTCAAATTAAAGTGACGATTATGAAGTGCTATAAAATCGATTTAAAAGATACCGTTACATTCATAAATATAATCTAGAAAAGTCTTGTCGAAAAGGTGAAAATGAAGTATAAAAGTTACAGTTATTGAAAATAATGAGCACAGGGATGGTCGTGATCGGGCACACGTACAAAATGGACCTAATAATCAAACATCAAATACACTTACGCTACACCCTATCATATTACACAAAACCCATTCATTTACTACTGAATAAGTCACGTTCATTCATAGTAGTACGTAAGAAATGATCAAATGACGCAAATCAATGAATGATAAACTTTTGGGGTAAATTGCGTAAGTTATAAAGAAATTTAAACTTACGTAAAGGACATCGTGAGTAAATAAATTCGAATCGTCGTTAGTAAGTAAACATTTGACTAGTCAGCTTGGCTGGCGCGATCGTGACGTAGGATGTAGGAGGAACGGCAGTGATAACAATACTACATTTAAAAGGCAGCCAAAGTAAGCGATCAACAAACAATCGAGAGTTTCTGACAGAAGCACACGTCGAAATATTTCCACTTCTGCTATTAATACTAAACGTTAAAGATGTCGAAACATATTATACTACTATTTGTGTTTTCCACTGTTTTCGTTGTTGGATTGAGTAAACATTTACATCCAAGGAATATAATGCACATGGAAGAAGACGACACTAAAACAATTAACACTGATGTAGATGGAATGCCAATCGTAAGTCTCATGTTATTACTTTTGCTAGATTTATGTGTCTTACAGTGGTTAAGTTTTTAGTATGTTGGTTGTTGGTATCGAATACTTTTCCAAATTCGGTTAATTTTCATTTGGCGTTTTGTTTAAAAGAATAATTTTCTTAAAAACTCATCAACAGGATTAAAACAGTAAATCATTATTTGTAGTCAAGATGTCATTTCTTGTTAATCATGAACTTAAATTAGTTGGTACTGTGAAGATTATTCGTTTCCTATATTTATCACCACCCGGTTTTGATTGCCTTCTACTCGTATGTTGCTTAGCATTCGACCACTCCAATTGAGCACATTTTAGTGACGTGCACAATTACATTGTTATTCAACGGGCAATTACTGTGGTTGCCAGTAATTTTCTTTTCACTTCCTCTAAAACCAAAATCTTACACAGATGTGGACATTTCTTCGAATCCCTAAAAAAAACTGTTGTGTGCTTTACCTATAGTTTGTAAAAATTGTAGGAAAAGGTATACATCTCATAGATCCCTATAATGATATGCTTGACCCGGCACTAAAACCCAAACCTCACTATTATCTGATTATTGGATTACCTTGTCATATTATTGTTTACTTTGTTGGTGTTTGTTATCTTGTTACTATTATTGGTTATCGTTATCATATTTGAATTAAAATTATCGTAAACGAATCCTCAGGAAAACTACAGTGTCATGCATATTCAGTAATAAATAATTCAAAGTCATTTGGCAAAATACGAACTTTAACAATTTTCTAGTATGAAGACCCAAATCTCATGTTATTATTATTAATTATGGTTATTTATTGTTATTAATATGATTATATTATTACACCCTGAAATCGTCTGAAATGGCAACGATTTAATTTGGGATCAGACCAATATGGAATAATGTATTAATTAACCAGAACAATTAGGAAAATGCTTTCTAGAGCTATTTTAGCTTTAGGGTAAAAGGGAGATTCACTTTAGATATTTTAATTCTACTTCAATAATCTGACAATTTTAAAGTAGGTTGTGCATTTTCAAAAATGGAGTACCAAGACGAATTTTGGGAAGATAAAAAAATGCTTTTTTTATAAAAAATATTTTCCTCTTCTAGGAGCTGATTCGTCGCATAAAGCCAAGCTGGTTCGTTCCAGTCAACAATGTACTATTTTTCAAAAGCTACCCACCCTGTGAGGAAGGTTTTGAGAGAGACCTACGTGGAGACTGCAGAGAAGTTTGGTAGAGAAAACTGTGATAAAATGAATGTGTAGTATTAATCATTGTATTTAAAAACATGTCCGTATGTATCGGAAATTAATAAATGCAATAGCGAACTCGCCTTGTGATATTAGTGATAAGAGTATTATTGATCTAATTTTAGTACAAAGGTATTGATAAGATAAAGTTTAAAGTGATATTACAAGAATAATAACTTTAATTTTATTAAATTTGGTTTTATTTATAGCAAAATTGTGATTATGAATGATTAAGTATTTAATTTCTCAAACAACAGTATACGAATGCAAGTGCTTTTAGCTTAACGAGTATTCATTACTCTCAAGTTTTTGTTCTACTATGGACCCTAAAAATTCATCTTTCCGAAAAGCAGGTAATTCGGGGATGAACGGGATCTCACTATAACCAATCGTGAAATAGAGAATATTTTCCCTTTTATTTACTCTACTAACCAGCAGTGTGATGGGTAAGGATAACACAAAGATCTAAGAAGTCTTTGTGTCGTGTAGTTGTAGTAATTCCACAAGATAAACGATATATTTGAAACATTGACGTCAATAAAACAAATCATTTGGAATGAAAACAGTTTACTAAAGGATAAAACAATAAAACATACATTTTAATGAATAATTTAACGCGTACAGTAATTTACACAATCAACTTTACGACGACACTCACGATTTCAGTAAACTTACTACACAATACAGTCACAAACACAAATAAAATTTTATTTAACACAGTCTTTAAACTATAGATACAGTGCACTTAAGAAATTCTATGTTGGTGGTGAGTCTGATGAGTCAGACAACTCGCCAAGTCGACTGGAGAACCCACGAAGCAGCGACTTGGATGATCTATAAATTTAAATTATTCAAATTTCCTGTTTCCGGTATAAACATCAACACCTTCCTCATAAAAAATTGGACATTCAATAAAATTATGAATTTGAATGAACAAGAAAAGATTCAAAATTTTTTCTACCATATATTCCAATCGGAAGTAGTAGAAGTTGAGTTATTTATTGTCTAGCATATATTATTATTACCTAGCATTACTATCTTTTCTCATTATCACCGAGATACCAAGATAGTCGGCCTGATAGAAACCAGACACAAGGAATAAATATAAAAAGGCTGCCTTACGAAGGTACAGGTAAAGTATAGTCCAAGACCATTTTAATAGACTATCTGCTAGGCAAAAATAACGACAGCTACTGCAGCCTATATGATATACTTTTTTATATATTTGATCTGTCAATCACCCCGCTAGATGATAAAAAGCTGAGATGTAGTCCAGAAGTACCTATTCAGTAGTAAAGTAATTCTTTATAAAACTTACGGGTGCATGTCACATGAGAGAGGCGGGCGGTAGCGTGACCGCTCCGTGGCCGGATAGCGGCGATGGCAGCGTTGCCACGCCACGGATCCAAGCGCCACGCTCGCAGCAGAATGATTCCACGTTGTTTAAAGCCCGCATGTAAATCGTCGTTACTCCACCTAGGATAGATCATTCTTTAGTATACACTATATAGGTGGACAAGTGGTCTTGGTCACCGTAAGACGTGTACTAGACATCAACACTATAAATAATAATAAAGTACAGTCGACATCAGTTCGATCTTGACGAACCAAGTACTCAAAATGATCTTAATGCCTTGGTTTTCCACCTCACTCTTGACTGATTGTTCTGATATTTGGTACACACCTTGAAGTCGGAAAGTAATACAATTTTAATCAATAAAACAGTTAAATTTGTTCCTAATATATTGGTATTAAGATCATTTTGAGGCATCAAGGAAACTTTGAGGACATATCAGGGCGGAGCAGTACTTCACTGCGGGGTAGCAACTCTTTCTTTATAACGCACAGGTCCGGCCCCACATGGAGTACTGCTGACACCTTTTTGCTGGAGCGCCTGCATACCAGCTTGACCCCTTCGACTCGGTGCAAAGACGGGCGTTGAGGCTGGTTGACAATCCTATACTCGCAGGTAGTAGATCCTCTAAGCCTTAGGAGGGAATTTGCCTCACTGTGTGTGTTCTACCGCCTATACAGTGGTTTGTGCTCAGATAAATTGTTTGACATGATACCCACAGCTACATTCTATCATCGCACCTCTCGCCATAGGCAGGGAATTCATCCTCACACATTGTGAACTGAGACGGTGTGCACTGTGTGGTATGAAAGAATCTTCATCCCACATACACTCAAGCTGTGGAATGACCTCCCTACTGCGGTTTTCCCAAGCACCTATAATATGGGGTTCTTCAAGAGGGGCATCAGAAGGTTTCTTCGTGGTCGGCAGCGCGAGTGTAACACCCCTGGTGTCAATCTCTCATCTATCATCTTCTAGTTTGCAGTGCTTCAAGGTTTTTTATTGTAAACTCGCATTTACGGATGTCAAGTTGTTTACTTTCAAAATAATTAAAAATTCCTACCAATTAGATTTCACGAAAAACTGGTATTTTTAACAAAAAAAAAAAAGAATGGACTTCTAAAAAAAATGCACCAAAAAGAAAAAATAATTTGGAATATACCACCAAAAATTAGAATGACATCGCCGCCACACTCGGCCATAGTGTCTGTTGGTTGGTTCAGGCCATGATAGTACGGTTAAGAGTTGCCAGCACATTTTTAATGAATTACTAGTGGGAATTATAGATCCTGGCATGTATCTTGACCCCAATCACACACACTACACTACATATATTAATATGCACAAGTGTTTTTTGGTCTCTTCTGAGGATAGCGTGATATACATAGGACAACGGAGGAGCTCAAATCCAACAATCATATTAAAAAGTTCACTCCTTTTACACAAAAATGTAGCTTTGTGACGCCTTGATTTAAACACGCTCCATCAAACCATTACTGATGCAGAATGATGATCACGTTGTACGTTTTTGTTGTTGCTTAGATGTTACTTTTGGCATATTGACTACTAGAGACATAGAATTATAACTTTATTTGTTTATGATAATGAAAGTGAATAAACAATTTAATACAAACTTTATGTTTTCATTAACCCTAATAACATATATGTTAATCCTAATATCAATATTAGATATATTAATACGATTAATCGTTTATTAACTGAATCGATTATTCTCACAATCTATTTAAGTCACTCCAATTCTAGACTACAACTGTTATTATGTGTACATATAAACATGTACACATAATAACAGTTGTAGTCTACAGCTGTATCTAGATATATTAATACGATTAATCGTTTATTAATTGAATCAATTTTTCTGACAATCTATTTAAGTCACTCCAATTCTAGCCTACAACTGTTATTATGTGTATAATGCACCTATTCAATTATTTGAATTATAAAATAGGCGATTTTAAATTAAAGATTGCACCATAGATATGGGTCATGGAGTGCGGAAATGTGTAATCAAATCTTATAAGAACATACCATTACCCATACCACTAGGCTACCTAATCTTATAAGATGATATAAATAAAGGGCCTGTCACGCAGTCAAGTGATTAAAATGGGAATTAGATATTACATCGATACCTTAAAGACATAAGAATTAATTAGCCGCATGGTTCTCGGCAGAGTAGAATTTATACTACCTCATCTCTTCCCATGCGGTATCGTACAAGGTGACTAAGCGATAGGGCTGTTTAACATCAGACAGATATACTCATACAGCTCAGACTCGGCAACAGATGCAAGACTCAATAATAGTAACCGGAATACGGCAATAGGCTCACTCCCTATTACGTAGAACCGAATACAATGATTGGTGAAATATGGGTGTTATATCACCTCTGTTAATTCAACCTCCAGGGATAAACGCGTGATTGTATGTATGTAACTTTAAACCACTTTTATGTCACAATAATAATAATCATACGTCAATGAAGGAAGGCAGACAAGTACTACTTTATGTAGTAATTAATTTATGTACTATATTTCTAATTTGTTGTATCTATTTCTATTAGAGTAGATGAGTATTAGAACTTTGATTGTTATAAAATTTATATCGTTCGTGTTTAGAACTGCTTTCACTTTTCCTAACAACATAAGCAGAGCAATTACTATGAGCTAAAAACTGCACAAATCTTACTTCAGGACAAACTTCCCACGAAACAGGCTCAGGGTTATTCCGACAATAAACAATTAGTTCCTTTGCTGAGATTTGTTTTAACAGGGAATGACGCATAAACCACATCCTTTATTCAAAGAAATCGTGCTCTCCGCTCATGGGTATTTTTTTTTTTTTTTTTTTTTATATATAGGACACGCCAACTTGACCTCACCTCGCCTGATGGTAAGCTAAAGGCAAAGTCTCAGGAAAGAGGGTCACCATTACAGACACTAAGTGCTACAATGGTGGCACTCAGCTTGGCGGCCTCATCAGATGCTTTTTCACGCCCCGCTTAAAGGCCCCGGGACTGTAGGAAGAAGGTAACACGTGTGCTGGTAATGAATTCCAGGTCTTAGTGGTGCGGCAAAGAAAAGAGTCTCCGAACCGCTTGGTTCTTGCTCGTATATTCTGCACAGTGTGAGGGTGACATCTAAGGCCTGCACGTGTTGTCCTATGTAGGAAAGGAGAAGGTGGGATTAGTTGGAAGAGCTCGTCAGAACACTCACCGTGGTAGAGACGGTAAAATACAGCCAAGGAAGCAATATCTCTACGCATCTGCAAAGGCTCGAGGGTGTTCGTGACCTCAGGGTTCCCAATAATTCGGACCGCGCGTCGCTGCAACCTGTCGAGAGCATCTAGTAGGTATTTCGCGGAGCCATCCCAGAGATGCGAGCAGTATTCCACGCAGGAGCGAATTTGTGTCTTATAGAGAAGACACCGCTGCTTCGGCGTGAAAAAACGTCTCACTTTGTTTAGGAGTCCGAGTTTCCGCGAGGCTGTTTTAATGATGCTCTCGATGTAATTTCTGTTATTCAGTTTGCAGCGAATATCCATGCCTAGGATATTGAGATTGTCCTGCAGTGGCAGTGGCGTGCTCTGAAGAGTGGGAAGGGGAAGGAAAGAAGATACCTTTGCTGTGAACGCACAAGCCTGCGTCTTCTTGGCATTGAACTCGACCATGTTCTCAGAGCCCCATTGTGAAATGTGATTCAAGATCCGGTCCAGTTCAGTGACAAGAAGCTGTCTTTTTTCCACGATATCAGACTGTTTGGCCGCAGGTTGTCCGTGATAACTCCCGTGTAAGGTGCTATCGTCTGCATAGCAATGTATGCTGCCGGTGGACAGCATGTCGTTGATATGCAGAAGAAAGAGAGCGGGAGATAATACAGACCCCTGCGGTACGCCAGCATTTATTTGCAAGAACTCCGAAGCCCGTCCATCACAGAGGACGCGGATACGGCGCTCCCGCAGGAAACTAGCAATCCAGTTACAGAGAAGCGATTTGTGCCAGACTCTATCGAAAGCTTTGGCGATATCAAGACTAATTGCCAGTGACTCGCCGTGCTTGTCCATAGCCTTGTATGTCAATATAAGTAAATATATGTAGACTATACTTATTGGGAAACTAGCTGTGGCCCGCGGCTCCACCAGCGTGTATGTCGGTTATTAGGACTAAACATAGCCTATGATATGTCCTTTTTCAAGGTCTAATCATTCATTAAAATCGGTTCAGCGGTTTAGGCGTGAAAGCGTAACATACAGAGAGACAGACGGACAGACAGACAGACAGAGTTATATTTACGGATTAGCCAAAGGGATATCCCATTCGCCAAGCTCTCTTGCTCTTATGTATTGTTAAGTATGAATCTTTCAGGAGCACGTTTTTATTTAGGAATTACTGCTATTCTATTCTATTCTAACATTATAATCTCATTGTTTAGTCCTGGTTGCATCCAAGATCGGCCTCCGTGGTCTGCTTCACATACACCACTTGAGTCTTCGGCATCCCTAGTAGTTTTGAATTCCTTTTGAATTCCCCTCACATCGGCATGGAGATATTTGTTACTCACTTAACATTTTTATTATAATAGGGAATATTTTCTTCTGGCCACTTAGGACGGATTCCATGTTGGACGTCAAGCTATATTCTTAACCAAAGGTAAGACAAAGTTAGAATGTTAAAAAAAATGATTTTATGATTAACCATTGTCATATTGACAGACACCGCAAAAATGTGTCTACTTATTAAATTTTAGAGTTTATTTCTTAACAATTACAGTCCAAATTTAAATGAACAGAGTTGCATTACACGTTTTCATTCACTCTGTAATAAGCCTTATAATTTTGGACTTTCACGGCATTGCTTTTAAGTCTAAAATCATATATACTTTTTAGCAGTATCCGGGTATGACAGTGGCCCAGTTGTTAACAAGAAGGAACGAGGAAATGTTTGTAAAATATTTTTCTACTTACGAGTACTTAGAACTATCGCTTATATCATCAATTTCTACGAGTTTTTAGTCTGCCCTAGTTAGAAACCACGTTCGCTAGAAAGAATGCGTATCTAAGTTTACATAATGCTATTTTAAAACTATTCTTAATAGCTGTGATCGAATATTATTTTTTATATTCAGTAAACTAGTTTTCGCTTTTGGCTATGCTCGCGTTAATGCACATTTTGTCGAGCAAATCTTAAGGAACAAGAAGCAGTATTTAAACTTCTAACCAGCAACCAATATAAAAAAAGATAATCATTTAAGTGACCGGGTTTTCAATTCGGATTAGGCTAAACCCTTCAAATTACTCTACTAGCATTGAATTTGTAATTTATTAATTTTAAATATATAAGGCAACTTCTTAACGCACGATATAGTGATAACCTCTAGGTACCTATATTGACAAGATTTATTGCCAAAAATAGCGTTTGCAGGGAACATTTTTTGTGCTCACACCCACCATTACTTTTATTATGAACGGTTATGCTGGCGACATACCACACTCACTATGTCAGTTTTTAACGGCACTGGGATTTTTGGTTTTAGTATCTTAATCACAGGATTCAACGATTCGGGTAGTTTGAAAATAATAAAATAGCGTTTGTTTTCAAACAAAGAATTGCAATATAATGTTGCATCCCTCTAGATTTACTTGGGATAATCTAATCTATCACGAGACAAAAGTTATGCCACGTTGTTTTCTATTATTTTGAGTTCACATTCTATATAATTTGATATCCGTAATTCTTTTTGCAAGGGCAAAAAATTTTTTTTCATACCACTTAAGTGGCAGACAAGCACAACACTCCTGATGCGAAACATTTACCTATGGACATGTTACACTCGTGTTGGCATAGTACACCCGTGCTGCCGCTTCTGTACAAACCTTCTGATGCTCTTCTGCAAGAACTTTATATTCGTACTGTACTTAGTAATCACCTGGAAAAGTCCCAGCAGTAGCTTGTGCGTGTGTGGAATGCAGATCCTTTCATACCTCACTGTTCACACTGTTTAGTTGTGATGTCTGAGGACGTATTTACTGCTTGTGGCAAGTGGCGTGGTAACTACAGTCAAGATTTACTTGCCTATGATGATGAGTTGCGTGCCAAGGTACGCAAGAGCATGCCCGTGCCTCGGCATAGACATCTCCGTTTCTTGTCTCCATTGGCGATCTTTCCAGTCCCACACGTCTATCGCACCTACGCTGGTTGCAGTCTTGTCCTGTAATTCGTCGTTAGCATGTTTTTGGTAGGGTTATGGTTAGAAATGTTATAGCATTGTCAGCATTTAACTCTGTAGTTTAAAATAACTCTCTCGGTAACCATAAAGTAGGTACATTATTCAGTTTCAGCAACCGCATCAAACTACAATAGAATTCGTTTAAACTGTTTTATTGTAATAGATGCATAGAATTTTATTGCAAGTTGTCAAATAATCAATATTTAAGTCTAATTACGTAATAGTGAAACCAGAACTTTGTGTTAATCTATACAAAGTTATATCTCTATTCACATGATACCTTTATATCAGAGGAAACATAAATTGGTTATGATTAGTATCTAAGAATAAGTGCTTACCTTCTCGGCAACTTTGCCAGCTCCGCCGACGATATACAGTTTATCGTTCATAGCAAACATCGTCGAAAAACATCTGGGAAACCGCAGACTGTGTATTTCGGTCCATCTGAAATATCAGATTTACATAAACATAATATTTCTTATTCATTTCATATCTGAATTGAGAAATTGAAGTTGAGTTTTGTTGTGTTAGACGAGACTTAACTTGATTTTTTCATTGCAGCTATGAGATGATTTTATGTAAATCAATCGACTGTAAGGAGCGCCTGGATAGTACATTATAAATCGTTTCAGACAAAGTCTGACTAGGAAAGAACTACTATCTAACATAAGACTGATTACACAATTTCTATGATTATAATCACAGAACATTATCTTTGCAATAGCGCAGGTTATTTAATAGTTGAGCATTAGTCCGCACGCATCTGAGGATCTTGTACCAGCATTTTTTGGGTCTATCTCTCCCACATGGCCCCGTTGGAGGCGTCATGGCCAGACCAGTGGCCATAGAACTAATAATAGGAGGATATTTCCCAATCTAATTTTAATAGCTCCATTTATGCTAAAAGACAGAATTTACTTTCGTTTACATAGTTTTGATAGCACTAATGTGATGTTCTTATTGATATATACGCAGCGTCAACAGTTAGTGGAAACGATATTGTTATTGCATCATTTGTATTAATTGTATTAAGTGCATCGATTGTCATATCGATACCATAAGTGATTTTCAATGTCAAGGATCGAAAACAAAGTTATATATGGTTTAGTGTATCTCTTACAATTTGCTATCAGTGGAAAAGTTACCATAGTTTTGTAAACCTAACCACTTACTCATTAGTTCTCGAATTGAAACATTCCACGATTTTACAAACTGGCTTCTTTTTCTCGCCGGTCATGCCGCCAGCCACCCAAATGTATTCACGATACTTGGCACATGCTACCGCCATGCGCGCTATGCTCATAGACCGAACTTCCGTCCAGGATCCCGTCTTTGGATCGAACTTTTCTACTGACCGAAGTACCCTGTCACAGGATAATTAAAGTTATCATTCAGCTTATATTTAGGTGCAAGGTATCTTGTTGGAGTCTTTCGGAGAAGCTGAATATAGGCCTTAGAAGAAGAAATTTTTAAAAATTTAAATAATAATAAAACATTTCTTGAAAGTGCTAAAAATATCATATTTTTTTAGATCGGTCTATAGCGGAATATCTTATCACTTAATTTCAATTTGAAATAATATTATCACGAATCCTGATTGGATTTTGGAGAAGTAACAGGAGTATGTACCGGTTTACAAAAACCTTTTAATACCTTCACTCTACGCCAACTCCCACACATTCTTAAGTGGATCACCTTTCAATTCCATACCTTCCCTTTTTATCCTGTCCTCCAATAGCGTACATAGCCATGCGGTGGACAACCAGTCCGAAGTTCTTCCTGGGTGTCATGAGTCCATTTTCACTGTACCATGAACGCGACACCGGCTCGAAGCTCCATGCCGTCGAAACCACGACTGATTTCCCTCGAGTATCGTCATCCCTGGGATCAGCACCACCTGAAAGTAATTTATCTGCCCAGTTAGTTGATTTTATAGCGCCCAAACTACCCAATATGTGAGCTACAGCCAGTATTCAAACGAAGTTTAAATTGCGTTCATAGCATTTTTTTAATTTAATTTGATACCCATGTTGAGGGAATTGAGAAAAAATATATACTCTGTCATTTTGTAGCGGCGGCCATCTTAGACCGATTTTTTTCAAACATAGCCGACTAATATACCTTACAAACAAAAAAAACTAAATCCAAATCGGTTCATCCATTCAGGAGCTACGATGACATAGACACACACACATACAGAGAGAGACAAACACGTCAAACTTGTAACACCCCACGTTTTGCGTCAGGGGTTAAAAACAGGAAACATTTAAAATTCAAGTAAAATAATGTCACGTTTTAGGGTGATTTTTAACTGAGTGGTGATTTTTAACTGAGTTGTAGAGAAAATTCTGAATATAGGTTCATTTCGTAGGTTTCTTGATCAATCAAATATCAAAATCAAAATTTGATCTATACGTGAGCAGGGTGTATCATGTAGCATGGTTTCTTACCAACTAGATATACACGTCCCCTTAGGAAAGCTACTGAATGATGATGTCTAGGCTCTGGTAGATCTCCCACATAGTCCCAAACATTCGTTACTGGATCAAACCTGGTAACGAAAGAATTTACGTCTTAGATTATTATTGCAATGTTGTACAGTTACAAATAGATGAAAATTGAACAGAACAGATAAATTGTGATCATCAACACACATCATCTTAGCATTGTTTCCGATTGCAACTAAGGCCTTCATTCAACTCGTGATTCCAGGGTACACATGCGGAATTTGTTTCTTGCTTATGTCATATCGCGATAAACTTGAAACAAAAGCACGAAACTGAATTCTTTCCTTAGATCAATCAAGTGTATAGATTTATCAAACAATCGCTAGATCGCAATCCTGATTCCTAATCTATATTCGGCTTGCTATATATAATAAAAACTTATATTACAAAACATACCTGTATATATACTTCCCAATGTTTCCTCCATACCCATAATTTGTATGTGGATCTATTCCACCGAAAACTAAAACAGTTTCTCTATCCCAGTTGAACAAGGAACCTTCCGCGATATAGTTTTTGTTTGAGGGACCCAATATTGAAGTAGACAGTTTGTTCCTGATAGCAAAATCATTAAATTATTTACGATTACAAGCTTCATTTTGCATTACTTCGTGCAGGATGTCTAGCGTGGGGATGTACAGAGTTCTACTAACACTTATCGGGTCGAATTCATCCTCACTTGTTAGAGTGCACTGCTTAAAAAAATGGGAAAAGTTTATGGCACAGGTTGTCCTTTTAGGTTTAGGCTGTGAGATCAACTTTGAGAAAATTACAGTGAAAAATGTCATTATTCTACAACCCTGTCAGCACTTTTGGGGTCTCAGCCTACTAAACAACGGAAAAATCCATGACGAAAGCTTTCCTTTTAGGGGGTTTCTCTTTCAGGTCAAAAAATGTATAAAGTCATTGTTCCATACTACTCACATGTTAATTTTAGCAAGCGACTCCTTAGACTGGTTGAAGAGAGATATCTCTGGACTACCAATTTGGTTCTGTGAAAGCAGTGCAGTTGGTCGTTGGATAGGCTCCGTACGCGACATGTTTGTTGGAGTCGGTGGCCGAGGACCAGGGCTTTGAGATCCCCTGTATTTGAAAATCTATGATTATTAATACTTGATATACAAGAGTCGATATATAATTTGGCAGGTTTTCATAATGGTTTTATAAACATATCAAGGGCATTATTCTGAGTGACATCGAGTTTCAATCACAATCAAACGTGAGAAGACGGCTAATTTAAATGTTAAGGCTGAAAAGGCTTTTATGAACGCGTGTAGTTACGAAACGGTTTGTCACTCTGAATCAGGGGCCAGTCCCTCTTGACAATTCGTTAGCCGGTTTATTGTAGAAAAGAACGACGAATGTATGGGTTTAAGTGTTTATGACATGAAATATAATAACGTAGTAGGTATGTTTAATATTTAGTACGTTTACGCATTAGATCGGTCATTCTGGAAGTCTGTGGGAGAGGCCTATGTTCAGCAGTGGACTATGTGTGGCTGACATGATGATGATGACGTAATAGCAGTTAGTATCCTTGTTCATAAAAAGAATAAGCTATTTAAAATACCATTCAGAGTACTTTGTCTTTTTATTAGCTTTAACTATTTATGTAACAGATAAAATAATACCTATGTTAAAAATAGGATTGAACATATTTCTTTCGCGAGAGTAAATAATATAATTAATGAAATATGTAATAGATTAATGATAATGAAAATGAAATTTAGAATGGGTTATGAATCTAGTCGGGCAAAAAGGCATACATATAGGGGACAGAATATGCCTGGGGCACCTGCCTTCTTGATCCAGCTAGGGCTGCAGTGGCTGCAGCCAAGTACGTAGCGGCAACACTATGCCTCTTCTCTGGTCTTCTCATAGCGTATTGGTTCTATAAATAGATTTTTTTTTAAATACCAAAGCATGTTTTTTTTCATAAATATTTATTTGACTATTCATCTTAGCATTAATTCCCGTCGAATCCGAAGTTTTTACCTCGGATTCCTGGGTCCGCTATTTGAAGTCTGAAGTCAGGGTTTCGCTGAACTTCGACATTTAATCCATTGGCGATATCGAAGTATTGCAGTTATTTCTTTTTAATTACGTAAGATTTTTTTAAAGTCCGTACTTTTACTAGCATACTGCTAGTAGTCAAACCAAGCATGGTCTTGCACACTGACGTTATGTACCACGGATCAAATATAATTTTCAACTGACTTAACATTTTATACATACATACAGATAATCACGCCTTTATCGTGAATTAACACCTTCATTTCACCAATCATTGTATTCGGTCCCACGTAATAGGGGTGACCCCGTATTTCGGGCACTATTATCGACACGAGCCATGCATCTGAGGCAGAGTCTGTGCTGTATATACCCCTATCCCTTCCTAGCCTATTTTATGCACTTCTTTCCTTCATAATACAAGTGACGAGAAAAGTATGAAGCTGTCAGTTTCTCACAAACCTTTTCAGTGATACTGGTCTCTAAGGTGTCGCTGCTCGTCTCACTGATCGTTGTGTTGAGGTCCTCAGCGGAATCCTTTTCAGGAGGGTCGTACATTTGTTCTTGTTTATGAGAGATCTGTCAAAGTTGTTATATTTTAATAATTTAGTTCAAGTTAAATACTAATTAAATAAGAGAAAGAGCTATACAGATTAACCAACATTTGTATGATATAAATTAATTTAGTGGGCAGTAGGTACCATGACGCGCTAGAAACGTCAGTTACCTGGGCGAAGTTTTCCTTTCTTGCTGACTTGAAAGTAAAAAGAAACAAAAGAAAATAATATGGTTCTTACATTGTCCTGTTCGATAGAGCACACGTGAATTTGATGTATTTGCTTCCGTCGTGCCTGCTGAGCCATTTGCAACTGTTGCGATTGATATTCTACTAGTTTTCTTTGCTGCTATAGTTGTAAAAAAAGAAAAAGAAAAATCGATGTAAGTTAGTTTCATGAGACTACAGTATAATTTCTGTAAAGCTTTTATCACGTTTATAACTGATTTCTTTTACACTGATTAATTCATAGAAATTTTCAGAAATAATTAATAAAAGGTGTAAACTGACCATAGTATCGTCAAATTTCAAATTATACAATAGCTTTCATCGACGTGTCGATGAATTTCAAACAAAATTAAAGACAAGATTACTTGTATGTATCAAGATGATTTCGAGGAAGATCACGTGCAATAAGTGAACCAACTTCTAATATCAAAACATACTTCTAAATGATCTTGATGTTTACAACTGGCTTCCGGACTTCGTCTACATTTCGACAGTGTGGGCATCGACATATCTATATCCATTGAAGGAGGCGATCGGTTCGAAGGCGATAGCGATTGGTTTCCACCAGCCGCGGCTTCCTGCGCCTAAGAATAAAGAAATAGTGATAATTGAGTCGAGCATCATTGTATTATTACAATCAATCTCAAAATCAGCACATGGCCCATCTGATGGGAAGTGGTTACCGTGGCCTATGGACGTATGCAACACCAGGGGTGTTACACTCGCGCTGCCGAGCACGAAGAAACCTTCTTATGCCCCTTTTGAAGAACCCCATATTGTAGGTGCTTGGGAAAACAGCAGCAAGGAGGTCATTCCATAGCTTGAGTATGCGTAGGATGAAGTAATAATAATTACTGCTTTGATCATGTATAAAGTAAAAATTATTACATTCATTCATTCTTAATGTCACGATTTAAGTTTAAGATCTGATTTTTATGCTAATGTTTTGTGAAATAGAACTATGTACCAACCCGTCTGGCCAGCGTGGAAACTGTAGGCCATAGCCTCCCAACATTGGGAGAGGCCTATGCCCAGCAGTGGACTACGATAGGCTTATTGATTGACTGTTTAATATGTCAGGATGGCATCAATATCGAAGGAGGACTAACAATTAATACGTGTGTCCACTCCAATGCCTCGCTTATGAAAACGCCTGCTCTCTAAAAAGTCTTCCATTTACTTTTTGAGTGAAAACATACAAACCTTTCTCTTGTGTTCGAAAAATTCACTCATTATTGGAAAGGATTTGTCCCTATCACCAGATAGGCCTTTCAGTGTAGCGGGTAGAGGGAAGTCCATTTTGGGCCTTCGCATTTCCATTTTTTCTGTGTCCATTCCACGCATATTTCCTGAAAATATACAAATGCGGTTATTTACTGAATGTTCATTTGCTGATAAGTATGTCGTAGGCGTTTTAGAAATATGTTATGTATTAAAACGTGTACAGTCGACAAAAGAGACACAGTTGCACAATTTCATATGAAGTTGTATGTAAAAGTGTACCTAACTGGATCTCCTATGTGAACCATACCTAACCTAATCAACTACTACACACATCAACAAAGTCTAGGGAACAAGGACATTTCTAGTTTTTATTTAAAAACCCTTTCTTGTAATAGTGAGTGTTTTATATCAATAGAAGGGTATTTTTATACCGTTTTTAATTTTAATTTTAATAAAAACATTTTCATACCAAATTGTTTTATTTTTTAAGAAAGTATTGAATAGTGCCAATATTGAGTATTACAACCTTCTATGATTAGGCACAAAAATAACGAGGTAGTAAAAAATACAGTAATTAACCGTACTTTAAACGTTTTTAATAATCTGTAGGACCTCCTAAAGCATTAGCAACAGCTCGACAACGGCATGGCATACTTAGTATGAGATTGTCAATCATCGTCTGTGGAATATGGCTCCATACACTACGAAGGTGTAAAAAAAGTTGTTCTTCAGTGTTCAGATTTTCCAAAGAATCACTAAAAGCTCTTCTCCCAAGCAAATCCCAGGCATGCTCTATGGGATTGAGGTCGGCAGACTGAGCAGGCTATTCCAACGTCGTCATATTGTGCTCGCTTAACGCATTGACCACTACCCTCGCGGTGTGTGACCGTGCATTATCTTGCATGAACATAAAATCTTGACCGAACTGCTGTCGATGAGGGATTACCATGGGGTGTATAACCTCCTGAATGTATTGGTTTGCATTCAAATTGTCCCGTATCCAAACGAGGTCGGTCCTTCCACCAAGGCGAATTCCAGCCCATACCATGATTGTTCCACCTTGGTAAGGATGAACTTCTTGCGGATTCTGGAGACGACTCCGACGTCCAGGAACTCGCCATATAGGCACTCTTCTCGAATCAGGATGAAAACCGAAGCAAGATTCGTCGGAAAACAGAACCCGTGCCCATTGATGGTCGGTCCACTGTAAATGTGCGTTAGCCCACAATAAGCGACGACCTCGATTTCCACGTCGAAGAGCTGGAACCCTAAGCGGTCTGCGAGCATCTGCGAGCGAGATTGGCTTCGTGTAGTCTTCTTCTGACAGTTTGATCGCTAATAACCACTTGATGCTGAGACTGGAGGCCTGCGACCAACTGACGAGCAGTAATCGTGGGTTGCCGCCTTGCGGAATTTTCCAAGAAACGATCTTGTCGCGGTGTAGTAACCCTATTTCGTCCCCTGTGACGTTCGGCAACATCCCCTGTAGACATGTAGCGATAATGATGAATGATAATTAGGTATATTAAATGTTGGTTCAGTCCACTGTTCAGTCTTTGTATTTATACAGTCGTATTTTAACCCGCATAGAATTGGAGCCACTCCATCTCTTCCCATGCGGAGCCGTACAAGGCGACTAAGGGATAGGGCTGTTGTAACGACGCGCTCTGCGAACGTCGTCACACCGGTTTTAATTCTATTTTTGAACGAAAAGTTTCGGAACGCGGAGTGAATGACATTTTGACGTATAGCTGTCAAAGCACCTTTCTTCCTAGCGTTGAGGCTGGATGGTCGATATTCATGGCTTCGTAACTTAATTTCAATAAATCTCATAAAAATGAGAGTATTTTTGCCTAAAGGATAATAGTTTGTGTCTTCACAACTATCCTCTTGTGGAATTATAGTTTATTTCTGGTGAGTTGTCATTTTTTAATAAGATTCACTTTGTTGGAATTCGCCACGTTCCTAATTTGAAAAATAATTGTTAAAATTCTATTGTTTCAGCTCTTAATCTGAGAATATTATGATTTCTTTTGCTATTGGCATTGTTCCAGCAAATTAAGGCGGTAAGTCGCACAAATTTATAAAAAAATTAGGACCTCGTGTTCATATTGGAGTTTGTTCTAATGACATGCAATTTTGTTACAGGTTTCCAAATTGGAACCGCCTTTGCCTTTCTTTCTCCTTTTTTCTCTTTTTGCCTTTGGATCTTTTCTTTGGACCTTTGTCTTCGGTCATCTGCATTTCCTTATGGAGGGTTTGGACTTTTCGCCTCAAACCTGGATGTACCGCATGGGCTTAAACTGAAAACTTCGCCTGCTACGAGCTTTCTCGCTGCTGTGTTTACATATACTCGCCGAGGGATGCCGTGAGCTTACTTTAATTATATTTTAAATCTAAACTTCAAAATAACCTAAAAATGCATTGGTGACATAAGATCATATTGACATAGGATCAGATTGACCTAGCTTATAAAACTCTAATTTTAAATTTAAGGTTAGATATACATTAGGAATGTATCCTTGCAACTATTTCTAAATGCACACTGGAGTGGACAATAAAACCTTAAACCTCACCGTTTGGTTTCATTTAGCTCACCTCCGGCAGATTAAAAGTTTCCAATCTCCGCTGATTATCCTAGGCATGTGTATCTCCAAGGCGCCCGAACTTTTATGGTAATGTACTTACAAACCAATTTTATTTCTATTTCTTTTAAATAGGAGATACAGAGAAAATAAAAATCCTTTTTTTTTATTATTACATCTGGCACTCGCGAACAGGGACATGACAGTGTGCATATATCTTTATTCCTTGTCACCTTTGCATTATTTTTTACCTTATCATGTTAAGAACAGTGTTTTCTTCATGTATTTTACTGTTACATAACTGTGTATTACAGTAAATCTTTGTTATTGTTTACTTTGCAAAACTAATCATACTACAAGTTAGTACTATTGTTTGTATCTCTCAATTACAGGTGAATGTTTCAATTTGTATAACATGGTTATTGTTATAATTGTTTTATCTTATATAGCTTTTGTTTATTACAGGTAAGATTTTCCACTTAGTAATATTATATAATTACTAGTTCTTAACCTTTATTCACATGTGTGAAAACATAGTAATATTTGAATATTTGCTGTTTACCTTAAGTAGACATAAATAATTTATTTTGTGAATCACTAATGCATTTTTATCTTTATAGGCATTTGACCTAAATAATTTTTGCAACAATAACATTCCATTCTATGAGTTTGTTTGACTTTTGAGTTTAGCGTTTTGCTATCAATGCAATTAACTTCATTCATAATTTAATTAACTTTAATTAGAAACTTTAATTGATACTTTAATTAGAAACTTATAGTGTATTTAATACAACTTTTTATTAGATTTTCACATCCTTTTATAAATCAAACATGGATAAGGAAATACAGGTCCCGCCTTTGTTTGAGAATATTGTTGGTGATGTTCCAGTTGGTACTTCTACTCATGAGATGCCTCATGTCATGGCTGATTTATCTGAAGTTGTTGATCCATTTTCGAATAGTCGAGGAGCTGGTGATCATAGTCTGAGAGCCGCATCTTCATTTAATATGATGAATGTTTTATTGAATGATAATTTGAGGAAAAACTTGCCTTCTGTTACTTAGATGATCTCATATTGATAAATTCTACATTCTCTGATCATTTAGATTATTTAAATAAAATTTATAAAATCCTTAAAGATGCTGGGTTAACTATTAATTTAAAAAAGTGTAATTTTTGTAAAGATAAACTGCGTTATCTTGGTTATATTGTTGATAGTAATGGTTTACATACAGACCCTGCTAAATTAGAGTCCATTAAAAGTTTCCCACGCCCAGAAAGCGTTAGACAATTAAGAAGTTTTCTTGGGTTATGTTCTTATTACCGTAGATTCATTGATAAGTTTGCTGATATTGCTTCGCCCTTAACCAAATTAACGGCCGGAAGCAAGAATTCTAAAAAATCTCTTTTCTGGAATGAAGAAGCTGAAGTTGCTTTTCATAATTTAAAACTTGCATTAATTTCTGCACCAGTTTTACATTGTCCGAATTTTGAAAGACCATTCTCTTTACATTGCGATGCTAGTTCTGTTGGAATTGGTAGTGTCCTGAGCCAAGATGATGATAATGGAGATCAACATCCTGTAGCTTATTATTCTAGATCACTTAATAAATGTGAACGTAATTATAGTACAACTGAGAGAGAGTTGTTGTCAATATTGGATTCTATTGAACATTTCAGACCTTATATTGAAGGAATGAAATTTACAGTTATCACTGACCATGCTAGTTTAACTTGGCTTCTTAAACTTGATAATCCTAGTGGTCGTCTTGCACGTTGGGCTGCTAGAATTTCTCAATTTACTTTTGATGTTAAATATAAAAAAGGTTCTTTACATTTAGTTCCAGATTGTTTATCCAGAATAGAAATTTCTGCTATTAATATTCCTGTAAATAATATTATTGTTATGCCAAATGAGGATATCGTTGATCCTTGGTATAGAAAAATATTTGTAAATTGTCAAAAGTTTCCTAGAAAATATAAAAATTTCAAAGTTGAAAGTGATACTTTGTATAGATTTTGTAAAGATAAATATAATCCTAATAATCGTTTAAATTGGAAAATTGTCATACCTAAAGAACACATCTTAGACACTATTAAATCTAATCATGATGATGTTAATTCAGGACATTTAGGAATTCATAAAACTTTAAATAAATTAAAAATACATTATTTTTGGAAAGGTATGTTTATTGATGTTCAAAAATACATTTCTTCTTGTGATACTTGTAAAGCTTATAAATCTTCTACTAATCCACCTCATGGAATTATGGTTAATCCTAAGAAAGTTGATAAACCAATGTTAATGCTTTCTATTGATATTATTGGAACTCTTCCAAAAGCTTATTCTGGCCATAAGTATATACTTTCAATCATAGATGTTTTTACAAAATATTGTTGGATATTTCCTATGACTAGTGCTACCACTAAAGTAATTTGTAGGATACTTGAAAAAGAAATATTTCTTAAGTTTGGAACGCCTAAAATTTTTGTTTGTGATAATGGAAGCCAATTTACAGCTAAGCAATTTGTAGATTTTCTAAAAAGTTATAATATTAGTAAAATATTTTATAATACTTTATATACACCTCAAAATAATCCTGTAGAGAGATATAACAAAACAGTCGAAACATGTATTTCTTGTTTTGTTAAAGATGATCATAGAACTTGGTCAAAATATTTGCCTCATGTTCAATTAGCTTTAAATAGTAGTGTGAATCTAGCTACAGATTTCACTCCTAATTTTCTCATGTTCGGTAGAGAACTTATTTTTGATGCTTCATTGCACCGTTTTAGTAATTCTTTTGATAACCTCAATCAACTTGATGTTGTTGATAGGTCTTCATTTGCTTTTTCACTTAAATCACTTAGTGATATTTTTATAAAAGTTCAAGCTTCATTGCTTAAAGCTTATAAGCGTAATGCGCGTTATTATAATATAGGAAGGAAGGTCATTTCTTTTGAGGTGGGAGATATAGTGTGGAGGAGAAGTTTTGTGCAGTCTAATGCTCCTGCATTCTTTTCGGCTAAGTTAGCACCTAAGTTTGTTAAGTGTGAAATAATAGATAAAATTTCCTCTAACGTTTATGTTTTAAAAGACCTTAATAAAAACTATACTGGTCGTTATCATATTAAAGACATAATTAAATATTAAAATTATTCTTGTTTTGACAATGTCTATCTTTGTCTTTGGTACTTTGTTTGAAGTATGACCCCACTATGAGGTGATGTTTGAAAGGTTGAGGGGTGTTGAAAGGAGATGTATGTTAGGAACTTCACAACAATTTATTAATTTCAATTTTAGTTTCCTTCAAAAATAACTTAGGTCATTTTAGGACTTGTTATTGTGTAACTCTACTCCATATTAACAAATTGTTCCACATCAAAAGATCTTATATTTTTATTTATCTTTGTTGTATAGGATTATTTTCCTGTATATATTTTTATACACTTGTATATTTAATATTGTATATTTTGTACAAATTTAGGAATTTAGTTTCTACTCTAATATAGGAGTGAAATTTAATATTCATTTTCTACATTAAATTCACTTGACTTATTTCCACTCACTTAGGGAATGGAAAATTAAGTTTCTTGAACTTTATTTTTGTACAGTTCTGGGTTATTTTCTTAGTATTAAGATTCTCGGATTGGACGCATTTTATGCATTTTTTTACACACCTTGTTATACCATTTTTTGGGAAACTTGTGTCTTACTGGACTTTACAATTTTTTGTGCTATTGTGTTTCATACACATAGTCACACCTTACGCTTTGCGCACGGGAAGCTGGTGGTGTTGAGCCGGTCGTAATTGTCGTTTTTCTCTTTTTGTACGATTGTGTTTTTATACACATTGTTACATTTTTTATGCTTTGCGCACGGGATGTCGGTGGTGTTGTGCCGGTCGCAAATGTCATACTTTTCTTATGCGGTTGTGCTCAGAAAGTCAGTGGTGTTGTACTGGTCACAATTGTCATATTTTCTTTATATTTTGCTTGTGCTCGGAAAGTTGGTGGTGTTATGCCGATCACAATGCTTATAAATATATTATTACGACACTTTTGTTGTGATTTTGTTTTGACGTTTTGGATGTTGGAATAGGAATTTGAAGTCGGCGGCTTTTCAACCTAACCGACAGTGGGAAAACTTCATTGTTTTTACCGATTTTCTTTCAGATTCGGCAGCGTTGGTGCTTAACCGATATCTTGTTAGTTTCATATTTTTGTTTCAGGAATAGCTGGTATAGAGTCGGTGGCGTAGGAGCTCAACCGCACTTTTGTATTGATGCTAGAAGGCTGGTTAAGATCAAGGATTAGATTCGACGGCGTTGGTTGCCTAATCGATATCTGGAATGGAATTGAGTAGGGATTGTTTAATTTGTTTTATTGAAGGATTTATTTTCACTTTTGTGTTGAAATAAGTTTTTACTCTTTTCTGAGTTTGGTTTCGGTTATTCCATTAAGTTGGATAGTGTCCTTTGTTTTCATTTGAAACTGGAAATTCTTTTTCAACTTAATTCTTTACTTTTCGAGTGTTTTCACATTCTTTGATTTTTAGGAATGCTTTCCCATTCTTTAATTTATAATTATTTCTGCAATACCCAATGCAAGATGCTTTCGCATTGCCTTTTTTGTTTATTGAAAAATGTTGCAAGACATTTTGTCTTTTGAGGTTTTTTGGAATTTTGTTCTGGACTCTCATAATTTTCATTAGAAAAGGAAGTTCCTTTCTTTCTTTTTTCTTTTTGGGGAGGGATGTAATGTAACGACGCGCTCTGCGAACGTCGTCACACCGGTTTTAATTCTATTTTTGAACGAAAAGTTTCGGAACGCGGAGTGAATGACATTTTGACGTATAGCTGTCAAAGCACCTTTCTTCCTAGCGTTGAGGCTGGATGGTCGATATTCATGGCTTCGTAACTTAATTTCAATAAATCTCATAAAAATGAGAGTATTTTTGCCTAAAGGATAATAGTTTGTGTCTTCACAACTATCCTCTTGTGGAATTATAGTTTATTTCTGGTGAGTTGTCATTTTTTAATAAGATTCACTTTGTTGGAATTCGCCACGTTCCTAATTTGAAAAATAATTGTTAAAATTCTATTGTTTCAGCTCTTAATCTGAGAATATTATGATTTCTTTTGCTATTGGCATTGTTCCAGCAAATTAAGGCGGTAAGTCGCACAAATTTATAAAAAAATTAGGACCTCGTGTTCATATTGGAGTTTGTTCTAATGACATGCAATTTTGTTACAGGTTTCCAAATTGGAACCGCCTTTGCCTTTCTTTCTCCTTTTTTCTCTTTTTGCCTTTGGATCTTTTCTTTGGACCTTTGTCTTCGGTCATCTGCATTTCCTTATGGAGGGTTTGGACTTTTCGCCTCAAACCTGGATGTACCGCATGGGCTTAAACTGAAAACTTCGCCTGCTACGAGCTTTCTCGCTGTTGTGTTTACATATACTCGCCGAGGGATGCCGTGAGCTTACTTTAATTATATTTTAAATCTAAACTTCAAAATAACCTAAAAATGCATTGGTGACATAAGATCATTGACATAGGATCAGATTGACCTAGCTTATAAAACTCTAATTTAAGGTTAGATATACATTAGGAATGTATCCTTGCAACTATTTCTAAATGCACACTGGAGTGGACAATAAAACCTTAAACCTCACCGTTTGGTTTCATTTAGCTCACCTCCGGCAGATTAAAAGTTTCCAATCTCCGCTGATTATCCTAGGCATGTGTATCTCCAAGGCGCCCGAACTTTTATGGTAATGTACTTACAAACCAATTTTATTTCTATTTCTTTTAAATAGGAGATACAGAGAAAATAAAAATCATTTTTTTTATTATTACACTGTTTAACATCAGACCGATATATACAGCTCAGACTCATGCACATATACAAGGCTGGAGTCAAAATTAGTGTCCGGAAGACGGCAATAGGCTCACCCACTATTACGTGGGGCCGAAAACAATGATTGGTGAAATGTGGGTTTTAGTTCAGCTTTATACCACCTTGGTGGCAGACAAGCACACGGTCCACCTGATGGATAGTGGTTACCGTGGACTATGGACGTGTGTAACACCAGAGGAGTCACACTCGCACCGCCGACGCCGACACAGACCCACCTCTGCCTAACCTTCAGGGATATAGGCGTGATTATATGTATGAATATATATTTATACAATTTCGTGAACCTACCAGGCAAGTCATCGTTCCGTCGTGGTGGTTGCATCATTGCCATATGTTGATACATCTGGTCCTTTGGCACCATGAATTGCTCTAAATATTTCAAGAAATCCTTGTACGTGACGTGGTTCTGGAATGTAAATTAATATTTATAAACAAATGAATGCTTTACATTAGGCACCATGTTTTTTTCTATACAAAGCCACGTTGATTCAATGAAAAGTTGTATGCTTATTTTTGAATTTATTGAAACATTTATTAAGGAGTTGTTTTTGTGTTATCTACATGTTGAAGAACTTTATGGTAATCGAGTTGGCAATAATCGAATTAGGTAAGTAAAAGTATTATGACTCTGTTACTAACTTTAAATAAGCTTTTAAATAAGCTAAAGGCAAACAGATAAAAATAAGAATTAAATAATGCGTCGGCAGAGACTCTCAAACGGCGCAAGTATAGTAAATATAAGTGGTAATTACATATTTGAGCCGTTTGGGGTCGAGACGCTGGGATCATGGGGGCCAAGTGCCCGTCTTTTGTTTAGAGACATTTCTAAACGTTTAATTGACGCTACCCGTGACCAGAGGGCTGGTTTATTCCTTGCGCAAAGGATTGGTATTGCCATTCAACGTAGCAATGCCGCAAGCCTTCTGGCCACCTTCCCGGTTGACATCGATGGAGAGGAATTCTTTAACGCCTGAACCTGCAGGATTATTTAGATATATATTCCTTTTTATTTATATTTTAATTTCGATAACTTCCATTAAATAATTATATTCTGTTGGTGATGTAATGTGTACAATATTCAGTATCACTTTTGATGACACGCTACCTTTTCTTCACCAATCCAGTTTCTATCAGCCGGCTCAGTGAGACCAAGGACATCGATCCAGTGATAGTAGTTCTTTGAATTGTTACCATACCAATATTTTATTATAACGTACCTGAAAATGTTATCAAGTTGTAGAAAAACTAATTTGATTACACTGTTAAATATTAGATTTGCTAAGGTTACTGTAGCGAAAAATCTGCAATTTCTTAGCTCTATATATTTAAGCTCTATGTATTTAAATAATGTAAATGCATTTATTTTGGATTAAGAGGAATTACTTCTACAAATAATTGTTTGTGTGTGTGTTTTACTGAATCCATTGTACTATTATCCCTTTTGTCAATAATACAGCACAAGATTTTTTTCTTTTTTATACCATTCTAGCTATACACACACAGCACCCGGCCCACCTGATGGAAAGTGATTACCGTGGCCTATGGACGTTTGTAACACCAGAGGAGTCACAGTCGCGCTGCCAACCCTGTAAGTACAGAGTTTCTGTGCCGTCAGTGTAGAAGACAAAGCAGGACAAGCCTTAAGTCTTCCCACTGACAGCACAAATTCTCCAGTGAGCTCTGGCTACCCTACTCACCGCTGGGAACATAACACGAAGTTATTATAGCCGCGGTATTCTGTAGGTGTACAAGATCCCGACTCTATGGTTATTAGCAGCATTTTCGACTCATCAAATCTTTCAACTGTTGACTGAACATCGAAAACTCGACTTTACACTTACGCAAGTCCATCATCCACCATTTGTTGTACTTCAGGTTCGTTTACAATTTCCAGTATCTCGGCGTTGTCAGGGTTGCGCTTGATGTCCACTAGCTGCCACGGGGAGATAAGGCCGAAGCGTACGCATCGCATCACATCGACTGCAAACCTTCGTCGTGACATCCAGTCGCCGTATAACCATCGTACTCCCGCCATCAATACTTCTATCTCACTAAAATTAAACCAAATTTTCATTTGAAAAGAATTTGATATCATGCTTTATTGATATAACTCATTCCTTTGTTGGGAATTTCCCACCAGCTCACGTGTTAACTTCTTCCCAGGTCCGTTAAGTAGGGCATGAAAAAGTATCACATGAGGCCAGGCGAGTGCCAGCATTGTAACATGGTAGTGCCTGTAATGGTGAGACTTTGCCTATAGCTTACCATCAGGCAAAGAGAAGACAAATTGTCATGTCCTTCCGTATCAGAATAAACGGAATATTTACCATGTTTCATTGTTTTGAGTTTCCGAATGAGTTGCTTGCAACAGCGCCGAAATATCGGAAACTCAAAACAATGAAACATGGTAAATATCCCGTTTATTCTGATACTGATGTCATGTCCTTCATAAAAAAAAAATACTTTTCTTAAATAACATAATAACCACACCCATCTTTTACACACTAAGGTACTATTGAGTACAGCATATCTTATTTTTACAATCTGCTACAGTGCAGTGTTGGAGGAATCAAGTGCAAGTGCACTTATATTTTTTTTATTGTGCACAAAATCCTCGCGTAAACCCCCACCACCGGAACCGGTGTGAGGATTGTGTGCACTGTCATATTGTAACGCCTTATTTCATTCAGTCATTTATCTCTTCTTTCGTACTTTCAATTGATATAAACACTTTAAATTTTTCCTAATCAATCAATCAATTAGCCCATTGCAGTCTACTGCTGGACATAGACATCTCCCAATGCTAGAAATTTCCCCAAATATTTTTTTCTAAAACTTCTCAAATCATTTTCACAGTTCCCTAAGTCAATCATTACGTTCGAACCCTCATTGTTTTTTTGTATACCTACTTAGTAGTAGTGTGTCATTTCCTAATGGCCAGGTTCTTGAGCATGTTAACAAGAATAACATTTAGCCTAAAAAGTATTCAAAGCTACAAATTTATCTCGACACTTATATCTGCGAAAATTGAAAATGCAATATTTTATCATGTATTTCAGTTACTTAATGATACATTTGAAATTACCTAGTAACAGAGATATAATTTGATTTCAAAAATGTCATTAACTCTTCTGGTTCCAGGTTGATAAAATCTCTTGAGGCAACCAGAGGTAGGAAAAATCTCATGACACGAGGAACCTACAACGAAATAAGTTTATGAACATGTTGTCTCGTATTATACTTGGTAAAAACGAAAGGGGAACCAGTTACCATCAAATCCATGACAGGTGTCATGCCCTTTTTCCTCGCTTCTCTGAATAGTGCAAAAGCCGTATCTTCAGTAAAAAGATTTTCATTCACGATGAAAGACCAGCACTGGTCTTCTAGATCTGTTTGCAATAATATGTTTGATTATTAATTTAATCAAGATTTAAATAGAACATGGAATCTCCGTCAAAAAATTGTCCGTCGAAATTAGACTATGTTGGAAGAACCTTTTAGATTTATTTGTATTTCTAAAAGTGCAGTTATTAGAGGTTGAAATAACGGACGTATTGAATTGAAATATAAATATAACTAGGAAAAGTAAGACGTGTGGGGCACCTTGGGATACTGATACTACGAGTAAACCAAGAACTTATCAAATTATAAATCTTTAAGTAGTAGATTATTATTTGCACCTTTGACAGCAAGAAACTGCGCAGCACAAAACAAATCCAAAATATTATCCCTCTTCAAGAGTTTGTTACTTTCTACACCATTGAAGATCATCCATTCGTAGATAACTTGGAAGGCCTCTGCTGTGACACTGTTCTGTGTGTTACAAATTATAAATATTATACTGATGCAATGGCATATTAAGTTCATGATAATGTTAAACCTGGTTACACTTATCCGCCGACTGTGATTCCGATGATAATATAATTTATTATGATACTCTTGGAAGCGGAGACCGGGATTGTTTTCCAAGTTTTACTACTCCACTATCTTGGGCATCCATTGTAGAGATCATTTATTATAATAAAACCCGTAATTAATTTGATCGATTTACAAATATCAGACATGCAAGACAAGACTGTGGGTCTATCACGACTATTAAGTTATTGTGTTTTGGCTTCGCTTTTCGTTTGGATCGCGGCCCGGCTAATATAATCAAATATTTATTTAATTGAATGATGTTATTATAGACTTCCACTTACCATGGGAAGTTCTATTTCTCTATGTGGATTCATGTCAAAAAAGGAAGAATAAACTTGTAATACTATAAAGTGACAATGGAACTCTTCATCACCAATGCGTACAATAGTATCGGTGTTTCTGAAATAAACATATTTATCAACTGTCAGTTGCGCTGTATTTCTAACTTTCCTGACAAAGCATAATATAACATAACATAAACTCACGCCTATATCCCCGTAGGGGTAGGCAGAGGTGCTAGCACCCACATTGCGCCAGTTTATGTTTAGGTAATAATGTAATAGGTGGCGAGCCTATTGCCATTAACTGGGCACTTATAAACCTGCGATAAATACACACATAACTTCGAAAAGCATCGAAAAGTCATTGGTGTGTGCCATGGTAAAACCTGGGATCGAACCCGAGACCTTGTCTCAGCAGTCCATTACCCATACCACTAGGCTGCCGCGATACCATAATAACTCACTATAACATTCAAATCGATTAAAAATATAGAAAAAGAAATCGGTTCAAGCGGGATTTGAACCTGCGATATTTGCCCTGAACCGATTCATCGATTTGTCTATATCTTAATCGATTTGAATAGTTAGCATACTAAATGCTTTAAAATTTCATTCACTATAACATTTATTACATTATAGAAATATTACGTGAACTCACATGTAATTGTGTATCCTGCGGTAGAATTCTTGGAATAAATCCTGTTTCTTCGGTAATTGCACACGCATCCAATCAATAGGGTCTGCGGTAGCATACCCCAGGCTGCCTAAATCTTTACCCCTTTCTTCCGTAGCGATTGGCGATTTTGGTTTCATATTTGCATTTCGATCACTAGGTCCGATTTTCGAGAAATTTGAGTTCTGTGTATCTCTAGGTCCGTAGTGTAATTGAGGTTCTGAATCCATGTCATTCTCCTATTAAAAAAAGTACCACATATACCGCGGTTATAATAACTTCGTGTTGTGTTCCCAGCGGTGAGTAGGGTAGCCAGAGCTCACTGGAGAATTTGTGCTGTCAGTGGTATGACTAATGGCTTGTCCTGCTTTGTCCTCTACACTGACGGCACAGAAACTCTGTGCTTACAGGGTCGGCAGCGCGAGTGTGGCTCCTCTGGTGTTACACACGTCCATAGGCTACGGTAACCACTTTCTATCAGGTAGGCCGTGCGCTTGACTGCCACCTAAGTGGTATTAAATCTTTTTATTAAAAAAACATATCATATCTACGTATGGCCGAAAATCCTGTCTTTTTAAAAAATAAACATACTCACATAGTTGTGGGATGTATCGTCATCGGGTTCTCCTGCCGCTTTACCTTCAAATTTTACCTTTACTTTAGCTTGAGTAGGATCTGCTAATAATACACCTACAGTGGACGACTGAAAAACAACCTGCAAATGCAAATAACCATTTAAGTAATAGTGGGCTATGAGTTCAGTATTTAAATCATCAGATGCAAAAAAAATATTGAAATAAATAGTGCAGGTAGTAAGAACAAAATATTTATCAATTTTAATACAAATATTAGATAAATGCATTAGGGAAGTTTAGTGTATTCTCTATAATGTATCCTGTCTTAGGTGTAATATCAATAAAGGGATATCTTGGCTTCAAAATAAAGGCATGGTCTTAGGTTCTGGAAGTTCAAGGAAGAGTTTTCAATTACAATTAAAAGGAACTCCTATTACACGTGTTAAATAAAAATAATTTATTTATTTACTTGATTTGACTGGACTTTCAAATTACCACTTGGGGTTGATTTAAATGGAAAAGTTGCTCCTTTTTGAATACCGAATTGATCGGTGCTATCAGTACTGAAAAACAAAAGAGTGCATGATAATAATATTAAACTGGAGTCTACGATAATGGGATCCAATACTTTAAACGGATTTGAACAGAGACAATAATATATTGTGAAATTTATGAAAAAGTAGACTCATGGGTAAGTATTGTCTTCTTGATTCTAAGTGGGGCCCCATGTAAACAGTAGTCAGTAATAGACTCACCTGGAGTTATCAATACATGAGGAGGGGTTTAGGTCGGTTTCATCTCGATCTCTCTGAAAATTGGTCAAGTACTCCGTGGCAAACTTAGAGGCATAACTCTCAGGAGACATTTCGAACTTCTTCCTTGGCTTTCTGTTGGCAGAAAAATGCAAAAAAAGTACTTTTAGTTTGAGTATGTATGTTGTTATAGCTATATGTTATGTGTGTATGTTGATATAGCATTCATCATAAATTTTATATCATCCAAAAAAAAAAACAATGAAAGGAAGACTACTGACATGCGACTGATTTTCGATGTGCACAGTCACCTCCAAAAGTCAATGAACGTGTAGAAACTTCCAGAATTCGTTTACACTGTACTCGTCAAAAGTGGATATACGCTGCCGACCACACAAAGCGGTGATCATCGTACGATTATAAATGTTGGTGAACGCAATAAAATCAAATTTATTGAACACTGTATCATTACAAAATACGGTAAACTTGCATAAAATATAAATTGTGGCATGTGGCACAATGTACACGGACTTTTGTTTACTTCAAGCGTATAGATTATTATTTTGCATTGTTTATTGTAGGTACGTTACAAAAGTCGGTAAACATTATTATTATAATGCAGAGTTTAGGATAGATTTTTTTAACTTAACGTGTTTTTTTTATTAAAATTAAAAAAAACACGTTACTTTATTAAACTACTTAAAATATGTCGGTGAACTTTCATATAATGTAGATTTTAGCGTATTGTTGAGTTTAAGTGTTCGTGTAATTTTGTTGCAATACATTATGTTCCAAAAATATGAGAACTTTTATATAACATTCGCACATATTCTTATTATAAACTCAGCCCGCGTACGAAGGCAACTCGACCGAGGTGTGGCGGGTGGAGCCAGCGGTCACCCTGGCAAAAGCAGACCGCGGCGGCGGAGCGCCTTGCACGTCTTCCCGTTTCCGGGGACGAGTTGGGGTCTCTGTGGTCTCTACACCTACCTACACCAAGTTTTTAAAGTTTTCGTGCAAAAGCCGGGGTGTGCGTGTTTGTTAGGGCGGATGTTTGCTGTCGCCGTTTGCGCTGCCTAGAGGATCCATCCTTCTCCGTCCTTTGGGTACACGTAGACTATGGCCCTACGAGTCAGATCTATGTGTGCCTCTACCGTTCCCATACAGGAGATGCTGAGACAACTCGACTCTTTGAATATCTGAGTCAGGCGGCAGATGCGCAGGAGCGATTTCCGAATGCCGAAATGGTATTTTTGGGGGATTTTAACGCCCACCACGAGATCTGGTTGGGCTCCTCCAAAACAGACCATGCGGGAAGAGCCGCCCACGCATTTGCTCTGGCGCACGGCCTGACCCAATTGGTGCACGAGGTCACTAGGATACCAAGAAGGTCGGGCCTAGCACCTTCTCTGCTAGACCTTCTGCTGACGAGTGATCCGGACCGGTACAGTGTCCGATACACTGTACCGGTCCGGATCACTCGTGCGAGCCGCTTTAGGCAACTCCGACCACTGCCTGGTCTGTTCTATTATATTATAGCCTAGCCTAGCCTAGCCTATTATAGCGCCCCCACGACCCGTGCAGGGGAAGCGGCGTCTCTGGCACTACTCGTCAGCGGACTGGGATGGACTTCGTGACTATTTTGCGTCCATCCCGTGGGTTGAGCGTTGCTTTGAAGGTAAGAACTCATCGGATTGTGCTACTGCTGTCGCCGGTGAGATCGGTCTGGGTATGGAATACTATATCTCATACACCGATGTCACCGGTGACCGCGGGGTGCGCCCTTGGTTCCGCGTTTGGGTAAGGGCGCGCGCCACGCGCCATCCCAATCTGGGCCACTTCAAGGCGGCGTACAACAGAGCCACAAAGGTCTGTAGAAGGGCCTACGTCAGAGCGGATGCCCTGCGCATAGCGCGGCTTGGTCAAGAGCTAGTGATGCATCCCACGGGAAGCCGTGGCTACTGGCGACTGGCTAAAGCCGTGCAAGCCAACTTCTGTCAGCCTTCGCTGCCTCCGCTGCGTAACCCTGATGGATCCCTGGCCCATGAGCCGTAAGAGAAGGCAAATCTGCTGGCTAATCTCTTTGCGGCCAACTCCCGAATCGATGATTGTGGTACGCAGCCACCAACACTACCCGACAGTGACCACGCGATGCCTGATATCCATATCAGGCAACGCGATGTCCGTGCAGTGCTGCAATCACTCGATGTCCGGAAAGCCAGTGGTCCGGATGGTATTCCAGCGGTAGTTTTGAAAAAATGTGCAGCGGAGTTGTCTCCAATGCTTACCTACGCGCCTGTACCGGCTATCCTACAGTTCGGGTACAGTGCCTTTGCCTTGGAAAGAGGCGAATGTTCAGCCGATTCCCAAGAAGGGGGATCGCTCGGAGCCAGCCAACTATCGACCCATAGCCGTCACCTCAGTGCTGTGCAAAGTGTTCGAGCACATAATTAACAAACAGCTCATGCGGCACCTAGAGGATCACTCCTTAATTAATGACCGGCAATATGGCTTCAGACCGAAACGGTCAACGGGTGGTCTTCTAGCATACGTTACCCATCTTTGGGGTGAGGCTATGGACAAGCACGGCGAGTCACTGGCAATTAGTCTTGACATCGCCAAAGCTTTCGATAGAGTCTGGCACAAATCGCTTCTTTCCAAGCTACCTGCCTTTGGTCTGCCTTCTAGGCTGTGCAACTGGGTTGCTAGCTTCCTGCAGGGGCGCCGTATTCGCGTCCTTTGTGACGGACGAGCTTCGGAGTTACTGCAGGTTAATGCTGGCGTGCCCCAGGGGTCCGTCTTATCACCCACTCTCTTTCTTCTGCATATCAACGACATGCTGTCCACCGGCAATGTTCATTGTTATGCAGACGATAGCACTTTACATGGGAGTTATCATGGACATCCTGCGGCCAAGCAGTCAGATATCGCAGAGAAAAGGCAGCTTCTTGTCACTGAGCTTGACGGGATCCTGAATCACATTTCTCAATGGGGCTCTGAGAACCTGGTTGAGTTCAATGCCAAGAAGACGCAGGCATGTGCGTTTACAGCAAAAGTATCTTCTTTCCTTCCCCTCCCCACTCTTCAGAGCACGCCACTGCCACTGCAGGACAATCTCAATATCCTAGGTATGGATGTTCGCTGCAACCTGAATAACAAAAACTACATCGAAAGCATCATCAAAACAGCCTCACGAAAACTCGGAGTCCTGAACAGAGTGAGACGATTTTTCACGCCGGAGCAGCGGTGTCTTCTATACAAGACACAAATTCGCTCCTGTGTGGAATACTGCTCGCATCTCTGGGATGGTTCAGCAAAGTACTTACTAGATGCTCTCGACAGGTTGCAGCGACGTGCGGTCCGCATCATTGGGAATCCCGAGATCACGAACACCCTAGAACCTTTACAGCTGCGTAGAGATGTTGCGTCCATGGCTGTATTTTACCGTCTGTACCACGGGGAGTGTTCTGATGAGTTCTTCCAATTAGTCCCACCCTCCCCTTTCCTACACAGGACAACACGTGCAGGTCTTAGATGTCATCCGCACACGGTGCAAAACATCCGATCAAGAACCAAGTGGTTCGGAGACTCTTTCCTCTGTCGCACCATTAAGGCCTGGAATTCATTACCAGCTCACGTGTTTCCTTCTTCCTACAGTCCCGGGTCCTTTAAGCGGGGCGTGAAAAAGCATATGATAAGGCCGTCAAGCTGAGTGTCACCATTGTCACACGGTATGTGTAAGTAATGGTGACCCTCTTTTCTGGGACGTTGCCTTCAGCTTACCATCATGCAAGGCGAAGTCCAATTGACGTGTCCTATATAAAAAAAAAAAATCTGCCTCGAAAATGTTCGATCAAATAAAATTATGCCAAGTGAATTTCGGAGTGTCAAGTTTCTGCCAGATGGTCTCTCCATCTGTCACACCAGTACTAATGAGAATAAGAAAACTACTTTTTGGCATCTATACATAATCCCTGATCAGAAGCTGACTATCAATTGAAGTTAGAAGAGATATTCACCTATAGATTAAACAAAGTGAGTGCAAACAATTTTCGACCTTATTGACATCATTAAGTACCGGGGCTTTTTCTTAAATTCGTGATGTCTGAATGAATTCATTCGTGAGTGTCATCGAAAACGCAAAAAACAATGCAATCAGAAAAATGTCACTATGGTCAAAAGTTGCTTTGCTGTGTTTAGTAGAATCTGTGTGAATGTTATGTAAAAGATCAAATATTTTTGAAACATAATACTGCTAATTTTGTTGTTACATCTCTTAAACTTAAAATTAATTGCATCTGTTTCTTTTATTATCAGATAGAAAAGGACAGATGATTTATTTTAGTGAACACCTGTCAAATTAAGTCTGCGCCTTGACGGTACCCTTCAATTTTAGTCGACATTTACGAACATGCGACATAACTTACTTCGCACCAACAAGGCGCTGTCTTAATTTGACAGGTCTTAACTTAAATAAAATCATGTGTCCTTTCTTATCTGATCATGAAAGAAACAGATGCAATTTGATTTTTTTACAGATATTTAAGTTTAGAGATGTAACCACAGAATTGGGAGCAATGTATTGCAACAAAATTACATGAACACTTAACTCAACAATACGCTAAAATCTACATTATATGAAAGTTTACCGACATATTTTAATTAGAACATAACATATCAGATCAAATCAAATCTAATCAAATTCATTTATTTGCTATCATATATATCATATATCATAACATACATATATAACATATATCCCCGAAAGCGTAGGCAGAGGTGCTAGCTAGTAGTTTAACAAAATACCATTAACAGGTTAAGTTAACAAAATTCCGTGCACACTATCCTAAACTCTACATTATAATAATAATGGTTACCTACTTTTGTAACTGCCCTATAATAAACAATGCAACAAAATAACCTATACAGTAAAAGTAAACAAAAGGCCGTGCACATGCCACAATCTATATTTTATGCACGTTTTCCGCATTTTATAATAATACCGTGTTCAGTAAATTTGATTTTATTGCGTTCACCGATATTTGTAATCTCACGTTATGTGGCGCGCAGCGTATATCCACTTTTGACACGTTCATTTACTTTTGGTGGTGACTGTACCTAGGTGTAATATTTCTAGACGTTATTGACACCAGTTGCTATTTCAAACTAAAATAACTTGAGCTATAGGTAATTATTTCTGTACCCTAGTTTATGTCTCAAAGTTTGAATTTGGGTAAATAAATATTAAATTCATTCACGTCTATTTCCCTCATCGATTCAGTCATTAAACCTTAATTGCAAGCCCACCACCGCCGGTTTCCAGTGCTTACGTATAATTCACTACAGTGGCCAAATTGGTAAGGCATTGAAAATCGGCCTTCTATTATGAATGCTTTAAAAATTTGGCCACTGTAGTGAATTTGGGTACTAACGTCTTATTTTGATATTCGTGAATTGATTTGAAAAATTCGTGGGAATATAGGGTCAATTACAAAATGTGTAATTCACAATTTCCAATAAATAAAACATATCACAAATATTATTATATTGAAAATCAGTCTATATGTGAGTATATAGGTATATGTAACTCTTTGTTTATCCTTAGTACATGGATCAGTCTAACATATTTAAACGAAAAATCTGTTTTCAGTTTTATCTAGTTACAGAAGTGACTTTTATGTCAACAGATGATAATACAAAACTCTTCAAAATAATACATATGCACTTCCCTTAATAAAATGTTTGAAAATATTTGTATTTAAAAAAATAAAAATAATCAAAATTTATCACAGAAATTTTGTAAATTTAAAATTTTTTAAACTTACTCTACACGCAATTGAGTATTTAACAAATTTTAGACATCATTTAAGATAGGTTATCTTAAATGATGTAGAATTTTATTTTATCCCTCTTCTAATTTATCTTTTTCGGGAAGAAACATTAAATATAAATACAAACCCGTTTTTAATCTATTAGCTTACAAATTGCGCGAAAAACGGTCAGTCACGTCAAATTCGACGTCATTATAAAAATGTGATATACACGAGTACAAAGGATATAATATTATCTGACCAATGACGAGTACTGCAACTCACGGCGACATACGCGTAGTTGTTACAGAACATTTTTTAATTGGTTAAAGCTAATTTTTGATGAGAACACTCAAATAATGATCTCAAAAGTAGAAATCAGTGGCCACAGTTAGCACACCAATATTAAAAGCTTACGGTTGATGAATCTGTGTTTTTATTTTTAGGACCACTTTGATGTATCTAGGTAAGAAATCAATTTAACGGTTTATGGTCAATTATAATTTAACAGAATAATAATTGACGTTATCTTATTGTACCACAACTGACCATATCACTATCTCTGGTACCTATATTCCTAAGTATTCAAGGTAATTGATTTAAATTTCTCTAACAGCTCCATAATATTAGGTTGGGGAAAAAGTCTTTTCGCATTATAGTATGTATGCACTTGTAATAAAATCTCTTTGGCTATACTATTTGCATCTGGCTGGTTTTGATATCATTAAAAGTTAAAACTTTAAAGAACATAATTCCAAATTCAAATTAGGAAAATGTGTGATTTTCATTTGTTTTTCGTACTGTCAAGATGAGTGATCTAATGAAGAAATTCGATACATTTCAAAATTTTATTACAAAAAAGGTAAAAATGGAACGCAAGATGCGAAAAAAATTTGCGATGTTTATGAACCTAGTGCAGTGTCTGTAAGAGTAGAACAAATTTGGTTTAAGCGTTTTCATTTGATGAAATTTTGATGTCAAAGATGCACGTCGCTCTGGTCGCCCTATTGCGGATAAAATGGATGCCATTTTTGAAAAAGTGGAGCAAGATCGGCATATCAGTAGTTACGACGTAGCTGAAGAACTGGGAATTGACCTCAAAACAGTTTTGGCGCATTTGAAAAAAACTGGGTATATATGGATTCTTTATTCAATCAATCAATCAATCAACCCACTGCAATCCACTGCTGGACATAGGCCTCTCCCAATGTGCGCCATTTTCTCCGATCCTCCGCCTTTCCGCATCCAGTCTATCCCAGCCACCTTTTTCAGGTCGTCCGTCGATCTGGCTAGGGGGCGTCCTACCTTTCGTTTACCTTCTCGCGGTCTCTACTCTAGGACTCGTTTGCTCCAACGGCCATCGGTATTCTTTATTACGACATAATAATACCGAACCATTTTTGAAGAAGCTGATTACTGTTGATGAAAAGTGGATCAAGGACGACAAGAACGTGCGAAAAAAGTCGTGGTCAAAGGCCGGTCAGGTTTCACAGACTGTGGCGAAACCCGGGTTTACTCGCAACAAGGTGATGCTATGTGTGTGGTGGGATTGGAAGGGCATTAGTCATTATGAGCTGTTACCACGAGCCAGGACCATCGATTCTGAACTCTACTGCGAACAACTGATGAAATTAAAACAAGAAGTTGAAAGAAAGCGGCCGGAATTAATCAACAAAAGGGGTGTGGTTTTTCATCATGATAATGCTAGACCTCACACATCTTTAGCCACTCAGCAAAAATTAAGAGAGTTTGGCTGGGTGGTGTTAATGCATCCGCATCTCGTCCTGACCTTGCACCTTCAGATTTCTACCTGTATTGGTCTCTTCAGAATTCTTTAGGTACTGTCAGGTTAACCTCTCGAGAGGACTGCCAAAACCACTTGTCGCGGTATTTTGATCAAAAGTTCCAAAATTTCTATAGCAGTGGGATCATGTCCTTACCTACAAGATGGCAAAAAGTTATCGAACAAAATGGTACCTACATACTTTAGTTAAATGTAAATAAACTGTATTAAAAATGTTTTGAATTTTCTTAAAAAATGCGAAGAAAGTTTTTCCCCTACCTATTATGAATAATTACGTACATACCCTATAGAAATTTATTAAGTAGATATGTAAAAGGAATAGGTAGGTAATTCACAAAGTATTCCCTGAACACTATTTCAAGTTTTTTTATAGTCATAGTTTATGTTAATCTATAACGCTCCAAACTTTGGATAAAGATACTTACAGGAAACTATTGCATTTCAAAACTCAGCAGGCTAAAAATTTGTATACTTCAGGACACGTTCCTCAGAACTAAATCGCGAAACAAACAAGACCCTGGTGCGCCAGGATTGTTTTGTAGTATTCTTTGTTGCCGTAGCACCGCGTGCTATCTTCAAAAGACACTACGCGTACAGAGCACATTTAGAGTCACATTTTAGGTCCAAGGTATATGTCCCGGTTTCGGAAGCAAATAAATTTGGTATCATTAATTAACCTACATTTAGATGGATTAGCAGTCAGTTTTTATAATATCCTTGCTAAATACTATTCAGTTTTTACAATAAGAAAATAACTTATTATTATTTATTAGTAAAAAAGTAAGCAAGGACGTTATAAACACAGACGGGAAGGGACCGTTTTACTGTTACCAATCAAAACATCTTCGAAATGTGTGAATTGAGTGACGTCACGTGAACTCTCAATTTGTCAAATGACGCCCGCGTTTTTTATCGTGTAAAATACAGACTAAAAATTGAAAATTTATTTTGTAAAAATAAATTAATTACAATTCATATTTGAGTGAAACACATTTGTATTATATTTACATAATTATGAGCTATCATATCCAATACATTTCATATTTAATTGTAAAAGTTGTCAAATACCAAATTGGCTATAAGCACATCTTTTACACCGTGTACATATATGTGTTCAAAAATTCGAAAATTATACACATTGTCTACAGAATTAGATCATAAAAATCCGACCACATGTTTATTTGTTTAATTTATAATTTAAGAATGCTAATTTTTTTATTCATAGACAAATGTACAAATTGTCCCAGAATTTTTTTAAATTTTAAATCTTGCAAAACCTAGATATTTAAGTCGACTCAAGCATTAAGTTGACTTATAAAATCAGACGCGTGCTTATTGAAAGCCTAAGAGTTACGCAATCCAAATAGTTTTATTTACGTTTTTGAGTTTGAATAAGGTATGACAGCATTCACTTACTTCCCTTTGAAGCTCCACGACATTAAAGGCTCGATATCTTTACGGCAGTATGTTGGGCCGCCGTCGCCAGAACTTCGGTAATAAGACTCTTTCAATTTATTATGTGCTAAGTACTTCTTCTTGAAATAGACTAAGTCTGCAATGTCGAATAGGTGAATCATAAATATTATAATTTTTTTATTTATTATTGTTCTATTTGACAAATTATAGTTGAAAAATAAAATGCGTCGAGAAATTCCTCCACATCGTATGCCTCTTATGGTAGCGTACTAGCTTAACAAACATTTGTATATCAAAGCGAATAGATGCTGGTTGATGGACTTTATAGATAAAGACAACGAACATAAATATAAAATTTTGGCAAATTGATATGGATGTTTGACGTGGTTGCGATATGATGAGGTTACGAGATTAGGTTACAGTTATGCCAATCCCGGTAGCATCTATATTTATATATAACCTGCATCCTTTGAGTCCGGCGCCCGCCTTACTATTTTTAGGTTACGTACGTCATTAAGAAAAAATTAAAGACAAAGATCACTTTGTCGTCCGTCTGTCTGTCAAGATTATTTTCTCAGGAATGTGTGGTCAAGTTGAAATTCATACCACATACTCAGATTTATAGCTTCTGGAAACTGTGACAAAATCAAACTTGGATCAAAATCAAAATCAAAATGAGACCCCACTGTGCCTTGGAGAGCACGTTAAGCCGTCCATTCCAGTTGCCATTCGAACATCTGCGGCATAGCCCTGACAAGTCTAATAACCTAGAAGACTTCAGAACTAATTTTCATCTCCAATGGCTGTCGCTAACGGAAAATATTAGAAAATATTGCTAACGCAAAACAGCAGTTGCGTATTTAGACTGAAAAGTCGACACCAACTGATATAGGTATTTAAGATATATTTATGTATTATAAATATTATTATATATAGTACAAAAGTTGGTATCAAAGTTATCCTGATAACTTTAATACTAACGAAATCAACTAAGTTCAAAAGAGGCTCGGAGGGTGACGCAGTGATCAAATTCAAGTGTACAAAGTTACATTACCTAATATTAAAATAAACTCACGTAAAGGAAAACGACTCACTCACTGAAATCACTTGAATATGCTGCCAGATCGGATAAAGAACTACTCCTGTACAATTTCGGCTTAATTGTTATACAATAGTGCTCAAATATACTTCTCGCTGGTCGAAATCTCCTTCTTTGAGGTAAAATGATTCTATAAAAACATTGAAAATATGCACTTATTTGATATAAGTATTCTTTTGCGTGGTTCATATAATTGAAAAAAACGTTTCAATGTTGGTATTTTGTGCTAACTGCTAATACCGAACCGAACATTTCTTTACTTTCATGGGTGTTAATGAAAATATTCTTCATCTGTGGCTCATGAAGGTAACCATGTAACCTATACTAATTAACCTATCCAAGGTGGTAAAGACCTGGTCACTCACCACCGATTGAAAATCGATCGTAGGCAACGATTGAGGTCGAAAAGCCGTTGATAGGATAGAGGTCAGTGTCTCAAGGTGGTCCCAACAAAATAACGCCCTAAGGACTGCATAGTGTATAGTAATGCAGAGAAGTGTGTGACAAACACGCCATAATATGCCCAATTTAAATATACAATAATTAGTGCTATTACTACTGCGTTTAGAGGTAATGAAGAATCTTACTCTGGCGAGGTATTGAATGCACTGATTCTTGCATTTGACAACACTTCTGTAACATTTATCTGTAGGAAGAAATCAAAATGGTAGACAGAACGGTTGTTAATGGCTTTACATTTTTTTTTTGTTTTATATAGTCAACTTACTTTATCCAAACTTATACTCCTTTGCATTTCAAAATCACTAAACTAGTAATGCAGTAACTTAAACCATATTGAAGATAGTAATGTTTTTAAGTTTATTGTAAATTCCCAAGACTCCTTTCAAATTTTTGACAGTTGATGTTCAAGTCGTTTTACAAAAATCGTCGTGCTTAAAAAGAAATCTAAATATTACTTGACAACGTTAATGGGCCAAAAAGGTTTGAACAACTTTTGTTTTGATGGACAAGCTTTACGGCATAGATACGATTTTTTTAACTTTGTTCAATTTGAGTATCTAACGGGGTTGGGTTAGGGTTTGATTGATGAGATTACCATTTTTGGCCCTGAGACTTCGCAAGAGCTCTCATTTAATGAGAGTTCAGAGAATGTAGCAGTCAGGGCTAAAAGTTAAGAGCGCTGATCAACTATGCTAACAGCTAATTCAGATAGATAGATAGATAATTATTTATTGTACACCAACAGATTTACAGTAGGACAAGTAGGTAGCATGTATACAGTTCAATGTACCATGGGCGGCCTTATCGCTGAAACGATTTCTTCCAGGCAACCTTGGGATGGACAGTAATGTTATAAAAACAAAACATATGGTGTGGTTACCGACTAAACTTAAATAGATAGTGTATTAAAACAAAAGATAGAGAGAAAAGTAAGTAAAATAAAATTAATATACGGCTTTACACAAAAAAATATCAACATAAATACTGACATACATGTACTAAATGATTATATACATTTTTTATTTTTATTTTATTTATTTATTTGGTTTATCAACAATTATTTACACTAAAACAATTACAAATTACAATAAAAACAAACAACGGACAGTGCAATAATTACTTATAGATAAACACCACATGCAAATTACAATTTTTTTTTTTTTTTTTTTTATATAGGACACGTCAATTGGACTTCGCCTTGCCTGATGGTAAGCTGAAGGCAAAATCCCAGAAAAGAGGGTCACCATTACTTACACATACCGTGTGACAATGGTGACACTCAGCTTGACGGCCTTATCATATGCTTTTTTACGCCCCGCTTAAAGGACCCGGGACTGTAGGAAGAAGGAAACACGTGAGCTGGTAATGAATTCCAGGCCTTAATGGTGCGACAGAGGAAAGAGTCTCCGAACCGCTTGGTTCTTGATCGGATGTTTTGCACCGTGTGCGGATGACATCTAAGACCTGCACGCGTTGTCCTGTGTAGGAAAGGGGAGGGTGGGACTAATTGGAAGAGCTCATCAGAACACTCCCCATGGTACAGACGGTAAAATACAGCCATGGACGCAACATCTCTACGCAGCTGTAAAGGTTCTAGGGTGTTCGTGATCTCGGGATTCCCAATGATGCGGACCGCACGTCGCTGCAACCTGTCGAGAGCATCTAGTAAGTACTTTGCTGAACCATCCCAGAGATGCGAGCAGTACTCCACACAGGAGCGAATTTGTGTCTTGTATAGAAGACACCGTTGCTCCGGCGTGAAAAATCGTCTCACTCTGTTCAGGACTCCGAGTTTTCGTGAGGCTGTTTTGATGATGCTTTCGATGTAGTTTTTGTTATTCAGGTTGCAGCGAACATCCATACCTAGGATATTGAGATTGTCCTGCAGCGGCAGTGGCGTGCTCTGAAGAGTGGGGAGGGGAAGGAAAGAAGATACTTTTGCTGTAAACGCTAGTAATGATAAAATGAAAAAGTTAAAAAGAAACACAAAATCAATCAACTAAAAGAAAATGATAAATGCGCCAAAATTAATTTAATTGACGTCGTCGGATAGGCTCATTATCAGCTTGCGAATGGGGTCAAAATTGAAGTCCACCAGGTCGCTGACACTGTTCACAATTTTGCTAAGTCTAGCATAAGGAGAACTAGAACCTAGAACTGTTCTCCTTAACGGTGGGCAAAGAGGAGTAATTGAGCGTCGAGGTAATCTCGTTGGAGCATTAAACCTGAACAATGCCAACAACCCAGGACTATCAATTTGGTGTTGAAGAATCTTATAGGCAAATAATGCATCATTTAGCCTTGAACGGTACTCTAGGGTTTGAATGCGGAACCGCTCCAACCTACCCCTATAAGAGCGTATTTTTTTTGTAACACCGACCGAGAATGCCAGATGCCAAACGAAACGCTTCTGAATACGTTCGAGGCGCAATGCATGTGTCGCAAAATGTGGTCGCCATACAACACTACAGTATTCTACGGTGCTACGAATTAAACTGTTGTATAGCAAAATTTTCGTATAGGTATTGCGAAAACTTTTACAATTTCTGAGCACAAAACCTAACAACTTAGAAGCTCTCGCAATGACCTTGTCTAAATGTGGCGTGAATGTTAATTTCTTATCAAACAGTACTCCAAGGTCCTTGATAGTCTCCACCTCAGTTATTTTGTCACCATCGATATAATAACTGTTATTTTGAATTTTAAGTTTTCTCGTAATAGTTATATGATAACATTTTTTTTGCATTTAAAAGCATCCCATTATTTTTGCACTATGAAACAAGTCTGTCCAAATCACTTTGCAGGTGAGCCACATCTAGATCTGATTTTATTATTTTTACAAACTTGAGATCATCTGCGTACATAAAGACCTCAGAGAAATGGAAGCATTCGGGAATGTCGTTTATAAAATAATTGAACAGGACTGGACCGAGATGCGAGCCTTGAGGAACACCGGAGGAAATATGCTTAACATTTGACTCATATCCATTAACTACAACTGAGAAAACTCTTTCACTTAAATACGATGCTAACCAACCAAGCAAGGATCCCGAGATGCCATAGGCCTGTAACTTTGCAATTAGAATACTGTGAGACACTTTATCGAATGCTTTTGAAAAATCGGTATAAATGGCATCGGCTTGACAGCCCGAATCTACAGCATTGATCAGTAGCTCTGTGAAAAGGACTAGGTTTGAAGTTGTAGATCTGTGTGCTACAAATCCATGCTGATGATCGCTCAAGTAGAGCTTTAAATGGTTTCGCATAATTGGACAGATAATGCTTTCAAAAATTTTTGCGAAGGATGACAAAATGGATATGGGCCGATAGTTGCATATAGCTGTAGCGTCTTCTGATTTGTGTATAGGTATGACTTTAGCTGTTTTCCATTTATCGGGGAATACACCGGTCTCTAAAGACTTATTGAAAATTAACATCAACGGCCTGGTTAACTCAGAGTAACATTTTGCTATGAATATTGGGTGTATACCATCAGGACCCGCCCCCTTTTTAGTATCAATATTCTTCAGTGTGTTCTGCAGCTTGTCTTGGTTTATAGATGGTAAACTGAGGCATAAACTGTACTGGTTTAAAATCCGTAGGTTTTCTGACATGTAAGCTGTATTCGGAATAGCATCATTGGTGCTGTATACCGAGGAGAAATAATCAGCGAACATTTCGCATATTTCAATGCCGTCAGATGCTGTAACTGACCCGTTAGACATAGACTTAGGGTATGGGCTAGATCCTCCTCGTTTAACTTTAACGTGTGACCAAAACAGTTTAGGATTTCGCTTAAGATCATCTTCAAGTCGCCTAGTATAGTTATTGTAGCACTCAGTAGCCAAAATATCACAACGTTTGCCTACATATTTTAATCCTACTCTATCCATTGGGTTTTTATACTTTTTATATCGCTTTCTAAGCCTATTTTTTTCATTTAATGATTTTATTAAATTTTTGTTAAACCATGGTGGAAATTTATTACCTTTTGGTATACAAGACGGTACAAACTTTCCCATCACAATGTCTAGATTGTTATAGAAAACCTTCACCATCTCATTAACGTCACCAAGATCGTCAAGCAATTCATTCCAGTTTAATTCACCCAAAAACGTGCATATAGCCTGATAGTCACCTTTGAAGAAGTTGGGTCTTTTATTAGAGACATTATAAGGAAGCCTAACTTCCTTTGCAAGTGAAATAGTGACTTCCAAAGGGGGGTGAGGCTTGTGAACTTTACTGATGGGAGTGAAACATTCGCTTACAGTGCATTCAGGTGTTGTAGAGAGAATTAGGTCTAGTGTTCGGCCCATATGATTGGTAATGAAATTATATTGAGTGAGTCTACTAATCATTAAAAATTCTAGCATCAGTTGGTTTTTATTACTTAGCTCATCAACGTCCGACATGCTCGCCCCTTGCTTCCAGTCGAGATCCCATAGATTAAAATCACCCATAATACACAGTTCTGAGTCTTTCATTTGTTCCATTGCAGAGTTACAGCTATCAATAAAGTGTTCTAGAGATGAACGCGGTACTGGTGGTGGTAAATATACTGCACAAAGAGCTATTTGAGATAAGTCACGGGAACTAGATGCATTCAGTACTACCCAGAGATCCTCACAATCACTTTCCCACGCTCTAATACGTTTAGATTTAATATTATTTTTTACGGCAATTAACACCCCACCCCCCTTCTCCTTGCTAGAGTTAGAGGAGTCCCTGTCCCTTCGGTACACTACATACCTACTGTCAAATAACTCACTGCTCATTATGGAGCCATCAAGCCAAGTTTCACATATTATAACAATATCATAATCATTGCAACAAATATTACGATAAAAATCAATTGTTTTTGTTTTTAAGCCACCTGCATTTTGATAATAAATATGTAAACTATTGAATTTACTATAAGGATTAGGTACAATTTAATGCGTAAGTATTAATTTAAAAGAACATAATTATATTTACACTATTTTATTTAAACAATCTATATTCTTAATAAGTATATGCTCAGTAGTATCGTTTTTCCTTACAAAGATTTTGCCGTTTCTCACCCAAACATACTTGTAGCCTTTTCCCTTTGCCTTAAGACGAGCAGCTGCATGAAGGCTTTTATTGGCTGGTGATAGGTGCTCAACGACGTAGACAGGACCTTTAGCACAAGCCAAACCGAAATCGGCAGTGTTGAGCTTGTTGTTAGCATTCTTTTTATTGTAAGTAATCACAGAAGCAAGAAGATGGTTTCGTATCCTAGGAGTAGCAAACTGAATGACTACGGATCGAGGGCGTGAGTTGTCAGTATTGATTTTCGCAATACGAGTTGAGTGTGAGATATCATTATCCTTAACCTCACAACCCACTACCGAGCCAAGCTGTTTAATAATACTATACAGATTTTCATTTTTATTCTCTGGTAAGCATTGCAGTTCCAAATTATTTGAGCGCGCATTTTGTTCGAGATAATTGATTCTGGTAACCATATCATTAACTGTATTCTTCAGGCGTTCATTCTCTTCCTTCACATTTCCAATATTATTTCTGGATAACTCATGTTCATACCGAGAACTCGATCTTAATAGCTTCTTGTATAATGGAGCGCACATCATCCGCAGTAATGGGTTGCGATGATGGGGGAGAGTTTAGGGCAGGCCGTTTACTTCCTCGGGTTGTGGAGACGTTCCGTACAGGGGTACCATCATTTTTAGCACCCTTTCGACATTTATTCAAACAATCTGGGCACTTCCATTGATAAAACTCATCAGAATCATTTGGAATCACCGGAATCGTTAGGCAAAGAAAGTGGAATGAATTGTTGCATATAATGCAATTTATGAACTGTTCGTGCTCAGCCACTCCTTTATTGGAACAACATCCCCAAACCAATGATACAGATGCCATAATTAGTTCCAAGGAAAAAAAAAAGCTTTTTGTCCTCTCTGGGGAAAATTCAACTTAGGCAGAATACTGTGCACCGCCTGCGACGCTTATTCACTAGACACAAACAGATGCGCACGTCACTGTACGAAAGCGCACGCCGTAGTAGCTCTTATGTGCTCAGCGTAACCGTGCCAGCCGTGTGCGCTGGGTATGAAATATATTGATTTATGTACACATTATGTAAACAATAGTACAGGAAGAATTTGCTCTAGAATTGGCACAATCGTGTTTTTACTAACTGCATCGCTACCGACAGCATTGGATGAAATAGACAAGATGCTCTTCTTAACATCACAAGCGGTCAATTGGTTGAAGATGAAAGGTGGATGTTTAGGAGTTGGAATAGATGATAGATGTTGCAGTGTATTGGTTTTAGCAGTTCCATTAAAATTGGACGACGTAGAAAAATGTACATTAAGTGCATCTAAATTTAAATTTTTAGGAAAAAATTGAGTCTTGACGTGACTTTCCAACTCCCAATGTGTGTTCCCAGCGGTAAGTGGGGTAGCCAGAGCTCACTGGAGAATTTGTGCTGTCAGTGGGATGACTAAAGGCTTGTCCTGCTTTGTCCTCTACACTGACAGCACAGAAACTCTGTGCTTAACAGGGTCGGCAGCGCGAGTGTGGCTCCTCTGGTGTTACACACGTCCATAGGCCACGGTAACCACTTTCCATCAGGTGGACCGTGCGCTTATCTGTCACCTAAGTTGTATAAAAAAAAATGGATTCAGAAATTTCCAGACTTTTGCTGGATCCCCGTTGTCTACCGAGGTATGGATATGTTGGCGTTGTGCATTCCTACACACCCTGTTGCATCTATTTCTGTGGGCCACATACTTCTCCAAATTACTCTGGGTAGCTCTGATTTTATACCTCGCCTTAGCTGCTGCTTTTTTCGCCATCAATTCTTTGATATCAGGTGTAAGCCAAGGTGCAGGTAAATGCTTAACTTTGATGGCACGGATTGGTGCATGCACATCATAATAATTCAGTTTTTTTATTGGTTGATGCGACTTTCGATGAATGTGAATATGTGAATGAATTAAATATTATTACTGTAATTACAATACGACATACGCGCACTGTCCGATAATTGACTGACGAGTTACCTTTACTGTTATTAGATACTGCTATTAGACGGGATTGAATTAACTGATATGGGTTGTATATATTTTAGGGTTGTGTAAAAAGGAAAAAAAAACGATATACAAGAACATCACCTCGTTGTCCGTCTGTCTGTCACGATCATTTTCTCAGGAATGAGTGGAGGCAATTGATATTTATACCAAATACTCAGTTGTATAAAGTCTTAAAGCTGTAAAAGTCAGACTTCAGAGTCAATTACTGTCAGGCAACCTTGGGATATATAGCACAATAAAAATACCGAAGGGGTAGGCAGAGGTGCTAGCACCCACATTTCGCCAGTTTATGTTTAGGTCCCGATCTAACAGGTGGCGAGCGTATTGCCATCAACCGGGCTCTTATAAACCTGCGATAGATACACATATAACTTCGAAAAGCATCGAAAAGTCATTGGTGTATGCCATGGTAAAACCTGGGATCGAACCCGAGACCTCGTCTCAGCAGTCCATTACCAGTACCATTACATTATTACAATTATATAGCACAAGTAAAGGGAAAAGAACGATAACCGTTTTCTTTGTCAATCTTACACAATAACTAGACGTAAATGTTTCTGTAGCATACGAGTATACGAGTATATGTCCATCTCTCAGTTCACTCCGACTCGTACTTGACCGACTTTATATAATAGAATTAGATCGTAGCGAACCCTTTAAAATTGATTTGAGAATCGATCTTTCGTAGACGGCCTATGAAAGATCGATTCTACTCAACAAAAATAGATTAGTGGTAAATTATAATTCCCGTTATATAAATAAGATTGCAATTGTAAAAATAAATATTTAGGAATTCTATATTTGCGAAAGACAGTTCTCTGCTATACATATCGACATGAAGGGAATTCTGTCTATAATGTTTCTATTGCTCTCAATTGGAAGTAAATCTCTATTTTTTTTTTCCTTTTTATTACTTATGTTTGGCGTGGTTTTTGTAGTACGGCGCAGCGGACAAAATGTACCTACCTCATTCATATACATATGATCATCTGCAGTCTAGGTCTAGTTTAGTCCAGTCTAGTGTAGTGTAGTCCAGTCTAGTCTAGGCTAGTGTAATCTAGCCGCCTCACGAATCAGTTGTATCAACTTTGATAGCGAAACACCTACCCGATGCATTGGATGATTGGAAGTTGAATTGAACCTAAAATTTAATATTTGAATGTTTTTTTTTAAGTATAGATACGTAGAGTCAGTGTCAAAAGTTGATGAACAAATACAATGTCAAAAGTAAGTGATACTTCAAATTGTCAAAACTTTTGAAACTTCGTCGTAATACCAACTGTATCACTGGATCAGAGTTTGATGCAGGCGGAGCTACAAGCTAAAAATAAATATCTGATAGTGGCCAATTGCATTACATTTATTTTTGAGGAGGTAGGACACGACGGTATTTCCGCCGAGCGGCGCGGTCTCCACGAGCTTGCTTTGCTCGCTTTTGCGCGAATACATAATAATTGATGACTAAAAATCTTTTATTCAAAAAAACAATCTGCTTTATGGCATTTACCATATGCCTGGTCATTTCATCTGCAGATTACCTAGAAGCGAGATACAGCTTAATGCTATGGGAGAGCATTTCTAATGATAAAGCATCGTTGAAGTACTCTGAACAAAGTCCATTATCAGCTTGTTAGATTACATAGAAGACTGAAGTAATATAATTAGATCGAGATAAGGTTATATAATCTTAACTCGATCTAGTTTCTCTTGCACTATACGACCCATTGGGGAGCCGGCAGGAATCGAATTGTAAGGACCCCTCGTCACTACTATCTATTTTTTGGCCATAATTCCGAGAAAGAATATTGCTTTATCGAAATTTACGCACGTTTTACACATTGAAATAAATTTATTCAGCTCCGAAAAGGATATCAAAACATCGGGAATAATTTAAATAATGTAATAATATTACAAAATAAATTGCTATAAAATCCGTGAAAAATAATTTTATTTGAAACTGATATGGTTGTTAAAATAAAACTAATTTATGATTCTACTCTACTGTACTAATCTAATGCATAATAATATAATTAATAATAATTAAAACTAATATTGTAGGTTCTAAATAATTATTTTATATGGTTATTTGCTTGGTTATTAAACTTACGAGTATAAAAGATGCTGAAATCATGATACTGAGTTACAGATTGCACTGACATCTCTTCAAAATCAGCAAAATGTTGGGTTCTAAACTACTTTTTGTGACCTTCCTGATGGCTCTAACTGTAAGTGAATGCCTTTTTATGCCTTGTCTATTAGATATATACGCATAGACATACCTACATATGCCTTTATTCTGAACCTAGGGCATATGGTGGTATTATTAGAGATATTGATGATATATTGAAGTACTGGTCTGTAGGTGAAAAACTTAGTAGAAAACCCCTTTTTTTAATGTGCGCAAAATTCCCACTGATAACCCCACTACCGGGGCCGGAGGGGGAGGTTATGTCGGACTTGAACCGACTAAAACACACGCCGACTGCGTGGGTCGCAGGTTGCCGGAGGTGAGACTATCTGAGACATATCCCTGGCACCCCGGCCGGCCCAGGACCGCCTCTTATGAGACGGCCCTCTTCGGGTGCGGAGACCACGGAGTCCCCATCTCATCCCCGGGTATGGCGAGGCGTGCATCGCGCACCGTCGCGTCGCCGCGTCCTGCTTCTGTTAGGGTGACAGGCGTCTCCCCCCGTCACCCCCAGGCCCGCTACCTTAGTAGAAAACCCGCCATTTGTCTCTAGTATAGGCACATCTTCTGTCTCTTTCTGTCTTTGCCAATCCCGGAGGGAAAAAAGGCGTTTGTGTATGGATGTTTGTAAATTTTATAACTCGTTTAAGTATAAAAAGTTGTAACACAAAATGTTGGCGTTTATTATAAGTAGCTTAGGGTTGGCAGAAAACATAATCAGATATAGTGAAAAGTTGCATTGAATAATAATGAAATACTTATTAAATTACACATTATTTTTGAACTTTTGCAGGTCTGTAATGTGATGTCCGAACCTATCATTGCGAAAGCAGTTGTGTTATCTCCAGCTATAACTGCTCATCTAACTGCAAATCATGGAGAAAAAGGAGATGTACCGAATTCACCAACTTCCGCCCCTGTGGGAGCCTGGGGAATATAGTAGGACTAAGTATATTCCCCAACAATGTAACACATTTAAATTTTAATATCGATCTAATATTTGGTATATACTTATCATTGCTAAATGCCTTGGGAATTTGTGAAACGACTTGAACATTCATTTTCGAAAAATTACTACCCATTTATTTGTGTTATATCTTATGTCGTACTAAATATTATTAAAAAGGATTATCATCTGGTTTTCTTGGTGGTTCTTTTCCCAGATCAATTATTAGATATCTTATGAACCGCTAGGTTTATTTGGTTAAATAAATATAATCATATAGATTTTTCTTTTATTTTAGTGTGGTTCTCAGTGATATCTGAAGTTCACATCAGAGCGAGCTTACTCGTTTGCTTCCTTACGGCATTTGAGGCTACCGCCTTAACTCTCAACCCTGAGAGGATATTGAGTATAGAATTTTACATTATCTGTCGCAGGCTTTTTACGACAGAGAATGTAAGATTCTAATTACCATTGCATACTCCTTATCAATGCTAATATTATAAAGTTGAAGAGTTTGTTTGTTTGTTTGAACGCGCTAATCTCAGGCACTATCAATTTGATTTCGAGTAACTATATTTCTGTTGAATAGTCCATTTATTGACAGAGGTTATAGGCTATATAACATCACGCTACTACAAAAGACAGCGGAGCAGTGATCATAAATGTCAAGAAATCCGACATATTCTCATACATCTATTGAAGGGGAAAGATTTGTATTTTTTAATCGAATAAACTCAAAAACTACTGCACCCATTTCAAAAATTCTTTAACATTAGAAAGCTGCGTTATCTCTTAATAATATAGGCTATATTACATTTTCAAAAAATTAGTTACTTTTAATTAAAACTCCCATAATGGAATATAAGGTGTAAAAAATGACATTACATCACATGCGCTGTGAAAACTATTGATAATAGTACAAAATAAAGTAAACGTAAACTTGAAAAGGTCTACATAAAAGTCTGCGAGAACATATGTCTATCTCTAAATGAAAACCCACAGTAACTATTTTTATCTTTTACAAATTACAAAAAAATAATGTGTCATTTTCGAAGCTATTTTTATCAGTACATTATTATTTCTTATCTAATTGTGTATTTAATTAAGATCAAAATTGCCATTCATCTATATCTATCCATATATAATAATATATGGATAGATATAGATATATATATAGTTAGCATAGTTTTATATTAATTTGTAAGTAATTGTATATTATAATAGAATATTTTATGTACCTAAATTTCTGATGGTAAAAATAATATGGATAGATATCTAATTATAATAAACTAGCTGACCCACCCCAGCTTCGCCCGGGGTATATTTTGAAGCTTTATATCCCTTTGAGCCCGTATGTTTTGGTCTTCAACATATGTATGAAAAATTGCCGGAATTGTTAACATTTATTATCAATGCTCCGCTTCCTTAAGTAGTAGCGTGATGATATATCAATGTCTATGTCAATGATATGAACTCGGTCTTTGATCACTGCAGGTCCTACCAGTTTGCTGATGACACTTGCCTTCTTATTACAGGTAAAAATCTTGAAGGAATCATGTCACTCATGCAGCACGACTTTGATAGGCTCAATATGTGGTGTCACGATGCAGGTCTCGTGCTTAATGCTCAGAAAACCAAACTAATGCATTTAAAATCACCTCACCTGAAATGCCAACGCTCCGAATTACAATTAGTAACTCATTCCCATATTTGCCTACATAATTGCAGTAATAATCACTTAGCGAACTGTGATACCACGTCGTGCTCAAATATTGAACAGGTGGACACTCATACTTATCTGGGTCTGGTAATCGACAGTAAATTTAACTGGGGACGTCACATCAGTCGTGTCTGTGACAAACTACGTGAGATGCTGGCTAAAATGCATATAATAAAAAATCGCATGCCCTTTAAAACTCGACTTCTGCTATACAATGCATTTATTGACGGCGTCATTAACTATGGCCTATCAAGCTATGGTAGAACCTACAAAACTTACCTCGACTCGATCTATAATCTGCAGCTCAGAATATTAAAATTAATTGTGCCACCTAAGCTTAGAAACCAATGCACTGAGGATCACAAACTCTTTAAACTCTGTAAAAGCCTTCCAATACACGAAAAAGTAAAACTTAATATTCTAAAAGAACAATTCTTTAATAAAAATTTACAGAACAAAGTGGAGCATCCTGTATATACACGACGAGTCGCACAAAAAAAACTGGCCATTGTGGGGGTGAGGAATTGCTACGGCGAGCGGACGAGTACATTCCTTGTACCGCGTCTTATCAATTCTTTGCCTACCCTCATGCGAGAGAAAATTAATGTGAGGAACATTAAATATAAGCTCAAGTCTTATCTTTTAGCAGAATTGTAGGTACGACTTTGACTGCTTAATTGTAAACTGTTTAGGTGTTTTGTTTACGACGATTATGGTTTCTCCTTTTTTTATTTATAAGATTGTAATGTTTTATACTGAAGAGAGAATCGCAGTCGCACACAAGCTCCAGTAGCTTTATAGGCACATTAAGTCTATTTTTTTGTTAAGTAAATATGTATTCCGATAGTTAAATAAATAAAAAAAAAAAATATAGCCTAAAACCTTCCTCGATAAATGGACTACCCAACACTGAAAGAATCATTCAAATCGGACCAGTAGTTCCAGAGATTAGCGCGTTCAAACGAACAAACAAACTCTGCAGCTTTATAATATTAGTATAGATAACAGGAGGGATATCGCAATTTATAAATTTACGCGCACCGAAATAAATTCAAGCAGAAGAGCCAATCAAAATCAGATTATATTATCTATGCTTTTGAATTAATTCTTATCCGAATGACTGAACATACGTGCATCAACATCTCTTATGTAGGTACATAGTTAATAAGGTTAAAAATAACTTGCACTCAATTCTCATAATGATCTTCATCTATTAATATAGGTAAGTAGTTTTCGACCTTATTGACATCACACAGTATCCAGTATTTTTTTATATTCGTGATCAATATCTTTTATTAATGCGCCAAAACATGTTCTTAAAATGTTTGTCAATGGGAGTCGAAAGTCGCTTAAGTAACTTGTACTGTTTACGTAGTCTCTGTGTAAAGGATATCACAAAAATATAGACTAAGACTTTGACTGAGATTTTATTCATTTTGTTTACATAATGATTAACTTCTCTCCATAGGGGTCGCCTCGGGTGCGGCCCCGTAAAGGCTGCTCGGAGGCTTATTCTAACATATCCCTCTGAGTACCAGAGGGCACAGCTGAGAGCACTCAAAGGGTAGGCTGGCTGCTGAGCGCAGATGTGGGGGTTACAGGTGCAACCATCTGTCATGTTCGCCTCCCCCCTTTTCGGAGTACGTTTGGACACCGTGCGTCGGACACTTGAAGCGGCTTCCTTAAAACTGTAGATGACCCAGTATCTATCTGTAGATGTGCTCTAGGCAAACTTACATCCCAGCTGCAGGTCCGAGACGGTATGCGGTTTTAGTCGGTGCGCGTTCGATATAACCACCCCTGATGGCCGACCGGGGTGGTATTCGAAGAGATTAATGTAATCAGAATTTCATGTTGGCCGAGCCGCGGGCAACAGCTAGAATTAATATAATCACATTTTGTACAAAAGACTGTAGGTGAAAGCAACACAGTGCAAAAACTTTCAAAATAAAACTTTTTTACTGGTCTTGATTCATCGGAATTTGATAGAATAAGTTTCCCAATACGGCCCTGCAATTTGTTCCGTGTACGTAGACGTTGCCCTGTGCTATGTTCAAATTCATAGTATGGATCGATTAAAAAAAATATTACATCACTAACATCAATTTGATCATGTTTATCAACAAATCCGGCAGGATTCCATACATAATTTGAAAATTAATAAATGGCGGGCGTAATTGGTTTCAAGGCAAGATGTATGTTTTATCAAGTATTACCGTCAGGTATTAAGTTGACAGGAAGACGCCGGTGTATGCGTGCTTTTTGGACCTGTCGAAAGCTTTTGATTTGGTATCGTACGAGCTTCTATTTCAGAAACTGCGTTCGGAGACGGATACCCCTGAAGAGGTGGTTAAAATTCTTGACTATTGGTACAACAACCAAGTAAATGTTGTAAAGTGGTCTGGAGCTCTTTCTGACGAGTACAGATTGGGGTGTGGAGAGAGACAAGGTGGTCTGACGTCCCCTCGACTCTTCAATCTGTACATAAATAAGCTTATTGAGGGCCTTAGGAGCGCCGCCGTCGGCTGCTCCGTTGACGGAACAATGATAAATAACTTAAGTTACGCCGATGATTTGGTGTTGCTGAGTCCCTCAATTAGTGGTCTCAGGAAGCTCCTTAAAATATGTGAAGAGTATGCCGAGGCTCATGGGCTCAGGTACAATTCGACGAAAAGTGTGCTACTCATTTTCCAACCCCGCGAACATAAAGTAAACACCATACCACCTGTGTTTCTGAGGGGTTCTCCACTGGAACAAGTGTTTAAAATCAAATACCTGGGTCACTGGATCTCGGATAACCTCGCTGATGACTCCGACATTGAGAGGGAACGAAGGGCGCTGGCTGTCCGGGGGAATATGTTGGTCCGTAGATTTGCAAAATGCACCGCAGAAGTAAAGGTGTCATTATTCAAGGCGTACTGCCAATCTTTTTATACCTGCAATCTATGGGTCAGCTATACCCATCGGGCACTCAGCGCACTTCGTGTGCAATACAACAACATATTTAGGATGCTGTTGAGGCTGCCGAGGCGCTCTGCAGTGCATCGGGCATGTTTGCAGAAATGCACACTGATGGTTTCAACGCCATATTGAGAAAAAGAGTCGCCTCTCTGCTGCAACGTGTCCGAAGCAGCGGACAATGGCATTCTAAGTGTGCCAGCGGATAGGGTAGACTGTTCGACGGTGAGGCATTGGGTCGGAATTCACGTGAGATACACGTGAACTTGGGTCCAATAATCTTACACAAAAAAAAGAACCTAACGAAAATTTTGTACTTACTCACCTACCTAGAGTGTTATCGATGTTTTATTCATTGTGTCTAGTTCACTCCTATCTACCTCATGATCTCATGAGGACCATTGTAGTGCCCATAGTTAAAAATAAAACTGGTGATATTGCTGATAAAAACAACTACCGCCCTATCTCGCTGGCGACAGTACTGGCTAAAGTGTTAGACAGCTTATTAGACTCACGCTTAAATGAATATTTAGTTTTACACGATGCGCAGTTCGGCTTTCGGTCGGGTCTATCGACTGAAAGTGCTATTCTAAGCTTGAAACACACAGTACAGTATTACACGGACAGGAGAACACCTATAATGGCTTGTTTCTTGGACCTATCAAAGGCTTTTGATCTTGTATCGTACGATAAGTTATGGGCCAAGATGCGAGAGGCGTTTATGCCAGATGACATGGTCAGACTATTTCAATACTGGTATATGAACCAGCTTAACAGCGTTCGATGGGGTGATGGTATGTCAGAGGAGTATAGGTTGGAGTGCGGGGTTAGGCAGGGCGGACTGACGTCACCAAAACTGTTTAATCTGTACATCAATGAATTGATTGTTGGTCTCAGCGGTCAGCGTACAGGATGCCATATTGACAACGTGTGTGTAAACAACTTAAGTTACGCAGACGACATGGTGCTGCTGGCGCCGACTGTTGGTTCATTGAGAAAGCTGCTGCAAACCTGTCAGTTGTATGCGCAAAGTCATGGTTTGTTATATAATGTAAGCAAGAGTGAATGCATGGTCTTTGGGGTGCCCGGTGAAAAAGTTACTCATGTCCCACCCATAACTTTATATGGTGCTACATTGAAAAGAGTGAGTGTCTTCAAATATCTTGGTCACTATATTACCGAGGATCTCAGAGATCATGTAGACATAGATAGGGAATGCAGGGCGTTGGCGGTGAGGTGTAACATGCTGGCCCGCAGGTTTGCTCGCTGTAGCAAAGAGGTTAAAATCACCTTATTTAAGGCATACTGCCAGAACCTCTATACGGGCAGTCTATGGGTGAACTTTGCACTTAAGTCGCTGAACGCCTTGCGAGTTCAATATAACAATGCCTTTAGGGTGCTGTTGGGGTTGCCGCGCTATTGCAGTGCGTCAGCGATGTTTACTGAGGCGAGAGTAGACGGGTTTCATGCCATCTGGCGCAAAAGATCGGCGTCATTGTTGAGCCGTGTCCGCGGCAGCTCCAACAGTATTCTGAGAGTAATAGCTGCGCGGTACGACTCACCCATAATGAAGCATATCACCAGTAGAGTGAAACCCTACATGGTCACTTTAATTAATTGACTTAATATATTTGATTTGATTTATGTCGATTATTTGACTTATATTTGAGTTATATTTTATTATGAATTGACATCTTATTGACTATTGCATTTAGTATTAACCTGTGATACGTAATTTATTAATAATTGATATATTTTAATTTTGTGAATTATAATTTTTAACTGACATCAAATTTAATGCAATAATATAATATCAATTGATAATAATTTCCTGATTTGATTTTAAACTGTTGACATTTTGTATGCTAAATTGCTAACCATAGATGTAAGACAAATATTGTTACTAACAAATTGGGCCCTGTTGCCACCAATAAAATGATATTATTATTATTATTATTATTAACATAGATTAAGCATTACTAACAAAACTATGGATTGTAAAAAAAAAAATATCCGAAATAAGATCTTTATTATTATTATATTTATAGTTTTTATAAAACATCTCCCTTTTGGTTAATAGGGGTACAGTAAGAGACACACGGGTCTTAACGAAGTGTGAAACATAGAAAAAGAAAACAAAAGAGTGTTAATGTGATGTGGATGAAGCAAGAAATTTCCGGGTCAGACGGCATGTGTTAAGTAGGGCGGCTTTCTGTATAAGCGTAAGGGTGGATTTTGGCGCGTGGGCGGCCGGCGGCGGATCGCAAGCCAAGCTGCCCGCGTACTAAGGCAACTCGGGCGTCGGAGGTCGGTGAACGACCTCCGCCCCCAATGAGCGCCGGCCTGAGGGTGACAGGTGGAGCCGCCTGTCACCCTGGCAGAAGCAGGTGGCGGCGGCGGCGCGCCTGACGCGCCTCCCCGTTTTCCGGGAACGAGTTGGGGACTCTGTAGTCCCCACACACCCGAGGAGAGGGCCAGATCGTGAGAGATGGCCCTGGGTCGGCCGGGGTGCGAGGGGTATGCCTGTCAACCTCACCTTCGGCAACCAAAGCGACCCACAGGCGGCGTGCGTTTTAGTCGGTTCGAGTCCGACATAACCTCCTCCACCGGCTCCGGTGGGGAGGTATCCGTGGGGATTTTGCGCACGTAAAAAAAAAAAAGCTGAGGTTAGTTTGAAGGGTCTTAGGGACTACCCCAGTAGTCGATATGATGATGGGTAAAATCTTTACGCTTTCTACCTGCCATTGACTTCTGATTTCAGTAGCTGAATCTATGTATTTAGCCATTTTATTATTATTATTATTGTGAACATAGTGCACTGCACCTACCTCAATGTATCTCTGCATCATCCTAAGGTTGACTGTTAGATAATGCCTTTGGCATTAAGTCCGCCTTTGTACAAAATTACTGTGCATAAAGTTGAATAAATAAAAAATAAATAAAATATAAATGACTCCCCTCGAGTGTGGTCAGGAATGCGTGAAGGTATCAAGTTGGAATTCATATCAAATACTAACTAACGTCTTGAAGCTGTAGAAAAATCAAAAAGTCAACGCCGTCAAGAGTTATAACTATTTAGGTAGCATAAATTTATCCTTTAATCCAATTTCTATGAAACTCGTGCTTGACCTGTGTTTTATTATAAGCAAATTAGAAGTTCGCATACACTCGCCTACTGCTAGGTCGAATACTGCTATTAATATAATGAGAGTCAGTTAGGGGCAGATTATAAATTTCAATTAAGTATAACTAGGACTCAGCTTTAATGTTCGAGTTATTGATCAAATTAATTCTTTGTTTTTAAGTAATAGTGAAGAAAGAAACTGCTGTCACCTTTTTGTTGCAGCGCCTGCATACCAGCTTGACCCCTTCAACTCAGTGCAAAGACGGGCATTGAGGCTGGTTGATAATCCCATACTCACAGGTAGTGTGGAACCTCTTAGCCTTAGGAGAGATTTTGCCTCGCTGTGTGTGTTCTACCGCCTATACAATGGTTTGTGCTCAGATTAATTATTTGACTATGGCTTGCCAATTCATCCTCACACATTGCGACCTGAGACTCACTCAAGCTGTGGAATGATCTCCCTGCTATGGTTTTTCCAAGCACCTACAATATGGGGCTCGTCAAGAAGGGTATCAGAAGATTTCTTCATGGTCGGCAGCGCGAGTGTAAGACCCCTCGTGTTACATACGTCCAAAGGTTACGGTAACCACTTCCCATCAGGTGGGCCGTGTGTTTGTCTTCCACCTAAATTATATACGGTCAAGCTGGTATGCAGGTGCTCCAGCAAAAAGGTGACAGCAGTACTCAATGTGGGGCTGTACTTGTGCTTTATATAGAAGGAGTTGCTGCCCCGCAGTGAAGTACTGCTTAGTCCTGTTGAGCACTCCAAGTTTCCTTGATGCCAACTTAACCTTGTCCTCCAAATGACTCCGGTACTGGACGTCGCTGGAGATATCGACACCAAGGATCCCGATACTCGAGGAGATGGTAAGCGGTGTGTCCAGGAATTGCGGCGCTACAATGAATGGGGTTCTCTTAGCAGTGAATACAATTCGTTGGCCGGCGTATTATAGAATAGAATGACAAATGTATGGGATTTGACGTTTATGACATGCGTTGACGACTGTCATATAGGTACGTCAACCGGGTACTAGGTACCGTTGTAGTACTCCTCTAAACAACGTCCATTATCCTCTCAGTAGATTATACAGAAGGCTTTCTTGCCTACGAAATAGCCTTCGATTGAACAATGTAGCAGTGGCCACAGCCGAAAATTTACAAAAACAGAAACCGATAAAAAAAACCTTACCTCGATCTGTCATACATCATACAATCCATTGGGAAAGCCGGCAGGAATCGAGACCCTTCGCCACTGCTATCTAATTTTGTGACATAATTTCGAGAAAGAATTTTGCTTTGTTGAAATTTACGCGCTTATTCCACATTACAATAAAATTATTCAGCTTCGAAAAGGCTATCAAAACATCGAGTTTAAATAATGAAATATATAATAGTACAAAATAAATTATTATAAAATTAATGAAAAATAGTTTCATTTTAACCCGATGTGGGTGTTAAAATAAAACTAATTTATGATTAGGGACCTTACACTCTCTAGTGAACAATAATGTAATTAATAATAATTAAGACTAACATCGGTTTTAAATAATTTAATTATATGGTTATTTGCTTGGTTATTAAATTTACGAGTATAAAAGATGCTGAAATTATGATACTGAGTTACAGATTGCACTGACATCTCTTCAAAATCAGCAAAATGTTGGGTTCTAAACTATTTTTTGTGACTTTCCTGATGGCTCTAACTGTAAGTGAATGCCTTTTTATGTTATTTTTATTTATACCTTGTCTATTAAATATACACGCATACCTACATATGCCTTTGTTCTGAACCTAGGGCATATGGTGGTACTATTAGGGATATTGGTGATATATTGAGGTACTGGTCTCTAGCTGAAAAACTTTGTAGAGAAACCCCTTTTTTTAATGTGCGCTAAATCCCCACGGATACCCCCACTGTCGGACCCGGAGGGGGAAGTTATGCCGACTGCGTGGGCCCCAGGTTGCCGGAGGAGAGATTATTTGAGACATATCCCTGGCACCTCGGCCGGCCCAGGACCGTCTCTTATGAGACGGCCATCTTCGGGTGTGGAGACCACGGAGTCCCCATCTCATTCCTGGGTATAGCGAGGTGCGCATCGCGTACCGCTGCGCTGCCGCGGCCTGCTTCTGCTAGGGTGACAGGCACCCCGTCACCCCCAGGCCCGCTACCTTAGTAGAAAACCCGCAATTTGTCTCTAGTACACAAATACTTGAGGCAAATCTTCTGTCTCTTTCTGTCTTTGCCAATCCCGGAGGGAAAAAGGCGTGTGTGTATGGAGGATCTCTGCTTTTTCGCCAAAAATAGTTTGCCCGATTATCACTTGCCAACTAAAGTTTCCCAGAATTATATTTCGCAGAATAATCATTTGCCAACTTGTGATTTCATTTTGTTTTTATTACCCAACTTCTCAGTTGCCAATTTTACGTTTGGTCAACCTTTTAGAATGACACTTTTCAAAATGCCAACTTTCAAGTAGCGAATGTTTTAGTTGGCATAATATTCATGTAGTTGTTTATTGTTTACCAAATGATGTGGGTAAGCGTTTTTACGCTCGTGCATTTTTGTCGCAGTTCGAAGCTAACCGATGTAGCATATTTAAAGCCCTATTTGGTTACGGCACTTCGCCGGCCGCTGCCACGGCACGCTCGCTTCGCTCGCTCGGCTCGTGCATTGTTTATCATAATACTAATTAACCTAATATTAACTTAATAACCTAACCTAACCTAACCTAACCTAACCTAACCGATTCTGGTTTTTTTGTGATTATTATTATATTATTAAGTTTTTTTTTTAACATTATATCAATGTACGAAAGGGAACTGTTACACAGACAAAACGTTATTCGTCTAAAAGTTGTCTGGCCTAATAAATAAATTGGCAAAAGATAAATGCCCCAAACGTATTTTGTCATTACAATAATCAGCTTAACAATAATTCTACCAAATGAAACGTTGTCATACAAACATTTGACAATCGTTGGTCGTCAAAGTGAAAAATTGGCGTAACGTTGGTTGGCAAGTGATAATCGGGTAAACGATTTTTGGCGAAAAGGCCGGACCCCGTGTAAGGATGTTTGTAAATTTTATTACTCGTTTAAGTATAAAAAGTTATAACACAAAATGTTGGCGTTCATTATAAGTAGCTTAGGGTTGGCAGAAAACATAATATAAACCATTGCTTTCTAAATTACACATAATTTTTAAACTTTTGCAGGTCTGTAATGTGATGTCCGAACCTATCATTGCAAAAGCAGTTGTGTTGTCGCCAGCTATAACTGCTCATCTAACTGCAAATCACGGAGAAAAAGGAGATGTACCGAATTCACCAACTTCCGCCCCTGTGGGAGCCTGGGGAATATAGTAGGACTAAATATATTCCTCAACAATGTAACACATTTAAAATTTAATATCAATCTAATATTTGGCATATACATGTCATTGCTAAGTACCTTGGGAATTTGTGAAACGACTTTAACATTGATTTTCGAAAATATGTTATTTATTTGTGTTATTTCTTAAGTCGTACTAATTATTAATAAAAATGATTATTATATGGTTTTCTTGGTGGTTCTTTTCCCAGGTCAATTATTAGATATCTTATGAACCACCGCTAGGTTTATTTGGTTAAATAAAAATAATCAAATAGATTTTTGTTTTATTTTAGTATGGTTCACAGTGATATCTGAAGTTCACTTTAGAGCAAGCTTACTCGCTTGCTTCCTTCCGGCTACCGCCTTAACTCTCAACCCTGAGAGATCATTGCATATTCCTATTTAATATTAATATTATAAAGTTGAAGTTTGTTTGTTTGTTTGAACGCGCTAATCTCAGGAACTATCTATTTGAAATGAAATAAATCTTTTTCTGTTGAATAGTCCATTTATCGACAGAGGTGATAGGCTATATACTTAACATCATGCTACTACAAAAGAGAGCGGAGCAGTGATCATAAATGGCAACAAATTCGGCATATTTTCTTACATCTATTGATAGGGAAAGATTTATATATTTTAATCGAATAAACTAATAAACTACTGCACCCATTTCAAAAAATCTTTTACCATTAGAAAGCTGCGTTATCTCTTAATAATATAGGCTATATTATATTTATATATGTTTACTAAAACTCCAATAATGCAATCCAAGGTGTAAAAAAATTACATTACATCGCATGCGTTGTGAAAACTATTGATAATCGTACAAAATAAAGTAAACGTATACTTAAAATGGTCCAAATGTATGCATATCGCAAAGTTTGCGATAGCATATGTCTGTCTCCAAATGAAAACCCACAGTAAATATTTTTATCTTTTACAAATTACATAAAAATAATGTGTCATTTTCGAAGCTATTTTTATCAGTACTCACCTTTTTGTTGAAGCGCCTGCATACCAGCTTGAACCCTTCGATTCATTGCAAAGATGGGCATTGAGGCAATCGCATACTCACAGGTAGTGTGGAACCTTTTTTTTATACCATTTAGGTGGTCGACAAGCACACGGCACAGGCCACGGTAACCACTTTCCATCAGAAAGCGGTTACCGTGGCCTATGGACGTGTGTAACATCAGAGGAGCCACACTCGCGCTGCCGACCCTGGAAGCACAAATTGCGGCGCTACAATGAATGGGGTTTTAGGGGTGAATACAATTCGTTGGCCGGCGTATTATAGAATAGAATGACAAATATATGGGACGTTTATGACATGGGTTGACGACTGTCATATATGTCAAATCCCATACATCAGTACCGCTGTAGTACCTCCTCTAAATAACGTCCATTATCCTCTCGGTAGATTATACAGAAGGCTGAGGTTAGAGCTTTTCTTGCCTACAAAATAGCCTTCGATTGATCAATGTAGCAGTGGCCACAGCTGAAAATATACAAAAGATAAAAAATAAAAAAATGTCAATGAGAGTCGAAAGTCGCTAAAGTAACTTGCACTATTTTTTGTAGTCTCTGCGTAAAGGATATCACAAAAATATATACTAAGACTTTGACTGAGATTTTATTCATTCTGTTTACGTAATTATTAACTTTTCTCCTAAGGGGTCACCTCGGGTGCCGTAGAGGCTTGTTCTTATATGTCCCTCTGAGGACCAGAGGGCACAGCTGAGAGCAGTCAAAGGGTAGGCTGGCCGCCGAGCGCAGATGTGGGGATTACAGGTGCAGCCACCTGTCACCCCCGCCGGTGAAGTGGCACGATGTTCGCCTCCCTCCCTTTTCGGAGTTCGTTTGGACACCGTGCGTCTGACACTTGAAGGGGCTTCTTTAAACTGTAGATGACCCAGGATCAGCCAGGGTGCGCGGGATGTGCTCTAGGCAAACTTACATCCCAGCTGCAGCCGAGACGGCATGAGGTTTTAGTCGGTGAGCGATCGACATAACGACCCCTGATGGCCTACCGGGGTGGTATTCGAGGCGATTGCCGCACGAAAAAAAGGAATGTAATCAGAATTCCACGTGGGCTGAGCCGCGGACAACAGAAATATATAATTTATTTTTACACATTATTATTACTTACACACTATCATTATTAGACCTACATTTTACACAATAATTTTGTACAAAAATGTAGGTCTTTTACCTACACAGTGGAAAAACTTTCAAAATAAAACTTTTTACTGGTTTCATCGGAATTTGAAAGAATAAGTTTCCCAATGCGTCCCTGCAATTTTTCCGTGTACGTCAATGTTGCCATGTGCCATGTTCAATGTCATGGTATGGATGGATCGATTTAAAAAAAAATTGTTTCGAATAATTCATTCATCTACAAAGGTTATAACGTCACCATACTGCCCAAGGGAGCGGAGTAGTGATCTTGATTATCAACAAATCCGGCAGGATACATACATACATACATATATTCACGCCATTATCCCCGAAGGGTTAGGGAGAGGTGAATTAACACCCACATTTCACCAATCAATAAATTCGGTCCCACGTAATAGGGGGTGAGCCTATTGCCGACTTCCGGGTACTATTTTTGACCCAAGCCATGCATCTGAGGCTGAGTCTAACCTGTATAGGTATATCTGTCTGATATCAAACAGCCCTATCCCTTAGTCGCCTTGTACGACACCGCATGGGAAGAGATGTGGTGGTCCGAATTCTACTCTGCCGGGAACCACCCACATTATAACTATTTATAGTATAGGTGTAGGTAGGTATAGGTAGCATAAATTTATCCTTTAATCCAATTTCCGGTGTTTTATTATAAGCAAATTAGATGTTCGAATTCACTCTCCTACTGCGAGGTCGAATACTGCTATTAATAGAATGAGGGTCAGTTAGGGGCAGAATATAAATTTCAATTAAGTATAACTAGGATTCACCTTTTTGTTGGAGCGTCTGCATACCAGCTTGACCCCTTCGACTCAGTGCAAAGATGGGCATTGAGGCTGGTGGACAATCGCATACTCACAGGTAGTGTGGAACCTTTTTCTTTTTACACCACTTAGGTGGCAGACAAGCACACTGCGTACCTGATGGAAAGTGGTTACCGTGGCCTATGAACGTGTGTAACACCAGAGTCAGAGACACAATGAATGGGGTTTTAGCGGTGAATACAATTCGTTGGCCGGCGTATTATAGAATAGAATGACAAGTGTATGGGATTTGACGTTTATGACATGCGTTGACGACTGTCATGTACGTTAAATTTCATACATCAGTACCGCTGTAGTACCTCCTCTAAGCAACGTCCATTATACATATAGATTATACAGAAGGCAGAGGTTATAGCTTTTCTTGCTTATGAAATAGCCTTCGATTGAACAATGTAGCAGTGGTCACAGCTGAAAATTTACAAAAGATAAAAAAACTCTTACCTCGATCTATCATGCATCATACGATCCATTGGGAAAACCGGCAGGAATCGGGTTGTAGAGACTCGTCGTCACTGCTATCTAGTTTTGTGACATAATTTCGAGAAAGAATTTTGCTTCGTCAAAATTTACGCGCTTATTTCACATTGATATAAAATTATTCAGCTCCAAAAAGGCTATCAAAACATCTAGTTTAAATGATGAAATAATAGTACAAAATAAATTATTGTAAAATCAATCGTGAAAAATATTTCTTTTTTAAACCGATGTGGGTGTTAAGATAAAACTAAATTGTTATTAGGGACCTTACAATCTCTAGTGAACAATAATGTAATTAATAATAATTAAAATTAACATCGCAGGTTTCAAATAATTTAATTATATGGTTATTAAACTTACGAGTATAAAAGATGCTGAAATTATGAAACTGAGTTACAGATTGCACTGACATCTCTTCAAAATCGGCATAATGTTGAGTTCTAAAATATTTTGTGTGGCCTTCCTGATGGCCTTAACTGTAAGTACTTGCTCTTTTATGCCTTGGCTATTAAATAAACACGCATACCTAAATATGCCTATATTCTGAACCTAGGATATATGGGGATGTGGGATGTTAGTGATGTGTTGAAGTCTGGTCCCGGAGGGGAAAAATGACCTTAAGGAATAAAACTACTCGATTTGTTTGTTAAAATGAATTTTGGTTTTTGAGGTTTCTGAGTTGATGATTATGAATACATTTTGATAATCCTAAAATTTTCAATAAAATCGATATGGAAATTGTTTTAGGGGTTTTCGGGGTTGCTGATTAGGAATATACTATCTATTTAGCGATCACGGAAGACTCGACTTCTATTTTTAGCCCCCGACGTGTATGTGTGTGGCTGTCTGTGTCATCGTAGCTCCTGAATGGATGAACCGATTTAAATTTAGGTTTTTATTTGAAAGATATATTAGTCGAGAGTATTCTTAGTTATGTTTTAAAAAAATCGGTACAAGATTTTCGTCGCCACAAAATGATGCAGTACAATTTTTTCACAACTCAGTCAATACGGATATCAAATGAAAGGGCTTGACTAATAAATCAATTTAAAAAGTATAAATTTAATCGTCACAAAAACACCTCAAAAAATAAATATAAATATAAATATAAATAACAATATTTATTTATTTAGGTGTATCAACACCTAGTAATATTTTGATTCAAGCGTTGCCATGTCGGGGTGACGTTCCGTAAATATGACGGATTGCTTTGCCAGTCAGGATCCCTCGACATGATAACGCTCGAATCAATATATACCGGCAATATAGACAACCTTGACAAAACCGCGAATGTCTGAAACGGAAATGTCGATTTTGTCGACAATTCCGTAAACATCAAAGGCTGTAAGCAAACTACTGTAAGAACTCATTATACTGTACTGACATAGTATTCTGAATTCTGTTAGATCCATTTCTATGGAATTACTGTGAACATCTGTGGATCCATAGGGTAAAAGAGAGATGGTGGTCAGATAATGTACCGTACAGATTCTAAGTAAGGGGTCATCACTCTGAAGTCGACTTTAACTTGGCAGAAAAAATATGATCAAATAGGAAAATTGTTAATGAAATACTTACTAAGTTATATATTATTTTTAAACTTTTGCAGGTCTGTAATGTGGTGTCCGATCCTATCGATGTGAAAGCAGTTGTGTTGTCGCCAGCTATAACTGCTCATCTAACTGCCAATCACGGAGAAAAAGGAGATGTACCGAAACCGCCAGCATCCGCCCCTGTGGGAGCTTGGGGAATATAGTAGGACTATGTTACCCAAATATGTTACACAAATAAATATTATTATCGATCTACTATTTGGCATATAGTAATATAATTGCTACCTTAAGAATATGTGAAACGACATTTACATTTATTTTCAAGAAGAATATTGTTTATTTGTGTTATATCTTAAGTCGTACTAAAAATGATTAAAAAGGATTATTGTCTGGTTTTCTTGGTGGTTCTTTTTCCAGGTCAATCAATAAATATCTTATGAACCACCGTTAGGTTTATTTGGTTATAATAAAAGTAATCAAATGGATTTTTGTTTTATTTTAATGTAATTCTCAGTGATATGTAAAGCTTAGATCACGTGTACTTGTTTGCTTCCTTTAAATTTTGGCTCAGGTTTACACGGTCATAACTCTCTACCCTGAGAGGAAAGCCTGCGATAGAAAAGCAGGTACCTAACTTTCTCAAATGTTGAGCACACAACAATTCTTATTTTTTCTCAGCCTTTTCCTGAAATCCTATTCGGCTCATTACAAACTAAGTACCTTAGGTATTGTCAATTATGAGAATTGCATCGGGTTTGTATTTACAGTTATAAGTGATATTGTCACTTCCATTTGCTAGTTACTTATTAGAAAATGGTAAGGCCATCACCCACCGTTGTGTTTTTGATCATGCACGAACGAACGCCAAAATGGAAAACTACATACATACATACATATATTCACGACTTTATCCCCGGAGGGTTAGGCAGAGGTGAATTAACACCCACATTTCACTAATAATTGTATTCGGTCCCACGTAATAGGGGGTGAGCCTATTGCCATATTCCGGGCACTATTGTTGACTTGAGCCTGAGGCTGAGTCTGGGCTGTATATATCTGTCTGATGTTTTATCTTTTAGTATCTTTAGTATCTTTTAGTTGCCTTGTACGACACCACATGGGAAGAGATGGGTTGGTCTAAATTCTACTCTGCCGGGAACCACGGGGCGAACATTTACTAAATATATTCTTATTACATACTGACCACTTAATCGGTATAATTATTTCGTATATTTTTTCACTAAAAGTTTTTCACATTTTAACTTAGGTAATTATTGAGGTTAAATGTATACAAAGATATTGAATACCATAGATATATAAAATATACTCATCAAAAAATTTAATAATGCGCATTTTTTAATGACGTCAGTTGGCAGTAACTTCTACGGGATTTGTGTACAATTCAGTATCAGAATAAACGGGATATTTACCATGTTTCACTATTTTGAGCTTCCGATATTTCGGCGCTGTTGCAAGCACCATGATCACGGAGGAACTGGAGTAGTGGCGGTGAACTAAAAAAAAGTTTTTTCTTCTAGGAGTAATTATATCGATCTACCCTCTTTCGAGTTCTTTTACTACGCGTATCTGCACTACTATTGGTTTCACTCTCACTACAAACTCGAACCCGATCTCGATCACGTTCACGACATACGATGCTCACTGTATCCACTCGCGATTTTGTTTTACCTTGTTCCCGGTTGTTTTTGCAAAGACGGACCACTGGATGCCAGACGTTCGGCAGTTGAAACCCATCCTCACGATTGAAATTTTTATACTTTTTTATTTCAATTGCTTCCCTAACCAGTCTTGGTATATAGTGGCGTTCTGTCGAAAGCATCTGAGGGTTATGTAGTTCGATCCAGTGGTTCGTACCGGACTCCAATAAATTCTGATAATTCTGAAAATTCTGATACTGATGTCAGTGACCATGATAGTTTAAATACCTATTTGTGTACAATTATTTATTTTTAGGGCAATTTGAATTATATTGTCAACAACAAGTTTCTTAACACTAAAATATTGACAAAGCTTGCTCGTATCGAAATACAATTTACCCATTTACTGCTGAGTAGATTTATATGCCTTAGAGCTTAAAAAGTAATATTTGATTAATTTTTTTATAAAAATATTAGCTGATTCAACGCTTACTGATAGAGAGACCTAAGATTGTAAAATAAGTGGTGTACAGTAAAAAGAATTCTGTCTATATCTATCTAGGGTTATTATTAAGATTGTTAAGCTACTTTTGTCTAAATGACAAAAGTACATGTTTTTGACAGATTGCAATGCCAGCGGCTACTCTCATAGTAACTCTTTATAGATTATAGGTACAGATAAATAAAGTGGTAATTTTTTCACAATTACTGATGATGGTACGCGAGATTTTAAGAGTTAATGTAGTACTCACCAAAAACGAAACGTTATTCGGCATTTATATGTATATTGATTTATATTTTCGACCGGCAACTCATACTTATGTCTGTGTATGTCTGTGTTATGGGCTGTATACCTAGGTAAACAGTGTAAAATAATTTATCCTGTAAGGTATGCGACGTTTTATTGGTTGTCTGTGTACATACTAGCACATCGTAAATCCTACAAAATAACGATTTCCTTGATTCGCTATCGGAATTCCAGTGAACATAATCTAGAGTACACAAATGTATTGACGCATCCGTCTGGCGCGCCTGGCTTACCGCCCGTAGATTGAAAATTATTATTGTGTATTGTAAACGTTTGAACGCATATTCTTTGAACATTCAATTTATTTCTACAAAATATACAATGCTTCATACAACCGGCTAAATAGAACCTATGATGTAATTTTAGAATAATTTCGTGGAAGTATTGTTTGTTTTATAATGATTATTAATTGCATAACCTAACCTTGAGGTTCTTGACCGACTGCTTAGGGAAAATATGTGGCTCTTGTCAATATTTCCTTGAACAAGCGCTATAAGTGATTACGAGTATTACTTGTCAATTATTTCAATCACAGTTTAATACCCTACTGTGATAAAATTTAAACCTTACGTTTTTATTTAGTTTTTTTTTGACACAACGCAAGCAGCTTAATGGTTATATAGTATAGGTACATACTAGTAAAGCACCGCTGTAGTACCTACCTCCTCTAAACAACGTCCAATATAATCTTGGTAGATTACACAGAAGACTGAGGTAATAGCTTTTCTTTCCTACGAAAAGCCTTTGTTTGAACAAATTAACAAAACCTTACCTCGATCCGTCATGCAATAAGCGACCCATTGGGAAAGCCGGCAGGAATCGGGTTGTAGGCACCCCTCGTCAATACTATCAAGAATCAATAAGAATCAATTTCATTTATTCAGTTTAGGCACACAAAGAGCACATATGAACGTCAAAATTTTACAATTGGGTATGTCAAGAAATAATATAAAAATATTAAATAATGTAAAAATAAACCATTGGAAAATGATTCTTTCGCTGGTTCGGTAGGTTAGTTCTACTGAGAAGATACCAGCAAGAAACTCAGCGAACTATATTAGAACTAGATTATTATTCTTTTTTAAATTTGCTTTAGTTTACAATTTATTTTGTGCGAGCAAGCAAGAGACTTATGTTGACCACGCATTAACATAATTAAGATACTCATCCACTGTATAGTAATCTTTACTCATTAAAGTTTTTTTCACTTCTATTTTAAATTTATTTATTGGCATATTAATCAAATCCTGAGGAATTTTATTAAATATTTTTATGCAGCTGCCTACAAATGAATCACCAACCTTGTGAAGCCTAAGTTTTGGTACAACTTGTTTATTTTTGTTTCTCGTATTAAAATTGTATACCTACACCAGATAGTTTTTCGAAAATATTTAGGTTTTTTCGTACATATAAGATATTATCACAAATGTATTGAAAAGCAACTGTTAAAATATTAATTTCTTTGAAAAGTTCTTTCGGCGAGTCACGGGGTCTGAGGCTATAGATCGCTCGTATCGCTCGTTTCTGTAGTACAAATATAGTCTCAACATCGGCAGCTGAGCCAGCAACAGACCGTATGACATAACGCTATGAAAGTGTAAGCTAATGGCAACTTTAAAGAGATTAGTTAGTATTAATATGATAATTGTATTTGATATACATTTTATGGTAAATAATAATTATTGTATTAATCTTTATTTATATTATTATTTTATTCAGTAATCATAGTAAAATATACATCATAAACAAGAACTGTAATTGACTCGAAAATATACTCTGTGGTCGCCGCTGTGGCGCCATATTGAATTCTCGGTGCGAAGGAGCGGGTCGGTTGTTCTATAATACTCTTGAAAAAGTTTGTGAATAAAAATAAATACCGTTATTCCTGAAGTACTTCGTTTATATCATTTCACTGGACCTAATGAAGTTTTCAAAAGTAGCTAAAATAAACTAATCGTGCAGTTTCCTCATCAGTCAGTGACCTTATCTCTCTAACCGCATAGGCAGCTGAGCTAAGTCTTCCTGCCAAGGATATGAGAACCCCATTGCAGTTTACTATCTAGAGTTATTCCAAGAAAAACTGTGGTGTTGACTATTTGGACAGATTCATTATTCATTTTAATATTATAATATCTAGTTAATATATTATCTAGTTTATCGACATAATTTTGAGAAATAATATTGCTTTGTCGAAAAGACATTGACAGGGTCTGGACCAAGTGCTACCCAGACATGGGAGTAATTTCAAATGATTTTCTAGATCAACAAATATATAACAAAAAATATTTAAATACTTTATGATCCTAGGATATTTGGACAGATTCATTATTCATTTTAATATTATAATATCTAGTTAATATATTATCTAGTTTATCGACATAATTTTGAGAAATAATATTGCTTTGTCGAAAAGACATTGACAGGGTCTGGACCAAGTGCTACCCAGACATGGGAGTAATTTCAAATGATTTTCTAGATCAACAAATATATAACAAAAAATATTTAAATACTTTATGATCCTAGGATATTTTTCTTAAGATTTTAAGAAGTTAATAATTTTTTTCAATATTTTCTTATATTGGGGCACACATATTTGCTGAATGGCGGGACAAACACTGTTCAGGACACAACCTATAGTTGCTTGATTACGATAAATATGGCCTAGGCCACCGTGTCCGCCCACGTTCTCCTGGGGGTCTCAATTTCGGCAGCCTGTCTGGTAGTGGGCATAGCATCTTCTGTTCAGCTGACCCTTCCGGCTTCACTCGTGATTTATTGATATTTATAATTAGGTAATATCTTTTGAATCAATCTATTAGTCAACTGCTGCACACAGCTCTTCCAATGAGCGCAATTTTATCTGATCCTCTGCCTTTCGCATCCAGTCTGTCCCAGCCACCTTTTTCAGGTCGTACGTCCTTCTGGCTAGGAGGTGTCCATCTATTGAATAGAACGTCCTATTTAAATAATTCAAATAATTGATAAATAATTGAAACAATCTTGAGCATGAAATAAATAATTATATAAGAATCAATACAAAGGTCAAGGTAGATTCCATGGTCTGACTTTGATCGTTTTTTCACGCCGGAGCAGCGGTGTCTTCTCTATAAGACACAAATTCGCTCCTGCGTGGAATACTGCTCGCATCTCTGGGATGGCTCCGCGAAATACCTACTAGATGCTCTCGACAGGTTGCAGCGACGCGCGGTCCGAATTATTGGGAACCCTGAGGTCACGAACACCCTCGAGCCTTTGCAGATGCGTAGAGATATTGCTTCCTTGGCTGTATTTTACCGTCTCTACCACGGTGAGTGTTCTGACGAGCTCTTCCAACTAATCCCACCATCTCCTTTCCTACATAGGACAACACGTGCAGGCCTTAGATGTCACCCTCACACTGTGCAGAATATACGAGCAAGAACCAAGCGGTTCGGAGACTCTTTTCTTTGCCGCACCACCAAGACCTGGAATTCATTACCAGCACACGTGTTTCCTTCTTCCTACAGTCCCGGGGCCTTTAAGCGGGGCGTGAAAAAGCATCTGATGAGGCCGCCAAGCTGAGTGCCACCATTGTAGCACTTAGTGTCTGTAATGGTGACCCTCTTTCCTGAGACTTTGCCTTTAGCTTACCATCAGGCGAGGTGAGGTCAAGTTGGCGTGTCCTATATAAAAAAAAAAAAAAAAAAAAAAAAAAATCGTCCTTTCTGCTTGAATTTATTTCGTAGCGCACAATTTTCACATTGCGATATCTAAGAGGTTATTCATTGTAATTATACAATTGGAACGGCAATTTTGATCTGCATTAATTTTATAATTAATTTAATTGAATAAGGAATAATACTGTATTGTTAAGAATAGCTTCAAAAATGACACAATTTTAGTAATTTGTAAAAGATAAAAATGGTTACTCTGGATTTACTACCCTAACTGGTAGAGCACTACGTCATATTATCGAAACGATCCAAGGTCCCCCGGACAATGACAACGCTTGAATCAAAATATGTATTACTAGGTATACATATTAAAGTTATAGGGCTAACTAACACAACTTATTTTTGACTTTTTGGGGGTTGTTTTTTGTGACGGAGGTTATTAAATTTTTGATTTAATTTTTATTTTACACTTTCATTTGATTCCCATATTTGATATATGTACTCCGTAGCGGCGGCCATCTTGGAGCTATTTTTTTTCAAACATAGCTAAGAACACTCCCGACTAAAATACCTTTCAAATAAAAAAAAAAACTAAATCCAAATCTGTTCACAGACAGACACACACACACACACACACACACAGACACACACAGACAGGTCAATCTTATAATACCCCGTCGTTGCTGCGTCGGGGGTTAAAAAAGAATTTTTGAATTCCAACCGGTAGTTTCTGAGATTAGCGCGTTCAAACAAATATATAAACAAACTCTTCAGTGTTATTGTTATTTTATTGGTATAGATAACGATGAAGATGATTAAAAGCATCAATAATAGACAATATCATGTTAATAGTTTATTATCAATAATTATTAAAAATTATTTATGTTCAAATTAGTTTTGGTTAGCATATTTCACAACTAAAAACTTGATTTTCTCTTGACTCCGTGGACAGATTTTGGTTTGGTTTATAAACCAAAGTGCTTCAAATTCTGTCCACAGGGTGTTTATTATGTGTGCCTCATATTTAAAAAAATGTACTATGTGTCGATTGTGAATCTTTTGCGCGCTTATTTCACATTGAAATTGAAATAAAATTATTCAGCTCCGAAAAGGCTATAAAAACATCGAGATTAGTTAAAATGAAATAATAGTACAAAATAAATCATTATGAAATCCGTGAAAAATAATTTTATTTTAAACCGATGTGGTTGTTAAAATAAAACTAATTTATGATTACGTACCTACTCTGTAGTGAACAATAATATAATTAATAATAATTAAAACCAACATCGCAGGTTTTAAATAATTTAATTATATGGTTATTTGTTTGGTTATTAAACTCATGAGTATAAAAGATGCTGAATTTATGAAACTGAGTTACAGTGAGAGACACAGACAACAGACGCCTCTTCTAAATCAGCATAATGTTGAGTTCTAAACTACTTTTTGTTACCTTCCTGATGGTTCTAACCGTAAGTACTTACCTTTTAATGCCTTGTTTATTAAATATACATACCGTCATATGCAAATATCCTGAACCTAGGGCATATGGGGTATTATTAGGGATATGTGGGTGTGTGGCGAAATGTGGGTGCTAGCATGTTCTTCCTTCGGGGATATAGGCGTGAGTTTATGTTATGTTTTGTTATGTTGTTAGGGATATTTGTGATGTATTGTGGTACAGCAGCTGCACGAGCAGCAGCTGATCTGTAGCAGAAAAAGCAAGTTGAAAGTTTATTTCTAACCAAGAAGTAAATGGCGGGCCTTCTAAATATTTGTCTATCTCGGAGGGAAAAAATGCGTCAGTGTAATTAGGTGTATGTAAATTTTATAATTCATTTAACTATAAAAAGTTATAACACAAAATGTTTATTTATATTAAAAAGGGCTCTTATTATCTGACGTCATTAGGATATGTTATGCTTTCGACTGTATTACTTTATATTACCTTTATCTGCATTACCTCTCATATATACGGTGTCCTTTACCTACTATCTATGACCCCCTCGGTCGGTCTTAGATTTAACTCTGGCCGAACTTCTTCTCAAGACTCTCACATCTGACATACTCTCTCACCTTCGTTTGGGATTTGTCTGCACACCAGTATTCTTGGCCAAAATTAGAGTTCTGGAGCAGTCTCTCTCTGTTTGTGTGTGGCTTGGATGAAGGCAGTCTTGAGCATATTTTCTATTCTTGTCCAAAATTAGTGGTACCATTATACAATAATATCCCAAAACAAATCCCTCGACCTGTAAATTTGGCCTAATTGCTTACTCTGGTATCCTCCCCCTTTATAAAGATCCTATAAATTTATCTCTATAAATAAAACTATACGATTTTCGTTTGTAATATATAACGCTAATGTTAAATGAATACAAAAAATACGCTTTGTATTCATCTAATCCCCCCTCCTCTCCCCAATAAATAACCTATCTAACCCTGAACTCTAATTTAGATATTGAACACTGCTGGACATAGGCCTCTACCAATTTCTCCGATCCTCCGCCTTCCGCATCCAGTCTGTCCCAGCCACCTTTTTCAGGTCGTCCGTTCGTCTGGCTAAGGGGCGTCCTACCTTTCGTTTACCTTCTCGCGGTCGCCACTCTAGGACTCGTTTGCTCCAACGGCCATCGGTCCTTCGGCAAACGTGGCCAGCTCACTGCCACTTCAACTTGCTTATTCTGTGGCCTATGTCGATAACTTTAGTTCTCTGTCGGATAACCTCGTTCCGAATTCTATCCTTCAAAGAAACTCCAAGCATAGCTCACTCCATAGCCCGCTGCGCGACTTTTAAGCTATGGACCAGCCCCACTGTAAGTGTCCACGTTTCGACACCGTAAGTCATAACAGGTAGGACACACTGTTCAAAGACCTTTATTTTGAGGCATTGCGGTAGGGGTGAAGAGAAATATATTGTCATATTTATTGTCACCTCTGCCTAACCCTCCGGGGATAAAGGTGTGATTTTATGTATGTATGTATGTATGTATGATGTTACTAACATTTGTGATGTTCTTTTTGAATGATCGACAAGGATAAGCCCAAATTACCAAGTCACTCCTCCATACTCTCTCAGGACTCTTATATCTGAATACTGTTAGACCCATTTCTATGGACTCACTGTGAACATATATGGGTCCATAGGGTATAAGTGAGATGGTGGTCAGATAATGCAGCACACTAAACAAGGAAGCAGACTTATACGCAATAGAAAAATCTTGACTCTATATACTGAAATATACTGAAATGAAATAGTTACTAAATTAAAAACTATTTTTGAACTTTTGCAGGTCTGTAATGTGATGTCCGAACCTATCATTGCAAAAGCAGTTGTGTTGTCGCCAGCTATAACTGCTCATCTAACTGCAAATCATGGAGAGAAAGGAGATGTACCGAATTCTCCAACTTCCGCCCCTGTGGGAGCTTGGGGAATATAGTAGGACTATATCCCAAAATACGTTACACAAATAAATTTAGATATCGATGTAATGTTTGGCACATATACTAATCATTGCTACTTTCGGCATTTGTAAAATTACTTATACATTCATTTTCGAGATAAATATTGTTTATTCTTGTTTCGTTGGTAATCATTATTAAAAAGAAGTATTGCCTGGTTTTCTTGATGTGTCTTTTTTCAGGTCAATAATAGATGATACCTTTATAACCATCGTTAGGTTTATTTGGTTACAATAAAAGTAATCAAATAGATCTTTGTTTTATTTACAACCTGTACATAGTCACAGTCGTATCAGAATTTTGACGGACTGACTAGAGAGGCCACACATATCCTACCGACTGACGCGGTTGATCTCTGGAAACGGGTGTTACGAGGATTAGCTGTGTTAGTTCCAGAAGGAGCCAACGCTTGAGTGTCATTATTGTAACCTCAGGGCTGCACACGCTGTCCGTGTACCCGGCATGGAAAATATCGAGGCAGATCCTCTTGGCGGCTCTAAGTGTTCTCTCGCTCAGTGCATTGCGATGATGCGGAGCGATTTTGGGGGAGGAGGTCCAGAAAAGAAGCAGGTCTCTTTGCATGCATTGCGTCATTCAGGAGCCACCTCCGTCTTCCTGGAGCGCGATCGCGCGGGGTCTACCTGTTACCTTAGTAGAAGCAGGCCAAGGCCACAATATTATATAGATATTATTACTGTGCCAAGGCAGTGGCATCACATGCACCTTCCCCTTGGCAGGGCAGCCATTTTGCGATGGCCCTGGTTCAGCCGGGGTTTGGTGGGGGGGGGGGGGGGGGAGAGGTAGTGCACCATTTGAAGCTGCGACCGCGCCTGGCCTGCAAAGTAAAAGCACTTATATTCAGATTAATGCCGAAAGCTTAATAGCAAAAATAATATAAGCAAAAGTAAAAATATTTCAAATATGGAGCATAAAACATTTCTTAGTTATTTATTTTGGCTTTTCCTGAGATCCCATTTGGTTTATAATAGACCTTGTATTATAAATTTTGAATTGCTTTGGGTTTTAAATACAGTCATAACTGATATTATCATTTCCATTTGCTAGTTGCTTAGTAAGGCCGTCAACACTAGTCAACACAGTTACGTTTTGATCATGTCTATACACACGAACTGATGTGGATAACTAATATTTACTATGTATATTTTTTAACACACTGACCACCTATATCAGTATAAATTACGTCGTTTATTTTTTCACTATAGGGTTTGCACAGTTTTACCTATCAAAAATCAATTTATATGAATATTTTTATAATGATTACTAGCTTTTGCCCTCGATTTCATATGCATTAAAATCGAACTAGATTAATGTAAATGTTCACTTCTGTAACTTGAATCTATGTGTATGTTAAATTTAAAGCCACGTTATACCTATTTTCAATTATTTATGTTGTGTTGTTTACGGATATAATATATTAATGTTTTAATACTATTGATCGACGGTGCTTGGTGGGACCTGCTACACATTATTGAATAAGACTGGTGGCGCGATTCTCGCCACGTGAGCTAGTGGACTGTATTTTGCGGGGAGTGAAGCTAAATGTTTCATATGACACTTTACACAACAAACAAGATAGGTGATGGGGTTGCCGCGGAGGTGGTTTAGGCATTGAATGCAACCCAAGAAATTAGGAGAGGATGCACTAACCTTTATGACGCCACGTGCTGTCGGGGCCGGTGCACCGGTCTTCTCTTCCTGGCTCAGGAGCTGCTGCCCACATCACTAAATCACTTGAGGGACACACGAGAGGCACAATCCGATCGCTAAAGGTCTATGAAAGCGGTTAAATCCAACAAACATTATTAATTTCTAAGAGTCGCGTGCGCCGCCGCCATTGATGCTTGCTAGATCAAGCGGAAGTCAAGATGCGGCTATTTTGACAATTGAGCGGGGCGAAAACTATTGCTATCTCACTTTAAAGGTAATGCGGGAGGGAGATGGGTACAGGAAGCGTGTGTTCAGTGTCAATGATTTGAATTACTACTATTGAGCGAAAAAAATACAAATTCTACTATCGGCGCAACCAAAGACACTTAGTACTATTCCACTATCTTTTATTTTTCTCCTGACCGGTTTCACCTCACGGCATTGTCAAAGGTTTGTGTTGGCGGTTACCAATACAAAGCTCCAATACAGACTTTTAAGAATGCCGTACAAAGTGTCTTATTCAATATACACATATAATAATGTATTGATTTGCCTGTCGTTTACCGACCGACCCATCGCACCTCGGCTGACCCATATGTAATGACACTCGGGAGATTATAACTTTTTATTTAAGTTAACGGTTGGACAGATATAGATCAATAGGGTCTTACTCATCGAAATCCGTCCAACCGTTAAACGGAAGGTAACAAAGAAAACTCTCGCTGGCGCAGTCGGGTAATAAAAAATATTCCATAGTTCGAAGATCCTGTTTCTGACGTCAAACGGTGACGAGAACGATTGCTGTCATGACGTCATCGTAGCACCGTGGAAAAGTTTTACCTACAGAATAATAAAAAAAAATGGAATTTGAAGAACGTAGGTAGCTGAGTACCTACCTGATCTCAGACGGATGGTATGCAACATACCACAGTTTCGATATCGCATTTGACTTTTTGGATACATTACGATACCTAAATAAAAAAAAATATTAGCCTGAGGAATGATTCCTACTGGATTTAAACTATCATGGTCACTCACATCAGTATCAAAATAAACGGGATATTTACTTTGTTTCATTGTTTTGAGTTCCTCCGTGATCATGGTGCTAGCAACAGCGCCTAAATATCGAAAACTGAAAACAATGAAACATGGTAAATATCCCGTTTATTTTGATATTGGGTCTAGTTTTCTACTGCTTTTAAGCAAGATAGAAGTTAATTTTATTTTTAATTCACTCTCAGAATGCGAATGCTAATAATAAAATGAAGGCCAGTTAGGAGTAGAATGTACTTTTCAATTAAGTATAGCTAGGACACTGACCAAATGAATTCTTTGTTTTTTAATAATAAGTACTTACTAATGTAATACAAAAGAATATTAATAATACCATCCAATGACAGGCTCTGTGGCGTGGCGGTAGTGAATGCGTCTGCTACGCCTGGGGGCGCGGGTTCGATTTCCGCTCTTTATAAATGAATATGGTTATTTGCATTGCTCTAGTTGTGCCTAGTAGAATACGTTAAGCCGTTGCCGCGTTGGTCCCGATATTCGTGTTAAAATAAAACTAATTTATTATTAAGTATAGATACCTACCTCTCTAGTGAACAATAATACACACATCAACAAAGTCTAGGGAACAAGGACATTTCTAGTTTTTATTTAAAAACCCTTTCTTGTAATAGTGAGTGTTTTATATCAATAGAAGGGTATTTTTATACCGTTTTTAATTTTAATTTTAATAAAAATATTCTCATATCAAAAAAAAAAAATTTAAGAAAGAATTGAATAGTGCCAATATTGAGTATTACAACCTTCTATGATTAGGCACAAAAATAACGAGGTAGTAAGAAATACAGTAATTAACCGTACTTTAAACGTTTTTAATAATATATAGGACCTCCTAAAGCATTAGCAACAGCTCGACAACGGCGTGGCATACTTAGTATGAGATTGTCAATCATCGTCTGTGGAATATGGCTCCATACACTGCGAAGATGTAAAAAAAGTTGTTCTTCAGTGTTCAGATTTTCCAAAGAATCACTGAAAGCTCTTCTCCCAAGCAAATCCCAGGCATGCTCTATGGGATTGAGGTCGGCAGACTGAGCAGGCCCTTCCAACGTCGTAATATTGTGCTCGCTTAACGCATTGAACACTACCCTCGCGGTGTGTGACCGTGCATTATCTTGCATGAACATAAAATCTTGACCAAACTGCTGTCGATGAGGGATTACCATGGGGTGTATAACCTCCTGAATGTATTGGTTTACATTCAAATTGCCCCGTATCCAAACGAGGTCGGTCCTACCACCAAGGCGAATTCCAGCCCATACCATGATTGTTCCACCTTGGTAAGGATGAACTTCTTGCGGATTCTGGAGACGACTTCGACGTCCAGGAACTCGCCATATACGCACTCTTCTCGAATCAGGATGAAAACCGAAGCGAGATTCGTCGGAAAACAGAACCCGTGCCTATTGATGGTCGGTCCACTGTAAATGTGCGTTAGCCCACAATAAGCGACGACCTCGATTTCCACGTCGAAGAGCTGGAACTCTAAGCGGTCTGCGAGCATGAAGATTGGCTTCGTGTAGTCTTCTCCTGACAGTTTGATCGCTAATAACCACTTGATGCTAAGACTGGAGGCCTGCGACCAACTGACGAGCAGTAATCGTGGGTTGCCGCCTTGTGGAATTTTGCAAGAAACGATCTTGTCGCGGGGTAGTAACCCTATTTCGTCCCCTGTGACGTTCAGCAACATCCCCTGTAGACCTGTAGCGTGCCCATAATCTGCAAATTACGCTTGGTTGGGTGTTGACAGCATCCGCTACGTCGCGTTGAGTTTGTCCAGCTTGCAGCATACCAACAGCCCTTAACATCTCTTCGCGACTTAAATGACGACGTGACATGATGACTACAGTCACAAAAATGCACAAACCATACGTAAAAGACGTATCATTGATAATAAACGTTATTTACAATCAAAGAAAATAATTTTTATTTTGCCTTAGAGAAACTGCACAATCAAACACTTTTAAAAGTTTTCCCTCCATATTCGAAAATCATTACTTATTTAAATTTATTTTTAAATTTCGAACAACTCTGTAATCTACTTTATTCTATTTTTATTTATTCGCTGCCAGTTATTTGCAAAACAAGATTTACACGAAAAAAAATATTGGGGTTATCTTGTTCCCTAGACTTTGTTGAGGTGTTTATAATTAATAATAATTAGAACTAATATCGCAGGTTCTAAATAATTTAATTATATGGTTATTTGCTTGGTTATTAAACTCATGAGTAAGTATAAAAGATGCTGAAATTATGAAACTGAGTTACAGATTGTACTGACATCTCTTCAAAATCGGCATAATGTTGAGTTCTAAACTATTTTTTGTGACCTTCCTGATGGTTCTAACCGTAAGTACTTACCTTTTTTGCCTTGTTTGTATATTCTGAGCCTAGGACATATGGAAGTATTATTTAGGATATTGGTGATCTATAGAGGGACATTAGCTGCCCCAGCAGCAACTGGTCTGTAGCAGAAAAAGCAAGTAGACAGTTAATTTCTATTCTAGAAGCAAATGGTGAATCTTGAATATTTACCTTAAACGCGTCAGTGTAAATGGATGTTTTTTTTTACGTGCGCAAAAGCCCCACGGATACCCCCCCACCGGAGCTGGTGGGAGAGGTTATGTCGGACTCGAACCGAATAAAACGCACGCCGCCTGTGGGTCGTTTTGGTTGCCGAAGGTGAGGTTGACAGGCATATCCCGAGGGATATGCCTGTCAACCTCGTCTGCCGGGGTTATCCAGGGTCGGCCGGGGTGCGAGCCCGGCCGACCCAGGGCCATCTCTCACGATCTGGCCCTCTTCTCGGGTGTGGGGACTTCAGAGTCCCCAACTCGTCCCCGGAAACGGTGAGGCGCACCAGACGCGCCACCACCGCGGCTCCACCGCCGCGGTGCTGTTTCAAGAGTCTAATATCTGAATACTGTTAGACCCATTTCTATGGATTCACTGTGAACATATATGGGTTCATAGGGTATAAGTGAGATGGTGGCCAGATAATGCAGCACACTAAACACAGAGCCGACTTACACGTAGTAGAAAAATCTTGACTCTACGACTAAATATACTGAAACATACCTAGGAAATATTAATGAAATAGTCACTAAAGATTAAAAATTATTGTTAAACTTCTGCAGGTCTGCAATGTGATGTCCGATCCTATCGATGTGAAAGCAGTTGTGTTGTCGCCAGCTATAACTGCTCATCTAACTGCCAATCACGGAGAAAAAGGAGATGTACCGAAACCGCCAGCATCCGCCCCTGTGGGAGCTTGGGGAATATAGTAGGACTATGTTCCCCAAATATGTTACACAAATAAATTAATATCGATGAAAAAATTGGCATATACTACTAATCAAAACTACCTTCAGAATTTGTGAAATGACTTAAACATTCATTTTCGAAATAAATATTGTTGTAGGTATTCTTGTTTCGTTAGTAATCATTTATTGTCTGATATTCTGGGTGGTTCTATTTCCAGGTTAGTTAATAGATACTTTACGAACCACCGTCAGGTTTATTTGGTAATTATAAAAGTAATTAAATAAATTTTTATTTACAAGCTAAACATAGTCACAGTCATATCACATTTTTTTAAATCATTATCATCGTATCGTCTAACGTGGTTATTGGTTACATCTGTGGCTTTCATATCTTCAAGTCTGGGGAACGCTTACTCTTTTCATCCTTTAAATTTTGCCTAATATGCGGACGCCTGTGAAAGAGCCTGTAACAGGCGCGGTTTGAAGGGTGCTCACGGGGGACTGGCGGACTGACTAGAGAGTCCCCACGGGGCATGTAGTATCGACTGATGCAGGTGATCTGATGTGGTGTTATTTTTCGTGTGTTTTTAATATAAGTACATGCCATCCGTCCACTTCTACAGGGAATGGCACAAGAGGGTATAAGTTAGTGCACACATTCAGCCTTGTTATCTGTTCTATGTATTTTCTTTTACTAATTATAAGAGAATAGGCCTTCACAAACGAGAAAAAAACAAAATCCTCAGTAGCGGTAATAGATAAATCTCCTATTGAATACAATTTTAAAGCATTTAGTATGCCGACTATTCGAAAATAAAGGAATATAAAGGAAAAATTGATAGAGATCCCTCCTGAACTGATTCAAAATTTTTCCTGTCTTAATCGAGGTAAATCTCCTATTATTTATCATGTATACATCATTGTCAATCGTGTATTGGTCTCTTCTTATATAGGTAATTGCTAAAATAACTTTAAATTTGGTAGGAATAAAGTTCATAATATTTATGGCAACGTTATTTTTCAACTATCGCGGTGTGAATTCATAATTATACAACGTATCGGGACTTATCGCGATTAAATCATGGAACTTACTATTTCTACCGACGTAAGTTCCATGATTTAATCGCGATAAGTCCCGATACAAATTTATGGCAATATTATTCAAAAATAGTGCATCAGTCTTGCAAAGGAGTTATATTATGGACAATAAGTACATTTTGATTAATGGGGCGTAATTAAGTACTAATTTATGCCTATTTTTAGTGCTAGTGGAATGAAGTCACTATACCTACTAACTGTAACAAATAGGTGTTTGACTATATCAACATAGGTAATGTTTGCAAAAGCACTTAACTTTTGAAAATAAGGTAATGTTCCTTGGCCATAAACCAGATCTTCGAGATCTGGTTTATTGCGGCAAACAGTGAAGAGAACGTTTGATATCATGACGTCACTGTAGCACTGTGGAAACTTTTTTCTGGTGGAATCTGTAGATTTAAAAAAAGTTTAATTTGATGAACGTAGGTGGCTAAGTAACTGGCCTCAGACGGATGTTATTCAGCATTACTACAAAGTTTTCTATATCGTATTTGACTTGTTCGATTCATTCCAATAATTAAATAAAAAACAACAATGTGAGGAATGAGCCCCATAGGTACTACGCATACATATAAAATCATCATTATTCATTTTTATAACTCAGCCAATGGGACTAGATTTAGATGACATTAACTGATTTAAAAAAGTAATGTTTCTTTCAACAATAACAAAATGGATCATGGTAATATAAATAAATAAATAAAAAAGTAATGTGTGGCAAAACGATTTGCGGAGCATATCGGACGTAGGATCAGGGAGAAGTCAGGCGACTCCCGCGCCGGATCGTGCCTGGTCCAGAGGCTGTCCATCGCCATTCAAAGGGGCAACGCAGCCAGCGTGAAGGGCACCTTTGCGCCAAGTACGTGCGTGTTATTGTTTTCTTTTATTAATTAATTATTTGATAAGTAGCAATGACTAACGTATGTAACTTAATAAATCCATAAATAAATAAATGTGAGAGTGTTATTTTGCCAGGGTTGTTCCGTATTCATACCACGAGATCTTACCATTCTTAATTCAAACAGTTTTGTGTGAGAAATTAGGCGTTTTATTGAAGATTTTACTGCATGTGCAGAGTAAAAATGATTAGAGCTAAACTGATACAGGATAGACACTGCTAATAACATTCAACAAATCAAATAACCTGTTTCGTAGAATAACACTAGATCTTGATTAAAAGCTATAAAGCGAGTACAATCAATATTCATTCGGCAATATCACTGAGCTTGGGTAAGCTCGACTACTTTCTAGACTTTCTCCAGCTTACTTCACTAACTTTCTACATGAAGGTTTTATAGTTGTCTTTAACCTTATCTTTAACATATATACGTATTACTGGTTCGTATTGACGGACAAACTCAACTCACAATGTAAACCACAGGACCTAGAAACCTCGACGGCGGCTCGCCTGGCGCGCCTCCTCCTTTTCCGGGGACGAGTTGGGGACTCTGTAGGCCCCACCCCCGTGAAGAGGGCCAGATCGTAAGAGATGGCCCTGGGTCGACCGGAATGCGAGGGATATGCCTGTCAACCTCACCTTCGGCAACCAAAGCGACCCACAGGCGGTGTGAGTTTTAGTCAGTTCGTGTCCGACATAACCTCTTCCACCGGCTCGGGTGGGGGGAATCCGCGGGGATTTTGCGCACGTAAAAGAAAGGACCTAGAAACCTGAAATATGGGTTGTGAGCAAGAATTTTTGATGAACTGAAATGAACACGAGTTTTAGCGGATTCAAAATTTCGCCCTTTGGTTTGGTTTAGTATATACTTACTTCATTGCATTTTATGGTATTTAAAATAAATTCTATTAATCGCCTCAGATTGCATTTAAAATACCTAGATTTAAGCATTGTTGCTTAATCAAATAATTTATACAGATATTAATTCAAAAGTTACAAAGACAACAATGTCTTTATATTTTTTGTGATATTTTTCTGCTGAGTAAATGCTGCTATCGTGCGGGTCGTGTCCAGCGATGGCTATCTGGCGTGCTCTTTTAATAAGATGGAATTAAACCTAGGATGTGCTTGTAATTATTTTGTTGATGCGCAACTTGAACTGACGAAATATGATGTAAGAACTTCGATTTTGAAGTGGTAAGTGTATTTAAACGATAACTGGTGGCGCGATTCTCATGCCACCTGAGCTAGTGGACTGTATTTTGCGGGGATGAAGTTAACATGTTTCATATGACACTTTACACAACAAACAAGATAGGTGATCGGGTTGCCGCGGAGGTGGTTTAGGCATTGAATGCAACCCGAGAAATTAGGAGAGGATGCACTAACCTTTACTACGCCACGTGCTGTTTTGTCATTTGCTGGCTGGGCCGTTGCACCGATCTTCTCTTCCTGGCTCAGGAGCTGCTGCCCACATCACTAAATCACTTGAGGGACACACGAGAGGCACAATCCGATCGGTAAAGGTCTATGAAAGCGGTTAAAATCCAACAAACATTATTAATTTCTGAGAGACGCGCGCGCCGCCGGCCATTGATTATTAGTTCAAAAGCGGAAGTGAATATGCGTCTATTTTGACAATTGAGCGGTGCGGAAACTATTGCTATCTCACTTTAAAAGGTAGCGCGGGAGGGAGATGGGTACAGGAAGCGTGTGTTTCAGTGTCAATGACTTGAATTACTACTATTGAGCAAAAAAAATACAAATTCTACCATCGGCGCAACCAATAACCAAAACCCGTCATAAATATTTAGAGTTGCTAACCTTCATAGAATTCACTAGACTTTCATGGACTAGACACTGGTAGATAAGACTTGTAAGTCTTATTTCGATTTATCTATCGAATAAAGATATTATAAGACAGTGGTGTTTAAAATTTCCGCAACAGTCTTGTAGTAGTTTTGTTATTGCTGGATAATCGATTTTTTACTTGAAAATTTTAGAGCATTAATTTGAAGTCTATCTGCGATAAAAAGACATTTATTCTGTACATAGGCCAGCGCGAATTAGGACGCCATTCGTATTTTGCGGTTAATCAATACAGTGTCATATGAGTAGGTGCTATAAATCTACAGAAATAGAACTCAGTGCAAAACTGACGAAAACATAAGTTTGCAGGAAAATTGTTACATCTAAAAATATAAACTGCATCAGACTACTACGAGGTCATTTATACTTACGGGTTATTTCCCGTGTTTCTTATCGAAATTCTATAATAATGACGGCAATGTTACCAAGTACAATATTCATGGTTTTCCGTCAAGTAAATTATTTTCTTTTTGTTATTTTTATGGAAGTGTGTTAGAAACATCAGTATAAAGATATGATTCCTAAGGCAACCGCATTCGACAACACTCCGCGAGTGTACCTTTTTTATTGGTTTAATTCATTGCGGCTTCTCAATGATGCCGTTTATCCGTATCGAAGTTCACCATAGTTATAGACAAAAGAGTGGATTGCTAGACGGATTTAATTTTATTTCTATGGAATATTTTTGTGCGTTCTTATGACGTATCGTCTCTTCATATATTTATTTATTTACTATGTATACATATATATACACAAAATCACGCCTTTATCCCCGGAGGGTTAGGCAGAGGTGAATTAACACCCACATTTCACCAATAATTGTATTCGGTCCCACATAATAGGTGGTGAGCCTATTGCCGTATGCCGTATTCCGGGAACTATTGTTGACAAGAGCCATGCATCTGCTGAGTCTGGGCTGTATATATCTGTCTGATGTTAAACAGCCTTCCCTCTGCCGCCTTGTACGACACCGCATGGGAAGAGATGGGGTGGCCCGAATTCTACTCTGGCGGAAACCATGCGGCTCACTATATATATAAGTATATACATTGGCCGCAATAAATTAAAACCATAAATAAAGTTATCATATTTACTCTATTTCACGGTACACTCTGCGTCTGCAGTTACATACTTACTGTACACCTGCTGCGGACGAGACTCTGGCGCAGGCGCTCTTCTCGGGTTTAGGTAGTTAGACGGCAGTCTACTAAATCAAATAAAAGAAAAAATATATGATTGCAGGCGGATCCCGGATCCTACAATGCAAATTTTCGATGCAACGATATTTTGCATGAAAAGGGTTCAAATTGTGAAAGAAATTAATTATAAAGAAGTGAATAAAGAAATTTTAAAAGGATTATAAAATTGTGAGTTGGCAAGAGACGTGCATCCCAGAATGGGAGCAAAGTAATTAAAATGATAATCGGAATATTATGTTGAACGGTGACGGCACCGCCCTGCGATAATGACTCGGTAAGTCTCAGGATGTTAGACTTCACGGTACCGCATTTTAAGACGGTTCGATATGCCTATTAAAATATTACCGGCTAAAAATTTTAGGCGACTTTTTATGTGGTAACTACTGGGCCCATTTTAAGCACTGTTTACAGACATCGGTTGTATGTTTTCTTCTTAAATTTTGATTTTTAGCCGCTTTTGACTTTCACTATTTTTGGTATCCATGAAAACTGTATCATCATCTTTATGATCTCGGTTGCATCCGAGGATAATAGAGCCCGGGGTTCACTTACCTCTTGTCCTCCTTGTGAATTGACTTAAATAGTTTTTATGAAAGTGACTGCCGTATGACCTCCCAAACTCGAGAGGAAATCCTATGCACGAGATTCGTCCGTTAATAGATGTACCGGTTTACAAGTGAGGTTGGTTTGGTCCCTTAGATAAGACCCTGTGGATTTTATTATGTAACCTATGTTTTTTTTTTATACCACTTAGTTGGCAGACAAGCACACGGCCCACCTGATGGAAAGTAGTTACCGTGGCCTATGGACGTCTGTAACACCAGAGGAATCACAGTCGCGCTGCCAACCTTGTAAGTACAGAGTTTCTGTGCCGTCAGTAGAAGACAAATCAGAACAAGCCTTTAGTCTTCCCACTGACAGCACAAATTCTCCAGTGAGCTCTGGCTACCCTACTCACCGCTAGGAACACAACACGAAGTTATTATAACCGCGGCATTCTGTAGGGCGGAGGTACTTCCCCAGTCGGACTGCTCAATCGGGCGGAAATACCGCCGTGTCCTACCTCCTAACATATAATTTATTAAAAATCCTATGACGCATGTACCCTACTTGAACAAACAAAATTGTTCAAAAATTAAAACCACTCATAAGCTACATTATATTTATCAAAGAGATATTCATGATACTTATCTTTAAATAATAAAATTTGAGTGACAAGACGTCATCAGATAACTGCAGGAAAATTGATGCTAAATCAATCTTCACAGGAATTAGTATATTCAGGGGTTCCTTTTATCAGTGACTCACAGTGACGTCACACAATGCTCTTGTTTACGATAGAGTGAAACCTTTCGTATAAAGCTGTACGCCGGCCGGCCAACAACAGTCGTACCCTACATTTAGAACCAAGTGGGTGTGTGGAGACGTTCAATCTTTCCTAACAAGTTTCATCAAGTTTCACTTAAGTAACGTGAGTAACATTTTTTCTTGTCTTTGATAACTATCAGCTTATCTACCATTGTTAGTTTCACCTACAGTTATCTCATAATAATTTTTGTGAAAAATTTAGGATGAAGAATATAAACCTGTTTCCAAGTAAAGATTTATTGATAACTTTAAAGCTACTTTTTACCTCTGTTCGTCTTTGTCAGTTTATGTATGCACGATAGATTTATAAATATTAGAATATAGTATTTATTCCAACTATTTCTAAAGGAATAAAACAGAAAAGTTACTCTCAGATTTCATAATACATGTCATTAAAAGAAGTCAAACTACTATATACTTAACTAAGCTGTAGTCTGCGACAGTCGTATTTAAAAAAAAATTGGCTATATTATAACGGTATACTTCATATAATAACAATTATGATTTTGATAAATTATTTAATGCACATTTTTCCACGATACGACTTTATCTGCATAGATTAAAAGTATTTCAAAATGTGTTTGTAACAGAGCAATAACTAAATATAACTACTTTAAATTCCGTATGGTAATTACTGCATACACCTTAACAGTAATGAACATTAATTTCATAACATCCGTATTTTAAGCAATCATCAATGACTCAATGGAATATTTCTGTGTTATGTAGATAAAACTTGAGTACCAACCTATAAATATGACAACTTGTATATAAGTACTTACAGTGTACTTACCGTGTAGACACGTGTACTTATCAAGCGAAACGGAATTTGTATAACAACAAAACTATTGACAGAAACAGCTCTTAACAAAAAACCTACAATTGGGCAGTGGCGACCTTCGATTTAATCGTGTCGATATATTTTTTGCGATACGAGGTTAATGCTCAATATCTATTGTACGAAATTACTCTGCATGTTTCAGTAACGATAGTTAGATAACTCTGCAAAAGATCACACAATACCATTTAATTAGCATAGGTCTGTACTAATATTCAAATACCTATTAGTCCGTAGAGCGTGAAACGATTTTCTTATGAAACCTGTATTAGGTTATGTTTAATAGTGGGGCAGATTTTTTTTGGAATACTATTCCTAACGGTTTTTCTTTTCACATCATCGGTTTACAATACATAGGTGACTATCAATCAATTCAACCTCTCCTAATGTGCGCCATTTCGTCTGATCCTCCTCCTTCCGCATCCAGTCTGTCCCAGTATATAGGTGTCTATATGATTGATTAATTACATAACCATTTTATCGATTGATTGTGCACCGATCTATGTAATAAATTCAGCAGTCATAAATTTATTTATAACTTTTACCTTTCTTAGATCTAACTTGTATCTAATGTTATAAATATAACACAAAGTACTTACTTCATTCTTATATAATTACATGTATATCGTAAGCATGTATTATATCAAAGTTTCGTTGCATTGTATGTATTGCATTTAAGCATCTTTAATTAAAAGAGGGTGTTGGAGTTTAGCGGCCTCTTCTTCTGTTCATTTCTACTGTGTTTCCTCTGTTGTCCCTCTACAAATGCAACGTTAGTTCTGCGATCCTCCATTGCCACTAAAAATCAGGTGAATCGTGTTGAGTGCTGCCTTAGCAGATTAAGCTAAGGACTTCGATTTAGTATTGGTTTCAGCCGTTGCATTATTTATTATAGAATGATCTTGATATAATCTGTCATAACACACTAATTAAAGTAAAAAATTAATGTGTGACATTGTGCGATAAATAGAATTTTAAAAGAAATAGCTCAAAATTGTCTTGGGATATTTTACTATTTTAAATGTACAAAGTATTGTACAATACTATTACAGTAATAAAAACGAGTATTACAGTAAATCTAACTCTTTCGTAATATGCATTTAAATCAGTGCTCTAAATAAAAAAACAACCTAGACCAAAACAAAACCACCGGGTGATAATTAGTGTTGAAATAATAGTGATAATTGCAAGAATCGTGTTGATCTTAGATACAAACCCACTAACAAAGTTAACAACGCATGCAACGTCACATCGTGTGGACAGTATTCTTTAATATGCCTCTAGCTTGGGTTTTTTATAATATTTAACCTCGAACGCAATTCTTTAGAATTGTGTGTTTATTTACTCTTTTAAATCCCGGCCGCACCTTTGAACACACATCATCGTCTAAAGTTAAAAATAATAGTCAAACATCGACACTAAGTTTGCTTTAACCTGACTCGGTTCCATTTAACATAGTTTTGTAGTATTCTCATTAATCTGAGCCTCGATTCTTTATGAACGAACTTTATTTCATAATTAAACCATTGTCATACCACTGAGATTGCAAACAATACCCTTTTATTTTAGAATTTAAGCGGATATTTGATGTCAAAATGTATGTGTAGGTTAGATTTTCGAGTTTATGAAAATATGACGTGGATACGCAAATATGGCTCCATATTGGTTCATATCGTTTACTGTGTGACATCTTGTCTCGTAATTGAATAGAAAATTGCGTAATGTCTTACATTGTTCAAGTAATTGCTAATTGGTTTTTGATTGTACAGTGACCAAATAGTAACGGCATAAAACATAATAATCCAACAACCACTTGCTACATGGGTTAATACTTATGTAGTTATTAGTATCTCTAACCCCAAGAAATGAGGAATATGATGGTTAGGTAGGCTTTATTTCTTATTTAGTAGCATAGGTTTAATTATAAACGTATTTATACCATTAATATTTTTTCTTTCCTCCACAGAATAATGGCTGACGCTGACCGTATTGTCTTTCCCGATGAAGTAGAAGAGGCCAAGGCTGCAGCTCTAGATGCCAAGGCCGCAGCAGCTGATGCTAAGAAAGATGTAGGCGGAGAGACCAACACCATCGAACAACCGCCACCTGAACACGTAGCCGTTACCCCTAGAAATGTGATACAAGTTCCTTCCAACTGTCCGGAGGGCTTCAAGAGAGGCCCCGATGGCGTGTGCCGCGAAGTCTTCTAATAGTATTATTATTGAGTTTAATAGGATAAGGGTTGCCTTTAGTTAATAGTGATAAATTGAATGTTAATTTTTTCACTTGAAAATATAACTATTGCGTAACTAGAATAAATGGTGCGCATGCTTAAAGGCAGATTTGTTCTTATACGTAAGTAATGTGTCAGATTTGACTGCATCATTATTTAGGTTATACTAACGTTAAGTTATAGCAGTATTAATCAATTCGAATGTAATTGAAAAATTTATAAATTTAGACTTAATGTTTTTGTTGTTTGCTAAATCGATTATATACGAAAAAAATAAAAGTTTTTATTGTACAAGTTTTTAGTCATTTATCATATATCATAATATATATTTATACAGTTCTATTTTACAGGTTCTATCCTTAGAAGTTCTACCTAAGGTATTGAAAACCTGGTATTAATATTTGGTAGATAGGTAATTATAATCGTCAGCAAATTATTTCAAAATTGTTAGTGTAAAATAAAACCAATATATTTTCTAATAATTAACGATCATTTACTTTAAAATATTCATATAATTACATAATAATGACCTAACTCTGTGATAATTAAAACATAGGGTCTAAGATAAAAAAATTAAATATTACTTTTTTTTCTATAACCCTGACGTCATAAAATATTGTTGATATTCGCCTACAAAATTATAAGTAACCGAGCGTTGCATAAGTTTTAACAAATGGAGCATCACTCTCACAGGCATTCCTGAAAAAGAAAAAGTTTATATTAACATCCACACCTTGGCAAACATCTCAAGGTGAACGCAAAACCCAAACTTAGAGACTGAAACCCTATTGAACTTGTCACGCTCACGATCAACGTACAGTCATTGTATCTTATTCTCTAACTATACAAATGAAAGAATTACTTACAACGACTGTAATGAACGTAAGCGTTTCGTTGCTAGAACTTTTAAAGCAAAGAGATGATTTTATAATCGTTCTTAAGTTAAAGAGAAAAATCTAATTGTAACTGAATGAAACGGTGTCATCTATTAAACTGGGTGGCGCAAAAGCACTGGCACTATAGAAATTTCTTACTTTTTTAATGTCATCTGTCATTCTGATATTGAAAACTTTTGTAGTAATGAGATGTAAAATTCACTATAAATAATCATGGACCGTTTTACAACCCAAGAACGTGGAATAATGGTTACAATGTTTTTACGGAATAATTCTTCGTGAAAATATAACAATCGTCGACGAAATTATTCCATACAACAGCGTTGAATAGTCCGACCAACCCGGGGCCGGGCACCCCGGGTTGGTTGGACTATTTGACGCTTTACCACACGCCTCGAAGCAACTGACTCAACATTAGATAGACCTAAGTCGTTTAGCCGAAAATATTAAAGCTGTGCGCGAAAATGTGATAGTGTCCAGAAAGGCGGACTCTGCAGCATATTTCGGTACAAAAATTGGAGATGTTTCCATATAAAACTCAGATGACTCATTAGCTGTAGCCTACTGATCACCGAGCTCGTCTAAACTACTGCTCTACCTTAAATAAAAAATATCTAATATTTCATCAAAATTGATATTGAGTGACGAAGCGCTTTTTCATCTCTTCGGGCGTGTCAGTAAGCAGAATACTCGCTTCTAGACCACTGAAAATCCGCGCATTATTCAACAAACACGTTTACATCCACTGAAAGTTACTGTATGGTGTGGCGTCTGTGCTGAAAGATTGATCGGAGCCTATTTTTTTGAAGACCCTGCAGGTAATGCGGTAACTATCACGTGCAAGTGCCCAATTTGACAGAATTGAGGCTGGAGCACACCTGGTTCTAATAAGACGGCGCCACGGCACACACAGCACGCGATACTATGAATTTAATTAGGAACGCTTTATCCGGCCGTGTTATCTCTCGTTTTGGCAATTTACCTTGGCCTGCTACATCGCCCGATCTCACCTGTGCAGACTTCTTTCTTTAGAGTTATTTAAAATTTCGGGTGTATGTGAGCTAGCCACAGACTCTTGCAGCTCATAAAGAAGAAACATATTACAGGAAGTGTTGAAAATGTCGTAAATAGGGCTCAAATGTTCTTCAACTCTGGAGGTTAACATTTAATAGACATCATATTTAAATCATAATGCAACTAAATGTCATGGCACATATATAACTACATACAGGGTGTATTTTTGAAACGGGGCAGTAAGGGCAAGTACCTTAACCGTTGTAGTTACAGCAAAATGATCTTAGAAGTCTGTCCTTCCCTAACTTTTTGAGACTTTGAACTGCATTAACAGATTTTGGCAAAATCGTACAGTCAGCAAGAGAAATGCTAAATGTCCAAAACAAGTTGTCCATTTTATGTGGGGATCAAAAGACTTCTGGACCATTTTTGTTTGAGTACTATGAAACGTTTCCCATACATTTGAGCAGGAGAATCAAGTTTCTACAATGGTCTAACTTTTTGTTTTAGGTAGGAAGTCGGTAGAATAGATTGTAAAGAATATAAAAAGACTTTTAACCTACAAATTTCTATTTTGATTCGAATATCTTTGTCATTCTTAGTTTGAGCTGAGAAAATTCGTGTTATTATTGAAAATTTCTGGTAAAATATCTTCTAATCGTGAAAAACTGGACATAATAGAAGCACATTTTGTCAATAATCGAGCGAGAACAACATTAGTGTCAATGGCACTTACCGCAATGGATACCTATTGCGGTATCACACTATCGCAGCTCCCGCGTTTCAATTATTGACAAAATATGCTTCTATTAAGTTAAATTTTTCACGATTAGAAGATGTTTTACCAGAAATTCTTAAATAATAACTAACACGATTTTTTTCAGCTCAAAATATTCATGACAAAGATATTCGCATCAAATTCGAAATTCGTAAGTAAAAAATCTTGTATTTACTTTACAGTCTATATTACCAACTTCTTACCCAAAATAAAAAGCTCGATCATTGCAGTAATTTCATTCTCTTGCTCAAATGTATGGGAAACGTTTTTGGTGATTTCTGTCTTTCCTAGTACTCAAAGCTATAATGATCCTTTAGAGTATTTTGAATCCCACATGAAATAGGATCAATTGGAACAAAAAAGAAATTTCTTGCTGACTGTACGATTTTGCCAAAATTATTATTATTATTATAAAAACTTTTTGAGATATTTTGAACTGCATTCACAGATGCAGTTCAAAATATCTCAAAATGTTAGGGAAGGTCTCCTAAGAACATTTTGCTGTAACTACAAAGGTTAAGGTGCATTTACTGCCCCGTTTTAAAAATTCATTCTGTATTTAAAAAAAGTAATTCTAGTTTTCTAATAGAAAAGATGTTGTAGCTGAACCAAAAAGGTTCATTACTTTTGCGTCACCCTGTATAACTTTGAATTCTTTTTTTCTGTACGTGGTCTACCGATATTTTTGAAAGTTGCTAGTCCTCCTGTAGTGTGAAAGGCCCAATTCTACTAACGAAGTTTGTACACGATAATCTAAACATTCGGACTGGACTCGGTAGTTATATTTTACGTCAAGAATAGTCTATTTGGTTTTCGTTATAAAATGTTGGGCTTATTGCACTGTTTTTGTTTTCGAAATAAATTGACATAATGTTATTTTTAAACTATCGCGGTGTGAACTCATAATTATATAACAATTTAGGACTTTTCGTGATTAATCATGTGTGGAGGAACGAGGTGTGATGTTCCTCCAACACAAAGGGAGGATCCTCCGACCAGGCAAGGTGATCACGCCTGGCGGGCCGCGGCCCAACGATTGTCGTTGGGACGATGTACATATGTTCTCCCAGCGCGAGAACTTTACATGCGCGATGTAGGATTCGTAGTTACGTACGTACGCGGCGCTGGGTACATGTGGCATCGCCACATCACTCCCCTCCAGACCGGAGGTTGATTCGCGATGAGTCGGCTGTCTAAGCTCTCTTGATGAGCATGCCATTTCCAGTCTTTGGGTAGTTCCGTTTCGTCAGAACTGGACGCCGCTTATTCCGTTAGTGGAACAGTCTTCCTCGCTAATCCCAGTGAGTCGGGACTACCGCTGGTCCCGAAGACGCGGGACAAGTGCGGTGCTGCGGTGCTGCGGTCCTGCTGTGAAACGCCTTGAGCTGGGGCTCGATGCGTCGAGATGAATCCTCGGCGAGCCGCCAGTGGGGCGAGGTGGGTCCTCGGCAGTGACGGGGCGAATCCTCGATGAAGCGAGGTAAGTCCCCCGTGTATTGGGGCGAATGCTGCGTAATGGCTGAGTGCCACGTAGACGGGAGAGATGACCTCTTCTTACGTGGACCGTATGTACGTGCACTGTATGCCTTAGATGCAGGTGAGGCCGAAGGGTAACCAGGCTGCAGCGATCGCTGCATGCTATGGTATCCTTGTAAGGGCCGAAAGTGCTGGATGGCGAAGACTTGATTACCGCTCATGCGGGAGAAGTGAATGTGATGTGACGATGATAATGCTGATGATATGTTCAGCGAAGGTTACGTGATCAGATCACGTCGGGGTCACCACTGTGGAGGAACGAGGTGTGATGTTCCTCCAACACAAAGGGAGGATCCTCCGACCAGGCAAGGTGATCACGCCTGGCGGGCCGCGGCCCGATGATTGTCGTTGGGACGATGTACATATGTTCTCCCAGCGCGAGAACTTTACATGCGCGATGTAGGATTCGTAGTTACGTACGTACGCGGCGCTGGGTACATGTGGCATCGCCACACATGTTATCAATATTGCAATTAAGTGAAGTAGTGACTACGGGTGCTGCAACGCATTCGAAATGTTGGCAAAAATAGTAGTAAGTTCAATGTTTAATCGTGAAAAGTCCCGAAGCGTTGTATAAAAATGAACTTAACATCGCCGTCTCTCTAGATATGGTATGGATAATCTATCGTGTGTAAAAATATATACAATAGAAATGTAACTATTGAGTGTTGATAACCGATATCTACTGACGTTACCTAACTTAGATAAGGATTTCTCGTTTGATAAAAGTACTTGTACTTATAAAGAACGCCGCGAATAAACAGACCATTAAGTAATTACTGAAAGTAAATGCAATAAAATAGTATTTTATTACCTAGTAATGGCGGTAGGTACAAGTCTTTTTACTTTAATATTGCTCATAACAATACCGCCCCGCTGTTCATACAAGAGAGTTTATTTATAGTAAACGACATAATATGATACTTATCCTATTACGAAGAAAAATAATTTTGAAGCTGAATGATGATGATGATCAGAAAAGGACAGAGTGGATGAGGACTACTTTCTGTAAACATTGCATTTAAATATGAGATTCTAGTATAAGTACAATTTAAAGAATATTAATATTAATGTCCCATAACAAGACACTATTGCTTAACTGTCTTTCCTGATATTCAACATGCATTCGATAAGGTATGGCAAATAAATTGAATACTCCGTCTTTCTTTCTCATTATTGGATTTTAGGTAACCAGCAGATTAATCTAAAGTATATAAAGGCGAAACTAGATTTGCCTTTGATTAACAGGTATGCTTACATTTTACTTGATATTAAAGCTGTATTCCACAAGGTTCTGTACTCGACCCTATATTCTATAATATTTACTACCATAGCGTTTCCACATTCTGTGACATTTGCTATCTATACGGATGATATAGGCTTCCTTGTAGCATTTGAATTTGAGGTTTGTTGCATTTCGTGGAATCTATATTACAAACTAGATACATGGTCAAAGCTCTGCAGATCCAAGCCAATTATAATATGTTCCAAACTTCATAGGCCTTAAGTAATAATGATAATGTTTACCATAACGACTACGTAAGTGCAATAATTATCATTTTTGTAATCTCTTGATAAATATTCATGCATGAGAGTTGAAACCTATTTCTTTAACACTGCGCATTTATTGATAACAGTGATAACTACATGCTGATTACGTGCGAAAAATACAAACCAAAATGATAAAAGACATAAAATTATTTTATTTTATATCTACATTGTTCATTATATACAAAGAAAATCACAAAACCAAAGTAACAAACTTAAAACAATATTATTTAGATATGTATGTACATTACTACATTTAGTAAAAAGATAATTAATATGGTGCACAATCTGAATATTATTGTGTTATCAAATAATCAAGCAATCCATCAATTTTTTATAAACTAAATGTCATGCAGAACAAAGCTGGGTGCACACGGCAATCATTATACCACCCGTATTATATACGTATTTCATTTTAATGAATAAGTTAATAAATTGGACGAGATTAAAACCAAATTTCATAACCATACGATTTTTTAATCCTTATAATTTAAAATAATCAAAGGCTTCTAATCTATTAGGTCCCTTAATCTTAGGTATTTAGTAAAAAACCTCGATGAACACATTATTTGATCAATTTTTTTTCACGCTTAATTTATATTCTAATATTTAAAGCTATCGTATAAAAAAGGCAAAGCTTATTATTATTATTACTATATAGCTGTGTGAACCCAGTGTCCTACCTATATTAAGTGTGGCTGATCCACCTACAAGCTAACACTACACGCTATCCAGAATTATCTTGAGATGTGCTAACACAACTACAAAAAGGGTTCATCAGTCGTGTTTGTAAATATTGTATCTACACATTGAAATGCTCCATAAATGATGCACAAACTAAACTCACGAGTACTTACTCGTCCTCCCATGGACATATGTCATTCCGCTGCTTCGTTCGCTCACTGATGCTTTTATTATCACGCTTAACAATATTGGTTTCAGAGACCGTCGTCAGTTCCACTTTATGAGCAATAGTTTTCGTCACATCTGCGTTTGACGCCCTGGAATCTACCGTAACTCTTTGCAGTGGCGCCGAAGGCACTTTGACGTTGTCGTCGTCGACACAAATGTCTTCACAGACGGCAAGGGGCGCAGGTCCGGCCAACTCCAGCATCAGTTCAGACGATTCCGGTATATTCGTTGACGTTACCAGTATCGTCGCAGACGTTGCCGCAACCGATGCAGAATTCACTAGTACTGGTACCGATGTCGTTATTGTTTGTGTTATTGGCATCGACACGGTTAAAATACCTTCAATTTTTTCGGTCTGCTCTGGCTCTGTTATAGTCAATTCGACGACTTGCACGGAACATGTTACGGTGTTGCCGCTTTCTGGGCCATCGGTTGTATTGCACATATCTTTAGTTAAGGCCGGACTGGTTTCTTTTATCGTTGACGGTTCTCGTGATAATACACGGCGTATGGACCCGATCTCATCCTCTGAAGATTTGGTTCGGTCAGTTGAATCTCTCGATTCGGATACGGCCGAATCATCACGAGAATCGACAGAGGGCCCACCGACGACTGATGCCATCGATCGAGCCGCAGCTACTTTCTCCTTTGCAGTTTCTGGTGAGCTGGGCATCTCAGAAATCTCACACTTGAATGCGTGGCGTACAGGTTCCGTGGGTGTTGCATCCGCGGATGCAAATACAGAAGAAGGCTCATCGGACTGAGCTATGGAGCGAGACTCCTCAGGTGAACCGGTAGCCGATTCATCGTCAGGGGCAGAACTGACGCTAATAGTTGGCGTGGGATGTGCAAGGGGTGGCGGAACGGGAGGTGGTGGTTGTTGTGCGGGGCGAGGTGGTCGAGGGGAGTGAGGAGGAGAAGCTAAGGGAGTGAGGTGCCGTGGTTCAACGGCAGAAAGTCGGCGTAGAGGCGGTGGGGCTCCGCGTAGCCCTCCATCCAGAGTACTCTGCTGAGGAAGACGACGCAGGCGCTCGCCGGCGGACACGACGGCACTAACATCTGACGAGGAGCTACCAGAGTCTGCAGCCGAGTCTTGCCGCCGTCGACTAGTGCTTCCATAGTCCCGCGACGAACACTCCCACGGCAACACATCGGCGGTATCGTCATCCATTGGATCTCTGTAAAAAACATACATTCCTTTACTGAGAATACAATCATAAAATCCCCTAACAACAAATCCAGGTAATCTCATTTCCACAACCAATAGAAACCTATTCTCGAATAAAAAGTCTGTACTCTTCTTTAGCTGTGCGAACAACTTTGCGAGGATACCTTGGTCAGTGTGGACGTAAGCAACATTCACGACAACGGTGCGATCGATCCGGGTACCACTTGATGCAGTTCGTACGATATTCGACCAAACCGTAGCTCCAAGGCACATAATGTAACCCTTTGGCCCAATTAATTTGGTGAATTGGGATATTACAAAACTCAACTAAAAAGTATCTTTTATTAAACCCCCTACATATTTGGTCCTTCGAGCTGTATTAAAACAAAATCACCTAAAGGGTATGTCGCACAGGTTGGACTGCGAGTGCGAGTGGCTGGGCTGATCGGGCGCGCGCGGCGGTTGCGCAGCGCACACGGCAAGCTCGTGCGCCGAGCCTGAAAGCGAGCGGTCCGAGCCGCGACGCCGCGCCAGTGCCACACCGCCACCGCCACTGCTCCCGCCGCTGCTTATGCCAGACTTTTTCTTTACTTGCCCACCGAAGTTGAAAAATCTGGGAAAAAGAACATAAAATGTTTGAATGTTTATTACTACACACTCTACATCAATACACTTAAACTGTTGTATAGATCTGGCTGAAATTTGATAAACGGATAGATCAATCTAAAACAGCATATAGAGTAATTTGTATGTGTGTTCTAGGAATAGGTATGTACCATACTATAATGAAGTTTTGAAAATCAAAAGATAATGATGTCGTGAACATTTTGACGAAGATTTAGATTTTGTAAATGTTATTTAGTTATTTTCATTGTTAATCTATAGAGAAATTCACCCAAATAAACGGCAACTCACTTAGCTTTCTTTTGGTGTACATTTTTCCCTTCAACAAGCAGTCTCTGGAAGTGATCTGACCGTATGAAGCGTGGGTAACAATCCTTTTTCAACAGTAGATTATAAACATGTTCAGCTGCGTGGTCAAGGGCATAACGGGAGCCACTCCGCATGCCCTCAGCTACCTTTTCTGCTGTAGCACCGTCAATGTTTATCTCACATGGCGCACCAGGCTTGAGGAACTCTCTGAGGATTAATTATTTTTAAATGAATCACTTTTCTGAATTCAATACTTTATTCATATATCGCCGTATCCGCCGAATAACCGTCTTTGTGAACTTTGCACACAACAGTGCTTGATACTAATATTCGACAGAATAAAAATATATACACATTCGGGGTGTATAACATCATTAGGTGAATAGAAATAAAACGGTCGTTAGATTTTTTCAAATAATTTCTTTTATGGTAAAGTTTAAGTATCTACCCAGCTTTTTGATAATTGTTGGTTGCGCCGATAGTAGAATTTGTATTTTTTTCGCTCAATAGTAGTAATTCAAATCATTGACACTGAACACACGCTTCCTGTACCCATCTCCCTCCCGCACTACCTTTAAAGTGAGATAGCAATAGTTTTCGCCCCGCTCAATTGTCAAAATAGCCGCATCTTGACTTCCGTTTTGAACTAGAATCAGCAATGGCGGCGGCGCGCGCGACTCTCAGAAATTAATAATGTTTGTTGGATTTTAACCGCTTTCATAGACCTTTACTGATCGGATTGTGCCTCTCGTGTGTCCCTCAAGTGATTTAGTGATGTGGGCAGCAGCTCCTGAGCCAGGAAGAGAAGACCGGTGCACCGGCTCCGACAGCACGTGGCGTCATAAAGGTTAGTGCATCCTCTCCTAATTTCTTGGGTTGCATTTACTGCCTAAACCACCTCCGCGGCAACCCGATCACCTATCTTGTTTGTTGTGTAAAGTGTCATATGAAACATTTAGCTTCACCCCCGCAAAATACAGTCCACTAGCTCACGTGGCGAGAATTGCGCCACCAATTGTGTTCATTATTACATTGGACTAGTTCATAGTATACTTGAAAGAAACAAGCTACGGAATTTAGCTGACTATTTTATTTCTATTAACCATTGATATACAAATACCTTTTTTGTATATCAATGCTATTCACCTATTGATTTCAATTCATCCCGTTTTACCCGGTACATTAATTATTCTCCCACCTATTTTCCACTGAAATAGGTAGCCGACCACTAAATAAAAATGTTTCATTTATAATTTAGTGTATGGGGACAAATATTTAGTTTTAACGGTGAAAACTTATTTGAAATTAGGTAAGCATCTGTTTTTTTAAAGATAAAAAGAAAAATTTTGGGGCCCACAAATACTGGGGCTATTTACTTATTGCTATCGTTTACTTCATTCATTGTTTGTTAATAAAACTATCCAACGAAGGATTATGAAAGATTTTCCTATAAAGGTGGTGTATTCAAAGCTTATTCGTCAGATTCGTCGACAATTTGTTTAAGTAAAACATCATAACTACTTACTCAAAAATATTTTCAAGCTTCTTTGATATTTGTTTAGTACTACTCCGTCTCAAGTCCATGACGGCGAGCCAAAACCGGATGTTTTCATGCGAATACTCTTTACGTAAGAAGCTGGTGAACTCCTTTAACCCTGTCGGGTCTGAGACCAACTCTTGTATAGAGAGAGCCCATCGTTGAACTCGCTTTTCACTAGGAACCTCCACCCTAGATGGAAAAAAGAAAACGTTAAAATTATTTGGAAAAAAATCAGTCAGCTTTGAAACCATTTGATCTATGATCAAACAAGTATTTATAATCAGAGTAAGTTCTAAATGCAGAAACCTTCCATATTGTTAAATTTTTGTAAAGGTTTAGTAAAATCATTAAATACAAGTAGCTCTACAAGACTTGTTGCGATTGTGATCAAGAAGCAAGATAGACTACGGAAGTAGGCAGCATAAAGTCTACTGATACAGGAGTAGTACTGAACTCACAGAGGGTTGTTAATTTGCCAGAATAGGGTGTCGTCGCTGACCCAAGGGTTCGAGGGCTGCGGTGGGGTGAGCCAGGGATCGTAGGGAGCGAAGGTCTCCGAGTAGGCCACAAGGGCTTCTAGGGCAATTGAAGTCTTCACTCTCGTACGGTCCAGGCTCGCTCTTAGGTGTTCAATCTAGAAGAATTAGAAGAAGAAAGTTACTCTCTACTTAGGGTTGGTTGTACAGAAAGTAGTAACAACATAATTATAGAGTATACATAAGTCCGAATAAGTAGATAACATAGTAAATCTCTCTAATCTACTAAAGATAAGGTGAAATCTTTCGATGGGAATTATGGTGCTAATTTAAGAGAACACTGCGATTTTAAAACTTGTGATATTGGTGCTCTTCAAAAATAAAAACTGGAACATTTTATCATAGAATATATAATATTTTCGCTTCGAACATATCGGGGTCAGTCACCAAGGCTGGTCTCGGTTTATTGGATATCTTTTCTAAGAGTCCATTATCCCCAGTCACAAATTTCATATAACAAAAAACTGTACATTTTATTAATATTAAAGTTATCGGGTTACCGTATTTTCTGAGTTTTTGATATTTCGACGCCGTTTGCAAGCATCATGATTACGGAGGAACTGGAGTATTGGCGGTAAACAATTAAAAAAAAATATACAAGAAGGTCAACTACAGCCAGACCACTAGGACCAACCGCAGCACGGATCAATTAATCAAGGAACATTAACAGATATTCGGTGATTAAGTAGTAGCACACCTGCTGCGACCTAGGAACCTTCAGCCTCCTAAACTGCATGGGCTGCCAAAGATACCTAAACCAAACAATCGTGAGTCAGATTGACTCGCCGATATATGAACTGATCAAAAATGTGGCAAATTTCTTGGAACCGTTAGTGGGGAGGACCACATCGTACGTGAAGGACTCGTTATACTTCGATCAAATTTTGCGTCAATCTTCGGTAAGTGATCAAGACGTGATGGTGAGCTTCGACATGGAGCCCCTATTCACAAATGTTCCCATCATGGACTGTTTGGAGATCATAAGACGCAAAATCGCAGAGATCGGAGTGGTTAAGGAATATGCAACATTGCGTGACCACAAACTACTTCGTATACAGGAATGAGTACTACCTACAGATAGATGGAGTGGCGATGGGCAGTGCGGGGGTTCCAGTCGTGACAAACTTGTGGATGGAGCACTTCGAAGCCATAGCCATAGCTACCGCCCCCTGCATCAAAATCTGTTAACGGTATACTGGACGGGGGTAAGAATGTTGACCAACATTACATAGCCAATGATAGCCAATTCAACAACATCCATGGGAAAATGAGCTTCATGTGCGAAATAGAAAAGGAAAGAACCCTTGCCTTCTTTGACGTGAAGATTAGTGTTCGTGGGGACGGTTCGTGTAGCCACTCCGTGTACAGGAAACCCACTTACACAGACCGCTACCTCTACCGCTACCGCCGACTCACATCATCATCCGCGTCAGTTGAATTCGGTAGTGAGGTCGTTTACTGACCGCGTATATAGCTTATGTGATGAGAAACATTTACAAGAAGAATTGAGTCACATAAGCGGCGCTCTATAAAGAATAGGTACAATGGACGGATCAGACCACCCAGACTCATTACAAATAAACCCTAGAACTGCAAGGTAGAAAAACCGCCAGACTTTTTACCCTACATCAAAGGAGTGACAGATATGGTCGCTAATATCCTAAAGAAGGTCTGTCAAAACTATCTTCACTTCTTTTGAAAAGCTGTCGCAATGTCTGCGCTCATCTAAAGATAGCTCTCTACTGGACAGGCCGGGAGTGTACAAGATTGACAGTAGCTGTGGTAGTTTTTATATAGGGCAAACCAATAGAACGGCTACATGCCGAATCAAGAAACACATCAGGGCAGTCAAAAATAACGAAACGCATAAATCTGCAATCGCTCAACAATAATTAGAGTACGGTACTGTCCACTGGATCGAGTTACATAGCCCTCAGATGCTCTCGACAGAACGATACTATATACCAAGTTTGGTTAGGGTAGTGTATGTAATCAAAAAGTATAAAATTTGAAAAGTGAGGATGGGTTTCAATTACCGAACGTCTGGCATCCAGTGGTCCGTCTTTGCAAAAACAACCGGGAACAATACAAAATAAAATCGCGAGTGGATTCATCGTGGGTCGTAAACGTGATCAAAATCGGGTTCGAGTTTGTAGTGAGAGTGAAACCAATGGTAGAGCGATACGCGTAGTAAAAGAACTTGATGTAGGGTAGATTCATATAATTACTCCTATATACATTTTCACTGTTTACCGCCAATAATGTACTTCGTGATCATGATGCTTGCAACAGCGCCGAAATATCGAAAATTCAGAACAAAACATAGTGGAAAGTTAGGCAGAGGTGAATGAACACCCAATTTTCACAAATCATTAAATCCGGTCCCACGTAATAGGGGATGAGCCAATTGCCGTCTTCCGGACACTATTGTTGACTCGAGCCATGCATCTGAGGCTGAGTCTCGGTGAACAATACAACTTGGTAAATACCCCGATAACTTTATTACTTATGTGTGTGATCACAATAGTTTAAATACCTACCTATACTATACGTTTTAGTCGGTTCGTGTCTGATATACCCACCTCATCATTGACTCCGATGAAGTTAAGCCTCTCGCACGCAAAAAAGGCGGTTCACTTAACCTCAACTGAGTTGGCATTTGGTACGTTCAACTTCGAAACAAGATCTTACCACACTTTTAAAGAGTGAAGTCAAGCAGAACTCACCTCTCTAGTGACTTGGTGTATGCTCCGTTTCTTGTGGCGGTGGTGACGCGCGCGCACGGGCACGGGGCACGGCTCGAGCGCGCCCACCGCGCCGGGCTGCGGCCGCGCCACGCGCCAGTATGCGCGCTCCTGACTGTCGCTCACTATCTTGTCCCCTTTCTTACGTTCCTTTGCTAGACGTACCTGGAATTGGGGGCATGCTTTTGGGAAAATGTTCTTAAAAGGTAAACGCCACCAACCCCTTTCGGCCAGCTGTTAGAGAATCTTCCTCCTGGCCATGACCTTTGCCCGTACCAGGTAAAAGACCTTAAATAAACTTTGAACACATGTCGGTCGAAGCGGTCTAAACGGGGTTTGTCGGGTGACGCAGATCTGCGGAGTGAATGTATGATTGGCCCACAAATTATAAATAATAGACAACTAATAGATAGATGGTGCTGGATCTAATTTATCTGAAATTTATGTTATTCTCAAATCTGTATGTGCCTTGTACCACAGAGGAAATGGTTAAGAATATTTTGGTCTACATAACAAGATGTATGGGTAGACCTATACACCTTGTTATGGAACTACGCTCAAAGACTATCGGGGCCAAGTCAACCTCAACAACAAGCCGGAAGCTGATTAAACGGGTGAGGCTCTGGCATAGATTTCTTCTCAGGATTAGGCTCAGATGGCTGCATGAGCCAAAACATGATAAGATAAGATAAATACAAACAAATTGCACACCAAACAAGATACATACGATGGATACATACATGTCAGATTGATGTACAATGGGCGGTCTTATCGCCTTCGCCATAGCGATCTCATCCAGACAACCAGTGTATGAACTATACTGCCAGTAATTAGGATAGTTAGGCGGCGTCCGCGTCTACTAGCAGTGCCCAGTGCTAGAACTAATTTACTAGGCAAAGCTATGATAACGCGCACCTTACATATACTCAATGAAGTAGCGGACAGCACAGATCTTTTTACATGTTCCCTGAGTGAGTTCTTAAAAATTGCACTATATGTTATATGTTCTTATAATATTTAAGGACCACACTATTGTATTAGGTTAACCTGTAAAGATTGTGATGTAGTGAAAAAAAAAAAAAAAGTTTGCGGTGTACACTAAACTATAATTATTTAATATTTGTATCTAGTATAGCATTTAGAGAACATGTGTGAAGAAGAATAAGAGATTGTATTATTTCATGGTATAAATAGCTACCTATATATACAGATGCATGAATAGGAGAAGAAATCGGGCGAATCCCGGGCTGCAAGCAGCAGGGAATGTAAGCATGGTATGCTCCCGGTAATAACGTTAAGATGATAATGGTCTACACAACCTACATAGTATTCAACTTCAAGAAGTTTGCTTATGCAGTTGAATAAATACTTTCAGAGGTGACACATAATCATTTTTTTGAACCTGTTCCTCCGCTTGCATAGTGATGAAGTCCCATTTGGCTGCGAGGTTCTTCTTGAGGTTAGCGAGCGCCTCCTGCTCATGCTCGTCAAGCCCGTGGCGCTGCTTGTTCCGCAGCGTGCGCTTGACTAGGTAGATGGCGTATTCCACATTGTCCGGACCGAGGGTGGGCGCGTTCGAGCCGCTCCCAGCCCCCCGTTGGCCTTGCCATGGCCAGTAGTATGGGGTCTAGAGCACAGAAGTATTCATATTAAAATTACGTAATTACTATCTGTGTGTGTGCGTAGGTATTAAGAAGTATTACAATAGTATAATATAGCTGATACCCGCGACTTCACTCGAGTGGATGTCGTTCATCGCGTCCAAAAGGAACTAGCCTCTCTAGACAAGTGGCGAGTAGAACATAATGACAAATGTATGTATAGGATTTGACAAATGAATGTATGTATGCGTTGACGACTGTCATAAACGTCAAATCCCATACATTTGTCATTATATTCAGGTGCCAGGTGTGAATTCAAACTTTATGATTCTATTTTTGATCATTACTTAACAACAAATTAAACAAATATAGGTTTATGAGCCTGATCAAGGCCTTTTCGTTCCGTAGTTTTTGCCTGCATCGCGAACAAACAGAACAAAAAAAATATCTTCAATGTTCGTTGTATTGTAATTGTAAATAAGTCGTGTCCGTACATTGAAGATATTAGGTCCTTACATAATGAAATTGCCGAAATTTTCTTACAGATTCGTGAGTTCGTTATTCCTGTAATTGAATAGCTATTTCCATTATTTATATTTTATTTGAAAGTTGATTTCAAGATTTTACAACTCTGTATTAAAATTTGTTTTTATTGGCCGCTTGATAAATTAAATTAGATCTTCAAAAACAGTCCCTACTGCCTAAATGCTATTCATTTTGCTGATAAATTTCGTATTACTTTTTTACAGCTGTCATTTTTCAAAAATGTTTTAAAAGTGATTATTAGCTCAATGTTGTCTCATTCATACACAAAAAAAATCATAAAGGGTTTGTCATTCCTAAAAAAAATGCAAAAATGTTAGTAATGAAAATTGGATTTCCTCCAATTTCTTCGAAAAAATATGGCAATTTCATATGCAACGACCTATTATATTGAATTATTTTATAGATTCATGTGTGTTGGTTTTGAATACTTACTTGAAATCGATAGAGTGAAGAGTCATCTTTTAAAACAAGATTTTTCAAATCGTTTACAGGGAAGAAGTAACCATATTGACAAAGCTGATTGGCTAAATTTATTGCTTCAACTGAAATAAAAGTCACAGTGTTAGTGTGGTTTATTTTATAACTAGTAGTTGAACAGTGCATGCATACAAACCATCACCTATACATTAATAACTAAGGCGGCAAGCGAACACCCACCCTGCTGATGATAAATGCTTTCTAGGTAGTATAAGCGCTTGATACACTAGAAGTGGGATATCTCTTCGTTTTCGAGAAGTGTTAAAAAGGCACAACACATTTGCGGCTAGCCGCATTGGGGGTAACGGGATGCGGCTGCGAAATGCTCTGACAGTTGCCCGCACAGGACCCGTATGTGATTCATTTTCATAAAAAAGTAGACATGCTGGAAGTTGCAAGTGCGTTGTAGGCTTAAAATTTTACAATTTGTAAAACTTTACAATCCTTTGATACTTCTAACGTAGGCTTTCCTCACGGGGTTTGGGGATCAGATGGTAGTCGCTTCCATACCGCTAAACCTTCCTGAAGAAGTAAACAGACCGTGGCCTCCGAGGCGGAAAAGCTCGCACTAAGCACCTTTCAAGATTATTTATTTTCTTCTCCTTAGCAGAGGCAAGTCCTCTAGACATCTTGTATTATAAGCATTCATAGGCTGCAGTAAACACTTAACATCAGGTAGGGCTGTGTGCTTTTACTGCCTTAGTAGTATAAACTGCCAAATAAATATGGAATCAATAAGTAGGTACTGTAGTTCAGCCGCGCGTGAGTGGTCATATAAGTTAAGTAATGATGACGTTGACGTTTTTTTACTCCTCGGCAGTAGAGCACGAAACATTGATTTAAAAGCTACTCCATAGATATAGCGATTATTATATTTTCATACAACATACATAGCAACATTTATGACACAGAAGTTACAGGCTAGACCATGGCCAGTGCAACGTCGAAAAGCCAGGGAGTTCAAGTCAACATTAATTACCCTAAACATTGATAAATACATGGGGGATACATTCTCTTCATTATACATCAATATAATCCATTATTATAGTACAGAAGCACATTTATTATACACCTATCTACCTAAAATGTGGGTATTTTGATACGGTTTGTGGTCGATAAGTTTGTGTGTGTGTGCGTGTCCGTCTGTGGCATTAAAGCTCCTGAACGAATGAACCGATTTGGATCATTTTCTAGGTATATTAGTCTTCAAAGCAATGTTTAAAAAAATAGATCCTAAAAGCCACCGCCAAAAAACGACGGTATACATAAATTTTTCACAACTCCTTAATATGGATATCAAATAAAAGGGATTGACTAGTAGATTCATTTAGAAAGTGTACAGTAAAATTGTAATAAATAAAATTAAAAACCCCCGTCACAAATAACAACCTACAAAAAGTTGAAAATAAATTGCCTTGGTTAGCCTTTTAACTTTGATTTCATGTCGGAGGGACCTTGTATCGATCCTATAATATGACAGAGTGCACCAGTAAAGGTCCTCCGACATGACAACGTTCGAACTAAAATATTAAGATAAGATAAGATATTCTTTATTGTACACTATAAATAGGCACAGGTCCGGCCCCACATGGAGTACTGCTGTCATCTTTTTGCTGGAGCGCCTGCATACTAGCTTGACCCCTTCGACTCGGAGCAGGGACGGGCGTTGAGGCTGGTTGACAATCCTATACTCACAGGTAGTGTGGAACCTCTTAGCCTTAGGAGGGATTTTGCTTCGCTATGTGTGTTCTACCGCCTATACAATGGTTTGTGTTCAGATGAATTGTTTGACATGATGCCCACAGCTACTTTCTATCATCGCACCTCTTGCCATAGGCAGGGAATTCGTCCTCACACATTGCGAACTGAGAAGGTGCGCACTGTGCGGTATGAAAGAAACTTCATCCCACGCACACTTAAGATGTGGAATGACCTCCCTGCTGCGGTTTTCCCAAGCACCTACAATATGGGGTTCTTCAAGAGGGGCATCAGAAGGTTTCTTCATGGTCGGCAGCGCGAGTGTAACATCCCTGGTGTTGCATACGTCCATAGGCCACGGTAACCACTTTCCATCAGGTGGGCCGTGTGCTTGTCTGCCACCAAAGTGGTATAAAAAAAGTATTATATGATAATAATTTAACAATAATTATAATGCACAAAGAGCAGCCTTAATAGCGAGTTCTTCCAGGCAAATATTACTAAGTTTAACAAAGATAAAGGGCTAATCAACACTATTTATTTTCAACTTTTTGGAGGTTGTTATTTGTTACGGGGGGTTTTCACGCTTAATGGAACTGCTTTAAAGACTACATTAAAATTTGTGTACCGTCACTTTACCCATATGCGTGTTTACTTGTTCCTATAATCCCGGAGTCCTTCATACGGACGTGAAAAGCGTCTGTCGAGGCCGTCAGGATAAGGACCACCATTATTTAAAATTTTAGCTTTCAAAATGGTGGCCTTTACTCTTTAAACGACACTTTAGCGTAACATCAAATTAAAAGCGTAACCTATGCCAATGTGGTAGTTTACCAGTTGGTACATTACACACAACATAGCTCCATCACATTGCTGTTTTATTTTATTGAAGCGCTATTGCTCTGCAGTGAGATCTCAGTCTAAGATACCATCGAACGTTTAGCATGCAAATCATTAAAACTGTCACCTACATATATTTGCGGCTGATCGTTTTTTCTCTGTATAGCTACTGTCTACGGGGCGCCGACGAGACCAGCCCCATAGAGCTATGCCGCTGCCTACCAGAAACTCACCGTTACTAGCTTCATCAAGATTAAAACGGTCCATTATCCATTCGACCAGATCGTATCCTGAAACGAAGAAATAGAAAACATTAGACATTTAAGTATTAATATTAGTAAATAATTAAAAAAATAATTTGCAAACACAAAACCGACAAGAGAATGCGAGAATGAAAAGGTAATAGGTAATTAGTTTAGTTAGGTACGTAAAGCTCACCTTTTCAGTATTGTGTGCCGTTTTTGCACAGTTTAGATATCGATAGCTATTAGGATCCTTTGATCCTATTATGTAGGTGACTTTTCCCGGGAAGTCTCGAGACTTCGAGAAAATATATTCTAACATATAAATAATCTATCAATTATCGCAATCTTGCAAATTAAATTAAATTTAAATATTATCGACTCCTAGTCTAGGAGGCCCTAGACCATTTTTACAAGTGATTTTCGATCAAGCTAATTTTCAGCAAGTGCTTAATTTTGATGAGACTATCAACCTTTTTTCTTACCATAATTCTCGATTATGGTAGCTACCATAATCGCAACACAGCAAAATGTTTTATCCCTTCTGGATACAGCAGGGATAAAACATTTCGATTGGACGAATTTCAACGAAGTAATAACTGTGGCTACTTTTATTAAATATTGAAATAGCCATTAACATACTTAATTTAAAAATAAAACGTCGCCCTGCAATTTGATAAAAGTATCCCTTCTTTCCAACATGTATCAATGACCTCATTGGTCCTAATTAACCTAATTTTCTTCTTACGTATATTTTATCGCAATTGGTTGAGTGATTTGGTTCTATCAAAGATATGACTAAACACCGTGAAAACCGATATTCGCGTGGGCGGAGCTGCGGGCATTAGCAAGTAACAAATACTTATTCATTAAATTTATCAATCACGTTGTCCTACAAATTAGGTGTTACCATATCCTGGTCTTTCTCGTATAACACATCTTTTGAAAATTTTCGTAATACAATTTTAAACAATATCGACAAACGTGTCCCGTCTCGAGTCTTGACTTGAAAGTCCCGGAACCCGAGACAACTAAATAGCGCATAAGAGCTATATTGGAGTGGCGACACTGTATTAATTGAGTTGACTGTGACTTGAAGGTAATAAATTTAATATCCACTTAAAGGTCATTCTCAAAATCTTCCTTCTACTTTAAAAAAAAACCTTAAGTAATAACTAAGTATATATTCAAATGAATAATAAAGACTGGGTTTAGAAATGTTATAACAGAACACCAGTACGTTCTAGCTATTGATTTTACAATCAAGACGCCAGACACACCCCCTGGACGTCGACGGGTTGATTCTAAAGATATTATACATACCTTTACTGTATATAGGGAAATACGCTCAAATTTGGATGACCAAGTAGGTCTAAAATACTTGAATGCAATTATATTAGAATAATATTTTGTACATGATTTTATTATGCGGTATATTTTCACGAAATTAGAGCTTGCTTAGTAAATGAATTTTTGTGATACTGCTCATATGAGTGACTTGTTTCACTCTTTATTTATTATTGAGAACTTTCATACAAACGTACATGCCAGTCCCATCGTATGCTTTATACATACTTAATTACCTACAAAGTGTAACATAATAAACTTAAATAGGCTATAAGCAGCCTCAGATTAATTTAGGAGTACACAATGTTTGCAGAAAGATACCTACATTATACAAATTTAACTTTAGCTCCTTAAATAGCTCCTCTCTAGAACCTTCCACCAATAAGTGGAGGTGATCTTCCATCGTACCGCATACCACACAGTTTGGAGATTTTTTTTCACTAAGAATCCAAAGTTATTGAGCGGCATGTGGCCAGACCTCAATCTGTGGGCGATATCAACCAGTTTTCTGCTCAATATTGTGTTCAAAAACTACAATATATGAGGAGGCTCCGACATGATAGCTTTCTACCATATACTTTTATTCTTTTCATAGCGCTTGACACCTACTTCTGTACTTAGGAATTATTTTTTTTAAGATGAGTAAGAATTTAATTTTATATCCTTATAATAATTCTAAACAACTAATTTCTATATCTACCTCTTTCATATATAATTCCAAATTTCGCTGAACGGTCAGCATCCTCATTTCCTTTTATGCCTTCAGGAGAGGAAACCCACTGTTATTTCAGATCAAACCCGCGATTCGTTAGACTGTGTATTTATGCCAGTACTACATAAGCTATCGAAGCACCTCTGCAGCCAGAGGCACATCGAGCTATATGTTGCAGGTTGCATTCTTTTGACAATACATCGGATATAGACCAGTGCTTCTGAAATTGCAAGGAGCTCCAAAGTCATGATTGAAACAGAGTTGATAACCTTAAAACAACTATTTGCCAAATTTACTGGCTTTAAAGGATCATAGTAAGCAGCACCACAACCATTAGCACTCTTAGACTCTTTTCAAAATTACCGGATCTACACATGTTGAATATTTATTACCTACACTATAAAAATTGGTGCGTTTTCATGATTATGCGGCAAATATTATAGTGCATAAAACTTATTTGCATAGGTATGAGTATGTGTGTGTATTTGTTTAATGTGTTGTCAGGACTTCTCCTGAACGACTAAAGCTATTTTCATACAATTGACTTAAGCGTATTCATAATTTGGGCTTGGTAAGTAGCGCTACAGATAGCGTTCTAGAAATTTTAGTACATAATTATATTTTTTTGGCATTTTGAATGGGTTGTTAAAATATAAAACATAATAAAGGCCCAGTCTCTTTCATTAATCAAAAATTACTGCATTCCTAGTCCTTATAATGATATTTTATATATTAGGTAGGTACCTACTTCATAGGGACTACGAAATACGTAAGTACTATTTTTTACCATAACTTAACTTGCATATGATGCATTCTTTGTGTTTTATTGATTGACTTTATTAAATTTTACAATCCAATAATGTGATATCGATTTAAGCACGAATCGCGTATGCAGGTTTGCACATCACTAAAATAAATAATATATCGATACTGGACAGCAATACCAATGTTGTGATATTTATTGGTTGTCTGTTCGCTGCTAATAACAAAAGTTGCGTTAAGCTTTAATTAGGGTAGTTAAGCTGATCAATACATTACGTTTTAAACTAAATTTGTCATTGACTGTACAAAGCCTCGTAAGAACGGGTTTTTCTGGACAACCTACTATTTCAAAGAACTTCTAACTGAAATTTTTTACACCCATTTTGGAAATAAACCCTAGGATAACATAAGTGCAACTTATGAAAACGCAATAAAATCTTTTTAACTAAATTATTGCTATGGTCGAATCCTCCTTTTCCTTGAAAGGTTAGTTGTAATGCATTGGTGCTTAGCTGTAACAGTTCTTCACTGCAACCCGAACAAGTAAAGTAATAACACCAACTCTTTTTGCGTTACAGTTTCCAGCTAATGTCTTTATCTAGTTAAATGATATGAAGGAAACTTACCCATAAAAGCAGAAGGTATGACGCTAAGAAATAGTTTTTGACTTCTTACTGGTACACCTGTTTCTGGATCTTGCATTTCTCTAATCAAACTTTCCATCTGTAAAACAAAAAAGACAAATTATTTACATACATACATACATATAATCACGCCTTTATCCCCGGAGGGTTAAGCTGAGGTGAATTAACACCCACATTTCACCAATCATTGACTTCAGTCCCACGTAATAGGGGGTGAGCCTATTGCCGTCTTCCGGGAACGATTGTTGACTCGAGCAATGCATGTAAAGCTGAGTCTCTGATATATCTGTCTGGTGTTAAACAGCCCTATCTCTTAGTCGCCTTGTACGACACCGCATGGGAAGTGATGGGATGGCCCAAATTCTACTCTGCCGGGAACCACGTGGCACAAATTATTTAAACGGCATAATATTCCATAGGTATAGAGGAACAGCTTTACGGTTATGGATCGAGAATAAATGAGTGACCCAATAACGGTCGGTTTATATCGCACATATAATAACCAGCTGACCTACCCCAGCTTCACCCTTGGCATATTTTGAAACTTTATATCACCCCTTTGAGCCCGTATTTTTAGTCTTCAAATAATGTATTTGTATATATATGTAAAGATGTGGAATGACCTCCCTGCTGCGGTTTTCCGAAGCACCTACAATATGGGGTTCTTCAAGAGGGGCATCAGAAGTTTTCTTCATGGTCGGCAGCGCGAGTTGAACATCCCAGGTGTTGCATATGTCCATAGGCCACGGTAACCACTTTCCATCAGGTGGGCCGTGTGCTTGTCTGCCACCAAAGTGGTATAAAAAAAATATATGGAAAATTGCTAAATTTGTTGACATTTATGATCACCGCTCCGTTCCCTTAAGTAGTAGCGATATGAGAAACTGACCTTCGTCGAAAAACGGACTATTCAATATAAAAATAATTTCTCAATTCGAACCAGTAGTGCCTGAGATTAGCGCGTTCAAACAAATGAACAAACTCGTCAGCTTTGTAATATTAGAGTAGATTAGATCGAGGAAATTTTAAGAAAATGCCATGTCAAAGTTTCCACAACCGGCCAGCAGCTATAAAACAATTATGACAGTAGAAAAATATAAAAATAATTTCTCAATTCGAACCAGTAGTGCCTGAGATTAGCGCGTTCAAACAAATGAACAAACTCGTCAGCTTTGTAATATTAGAGTAGATTAGATCGAGGAAATTTTAAGAAAATGCCATGTCAAAGTTTCCACAACCGGCCAGCAGCTATAAAACAATTATGACAGTAGAAAAAGAAGAATCGTACAGCAGCACTCTTACATCATCGATCGGCACCGACACCCTTCAAACGCAATCTTTAAAAGTGGATTGATCGCCTAACTTAGTAATTTCCACAGTGTATTTTAATAACTACAGTTACTTAAAAAGTAAAGTTTAAGGTAAATTGATATTGTTTTCGAATATCGAATCATCCAGTAAGAGCTCGAGTTGAACCCATGAGACTGATGCCCAATAAGTAAGTGTAGACTAATCAAATGCTTTCTTCACGAATTGGTTTTTACAATGTCCATTTTTTTGTGTGGGCCATGCCTGGACCAACAAATTGCAATTCTTTCATTTATTTTGTTAATATTATATATTTTTTAAATTCCTACTGCGGTAAGGTCACCGAGTTTTGGGCTGCCCACATATAATACCACAAAGTACAAATATTGCCACTAACATGATAAAAAGAAGAAGAATATCTACTTATACTTCTGCATAATCGTCATCATCATCATCATACTAATATGATTCACGATTGCATTTGAAGCTGAAGGCTTCAGAACCCAGGGTCTCCTTCTTACAGCCTAATACTTATTCATCCAAAATTTAAACAGCGTACTTGGAATAGCAATTTTTTATCTTCTCATAAATTCTTCTGTATTTAATTTTTGGACTGAGTAGGATATTAATACCGTCATCTTAAGTGAAAATCTACTTAAAAAAATATTCCCAACGGAATTTAGCAGACATAATAAAATCAAAGACTCATAAATGGATGTGAATATTTAATTGATAGATAGTCCGTTTCTTTTCTTAAGATAAAACAGTATCTTAGTCGTAATTTATTTCAATATAAAACAGTTATATTGTAATATTTTCCAAGTCTAATAATGTTTGTGGAATAAAGTAGGCTAAATCTGAGGCTAACAGGTTTTAAAGATGGTCGTAGACTTAGATGACGTCATTTGCGTCCTTGTAGGTCAACTTGCACTCAAGCTGGTCTCTAGAGGTGTCGAGGGCTGTCCACAGACGCAAGTGGCTGACCCTGCGCTGAAAGTCAGCCAAGAGGCTCTCCACTCTATCGAGGGCTCGCCTCCACCCCTGTACAAAGCCGATGCACCGTGCTTAACTCGATTTAATACGGTCGAGAGCACTCATGCCTCATCTAGATTGATTTTATACATTCAAATAAAATTTTCCGCTGCAAGCGATGGAAAATTGAGCGACGAAAAAAAATTATTCACACTCTCACATGTGTTTGTGTAACAGAGCTACACTTCCTTCGCACCGATTGATATTCGTGACTTGACAATTTAAATTTAGACGATTCAAAACAACCGTGAGTTTAATATTGACACATTCACGGATATTTGGTTGAATGCCTACTAACGTATTATTGAATTTTATTTTGAATTATTCATCGATGAAGTCTATTTTAACAGATTCCATAGCGATTTATTTTGTGTTATATTTTAATTTAACTTGGTCCCGAAGTTTTGGTGGATTTTAATCAGCTATGGTCATGGGAAGACTTTATTTAAACGAGTAGTTTCGCGTAAACTTTCAACTATATCATGATTCATGGTTAAAATAAAATGTGTTGTCGGTCTCGATAAAAGGATTAAGTAATCAGTTGGTAAAATATTTGTTATGAGGATTTGTTACTTGGATTCGTCCTCAAAGATTGGAGCTGGAAAGCTGAGGCGGTGACGTCACGGGCGCGATCGATCCGTCGTCGGTGCCTCGGTGGTGCGGGGTGCGGTGTGCGGGGTCCATCATATCTCGCTATCCCGAGCCCCCGAGCTGCCGTCTTCGCAGTAATCTCGGCTAACTTCATCTAGACCGATTCTACGCACGATTACACATACAGATTGTTTATAACCTATGTTTCGCTTACTTGGATTTCGAGTCACTATTTTCGACTTTTGATATAAAATTGGCTTTATTGCTGTGGCAAAAACGTATTATAGTAAGTTTCTCTTTAGACTGCCTCAATGCTAGGTACAGTAGAAGAAAGTTAAGCGTCGGTGTATCAGTAGTTCATAAATCGACTTTACGACAGTGAAATCAAGATTCAAGTTCTGGGCATCTTGGCTATAGTTACGTGAAACCACTCCTATATGGTAAGCAATAATCTAAAAAAAGTGTGACAGCTTGAACGGTTTCTGTTTTGATTCCTGGGCAAGGCTGCTATTGGGTTTTACTAGTACCGATCTATTGTGATATGACCATGTAAATCATCAATCATACTTTGTGTGCTCTTATGTAGGGTAAATGCGAGGAATTTAGATATTTAGTTTACACCTGAACTCAGAAGTAATAAGTGGTAAGATTTATAATTTATAATGTTGATAAATTATTATTTATATTTGAAAAAAGTTAAACGCAACATATCCAACATAACTTATTATTGGCAACATACATGAGGCTCAATCTTAGATGAATTAAAAAAGGGGGCTCAATAAATATGGTGCGTTTGGTTGGAAACATTTAAAGACGTCCAAAAAATCGCTTGCTACACTCGATAGTCGAACCGACTAAAGTCCGAAAAAATAACATCCTGTTTTTTTATTGCATCAATCGATAGAGTAATTTAAAGGGGGCAAATCTCTCTAACAAACCTAAGAAATTAAATTAAGGGAAATCCATGAAAAAGTTAAAAATTAGGTAAGTCGGTTCGACTACCGGGTGTGGCATTTTCTAAAATCTATGAATGCAGTTTTGTTTCTTTTTTAAATAAGAAAGTGTTTCCTTGGAGTAGAATTCACTATCTCTAATACTTAGAGTACTTTCCCTCCACGACCGTCCAAATCTTCCATTCTGTATCTCAGTTTCGACATAACTAACAATGAAAAAAAATATATGTACATGTGTTGGACACAGGACAATAAAATTATATCAAAATGATTGATGGCCACTGAAAATTTATATGACGCCACTAGTCTACACCTACAGAGTTACCCAATCCCAAAGTGTGAGGAATATTAATTTTATGTACCCCAAATTGAAAATTTTCAGTCAGGTTTGTGGGGAATTCAAATCGTGGTCATTGGCAACACTGCTCACGTGTTTCCTTCTTCAGTCTCGTGTTCATTAAGCGGGGAGTGAAAAAGCATCTGATGAGGCCATCAAGCTGAATGTCACTATTATAACATGGTACGTGTCTTTAATAGTGACCCTCTTTCCTTAGACTGTTCCTTTACATTACCATCAAGGGAGGTGAAGACAAATTGACGTGTCCTACATAAAAAGGAACCCAATTAGATAGTATTTATACCTCATTTATTGGGGAAGCGGTACATTCCAATAGTTGAGTTTGAGTTGAATTGTCTAACTGAGGAAAAATATCTTCATGTTTTAGAAAAAGAGAACCCGTTAATAACCTATTAAATATTAAATAAATTATTAGGTTTTCCGGTAAACCATTCCAGTTAAATACAATTGCTTATTTTGGGAGTCGAATTACGTCATCCAGTTTCCCTAACCATTTCGCTTATTACCTGTAGTTTGAAATGGCATATAGATTTTTTTTCTAATATCTGTCGTGGAAACAGAATTAGTATTTCAAGCAGGCATAGCAGGGTGCGGTAGCTAGTTAGGTTATAACATAACATATACTGACGCCTATGTCCCCGAAGGGGTAGGCAGAGGTGCCAGCACCCACATTGCGCCATTTTATATTTAGGTCCCAATGTAATAGGTGGCGAACCTATTGCCATTAACCGGGCACTTATAAACCTGCGATAAATACACACATAACTTCGAAAAGCATCGAAAAGTCATTAGTGTGTGCCATGGTAAAACCTGGGATCGAACCCGAGGCCTTGTCTCATCAGTCCATTACCCATACCACTAGGCTACCGCGGTATCCTAGGTAGTTAGGTTATGTAGACAATAAAATTATCTGAAATGCTGCGTATACTGATATCTATACTAATATTATAAAGCTGCAGAGTTTGTTTGTTTGTTTGTTTGAACGCGCTAACCTCTGGAACTACTGGTCCGATTTGAATGATTCTTTCAGTGTTGGGTAGTCCATTTATCGAGGAAGGTTTTAGGCTATATATCATCACGCTACTACTTAAGGGAGCGGAGCATTGATAATAAATGTTAACAAATCCGGCAATTTTTCATACATATTTTGAAGACTAAAACATACGGGCTCAAAGGGATATGGGGACTCTGTAGTCCCCACACCCGAGAAGAGGGCCAGATCGTGAGAGATGGCCCTGGGTCGGCCGGGGTGCGAGGGATATGCCTGTCAACCTCACCTTCGGCAACCAAAACGACCCACAGGCGGCGTGCGTTTTAGTCGGTTCGTGTCCGACATAACCTCCTCCACCGGCTCCGGTGGGGAGGTATCCGTGGGGATTTTGCGCACGTAAAAAAAAAAAAAAAAAGGGATATGAAGCTTCAAAATATCAAGGTCAGCTAGTAGGTACATATACAGTGTACTTACTATATACAGTGAACCATTTTGCGCTTTGAAATGAAATGTGACGCTGAAACTTCTTGAATTTATGATTATTTCCGTTCTTTCTGCTAAAGTTGGCAGCGTTATTATCTCGTACGTGTGAATTACATTATGAAAGTGAAAAGCAAGCGTAAAATTAAAGTGAATTCCAAATGTTCGTTGTTAATGCGTTAGGTTGGAACGTTGAGGGTGCTGCGGGGGCGGGGAGGGCGACCTCGAGCCCTTTTTGGATTTTCGCTGAGTCGTGTTCAATTAATAAAATATTTATACTGTATGGTGAAATAAAGTTCAGAATTTGAAACGTTAGGGAAATATTTCTTTAATGTGTTTTTCACTGAAATAGGTGTTGGTAACAGAAATTGTTTTGAAGGAATTTGTCTGTTTTGGAATAGGATTTATTCAATTTTGCCTCTGTGGCGTGGCGGTAGTGATCGCGGCCGCTACGCAGGAGGCGCGGGTTCGATCCCCGCTCAGTGCTAATAAACACCTCAACAAAGTCTAGGGAACAAGATGACCCCAATTTTATTTTTTCGTGTAAATCTTGTTTTGCAAATAACTGGCAGCAAATAAATAAAAATAGAATAAAGTAGATTACAGAGTTGTTCGAAATTTAAAAATAAATTTAAATAAGTGATGATTTTCGAATATGGAGGTAAAACTTTTAAAAGTGTTTGATTGTGCAGTTTCTCTGATGCAAAATAAAAATTATTTTCTTTGATTGTAAATAACGTTTATTATCAATAATACGTCTTTTACGTATGGTTTGTGCATTTTTGTGACTGTAGTCATCATGTCACGTCGTCATTTAAGTCGCGAAGAGATGTTAAGGGCTGTTGGTATGCTGCAAGCTGGACGAACTCAACGGGACGTAGCGGATGCTGTCAACACCCAACCAAGCGTAATTCGCAGATTATGGGCACGCTACAGGTCTACAGGGGATGTTGCCGAACGTCACAGGGGACGAAATAGGGTTACTACCCCGCGACAAGATCGTTTCTTGCAAAATTCCGCAAGGCGGCAACCCACGATTACTGCTCGTCAGTTGGTCGCAGGCCTCCAGTCTCAGCATCAAGTGGTTATTAGCGATCAAACTGTCAGGAGAAGACTACACGAAGCCAATCTTCATGCTCGCAAACCGCTTGGGGTTCCAGCTCTTCGACGTGGAAATCGAGGTCGTCGCTTATTGTGGGCTAACGCATATTTACAGTGGGCCGGCCATCAATGGGCACGGGTTCTGTTTTCCGACGAATCTCGCTTCGGTTTTCATACGGATTCAAGAAGAGTGCGTATATGGCGAGTTCCTGGACGTCGGAGGCGTCTCCAGAATCTGCAAGAAGTTCATCCTTACCAAGGTGGAACAATCATGGTATGGGCTGGAATTCGCCTTGGTGGAAGGACCGACCTCGTTTGGATACGGGGCAATTTGAATGCAAACCAATACATTCAGGAGGTTATACACCCCATGGTAATCCCTCATCGACAGCAGTTCGGTCAAGATTTTATGTTCATGCAAGATAATGCACGGTCACACGCCGCGAGGGTAGTGGTCAATGCGTTAAGCGAGCACAATATTACGACGTTGGAATGGCCTGCTCAGTCTGCCGACCTCAATCCCATAGAGCATGCCTGGGATTTGCTTGGGAGAAGAGTTTTCAGTGATTCTTTGGAAAATCTGAACACTGAAGAACAACTTTTTTTACACCTTCGCAGTGTATGGAGCCATATTCCACAGACGATGATTGACAATCTCATACTAAGTATGCCACGCCGTTGTCGAGCTGTTGATAATGCTTTAGGAGGTCCTACAGATTATTAAAAACGTTTAAAGTACAGTTAATTACTGTATTTCTTACTACCTCGTTATTTTTGTGCCTAATCATAGAAGGTTGTAATACTCAAAATTGGCATTGTTCAATTCCTTCTTAAAAAAAAAAAAATTTGATATGAGAATGTTTTTATTAAAATTAAAATTAAAAGCGGTATAAAAATACCCTTCTATTGATATAAAACCCTCACTATTACAAGAAAGGGTTTTTAAATAAAAACTAGAAATGTCCTTGTTCCCTAGACTTTGTTGATGTGTGTATTTGTATTTATGAACATGGGTATTAGCACTGGTATGGTCGCATCTCAGAGAGCACGTAAGGTCGTCGGTCTCGGTTGCCATGCCAACATCACAACAACAAGGCAGTCGTCACGGGTAGTTGGAGCCGTAAAGTCGAATAGCTGGTCTAGCTACAATGCTTTTATATCGCCTTTGGGTTGTGGAGGTCAGATGCCAGTCGCTTCATGGAAAATATCGAAGTTTAGCCAAATCTACAAGTAGACTGGTAAAGTAGACCCCAGACTCCGAGGTTAAAGTTTCGGATGCGACTGGGATTAACGCTAAGAGTAAGAATAAGAATAAGATTTATTCACCTGTATACGTACTGAATTATTAATTATCCTGTCATATTCGAAAACTTTTAAACGTTCTCATATCATTATTCGTGTTGTGTTCCTAGCGGTGAGTAGGGTAGCCAGAGCTCAATGGAGAATTCGTGCTGTCAGTGGAAGACTAAAGGCCTGTCCTGCTTTTTCTTCAACTGACGGCACAGAAACTCTGTACTTACAGGGTTGGCAGCGCGACTGTAACTCCTCTGGTGTTACAAACGTCCATAGGTTACGGTAACCACTTTCCATTGATAAAAAAAAAAATATCTAGGTATAAGGTTTATTAATAAAGTAAATGACTAAAAGATTTGTGTGTTTTCCAAACGATATTGTAGACAATTTTTTTCAGAGTGGCAGACCTCGGAAAAATAATATTCTTAGATTCTTAATAACTTAGAAAACACAATCGTAGTTTCGTCCCAAATTTATTTCCCCTTCCAGATAACAAACAATTATTCATGAAAATTTCATACGAAGCCCTCACGAGCATATTATAACGATATTCTTGGAACTAAACGTCGGTACATGTGTATTATACATCCCCGTATTGTTACCGTCCCGGTGGCAGCATGACAAATGCTAATAGGACGTATGGGATTCATTACAATAGCAATAATAACAGTAGCTGCCTTGTAAATCAAAGTTGGCTCGGCTAATTTCTATTGTTGTGTGTATTAAATGTAGGTACATAGAGCGGTCTGAATGGTTAGTTTTTCATTAAGGGAAACAGAAGGTTGTGTTCAATCGATTCTTTTTTGTAGCTAATTGTGTGATTGCATTGAAACAATACTAATAGGAAACCTCTCATGAGGAAAGTTATTTTAGCAATTAACCACATGAATGCTACATTCCAATCTAGTACCACATTTCTAATTAAATATTGCTATTCACAATAATGTTTATAATATGTGACAAATATAACATGTGAAATAGTAGATATAATAACAATAAATCATTTATTTCAGGCAATAATGGAAAAGTTACAAGATGTTAAAAAACTTATAGTAGTATAGTAGATATAAAACCGTAAACAAACTCACTGTGTCTACATAGTATTATCACAGTATAACGAGTTATCTTATGGCGGCACTTCACATGCGATTGTTGTCCATCTGACCCTTGAATCTACTAAAGCAAATGGTAAGACTCATCATGGGGGAGTCGCTAGAGAGGTCACACGGCAGCCTCTCGTACCATCTGACGTAGATGATCACCGAGCACGGGTGTTTCGGGCAGTATCTGCGACAGGTGGAGAAAGAACCAACGTCCGAGTGCCATGGCTGCGATGCGAGCGAGGACTCGGGGCTGCACACGCTTACCGAGTGTCCAGGGTGGGAGACGCCGAGACGGGAGCTGGTGGCAGCCCTGGGAGTGAGAGTTCTCACGCTCTCCACCTTGTTCGCGGCGATGGTACGCTGCGCGGATGCGTGGGTGGACTGCGCCGCCTTCTGCGAGCTAGTAATTAATGCTCGTGAAGGAGGAGGCGGGGTCGGAGCGGCAGCGGGTGCGAAGAAGGATCGCAAGCCCAGCTGCCCGCGTACGAAGGCAACTCGGGTGTCGGAGGTCGATGAATGACCACCGCCTCCCATGAGTACAGGCCTGGGGGTGACAGGTGGAGCCACCTGTCACTCTGGCAGAAGCAGGCCGCGCGCTCCTCATTTCCGGGGACGAGTTGGCGACTCTGTGGTCCCCACCCCGAGGAGAGGGCTACATCGAGAGAGATGGCCTTGGGTCGGCGGGGGTGCGAGGGATATGCCTGTTAAGCTCACCTTCGGCAACCAAAAACGGGCGTCGTGCGTTTTGGTCGGTTCGATTCCGACATAACCTCTTCCACCGACTCCGGTGGGGAGGTATCTGAGGGGATTTTGCGCACGTAAAAAAATTGCATACCAGCTTGACCCCTTCGACTCGGTGCAAAGACGGCCGTTGAGGCTGTTTGACAATCCCATAACCGCAGGTAGTGTGGAACCTCTCAGCCTTAGGAGGGACTTTGCCTCGCTGTATGTTTTCTACCGCCTATACAATGGTTTGTGCTCAGATTAATTGTTTGCCATGATGCCCACAGCTACATTCTATCATCGCATCGCTCGCCATAGGCTGGGAATTCATACTCACACATTGCGAATGTGTGGAATGAACTCCCTACTGCGATTTTCCCAAGCGTCTACAATTTGGGGTTCTTCAAGAGGGGCATTAGCAGGTTTCTTCAGGGTCAGCAGCATGAGTGTAACGCCTCTGGTCTTGCACACGTCCATAGGCCACGGTAACCACTTCCCATCAGGTGGGCCGTGTTCTTGTCTGCCACCTAAGTGGTATAAAAAAATGCTCTGTCTAAACGGCTTCGTCGATAGGCTATATGACGTATGAGTCGATAGACTGTAGTATTATGGTCTAAGTATGAAACAATGTTGTTACTGAGATTCTCGGCGTAGAGCGATCGGCTACGATTAATTTATAATATTCAGAAAAAAACATCGTTCATTCATTCAGGTATACTCGAGAAAGTAGATTAGTAGTGGTAGAACATACGACTGCTATGCAGGGGGCGCGGGTTCGATTCCCGCTCAGTGCAAATATTTGTATGCATGAACATGTATATTTGCACTGGTCTGGGTGTTCCTATGTATAATATGTATGTATTTACAAAAAAAAATATAAGTATGTTTATCCGCATTCTAGATCCCATAACACAAGCTAGTTAAGCTATGCTTACCATGGGTCTAGATAGCGTTGTGTAGAATGTCGTGGAATATTTATGTATGGAATATTTGTTAACCGGCTTTAGAGTATGGTTAATATCGACGGGCTTAGTTTGTAGAGTATTCTCTACTGCATAGCACATGTCTATAACTTCATATTATTTCTAGAATAATTAAAACAACACTTGTAGTTTTATATTTTATAAACAATGGTTTTAACTACTCTATTAAGGTACATACAAAATTGTCGGTACGATATGTAATAGAGAGAGAGAGCGCTCTACAAAACTGAAGCAATTCGATTTTAGTCAGTCTCTCGCTTTTCTTTCCGAGACATCCCAAATAATAAGAACTTGCTTTTTATTAGGCTGTACGGGTATAATATCTACCTATTGAATACAGTATTCCTTTTCAAATGGGTCAATATACTTAGTATAGCCAGATCCGACACTATAGTAGATACAAGGAAATTGTTTTAAGAACCATTAAGTCTATTTTTGTAAAAACTATTTTGGTAAACTTAATTTTTCGAGCTGATATTTCTTCCGTCAGTTTCCTTGTATCTTTTAAGTATGGCTTCGATCTGGGTGACTGCTCCGGTTGAAAAAAAATGCTGTAGATTAATTTATCAATACCACTGTGCCCAAGTGTTATAAATAGAACCTTTCAACTAGATTTTCTGTGATGCCGTTGTACTCTGAATTATGTTCGGACATAAACCGATCATCCGCCTATATTGCTTAAAGTACTTAAGCAGTGTTTGTAAATACTGTGCGCACATACTTTGATGCTAGTGCCCCTGCTACTGACCTCATTGTATTTTTAGTTATAAATGTACTAACGCGGGATTCTTTAAACAAATTGTTATCAACCAGTTTTTAAAATTGTCTTGAATTTTCGTAATCGTAAGGAGAGTTTGAAAATGAATTTTGCAAAGAGAGGAATGAAAATGGAAATGCGGCGTTCAGTTTTGCACTTGCTACATTCAGAAATAGTTTAGTCTCAAAGAGCCTCTCAGTCCCTCTTCGAAGTCTGACATGTTGTGGGTTTGACTCAGCCATTAAACTAAGGAGATTAGTTTTTCAATAAGTTTACAACTAAAACGCGACTATTGAAAAATCACACTTAAAAAAGTATTAAACAAGTAAATATCAAGAATAGCCGTGGTCGTGTGCTACTTTTTCCTAGAATATTTTGTTGTTAGACTAAGTAGAGGGCGCTACATTAGATTCAGTGATACCTCATATAACCTAAAACCAGCGGACGACTAAGACGCCTCTAATGATACCTCATTTGTCCAGTTCTGATAAGTAGTTCAGGAGCTACGAGGGAACAGATGAACCTACATACATACATACGTAGCCTGTCAAAATCAAAACCCTCCTTTGGCTTCGCCGTAGACTGGTAAAAATAGGTACTCTTGATCCTTGCCTCATATGTTGGTAAACGTTAACGTGGACGATGTTCGCTTCTCTATAAGCACCATATTCTTTCTAGACTTAAAGGCAGGCATTCCACTCCTTAGCTGTAGCCAGAATGAATGTACATGAACTCACTCCTAACACAAGCAACAACTTAGCTTGAACAGAATTATTTTAAAACGTTAACCATTAACAATAGAAACTCTAGATCTGTATCATCACAAAACTGAAATTATTTGATGTTATAACGATGTTTGTTATAACATCAATATAATGTAGTTACTCCTTCCTGAAAGTGCTAAACAACATAAATCAATCTCTTTCGCACTTATTTATCTGTATTATGAATTGCCTCTGTGAGTCGTGTCGCCAATTTTGGTTATATGTGATGCGTATCACTACACTAACTCACTTGATGTTGTTTTGGAACATTTTGACTATGCAACTGAGGAATCTTGCATTTAATAGACTATGACACTCTGATTCCATTCTCGTTCTCACGAAAACATATTTTGGAAATGTGTTTGACATTTGAGTGTGATGTAATACTAAATATCAAAACTGCTTCACAAACTTCAAGAAAAAAATGTTCCACATTTATGTAATAAAATATAAACTAATATTTACAAGAATATAAAATTGGATACAAAATATAAAGTAATTCCACATTTATAGTATTACTTATTAGTAGGATAAAATCGATTTGCATTGTCCTAATATTACAATACGGCCTAGAATAAGACTTTTATATCTGAAAAACTGTAACGGTAACTATCAAGTAGGTACACAATAGTTTTGCTGGAAAACGATAAAATGAAGAAATTAGGATTAAATTGCCTTGAAATTATAGGTCTTGAAATTATGCAGTCGATTTATTGGTCATTCGTTTACCTCAAAGTTCATGATGTTTAAATGTCAAAGCTATAAATACTTTCGAACTGTGACATATTTTTATGTTAGAATCGTTACAATACTGTGGGTTGGATATTATTATGAATGGACTCTCCAATTGTTTTGTTTAAGAGCTTCTATCACGCTACTCTCTCCAGCCTATGGGCTTCATAAGGGTCACTACAGACTAAGCGACAAAATGCTCGAGCACTTTTAAGTTTTAATTGAATATCAACCTTATTTCTTTAACTAAAGCTTATATGCAGCAACGTCATCCTACAAGAAAAAATTTATGCAATTACTTATAAAATTTGAATGAAAAAAAAATCCAACGCGCATTTTAGCACCCATAATCCACACCATAGCTTTTGTGACATTATATGTACTTTATGACACTCGGGAGACGAATACCCTTTCATTTGAGACCCCACTCATTGAAATCCGTTCAGCAGTTAGCAGTTAGGCCTGTAAAGGGGAACAAAAAAACTACATACACATACATACACCTCGCTGCCGCAGTCGTGTAAAAACTCGGCCATTTTCCCTTTATCACACCGCATTCATAAATTCATCAACTTTGATGACTCACATTTTCCCAACATCCCGCTATGACAAACTTTTTCATTTAATACAGGTGTCAATATATTAATATCAAGTCATATATCAACTGTCACAGCTAACACTATCGAAACTGCAACATCTACATATATTAATTTGGCACATGATGTCGCATTTTATGGTGTATAATGACTGGAGTTTTTTATATCACTTAGGTGACAGACAAGCACACGACCCCCTGATGAAAAGTGGTTACCGTAGCCTATGGACGTGTGTAACACACTCGCGCAGCCGACCCTGTAAGCACTGAGTTTCTGTGCCGTTAGTGTAGAAGATAAAGCAGGGCAAGCCTTTAGTCTTCCCACTGACCGCACAAACTCGCCAGTGAGCTCTGGCTACCCTACCCACCGCTGTTAACACAACACGAAGTTATTAGGCCGCGATATTCTGTAGGGCGGACGTACCTCCCCAGTCGGACTGCCCAATTGGACGGAAATACCGCCGTGTCCCACCTCCTACCTATGTCCTACCTAGTTTTTTAAGCAACATACTCAAACATTTGTGAATTTCACTTTGATTCAGTCTTTTTATATCAGAATCTCTCACTCGCAAATGGCACTATTTTATTATAATATGGCTGCGTTTTATGGACCGTAATTATTAAAATAAGTAGTTAATTTAACTCTATAAATAGGTACTACTAAAATTATAAACTTATAAATAGATAGAAGAGTTGGAAAATCATAGACCGCAGCGAGTAAACCTACTACGTGTTACCACAGATTACTTTATTGGTTTTACCAAGATCTGTGTTTGAGGTAATGAATCACTATATTTACTAACCTATCATATTTTTATACGTGGGTGTATCTGTGGTCCCATTAATATCAACGGTGCGCTATCACCTCCCTTCTCGAGGTAAGGTTGACTGCAGCTTCGGATGCAACAAGGAGCAATGCTCTCCACTAACGCCTAGGAAGAGGTGGTAAACTTAGTTTTAAGCAGAATTTGACGTCAAAAAGATGTAATTACGTTGCACTATTTCGATGATGATTTCTTTTATATTTCATTTTTTGACTACAAGCTATTGCTTAGATATTTCTAAACTCATTGGAGTTGCTTGAACTAGGAATCGAACTTGCAGCTTCATACTCAGACGTCACACCCGTCACCGAACATAATGTGCTGAGTTAAGAGAAAGGAGAGAGTTATAAATTACTGCGAAATTAGCTAACTTCACCATTCACCTTCATTTTGCAGTATTTTATAAACACTCTCCTTTTTATGAAGGTATGTTCAGAACTGTTTACTATAGGTATTTGACCTACATCAGTTTGACTTTATAATAATTCGCGGAAAGTAGGTAGTCCAGTGTTAACATTTTGCACCTATTAAAAAATGAAATAATGCCCTTCCTATATTTCTGATCGATGTATGATGTACTATATAATATGTATGTATGAGTTGCATCTACATATAGACTTTGCACTTTGAAGCCCGGGTTTGCTTACTGCTTTTAATAAGGAATTATGTCGGCTTTTCCGGTTGCGACTCCCGTCTGACTTACAAACTTCCACAGGAAAGCTTGCGCTACAGCCGCATCAGTTATTTAGCCGACTAGCAGATCATGTCGGTTTGGGCCCCAAAGGTGTTTAGTAAGACCCTGTTCACCAGAAATATATTTATACATTTTTATTGTGCGCAAAATCTCACACCGGCGCTGGTGGAGGAGGTTATATCAGATTTGAACCGACTAAAACGTACGCCGAACTGTGTGGGTCTAAACGGCCCTCTTCGAGTGTGTGAACTGCGGAGCCCCCATCTCGTCCCTGGGTATGGGGGAGGCGCGAGAAGCCTGCATCTACTAGGATGAAAGGTGACTTCACCTGTGCTCACAGAAGTAGGCACCGGCCGCGACCAGAAATATACCTCTAGATACATATGCCAGAGCTGTTGAAAAGTAGCCGACAAATAAATCGCGATTGAATCCGTTTAAAAGTAGTTTTATTTCAATGAGTGATGATCAGGTAAACTTCAGACAGTATTACTAATTATTATAATTTAATTTTTACCGGAAGGTGAGTAATATGTTTGATTTCAAATACAGTGAATCATAATTCGCGGGTGCCTATTTAAATATTTGTGGTTGTCATCGTTATTATTTTTTATCAAGATTTACATTTTAAAAAAGCGAAGCTGCTCGATATATTCAATTCGAATTTCGATACTTTTTTGATTTCGATCATCAAAATGTTTAATGACCCTCTGCCTGATTGGTTCAATCACATAGTATGTACCGCTTTAATGCTCAAAGTTGACCAAATATTTCACGATTTCTGTAAAGTGCAGTAGGTATGGCGGTCAGACAACTGTTATAATAACTGCCGCCGCACCTTAACAAGAATCGAACTGACGGTCATGATAACACGTTTATTTCGTGCTCATACAGAACAAAACAACTCACAAGTTCGTCACTGATGAAGTTCGGTCATTATGGTTGCTAGCAACAATGTTAGGTATAGTTCCCGGCATATATGGTGACCCCAAGTCGCAAGAGAAACGAGAATTTCGAATAGCAATTAAGCGTTATTAGATGCGTTTAAAAAGTTGTATAATAAAAATAATGTATACGTTAGGCTGGATTTCACCAACAAAGGGAACTGTGATTAAAGCTAGTGGTTTAGGTACAACCTATCATATTTTACTAGATAATTGAATTTTATTATCATGTACCTACCCATAAAAATACGGACGGAGTATCATAGAATATCGACTGAAGCCAAAAGGGGATTGTCGGTGGTTACGTGTGTAGTAGTGAACACTGGTTGCGTAGCAACATTGTTAATGTGAACAAATGTGATACCATGAGTATATTTATATTTACCCCATTTTAACTCTCTCTTTTACTGAATTGCACTACAATTTAGTATCCATAATATTGAGATTCATGATTTACTTATATTTTTACTAGCCAGTCCATCACGGCTTTATCTGTGGTAGACTTCGAAACCCCCCTTAAGTCGTTTATTTATTAATTTACAAATAACGCTTCGGCTTCAGCCGTAGTACAAATCGGCAGTTTCAAAATGGGCAGGACAAGCCACATTAGATTTAATTCTTCTTCATTTCAGCTTCTTCTAAATATAGGTACACACCATAAATTATTATCTCCCAAATTGTTGGGTAATTTTCCCATTTTATCGTCAGCGTTGATAAGTAACATAGTTTATTAAGAAAAAAAACATTCCTAAAACGTCACAATATTTTAGCCAGAGCTCACTGGAGAATTTGTGCTGTCAGTGGGATGACTAAAGGCTTGTCCTTGAATTAGATTTAGTTGAACGGGTTTTCTCTGGAATAATTCAGCCTTAGTGATTATTGACAGGTTATGACTAAAATATCAAAAAAAAAAAATGTAGGATTCCCCTGTGAACAATTAAAAATATTTTTACTAACTCTAAAAAATTAAAGTGTTGATCTGACCTTATCGAAGGCGAGGGGTCGGTATCGAGGTATGTCAGCGAGTTCCATGGCTTCGGTGAGGCGAGGCGTGGGGAGCGGGCGCGGGGGCTGCGCGCGCGCCGCTAGCCGACCTCCATGGGCGTCTGCCGTCGGGGCCGCATGCCGCTCGCGCCCGCGCTGCGCCCCCGACACCTGCGGACCAAGCACACAGCACAAAACTACACATTAGCAAAATTATGCAACATCCAATTATGTATTATAAACTATTGATATGTTGTCCGTACCCTAAAATGGCGACAAAAACATGATGACGAACGTCATCATTTTACACACCAATCAGAAACGCAACGGTATGCTACGCAAAAAAATAAAACGTCATTAATAATAAATTCGTAGTAATAACAACGTTATTTATATTAGTGATAAAATAATTCATAATTCATATAAATTAATAATGCCTAATGACGTATTATTTCTTTACGCGAGTAAGTAGCTATATTTTTTATACTTAGTGTTTGCGCCATTTTTGAAAGCCGCGATGTTCCTGCATGACGTATCTATAGTTTACGATATCTACATCATTGGTAACAGCGGTTATTTTGATCTTAAAAATATCACTACTTGTCCCGTATCTACACCTAACCTAACTCTATAGAATTCGATTTTCTGTCACATGAAACTAGCTTTTTCCGTGCCGATGTCAATCAGCTATGTTCTGATCAAGTTTAGGTAGTAAAGGTACGAATGATAGCAGGCCCTACACTAGACTCGACGGAAATGCCGTGATGGACCTTCCGCGTCGGCATTTCGAGTCAAGCATAGTGTTACTAAGTTATAAATGACTAATAACGGGTAGACAGCGTGAATTATCGGTCACTCCTTACTTAACGTCATCATTTATATGCAATAATATATATTAGCCGATTAGCGTTCCGACGCGGTAGATCCGCAACGGCATTTTATGCGGTGTAAGTCTAGCAGACCGTTAAAAAGTATTAAAATATAATAATATTCTAGGACGTATGTGCGTACACGTGTACTATAGTTGCGGCACGCTACGATGGCCGTTTTGACACGACTTGTTTTTGCACGTTTTCTTTTATTTGGTGTGTAAAGTTTATTTTCTTCTGTGCCAGTTTCGTCATATTTTTCTTTAGTTATTCGTTTAACAGTTCGTTGTCCAATATTAAGCGCACCAAAAAAGAGAAAACGAGCAAAACCAGTCGTGTCAAAACGGCCACCATAGCGCGCCGTAACTATACGTAACGTTAGGTTCTTGAATGCGAATACATTTTTAAATACATAGGTCAATCAATCAATTATTCCGTCGTTGTCCACTGCTTGACATAGGTCTTTCTTAATGTCGGGACGCTTTGGCCTACTGTTTCCACATTGGCCAGACGGGTTGGTACAGGGTTTTATTTTGAGTTCTCCTTATTTCGCAGTGACATCGTCTGCATATAGTTCCGTTACTCGACTCTTACGACACCCTTCGGTTGAGACAGGGATGGTGATACTTACCTGTATTCTTTCTCCGTCGCCTACCTACCGTATATTATAAATAAGAACCACCCAGTGAATAGGTCTATTTATGCATAAATAATTACGCTGGGAAAAAATGCACCTGTGAACTCTGACATGGAAATCGAACATCGCGCCATGCGGGTCTTGGCACCTTTACCTATACTATCACTTGCATTTAGTTTGAAACTTATGTCTACATGCATAAATTAAATATTTTAAATTCATTCAATCATTGATACAGTCTATCATCGAGAAATAAAAATGGCCGACTGCAATTTTTTTTAAAGAAATCCGGTCAAGTGCGAATTGAACTCGCGCACTGAGGGTTCTGTTCAATGCGAAATTGAGGGACAATCTTTTGTTACATAAACAGTAATATCGTTTTATTTCGTTGACCTAATAGTTTATTTTTTATACTTCTGTAAGAGGTTGCAGACTTGACCAAATGGTAAAAATTTCAACTTGATCCGTTCACACATTCCCGAGAAAAAGGTCTTAATAGACAAACAGACAAACGGACAACGAAGTGAATTAAGTGATCCTATAAGGATTCAGTTTTGTTCTCTTGAAGTACGGAACCCTAAAAACCGAAACAAGTTTGATAGAAGGTGAGACACATTTTTTTTTAAATCCTTGCTTAGGCCTTAACTCACATAACATAATGTATAGATCTTTTATCTTGATTAAGATAGGAAAAATTTTGAATCAGTTTAGGTGGGAATTTTTCCTAATTTGATTTGAATACAAAATGCTTTAAAATTTCTTTCAAAATCACCCTCTAAAGATCTTTTACCTATCGTGAATCAATAAAAGTATAATATTATTGATAAGCCAAAGCCATGAGACAAACATTTAAGAAAAGTAAACATTTGAGCAGCAAGCATAATAGGTAAATATTAAAACATAATTATGTATGCTAAAATTAAAAAGTTAACAGAAATGATAATATCAAAAACAAAAACCCGACTGCAACTCTACTAAAAAGACGTAAAACAGAATCAAAGATTACCTGACTCATAGCCTGACACGGAAGAAATTATAATTTGTACCCGGACTGCCAAGAATGTGTTAATATGTTTACGCGCAATCTTGTATATTTCTATGAACGTATGTTTCTATTGTAAGATATATTGTCTTTATTCTTCTATGTCTAAATGCATAGCGGCACTTAAGGTAGGTATTGTAAGATTCGTCTTAAAAACTCAAGAATTCTAAATTTTAAAATCAATATGGCAGTATTTTAGCGCTAAATTGCTAATATTTTTAACCAAACCTAAATATATCAATACGAAGAAAATTAAAAGATAAATAATAATGTAAATATTTGCGATTATCAGAAAATGGAACAAGAAAGCGGAACACAATTTATTATTTACTGAGCTATGTCAAAAATGATAACCGAATTTAAAGTACAAAAGCACAATAATTTTATTCAAAATTTTTATGAATAGAGTAAATAATAGTTTTTTATGCTATTTAGAAATGGCACATTGCATTACCTACTTATTACCGAGAGTTTTTCGATATTTTGTCATAATATTACTTATGTAGAACATAAGAACCATATTATATTATCTGTGGTAGAACTAAATAGGCACCATAACCAATTAAAATGAAGAGAAAAAGAAAATCGCCGTAAATTGACAAATGAAAGAATATTAAATTGCTTACTTTTTTCGGCCAACAAAATAGGAAAATACTGTCAGATTTCATCAGCCGTCTTCACCACTTAAAGCAAACTTATTTACTAGAGCGCCAATAAATAATATATTAATCGAATATTTCCTGAACACATTGTCCTAAAGATGATGTCATTTTATGGTGAGCTTCTATTTTAATCGTCCTAATATTTCTTCGGTTATGCATTACTCATACTTTATGAGCAGGTATGGTTGAAATTAATTGACATACTAAGGCGTGCGTGAGCGGTAGAATTCTTGGAATATTTCTCTGTACCTACAAAATATCTGATAAACATTGCAAATTTGTCTTTCAATTTTCCAATATTAATGATTTCCATTCTTATGAGTTACGATAAGTGTATACTATTGATAAATACTTTAATCCTATACGTGTTAAATGGATTTCCGATTTGATGGATATTAATATTTTATACCCTTATTGATGATCCTAGTTTAATAGAGTAGTTGCTGTAGAGTTAGCCAACGGTCATATAACCATGTTCACATTAATAGCATATGATTTGATTTTATAAACGTTAGACTATAATCTATATTTAGTTTAATGTTCAGCAACTCTATCATGACATGTTTGTGTTCCGGGCGAGAGAGAAAAGTGGACCTACACTGGCCTGCTAAAGAAGGTATAACACACATAAAGGTGACGATAACTTCTGTGCTATTTATGTTGGAAACATGGAATAAAAAGCATTATGTAGAAAATTTACTTTTGTTATATAAAAACTCATTTTTGACAACCTCATGTTAAAGGATGGCTGATAAAATAAACACAAAAGAAAAACGCCCCCTTTTCTAATGCTGTCATTTTTTACTTTTTGTTTTCGCATATGTTTTTTGATCATTTACATTTCATCATCATCATTAAACATTATTTATCACGCCTCTTTCATCTGAAAAATGTGCCAGAATAATGGCATTTCTGGAACTAGGCATCAGTATTTGTCGTACTGCAAGAATGGTGGGTGTGATATTAAGAACGGTATTCAAGGAACGGTAAAAAAAGATAAGAAGAAGCCGGAAATCATATTAGAATACCATGTAATGGTCGTACTAGATGCACTACATCTAGGCAAGAATGATATATGGCCAGCACTATTTTGAGAAATCGTCACCTCAATGCAGTTCAGGTCCAACAGCAGCTTATCCTGATGAGGGATGATTATATTAACGAAGACACGGTCAGAAGAAAACCTTGCTGAGGTAAACCTAAGCCTTACAGCCCAGAAAATGGTCCCAAACTTGAGGGCATCGGGTTAACAGATTGAGGTACGCTCATGACCACGTACAGTGGCGTGAAGAAGAATGGGCAAAAGTCATGTTCACGGCTGATTCACGTTTCTCATTATTCACTTATGACGGAAGACGAAAAGTCTACAGTCTGTCTTCTGTCGAGCGATACGCTCCAGCCTGCTTTGCGGAAAGAGTCGGCAGGGCTCTGTACACGTATGGTCTGGCACCTCTTCGGAAGGTCGCACAAAGTTAGTGGCCATAGAAAATGGCACTCTGACCGGGGTGAGATACACTCAGGAGATCCCTAATGAGTATGCAGGGCCATATCTGGTAAATCTGAGTGATAACGCCCGGCCACACACTGCTCAGGTCATACAAGAGTACCTTCAGGAGATTGGTGACTGTAGACAAGGTGACTATGAAATGGGGATACTCTCCATCTAATAGCAAAACTAGCCCAAGAAAAAGTGTTGTTGAAGGCGATAGGTAAAGTTTGTAGTTTATTTTTTCCTATATTGCCCGTGGTCCCTGCAATAGTACCTGCATGGACCACGGGGAAATCAACTACCCGTGGTCCCTGTCGTAATTATTAGCTGACTAATTTAACAAATAAGTGTTCTGAGGTAACAAACATAAAAAAAAACCTCGTTTTTAACAGTCTCAACAATCGGCAAATGTGTTTTGAGTGTTCTTTTAATATTCTCATTGCTTGGTGGGTAACCGCCAAAGTCAGCATCAGCAAATCTGATTGGTTGATATTATGGCTAACGTGAGATTCACTGTGCGGTTTTAGTTAGCTTAGGCCCAACATACCTTACCGTTAGCTCAGGTAAGGTGAAGTCCGACGGGGTTACCGCACGAAAAAAGTTAAAGGTCACGCTCTACATACTACATCTACCTATCAAAACGGTTACCTAGAAAAGATAGCCGTAATTCTTTGTAGGTATAAGTGTCATATTAATTAGAGCATGGTCAAGTCAAAGTGATTACTTTTTCATAATGAGGCGGTAGTTTTACAAACTGTTTTAATTGCAATTTATGAATTCTTCTTTTATTACGGCATGAGACTCGCCATAGACGTGATAACATGATACTGCCGATTAAAAAAGGTAGTCATCAAATATCCGGAGTGCATAGACAATGTAGAAATCAGCTCGCACTCGCTGAATGCCCTCGTTGAGTATTTACATGTTTAAATCGCAGGTGAGGTGATCTATTTTTGTTAATAACTTTGTTATTTTTAGTTCTACGACTATACAAAGTTATACAGTACGGTTATACATTATATAGTATCAACTAAACTGGTTTTACAAATTTTCTGTGCAACGATAATTTGTCTTATCTAGCGTAAAAACCATTCGCACCCCTTTTTACAAAATTTTACAAGGGTTGCGACCCTAGAACTACACTAACCCCCTCTTGTCATCCGAAAAATTAAATTACGTTCTCTAACTTTTGCACGCTTAGCCTTTAAAAATGTAGCATTTCAATGGGCTGGTAAATGTTAGTAGGTATACCTAAAGTACATCTACTAAGTTAGTAACTATCACAAACGTCATAACGCTACATACCTACTTAGTTATATACCCGACTTATTTATTTTCTAATAAACGTTACTAAGTTAAGTATAAACTGTTTGTTATTCATAAATTTCCCATAAATTATGGCATGATAATAAATTACTGATATCGTGATGGTGAAGAGAATAATTATGTACCTTGGTAAGCCATGTCGGAGAATTCACGAACTCGTCTATTGATGTCATTTGTAACTGATAGCTTCTCTGTAAACGATGAAATTGTATGTTATAGTATATGTTAGTAGTCAGACGAGATGAACGCATGTAGTTAGTGAATGTGTTTAAGCAATTTATTTTGTCAAAAAGGCAAACTGTAAAATTTATCACAAACTGTACAATATACATCTCTACACTACTATGCGATATACCAGTAGCTTCTATATAACTATAGATTTGCTATACGGAACAAAATTGTAGGTATTACGAAATACCATTCGTAGACAAGCAAAAATGCGCAACTTTTTGTGTGGAAAATAGCTTACAAAAATTATCTTTTTCTAAATTCGAGATTCAAAGTTCATTCTCAACCCACCTAGGAACCGTGATATAATTTTTGATTTAAATTGCTCATCCAAAATTCATAGAATTATTATTACATTAAAATGCAAAAAAATCTAAATATTTTCTATTTGCATAATATAAATCTTTGGCCATTTTAATTGTAATGAGGTGTAAAATAAAACACGAGACCTACCTGATGGTAAGCCGTCATATGTGCTTATAAAACATATTCAACGAAGTCTAATGAATCATCACAGAAAAAACAACACTATGCAAACAATCTCACTGAAAATTACAGGACTAAAGTTGTGTATAATATTCATTGAATAAATGTTAGTTACTCACAAAAATGCATCTACTGAGGCTATATCTACACCCACTGGGTTTTGTTGACGGTTAGAGAATCTCTGTCTGCATTAAATCCACCTAGATGTATTTGTGCATAAAGGTTAATAAAAACAAAAGAAAAAGCACTAACCACGTCCAGGAATTAAGGTCATAAATATGTGAAATCGTACGCAAACATTATAGAGCTCATTGATCGAATCTCACACTCATGGTCACGGCTCGTCCAGCGTGACCCCGCTCCAGGCATATGTACTCAGTGTTTATATGAACAGCTCCGCGTTAAAAGATTTGACATAAATATAGTTCTGAATGCTACTACGTTCAACGAATCTATTGTTTAAATGTCGACAGACGCCGACCGACTCACAGTATCATCTGATAAAACAGATAACAGTGCGTCCGTTAAATCTCCTCAAGTCGTAAATTTGTAGTCATGGGGGAATTTCAGAGGCTTAAACACCTTAAGATAAGTGAGATAAGTAGTCGATGCTGAGAGGCACCCCGTATGTATAACGTCTACCTAGTTTCGCGTGTTTATTCACCTACATTTGAGTTGAAACTGTTTACTGTTTTGATACCATGACCTTGTTTGTTTTATTATTTATTTCTTCACACTTATTTATTGCTGTATCAGAACTCACTCAAGCTGGATATTAGCTGAATACGCTTCATACTGGAGTTATTACAAAACTGTATACATAAATGTGCTATTTTTAAAGTAGATGATCTATTTTGCCGATTGTTTATTATGAATGAACCAAATATTGTTTTGTTATGCGTACCTATGAGGCCGGTGTAAGACATCGTGCAGTTTATAATACGTGTCAATTATTATTCGTTAGCAACACGAAACACACATTAAAAATACTAGAGTAAATTCGTTCGTTACGCTATTTCGCTTTAACAACTCAACCAATCATCGGGAATTATTGCAAACACATAGTCATGGATACAGTAAAGCATATATCTTGGGTGCATTGCTTCCTTCATGTGACTGATCTTAGAATTGTTGTATGAGTGATTTAGTATTGTATGTCCCAGCTCAAAATTTTTGACTTCTTCTTCATTAAGCATTATATTAAAATTGGTATTTTAAAATTTCTTTCCTTAGAATTTGGTTTAACAGTATAACGATTACTTCAGTTATTGGAATCATTTAACTAGCTACTTGAAGTGTAAAGTGGTAAATACTTCTAGCCTACTAAACAAAAAGAGAGCTATGATGACGAGGCAAGTGAGTCTCCAACAAACATGCACTAAAGTGAAGTTAGATCAGCAGCTAATCGTTAAGGTAACTCAGTCTCGAAATCCATTAACTATCGATCGTAAACGTCAAGTTTAGTTGTAGTCGTTAATGGATTTGATGCCCTAAAAGGAGCAAAAGGATTAAGAATATTGCATGAGGAAGAAGCAATAAAAATAACAGACATTTCAACTTTAAAAATGTGTTTTGAAAGTCAACAAGGGTGTATGAAGCCGGGTGGTGGCTACTGGTACGTGGTACTTGCTTACTGATGAGGCTTGCTTACTAGTTGGGTCGGGATTGGAAGGCCAGTAAGTAGGACCTCCTTAAAAAGCAAATAAGTCCAATCTATAGGAGGAGGAGATGCAATTTCTTGGTTATCAAGTAAAAGTCTAGCTAAAACCACGCTAAAGTGATTAAGACTAGTTAATAGAGAAAAAATTTGAGCATTCCGGAGTATTTCAACGGATGATCCTACTTCCTACAAATGTTATAGATGTGAAAGTTCTTTGGAAACTAAGCATTCCTCCTCAGTGTAGTTTTGATCTGGTGTCCACGTGTCTAGGGGTTTTGTATAACTGATTTTTGGTGGCATTCAGTAGGAAACTTCGTAATCTTTGCAAATACCCTGACGAGGCCATTAATTTTTAATATGGTTTCTATAGATGCATTGTCAGTTCACCCTAAGTGAGTGACTCATCATTACATATCCGGATTATTAAATATCCGTGACTGTTGGGGATATCGGTACCATCACAAGGTGATTCAGAAACTCAGCCCGCGTACTATAAAAAGGATCGCCTTGCTAATTTTTTTGATAAAATGTCCATATTCTCTAAAGACTCATTTGTATTTCAAGACGAAGCTATTAAAGGAATGGACGTTAATATAGGTAGAAGTTAGTTGCGTTGTGTGAATCTTATTAGGCATTAGGTAAATTCCGAGGAGTGAGAGTTCTCTCGCTTGCCACCTTGCTCACGGCGCGATGGAGCGCTGTGCGGATGCTACCTGCGCTGCCGCTACCTTCTGCGAGCAAGTAATGCTCGTGAAGGCGGCAGAGTGGGAATGGAGGAGATTTGCTAACCGCACAGCCCGCGATGAGCGGAGGCTACTCTGGCTTCGGAAGTCGGAGGTGTAAGATTTCAAGTTCATGTATAATTACTGAATATTTTTATATTTATGCATAATAAAAGTAAATTCGCGTCGATACGCACAGGTTTACTAATGATCATGCCTTACGCCATGTGCTTCTTACCATTTTCGTGTAACTCACGTTTTAGGCCTTGGAATTGTGTTCGATTCGTGTGATTGATTGAGCCTTAATGGCTTTCTACCGCGAACAAATTGCTACTATCAAATTTCACGCGTAAGAAGTAGCTTGTACTTAAACCATATATATAACTAAGTACAACAATAAAGTTTCAATACAAATTATAATCAATCAAATGGCGATAAGTAGAGTCGGTATAATAATTGCACCTGCGTTCAATCAATCAATTAGCCATTGCAGTCTACAACTGGACTTAGGTTTCGCCATAGCATCCGATCCTGCGTTTTGTGCATTCAGTCCAAATCAACCACCTTTTTCAGGTCGTCCGTCAGACATACGACCACCTGTGTTATATATTACTAGCTGTTGCCATTTTTATTGTTAAGGTCATTTTTTGCACGGGTTACATTATTGGAGTTTTAGAAAGGGTCCCTATTTTTTTCAATATATAATACCTATAAGCCTATGTTAGTTAATGATAATAAACTTTTTAATATAAAAAGAAGTTTTGAAATCGGCTCAGTATTTTTTGGGTTAATTCAATACATATAAAAATACGAAAACAATATTATTATAGATAAACTGGAGTTGTGTTTATGTCTTCATAAGAAGTTTATTTTCGTCCCTTTACAGTTTCACTGCGTGATCTTTGTATATTATCGTGTTGCACTTAGAGCTAGCCAAATGTATTACTGTTTCCGGGTTGAAGCAATTGAGAAATATAGAAATTTATAGCTAGTACATTCATTACTATATACAATTGCGTACTTGTTACAAACATGGTATGGCAGCAATAGCAGTGAGCAATAAAATAAAATATTAATGGGTACTAAGGACTATTACTCCTTAGTTGTCGTTGCGTCGATCACAACATTCGCTTTTAAGGATCGATGTCTATTGCTCATATCATATAACGATATGATTTACAGTAGATGGATATCACAATTATGATGACTAGGTAGATAGATGGATATATTACATACATATACAGGGTGTATTTTTGAAACGGGGCAGTAAGGGCAAGTACCTTAACCGTTGCAGTTACAGCAAAACGTTCTTAAAAGACCTTCCCTAACTTTTTGGGACATTTTGAACTGCATTCATAGATTTTGTAAAAAACCACGCCAACCGCCATTCGTTCAGTGCAAAAAAGGATAGACTTATGTATTCGTGAAAATGGAAATCATTTTGAGCAATTTATTTCATAAACCAATTTCTTAAATGGTTAAATGATTTTTTTATTTAAAAAAGTTCAAAATTTTACCTGACCTATGAGTTTCGAGTTGATTTATCATATTTCCGTACGAAATGTATGGGAAACGTTTTTGGCGATTTCTGTCTTTTCTAGTACTGAAAGCTAAAATGGTCCCATAGAGTTTTTTGATCCCCACATGAAATAGAATCGATTGGCTTTTTGCTAACTGTAAGTTTTTTACAAAATCTGTGAATGCAGTTCAAAATATGTCAGAAAGTTAGGGAAGGTCTTCTAAGAACGTTTTGCTGTAACTGCAACGGTTAAGGTACTTGCCCTTACTGCCCCGTTTCAAAAATACACCCTGTATAATCACGCCTTTATCTCCGGAGGTTTAGGCAGAGGTGAATTAACACCCACATTTCACCAATCATTGTATTCGGTCCCATGTATTAGGGGGTGAGCTTACTGCCATCTCCCGGGCTCTATTGTTGACTCGAGCCATGCATCTGAGACTGATACCTACGATAACACGATGGTCGCCTTGTACGACACCGCATTGGAAGAGATGGGGTGGCCCAAATTCTACTCTGCCGGGCACCACGCGGCTAATATTGCACATATATTGCTAGTCCAAAATATCGTTTATTACTCTTGGCACTACCGGTAGTGCCATGGGAAATTTTGCTCATTGCCAGAATTAACAGAACATACACATATACTATGGTATTTTTCAGTATAGTTCTTTGTACACTTTTCGAGTCCGTTTTGTTATATTAGTTACTAATATTGATATATAATCATCATTCTCTGAGTCTTATCCTAACTCAGTTGGGGTCGGCTTTCTAGTTTAACTAAGACGCGGCTTTACTTCGATATTTTTCGCAAAGAATATTTGCACTGTGCGGGGATAGAATCCGCACTTCACGGTCGGGTTCACTGCCCCACGCCACAGAGGCTGTCACCACAGAGGTACTGATATTTATATATCTATATATACGATTTTTATTACAAGGGGGTTATCAGAGTCATGAACTCATATTTTGCCAAATATCTTCTTCGATTTATATAACATAGTGAAACTTATACCGTCAACTAAACCCTCTTTCATGAGCTGTATATTTACCGTCGGAAGAAGAAACGCCCTACCCATTAGTCGCTTTACGACGAAAGATGGGGTAGCTCTTGTGTTGACATAAGGTGAGTTTTCAGTACTTTCTTAATTAATGTTATGATAACTAATGGACCTGACGTATTTGTGTTGTGATTATATAATTTAAGAGCATTATCGTAAAGTCTTATTTCATAGTCTTCCAAAATCAGTAGAGTATCTTACCATCAAAGCGTCTACATTGAAGATTTACAGGGTGTTATGTAACCAATGTAGGTATGTATGTTGCAATATGTAAATGAGCCGTCACGGATAGGTGGAGAGTGCTAGTCACGCGCAATATTACAAGTATAGTAACAAAATATGTTGCTGCTCTCTCTTAATGTTCTGCTCGACTGCGTACCGTGTTACAGAGGGCACAGTGGAGAAATCGCAAGGTTGAAATTCCAAGTCCATCAGAAGGAGTAATATAAAAAAGAAGGATAAAGAAGTGTAATTAAACATTTTCTCGATATAGTGGCATAAACTGTTATTTTCAATGTTTGCTTAGCTCCAAGGCTAATGTTTAGGTAAGAGTAGGTTGTACTTGGTAATTTGCAAGGAAGTTTTCAGTTTTTCCATCGCAGCTACACACAAAAGGTCAAGACATGTAGGTATAAAGTGACTGATTTTATTGCTGCGTCAGTGGTCTATAATCAAGAGCAGTGAGACCAGACCCTGGAACGGTATCATGTTTTGAATTTCATGCAATACACATTTCATTCCATTTCGTGCCTGTATCTGCTTCTCATAGCGCTATGTGTTGCTCTACAAGCCCTCAATAACTGACTTCCTTCATGGCACGGGAACAAGAAGGTCAGTAAATAATTCAAATTATTGTAAGTAATTTAAAATTAAAATCGAGCAATTAGCACAACGTAATTAGTATAGCACGATCTTATTTTCTGATATAACGTACTACAGCCATTAAATTTCTTTAAACATTTAATATACAACTACTGACAGCAAGAAACTTCGCCGTAATATTTAAACAAAATTTTCTTTAAGAAGATGCTTTACGAGCATGGCGGCACACACGAATCTTTTGGCACTGGCAACCAAGCATGACTCTTCTCTTCTCTACTGTGACCACTTAATCTCTACATCAGAATTTTGCAATCTTCTCGAGTATCTTCTCACTGAGTCTCCTCAATCTGGTGAATTTTATGCCATTTGTGCCTGCAAACTGTTTTGATAATTTGTTGACGTGAATTGATATTCTGTTTCGGTATGTCATACCGTATGTACCAATCTCTTGTTGCTTCACTTACTACATATATTGTGTAGCTTTAGTTTGACTCACTGCGCTCAATCGATATATCGGAACTAGGCTCCATCGACTGGTGAAGGGTTGAAGCGAGGTTAACGGAGGGGTTGGTGTGGTAACAAAATAATAAACACTCGGTCAGGCCGAGTGCTTACGGTCTAAATAATAAACAAACGTACAATACCTACGTATTGTTTTATAGCTCTTTTGTCTACTACTTTAGAGAAATTTTAGAAGAAAATAATTACTAACCCCGGATTCCATCAAATACAGCAAAGTCAAAGTAAAAAATCTTTTATTCTGCATAGACCAATAAATCGGCACTTACAAAACGTCAACACAAAAGGAAATATGAAAACTAGTTTAGCAAATGATTTAGGACCCAGTTTGAGTGTCCATTCTTCAAAAGATTTATTTAAGATGAATTATACATTAAACCTTCTATGGAAATATATGTTGAACGTTGAATCATTAGTTTAGCGTTATTGCTGGTTGCATTGCTTGAGGTTTTCACCTCGGACCCTCGCGAAATTTATAAGGAGCAAGAGTAACTGTTGTCTACTAGACAATCCAAACTACACAGTATGAAAAAAAACTGTTTAATTACATAAGTACAACTTCATGATACCGCGGATAAATTGTAAAAGCATTTTTCTAGTGGATGTCTTATCATTACACCTACTTGTAAAACAGAAAATTTAACACAATTTATCACCGAGTGATGTTTCTTGCGACTTGTCAGTAAACAATATTATTAGCAGATAGATATTTTATCGGTAAGTGCTGAGATAACAGCTAGGACAGATTTACAGATCTTAAGATTTAGATTAATCTTATTTTAGCATTGATTTCACTCTAATAAAAATTTTAGATCCGAGTGACGCTTGCGCAGACTACCTGGGAGAACGTTCGGGTACCTAGTTGCATTCAAAGCATGCTTTTAGAGCCCCGTGTCGCTAAGTTCCTTCACGGAATATAAACTTTTTGGTGATCGTTTTTGGTTATCTTCACTGGCAGTCAGTAAATCTCTATAACGTTATTTTCTTCACTGTCAAATATAAATAAAAATGTCAAGTACATAAATTTGTATCTACGTAGGTACGTGGTTTGATTATGCAGAATGACAAACAACGTGCTGTCCCCTGGCAACACCGTTTACCGCCTTTTCTTATGTCAAAGAGAATTAGTTTGTGTGCATCGAATAGAAGACTCCGTAATTATCTGCAGATTAAATTGTTAGTGTCTAGTGAAGCCAACCAAGGATTCATAACAGGTTGAGTATCATACTTTATTAACGAATACTGAAATTACCAATACATGATAATTTATGATGTGTACAGTTGTCCCCGAAGTAGCTTTTGTGTTAAGGTGCTTCGGGAAACTTAGTGTGTGACGGGAAATCCACACCAGCCTGTGCGGCTTGCCTGTATGGCGTCTTATCCCTCGAGGGTGTTGCCTGCTGTGGGGACTTTTAGTCAGCCCCTGTATGGATTGGCGGTGGTCCTTAATGCGAGGCCTGCTAAGCAAACTGAACTGCCGTTATCGTAGTGTGAACCGTTGGGTGACCAGTCGCGATGAATGTCTTCGGAAATGTTATATCTCATTTGATCTTGATGATTGATACTCAACTTATTCCAACTTTGGAATAACAGGTCTTTTGTCCGCAGATCTTTACGTCTAGGGAGAGAGTTGACAGAAGCAGCTGTAACCGGCTACCATACAAATGTGCCAGAATTTGAGTCGCATGGAACCTCTTCTTCTTCTATTTTCTGACACCCCGGGTGCGCGCTACCTTACTACCTACTATCCTTTCCATAACATGGTTCATTTTCACTCCTAAAATCGGCTGCAGTCTGATGCTCCCTTTTCAATTGATTAGTCTGCGTCACAGTCATATTCAACAATCAGTAAATGAATAGATTGCAAATAAAATTGGGTTGGATCGCAAAGATCGTTGTTAAGATCTCTTTACACCACAAATTTACGAATAAATATACTTAGGTATTAAAATAGTTAAAAAGTAATTAATTACGTTTAAACTGCGGACGTATAGAAAATGACGCATCCGTGCGCACTCACAATTGGAGAACAAAATTCAATTAAATTAGAAGGAATGACAATCATATTAAATAATAAAATCCATGTGTCACTGTATTCGTGCACGCTATTCTTCTAAAACGATTGGATTTCAATGACTTTCTGTGAATAAATATTTCCAGTCTGAAAGATATAATATTTTTATGTCCGAGAGGTGGATGGGCGCTGTCCTTTGTAAAGAAGTTTTCTAGATCTCGACGATCTAAAAAATGCATGTAGCCGCTAATGAATAAAATATCTACTTACCCATAGGTTTTATGTATATTCTATTAGAAGAGCCCCAAAAATGTAATGTTTTATGTACTGTCTGTTTCCGACTGTCCATTAGGTCACTTTATTGGACCACCTACCTACAGGTTTACATATCAGCTTAAAATTCAACAGTATAGAGCTGTATAATTACAAAAAATTATCTTAGCTTCACTTATTATTAGCAATCGGGTAAAAATATGACTTTAAATAAATTTGCTTAGCGATAAATCAAGTTATAATGTATAATTAAAGTATTTTTAATTAAAGTCTATATTAAGTTTCTCTAATTGCTGGTCAGAATATTATTTATAAGACAAAAAAAATCTTATAAAATCGTATGCCGTGAAGTATAACTGTTTTTGCTGATCGCCGGAAATCTCGAGAGATAGTCGTAAAAAGTGTATGGCATTAACCAGATAATAAAATGTTTAGGTACATACGTGCACAACATCACATTAGTTAGTGCTCGTAATGGCTGATATTCAAGTTGTTTATTTGCCAATATTTATGTTTGGGTAAATCAGGCGTGTAACTCGGGCAACCGTAAATAATCCTAATAACACTTTCTCTCCACTATAGAATTGAATTGTTTGATATCAAAATAAAATCTGGATAAACTACAGACTATAGGTACCTACCTACTGAATAAGTAAGATTCGTTCTGATTTTAATTCATACATTATCTACATTGAATGAAATTTTAAAGCAAATATTAAGCATAAAACAGGGGAAAGATCGCGAGTTCGAATCCCGCCTTTTTTAAATTTTTTATATCTAAATCGAACACATACTTTTTTAAATCTCATATTTAAGAGATTAGATAATTAATGACTCACTATTTAGTGTTTTATGAATTTAGTAGCACAAATAAATGATTTCTGACATAATGAACTGAGCTTGCTCTAGTTCAGAAAATGTTATCAAGCTGCTTTTCCATTCCCATCGATAGCGGTAAATAGGTACGAAAATGCTAATTGCAGGCATATTAGCATCGCACGAAAGCACAATTAAACGACACACAAACGGGTTCTGATGTTGATTTGAAAGCATCCAGTACGTTACTTGTTCGAAATACTTATTAAGACATTTCATAGCGATTTTTCGCTACATAAAGTCGGAAGGTTGATTCACATAAATAACTACACACTAAACATCAAGTGATCGACTGTGACATTGTCATATTCGAAGGTACAGTTGTTTACGATTGAAGCAGGTAAGTGTACAGTAATTACTGCTACGGAGAAGACAGAAACATTTACACACAGAAGTGGTAGTATAAAGTGAAGTAATACCTCGCATCTGGGAGCGGTTCCTCCGATCCCGCACAGCGACACGCGCCTGACGAGAGGGACGTCTCTTCCCATGGACACTTTCGCACATCTCTACACCCGGCCGGTGGACTCGTTACGAGTCAATTAACACTGATTACCGCTAACTCGACCTCTGTGTGTCTCCATTGTGTGCATCTCTTCGACTGCCTTTGGGAATAATAAGCAGCTGTAACGCTATCTCTCAAATCTTAATAATAGTACATATTTCATAAATCGATAATCTCATCTAGGTAGTTCATTTACCTATATATTTTTCGCTTTAGAGACTGCACAGATAAAGCTAGTTTCATTTTTGCCGTTGATGTCGTATAATATCAAAAAGTTGTAACAAATAACTGGATACTTATTAATCAAAATGAAAATTGGTGGCAAATCATCGTTCCGTAACAGTTCCTTGTGCCGTAACGTGCTCGTAAGTGGCTGGGCACCGAGCGCTCGCTCGACGAGATCGACCGATATTTCATTATGTAACGCCCATCTAAGGACCGCTACTTAAGCACTAACTTAAATATCCAACTACCAGCTAGTAAGACAATCTATCCGCAATATTACTGTGATAAAAGCACTAGAGCTCTATGTAAAAGTAAAAAATATAAACTTTTGAAAACTAACCGATAGAGCATCGGAGCAGTCGGATGCGCAACACACGACCGTCGGTTACGGGTACACACCGGGCTTAAATACAGATACAGTCCAGATAGTCGAAGGGACCGTGACGTAGTAAGATATTCCCCGGCAGGATTATAACAACTGTTTTCGTATTCGATAACGTTACCTACGTATCGTCATGAGCGGAGGGCGGGCGGAAAGCGCGGGGCGCGGATGTGAGCGCGCGACACCGAACCCGGCGGCGACTCCGCAGAACAAAGCGCGGCCCAGCACTGGGGCGAGGGGCGCCTGACGTTGGCGAGAGAGAGGCGGCCGCGGGGCCGCCGCGGCGCCCGATACTTCACCTAACAGCGGCGGAGCGAGATGTGCGCCGCGGCCGTGAGCAAGGTGCGCGCAGACTCGGGCGCGGTCGTTCGCTGCGGTCAGCGGTCGCGTCGCGGCGCGGCCATGGCGGCAGCGGCGACGCAGCTCCAGCGACGACTCGCGCACTGCCGCCGCCCACCGAGGGGCCGGCCCGCGCCGCCGGAGCCCGGGCCCGCGCACGCGCCCTCGCCCTCACCCGCTCCCGCCTCCCCACCAAATTGATCAGCCGGATCCTCGATTGCAATGAAATTTATGACAGGTCGTGAATCTATTATCGACGTGATACCGCCAAAGCCACGGATAATAAATTGAAACAAGCCCGATAAACGCGCAGATTTAGTGATCAAAAGTGGATTACATCGGGCTTCGCAAATTGATTTTAATTGAATCTAATGACTGAGGAAATCCAAATATTGTTTAGAGTTCTTCAACGTTGTTTTTCAGTTTTGAACTACGTGCCCAGTTACTTACATACCTACACATAGGTACTTACCATTGAAAAAGTAAACAAGTTCTGTGCCGTCACATGACATCTGAAATATGTGAAAGCCTACATTTATTCATAATTTGATATTGAAATATAAAAAGTAGTGGTAAGATCGCACCTTGCCGCTTGTTATTTTAACGTATTGGAGGCGGACTGTCCAAGGCGTGCTAATAGATATATCACGCTAAACTGCTGACTTCTCCAAATCAGTAGATCGTAACAAATATTAAGGATGATAATAAAATACAGGATACGGCTACACTAAACATTCAATGGTAAACCAAGCGCGTTCAAACATTTTACCGTTCTACGTTACGATCGTTACAATTGCAAAACAGCTCTACAGAAATAAGTCTAATTAACGATCTGGAGGGATTACAAATAAGTGGCTAAAATAGCGCGTACCCACTAGAATTTTCTATTTTCTGTTTATGATTTTCCACTGTTACTAACATTACAGGTAACAGCTCAGTCAAAGTATAACCTTTTCATAGACTTTAAGCTTATAGAAAGAAAGTCTAAAATTTAATGACATTTTTGTAGTGTCTGTGGTGTGACCGTGGACCAGGCCAGGGCCAGACGCTTCGCTCCACTAAAAGAGCTTGTCACCTCGTCAAGCTCAAGCAACAAAATAGGTAAACCCTTACCTACCTGAAAGATTTATGAGTGTAAATTCGATTTTTGTAATGAATGACACTCAGGTATAACATAACATAAACTCACGCCTATATCCACGAAGTACCCCCAGATTTATTTAGAATAAGCATTTACAATTATTAGATTAATTTAGAATGATCGCGTTGATCCGTATTGAAGTTTAACAAGTAATGTATGTGCAGCAGCATGTGTCGGCGGTTGTCGTACGGGGTCCGCTGAATTATTATAACATAACATAAACGCACGTCTATATCCCCGAAGGGGTAGGCAGACGTGCTAGCACCCACATTTCGCCAGTTTATATATAGGTCCCAATGTAAGAGATGGCGAGCCTTTTGCCATTAACCGGGCACTTATAAACCTGCAATAAATACACACATAACTTCGAAAAGCATCGAAAAGTCGTCATTGGTGTATGTCATGGTAAACCTGGGATCGAACCCGAGACCTCGTCGCAGCAGTCCATTACCCATACCGCTAGGCTACCGCACTAGGCACTCAGGTATATATGGGGTCCCATCAAGAGCTTTGCAAATGTACAGGCTTTAGGTCCTGACGCCTAAAGCCTGTACATATGCTGATCGACGGTAAAGACTCGATCTGGCGAAGGCTTTCCTCTTGGAGGTTAGGAGACTCCTTATTAAAAAATAGACTACAAGTACCTAACCGAAATTTCTATTTTTATTTATGTACTACTAATAAGGGTATAAGTGCTGATAAGAGGTTGCAACTGTCTGAGACGTCCTGAACCATTCTTGCTGAGAAGAGCATAGCTCTTTTTTTCTTTTTTTTCTTCTGAAGCTTAGTCATAATGCTGATTTTTTATCTAGGACACGCCAACTTGACTTCACCTCGTCTGATGATAAGCTAAAGTCAAAATCTCAGGAAAGGGTCACCATTATAGACACTAAGTAAAGTTACAAGTTAGGGGTAGTTTCCGTTATGCAGCTTCCAAAATATGGAATAATTTTCCACCACCGCTGCGTTCCACTAAAACGATCACCACATTTAGGAAACATTTACGATTGTTCGTTCCTCTTGGAAGCCCAGGGGAGGCTGGATAACGTGAACTCAAATGTTTCTTTGATTTGATTTGGTGGGTTCGGTGCGGTCTTTTACTTTTACTTTAAAGTGTACAGGTTGTATGACTATCGCACTATTGTTTTATTTTATTGTTTATATGTTTTATTTTATTGTTTTATTTACGTATTTTATTTGGTCTCTAAAATCTTCTACCGCCTGTTATCACGATATATGTTTTTTTTAATATATTTACGGTATATTATTGTTTATCTTCATATTGTAATATAAGTACATAACTTCTACATACCCTCATGCATTATACTTTCACACTCGACTTGGACGGTTCGGCGTCCGTGTATCACTGGCAAATTAGGTTCCAGTTTAAAACCAGCGTCAGGTTTATACCTGGCACATGCTGAACTGGACTCCTATTTGGTGTATCTGTGAGCCACTTTTTTACTTGTATTTTTTTTTATATGTTGTTGGTTATTGTTATCTCTGTGACCACCTTGCACCAAAAAAATATTTCTTTCTTTCTTTCTTCTTCTTTCTTACAATGTTGGCACTCAGCTTGGCGGCCTCATCAGATGCTTTTTCATGACCCGCTTAAAGGACCCGGGACTGTAGAAAGAAGGAAACACGTGAGCTGGTACCTAATGAATTCCAGAAATTACTATTTTTATTTATGTACCTACTGCTAATAAGGGTGTAAGTGTTGATAAGAGGTTGTAACTATCTCAGTCGTGCGGAGAAGAGCATGACTCTAGCGCGTAAAAGTATTTTGAAGGTAAATATTTCGCAGAATATAATTTTCATGCACTAGTCACGCAAAGATAAAAGTATTGACTTATATATCGTCACGCTATCCTGCATGCACGAAGACATTTATTGGTACAATAAGTTCATTATTGTCTTCAAAAATACATTATTGCAAATTAACAAAAATAATGAAAGAAGCGTGTTTCTTGCCGAATGGAGAAAAATATTTTTATTAATTTATTTACAAACTCTCTCCATAAAAAAACTTTCCATCTAAAATGTATGATTTGAGATTGACATGGTCATTCACATTACTAGTGAAAATCTCTCCATGATATTCACCATGTTTATTATTTTTCTTGACCTACCGATATTTCGGCGCTGTTACAAGCATGGCGCTTGTAACGCGCGATCACGGTTTATTGACGACTGCCGAGCTACGAGTTGTTATTGGACAGACCATATCGGTCTACCCTCTTCCGCACTCGTTTGTTACGCGCATCGCCCCTACCACTGTCCGTGTTTTCGCACTGTACTCGATCAGGTTCACGACACACAACACTCACTGAATCGACTCGCACAGGTTTTGTTTGCTCAGGTCTTCTCTAAACATACGATCACATAATCACATGCATCACTGGATGCCAGACACTCGACAGTTAAAACACATCTTCCCGGTTGAAGTTCTTGTATTTTTTCTTTTCAATTACTTTTTTCACCATTCTGGGTATATAGTGGCGTTCCCATCTACATACTAACATACCCTTAAAATATTTCAGCAATAGGTAATATAGATTGGCTAATATTGATTGATATTATAGATTAATCATTTATTAATTAAATGCCATATAAATTACATTTCTAATAACATCAATAAATAATATTAATTAATAAAAAAAAATCATTCACACGCATTCGTGCTCGTCCCTAAAAGATAGGCGCGACCGGACCTGTACCCGGCGCGAAGGTGCCCAGCACACTGGCTGTGTTGCCCCTTTTAATGGCGATGGACAGCCTCTGGACCAGGTACGATCCGGCGCGGGAGTCGCCTGACTTCTCCCTGATTCTACGTCCGATATCCTCCGCGAATCCTTAATTCGCGGAGGATATCGGACGTAGGATCCTCCACACTCCAACAGTCCAAAGTCTTCACTGCAAAAGGAATGTACAGATACCGACCCTGCAATGCCTCGTACTTGAGCCGCTTCCCATCAGCCGCAGCGTCGGCAGCAGCGGCCGGAAATAGCACCGTACGATCGAGGTGACTCGGAGCGACAGTGTTGATGCACGTGGCATCCCAAAACAGGCACTTGCCGTTCCTCCAAGGCATAAAGGTCAAACCATCCGGTCTCCTGCCATCAGATCTGCTAAGACCGGGCGGCTCAAGCACGCACGGGACGTCTGCCGATATAGATTATGTTGTAATCAGGTTGAAAGCAATGAAATAATTCACCTGATAGTCTTAAGTAACTTAAAAGAAGTGTTTGCTGGAAATCTCCTTTCCAACAATGCTAATATCTATGCAGCAATAGCCCATTCGAAATAGACATTTTAAATAAAAAAATACACAGAGCTGAAATTTGACAGACTCCGCATACACCATTACAAATGCAAGGGCATCAAAACCTTACGCACGGATTACCTAACTAATAGGGAGTTGGCACCCTTAATTGTCAAATACCATATGGGAATCTGCCGGATTTCTTGATATTTTTAGAAGCGTGATGATTCCTTCCTATGTAAGCCTTATAGGCTTACATAGGAAGGAATCACTTCCTCGATAAATGGACTATTCAACACAAAAATAATTTTCAATTCGTACCAGCAGTTCTAAAGATTAGCGCTTCAATCATACAAACGAACTCTAAGCGGTGGTTACTTTATTAAAAATGGGTGTCTAATTATTTTTTTAACGTATCGAGTGCTTTTGATGCATTCAAACGTAACGTTTGAATGCATCAAAAAATTATGTGCGTGCATGTAATAAGTAAATAGTCTAATCATTTTCATTTCACATAAATCTAAATAACATTGGGTAGGTACACGAACAAGTAGATTTTAAATAGGACTTCTAGGCGAGGCTCGGGCGTAGAAAGGCCTCACGCGATTTAGTAGTTTCGCCATAAGACCTATCAGTCGATACGGTCATCCATTTTGGCATGCTATCCACTTGCCGTGATTCACTCCCGATTTATATCTAATCGTTTATCATTAAATAGTAGCAACACGCGAAGGAACTTTCTGGCAAGATACCTATTATTATTCAATTAAATCAATGAATCAAGTCTATCGCAGTCCACTGCTCAACATAGGCCTCTCCCAATGTTGAGAGGCTTTGGTCTACTGTTTCCACGCTGCCTAGGCGGGTTGGTACAGGGTTTTATTTCAAGTTTCCTTCTCTCGCAGTGATACCGTCTGCGTATTTATCCGTTAGTCTTCTCTTACGACACCCTCCGGATGAGATGGGGGTGATTAGGAATTGCAATCCCGCAAAGCGAGATCCTGCAATGCAGCGGGAGCCCGCATCATTTTAGACCTTGCGGGATTCCGCAATATCTTGCGGATCCGCAACGCAAATCCGCCAGCATCAGCTGGTACAAATTTATTGAAATTACCGCCTCTCATCTTCTCAGCAACGCGTTTTTAGTTAATAAAATTTAAATATTATTGAACAAAATTCATAAGGTACTCTTTATGACACAAAAATACAATTACCTTAGATAAAGATTTTTAGTATTCTTATTTTTAGTTAACTAGATGAGTTCAAAAGAAAAGTTGTGGACCTTTTGTTAATACTCGTAAATGAGGGGAAATATGTTTATTGTCTGTAGAATTCATACTTTATCATCAAAATAAATGTTAGTACCTACATACATACATACATAAAATCACGCCTGTCTCCCATAGGGGTAGGCAGAGATCACGGATCTCCATTTGCTACGATCCTGACATACTACTCTCGCTTCATTCACTCTCATTACATTCTTCATGCATGCTCGTCGGTTTAGAGTACTCCTGACCTGCCCCTTTTCTAAAATTTCCCCGATTTGGTCCAGGTATGTGCGCCTAGGTCTTCCCCTTCCGATGGTACCATCCACACTCGCCTCATACACCTGTTTCGTTAGTCTTCTTTCATTCATTCTCTCAACATGACCAAACCATCTCAACATTCCTCTCTCAATTCTCATCACTACATCTTCTATCACTCCACATCGTTCTCTTATCACGCTATTTCTCACTCTATCTATCAAGGTCAAGCCACACATACTTCGCAACGCACGCATTTCTACTGCATTCACTCTACTCTGATGCTTTATGTTAGTACCTACCTACTCAAAATGGTAGATCTGTCGCCAAATAGGTTGATTATTGTCAGTAGAATATGTACCGGGCCACGACAGCCCAACACCGATAAATTTAGGTTTTGTCACTTGTGATACTAGAAATTGAAGTTGTTCCGCTCAGCGCCTCGTTCAGAGCGATGTATGGTAGAGTGCGCGAACGCGTGGGATGCCATTGCCTCCTTCTGTGAGCAAGTAATCGTCGAAGAGGTGGAGGATCGGATTTGGAGAAGGCTCCCGACTCGTACAGCCCGTGATGTGTGAAGGCGGCTAGGTCGTCAGAGGTCGCCCAAAAATCTCCGTCCTCCATGAGCGCGGCCCTAGGAGTGACAGGTAGAACTGCTTGTCACCCTAGCAGAAGGCCGAAGCAGAGATCCTTCTCCAATACGGATGATCAAAATGGGGACACCGTCGTTCAAATACCAGAAGGGGCCATCTTGAAACCCTAGATCGCCTGGGGCGCAAGAGATATGTCCAAGATGGCGTGAGGTTTTTATTAAGTTCCTGATCGACATAATCGCCTCCGCCGACTTCTACGAGGGGAATCATGTCACTAAGGAATTATTTGCACATTATAAAAAAAGGTTGCGATGATGTTATGTATTTCGACACTGACGTCCTTCGAGAGCACATATTTGCGGCAGATTTTCTGTTTTGCGGACAAACCTTCAGAGAAATCTATAAACTATGAGGCATCCCGCTGTAATGAAGTCAATCCCGCCAAAGTCCCGCGGGATTCGAAACAGTGCGGGATTGCAATCCCTAGTGGTGCTACTTGTATTCTTTCTCTGTCATCACACCATGAATATCTAAATGTGATGCGGCCAAGCTTCGATATTTTTCGTGAAGCGACTGCCATCTGACCTTCACAACCAATAATTGGTTATTGCGATAGGTATCGAAGTTTTACTTTTGAGGGCTCCAACTACCCATAGCAACCCGCCATAGATGTTTGTATGGCAACCGGGATTCGACGGATTAACGTACTCTCCTGCTCTCCGAAGCAAGGAAACATCCAAACCAATGCAAATAGACATTTAAAACTACTGAGCCACGATTCTTTTAATTTTATGTCATGTAAAGTCATTGTCATGCTGCAGACACGCCAAAACATCACATTTAATTTTAGAGTTTACAATCATGTTATTAATGTCGAAATTTAAATGGCATCTTGTAGATGGATGAAAAATGTAATGAACTGTTTTTCATTTTATTTCAATAAAGTCTAAAACATAATGGTACTTTTTGCAGTGTCAGTGGTTTGACAGCGGTTTTATGACATTAGCGTATCCCTAGTGAATAAAAAAACACTTCTGCTGAAATATATTATTGTATTCAATTATAACATTTAAAGTTGAGCAACAATGGCTAATAAACATACACAATTATATCTTAAAAACATAATTTATTAACAATTTATAGCAAACTAAGCACCATATTAAACTGAAATACAACGAATCTAGCGCGTACATAAATACTTTATGGAGATACCTTTGATTTCACGATTTCTAATTTAAATTAAGCCAATTCAATAGTTACAAACATATACAAAAACTGATTAAACTGGAATAGTATTTATTTATTTATTTATTTATACTTTATTGTACACACATATATTAGACTAGCTGACCCACCCCAGCTTCGCCCGGGGTATATTTTGAAGCTTCATATCCCTTTGAGCCCGTACGTTTTAGTCTTTAAAATATGTATGAAAAATTGCCGGATTTGTTAACATTTATTATCAACGCTCCGCTCCCTTAAGTAATAGCGTGATGATATATAGCCTAAAACCTTCCTCGATAAATGGACTACCCAACACTGAAAGAATCATTCAAATCGGACCAGTAGTTCCAGAGGTTAGCGCGTTCAAACAAACAAACTGCAGCTTTATAATATTAGTATAGATTAATATAAAAAGATGAGATGTAATGTACAAAGGCGAGCTTAACTAAGTTTAACTAAGTCTTAAATGAAATTTTAAAGCATTTAGTGTGTTAACTATTCAAATCGAGTTAGATAGAAAAAAATGGAAACGGCTCAGGCGGGATCGGTTCACTCGCGATCTTTCCCTTACAGGGAGAATATATAGTCTTTTTAATACAAGCGGAATACCTGTAACTACGACCAATGCAACCTAGCCAAGTCTGGGATTTTGAATAGCTCTGTGAGAAACACAACGGCCAACTCACGTCATACTCACTGTGAATATCCCTCTAATATAATAGGCTCTAGTTACAGTAAAAGTATCCTTGGATAGAATACAAATCTTTAAACAAGCGATACACGTTAAAAAGAAAACCGAAGGAAAGATAAAATATATTTAAATATTGGCCGTACATATCATTATTAATAACCTATTTCAGCCTATATGGTTAGGTATTTAACAAAAACAATCTTAACACATCAAGTCTTTAAATAAAACATATTAAAAAGACACATTTTTAATCTTTTATTTAAAATTTATTATTATTTTTCTGTTTAGAAACTCATTTTAGATTCAAAATCGAAATTGAACCACTAGTTGCCAGTGAGTTAGCCTTGTTATTTGTTTAATATGTGTTTTTTTTATAAAAAGTCACTAATTTTTTTTAAATTAAATTAAGTAGGTAATCGAGTGGACTATAGGTACCCATTTATTTATTGCAAGTACCTGTGTATTATTAGTATTATAAACACTATCTCGATTCGTTGTCTTTAATTTTAATATGTACAAATTGCAATTTTTAGATTTTTAGCCAAGTAGGTACTAATATTTAACATATTTCCTAAATAGGAATGATAAAACTAGTTAAGAATTATACACATAGATATCACAATCCAATTGCCTATTGTCATTTTTGATAGTCACTGGATATTGAGCTTTAACACCAAATTATAAGGATTAAAATTTAATTTCAACAAAAATATTATGTTCATGAATATGTAAGACAAAACTAGACATGTATTTATGATATAGATATAGTATAACATAATAAAATAGTAATATTGTGATACTAAACGTGAAAAGTGCTTTAACCTGAGAGATTGCGTTTCTGACAGTTCGTGATCTAATGGACAATATAGTTTTGAACTGGCGTACAATTTACGACAAAATTTTAAATATCTTTTACTTATCTTATTGACGTGTTAGAACATTAAAAAGCGAATAATTATGGCAATTTACAATAAACGTATTAATTTTTGACCAAAATTATTAATATTTAATAAATTGAAATATGCATAATGAACGCAACAAATAACGTTATTTATTGTACTTCACTAGTCATGACGAATTGATAGAAACGAAATCATATAGAGACCGAACTATAATATTAATATCAGTACCCTTGCCCATTGCTTACATTATATTAATACTAGTATTTAAAACGTCCGCTGTGCTATATTTTGTGTTCAAATAAGCCTTTTCTCGAAACATAATGAATATATAGTTGAGACAAATTGTACTTTTGCGTACCCAACGAATATTTTTTTGTTAATAGGTATTGTAATTATTAAACCCAGCACAGACGACCCGCTGAATAGCAGCAGCTTATTTTTTGCCCAAATGTTTTTTTTCTCAGTCCTTTAGATACCTACTTATAAAATCAGTCCGTCCACAAATGCGTACGTTTCTTGAAAATAAACAGGGTTTAATGGAAAGGATATTTTGATCGAAGAATAATATTATGTTTTGTAGTAATTGTAAGCACTTTCAAGAGTAATGTGGCGCTGAGAATATCTGATGTTTTAATCACAATGCACTACCGTTTTCCAGTGTAGTACAAGTGGTAGGTAGGTACTCAGCAATATTTATTTTTGAATTATTTCAATGTTAATCCAACAACATCGATGCTTTACGCTTAAACTACTACGATATCTGTGCAATTAATTAGTTGTTAGAAACTTTTGATATGCCTGCTTTTATTGCATTAAAACTGAGACTTAATCCTAAAAACATACAACTGTACTTTTATTCGCCATCGCTAACAGCCTGTCGTCTGAAACAGCTTTACAATTAAACCTTTACTCTGGACTTGTCAGACTTAATAAACTTATCGAGATCTGCATCGCTAGCAGGGTCAACTTGTGACAACTGACGGAAACTCTCGTCATCTACGAAGCAAATCTCGTGACCATCAGGATCGGCCAGAATAATGACTCGCACGGTGGCCTTGCCTGGAGTATCCAGAGATATAAGCGGAGTTAAAATAGTGCCGTGTGCTTCTTGGATTTTCTTATCAATGATTGGTTGCTCTTCGAACGGACAAGCAAATGCGATACGACCATATGCTTTTGCTCGGTTTACTGGCTCACCTGAAACATATAGGTATAATAATATCAAGTTTTTGATGTTATTACACCTTTTTTACTTTCATAACGGGTTTACGCGGCAGCCTAGTGGTATGGGTAATGTAGTGCTGAGACGAGGTCTCGGGTTCGATCCCAGGTTTTACCATGGCACACACCAATGACTTTTCGATGCTTTTCGAAGTTATGTGTGTATTTATCGCAGGTTTATAAGTGCCCGGTTAATGGTAATAGGCTCGCCACCTATTACATTGGGACCTAAACATTAAATGGCGAAATGTGGGTGCTAGCACCTCTGGCTACCCCTTCGAGGATATAGGCGTGAGTTTATGTTATGTTCTTGCGGGTAGCTATAGGGGACACCGCGGCCCACACGCTTCGTATCTCGATAGAGGTGCAAGAGATATGTTTTCGGAAACCGAAGACCCAAAGTTGTCGTGCCTTTTACTCGGTTCGATTCCGAAAAAAATATAGGGTCCTTCAAGAAGGGCATTAGAAGGTTTTTTCTGGGTCGATAGCACGAGTGTGTCTCCTCAGGTGTTGCATACGCCCATAGGTCACGGTAGCCGCTTCTCATCAAATGGGCCGTGTGCTTGTCTGCCATCTGAGGAGTATGAAAAATACCACCCCTCTCCTCTTCCCCTGGCTTCAATCTAACCTTACGGTCGTGTATCACTATATACCGTCAAGTAGGTATATTTGTGTTGTACGAAATGTCACCTTTTGCGATATCAGATTATTTATTTGAGTTAGTCACATAACAGTAGCATCTTTGAATAATTATCTTCATTTGTAAACACATGGAAGACTTACATACATAAGTAGGTATGTACCCTGTTATCAATGCATACGTGCCTGCAATGGTTTTCAAGTGCAATTCAACGCATGCTCCATTTCCAGGAATACCTCAGAACTACTTATCATAGGAAATATTGTAGTAACAAAGATTGATAGTAGAAACCCGCGTGGTTTTCGGCAGAGTAGAAATTGGGCTACCCCATCTCTTCCCATGCGATATCGTACAAGGCGACTAAGGGATAGGACTGCTTAACATCAGACAGATATATACAGCCCAGACTCAGCCTCAGTTGCATGGCTCAAATCAACAATAGTGTCCGGAATACGGCAATAGACCCACCCCCTATTACGTGGTAGCGAATACAATGATTCGTGAAATGTGGATGTTAATTCGCCTCTGCCTAACCCTCCGGGGACAAATGTATGTATGTAAGATTGATAGAATGAATGAATTGGCTAGATGAATATTTAATTTCACCTATATAAACGAGTAGAAAAGACTGCCGTTAGTGGACTACAGGCTTCTACTTCATCCTAGCGTTAATCCCAGTAGCATCCGAGGTGAAAGCTTCGGATGCTACTGGGATTGGCCAAATCCGCTTTACTTGACTAAATGCGGATTTGGCTGAACTTCGATTTTTCCGTAAAGCGACTGTCATATGACCTCCACAACCCAATGGTGATATCGAAACATTGCAGTTAGACCAGTTGTTAGACTTTTAATGGCTCCAACTAGCCGTGATGACTGCCATAGATGTTCGTAGAGCAACCGGGACCGACGGCTTAACGTAGGTACTCTTTGAAGCACGAACAGACCAATGCAAATACCCGTATTCATACATGCAAATATTTACACTGAGCAGGAATCGAACCTGCGTCTCATGCGTAGCGGCTGCGTTCACTACCGCCACGCCACAGGCCTCTGTGTCATTGATAAAATGTTAATTCAACAATATAACTTCAATAATGTAGGTACATAGTGATTTTACTTACCAATCTCAACTAGTTCCAGCTTAGCCTGATTCTCATCAAAACCTAGGAGTACCGACTTAGAGGACTTCTCAAAGATTTTCAGTGTGAGAAGACCATTCCAATATGCAATAGACTTCTCTAAGTTTGAACTTGCTAGGGACACTTTGATTACTGGATCTGTAAATAACAAAAAAAATTTACGAATTTAGAATAACTGTACAAATTGCTACATACCGCTAAGTTACTAAGTTACTGTAGAAAGGAATAATAAAAAATTGTAAGCATATAAAATTAATAACAGGCCAAGCTGTTTTGGACAGTTTTTGAACACTTTGAACACCAGTGCATCAAGGGGGCGTTGCTAAACCCGTAAATACTATATACGCTAAGGAAAATCATTACAGGTGGATAATTCCACAATGAACACATTTGCGGAAGGAAGTTTTCGAATATTGTAGTAGTCATATACCTAAGTCAGAACCAACAGGCGTAACACTCGGACACGTCTCTGACGCGGTCTGTTTAGGTACTACATTTTCATAGAAATGAACATTGTTGATAACACAACTAGAAAATACACGACGCAAAATATACAAAAAGTTCCGACGTAGATGCGACTCTCCCATTTGCTTACGCTTGTGCCAGTTTCGGGTCGCTGCCGTTGTGAATAAAAACATTAATATTCTGTCTATGGCGAGGCGTGCAATGGTGGAAATTATTTTAACATACATAAAAAGTGAACTACCTATTACAAGTACAAGAAATAGATATCATACAAGGAAACCAAATCTTTCTAAAAGCTAAGTTCGTTGACTATACTCAGAGCTCGTATTCATATTTGGTCAAATGGGTTTAGTGTGCATTCATAGGCAAAACATGCTTTATGTGCAACTATTATCTGTATACTGAGGTAGGTAACTAATAGTGCATTCTAAACTAAATCTATAAAATACACAAGATCTAAAGCAACTGGGTTGAATGATTCATACTTCAGTAAACCATTCACTCTAGTGCTTGTTTAAATAGACCGTGAACTGTGACTAAACTTAATTAGGTACACTTATTTTTTGCTTGTTCTGTAAGAATATATTGACATTTTGCAAATGGGTACGGTCTAATTAATGTAAAGATGGATGTTCATGATGATGGATAAAATATAAAAGATAAATATTTTGTCTTTGAAAAGTTACACTACTTAGCAGGTTCTATTTCGAAAAAATACAGACATCACATAACCACATAACCTGGTCCCCGATTCTACTAAACCAAAACCTGTCATATCAGATACCTACTGCAAAAAATGACATTAAATTTTGTTATTTCTATACGCCTAAAGTGCAAAATTAAATGAAAATTACACTTTTTCATTCACTCTGCAAGCCTTTTAACTTCGGTCTTTAACAGCATTGCATTGCAGTCTAAAATTTAATGGATTTTTTACCTCTGTCCATGGTATGATAATGGTTTTGCCTTAGCAGAATCGAGGTCCACGTTATGACTCTACCGTATCAATTCTTTCTACCAAATAATGGTCTCTAAAATCTGCCGCTAAGAGATATAATAGGATAAAGAGATAGGACACGTCATATAAAGTATCCAAATAGCCGAAAGTCCATGGTGGTCTATTGTTTATAACTAAGGCGTAAGTCCCCCATTCTGAGGCCACATTAAATATACAACGATTTGCAACACGACAGAGAGCGAAAATCTAGCAATGACGTGGCAAAATTACTTGTTACTAAGAACTGAGATAATGATCCAAGACGTCGCTAATTGATTTAATTGACTTCGAAATCTGAGCTAGTTGTTAATTCGAGAAATGTTCCTAAAAATCCACTTAATTTGCTAGTTGACTTCGGCTTCGTGATTATCTTTAAGTTGTTTCAGACGTGACGTGACTTCAAAAGTATGTATGTAGTTTCAAGCTAGACATAGCGTGTCAAATGAGTTCTAGAATGCGAACAAACATACTTGCATAACATGTACCTTTATAACTTAATAACTACATTACTTTTTTATATAAGTGGACGGACGACCTGAAAAAGGTGGCTGGGACAGACTGGATGCGGAAGGCAGAGGATCGGATAAAATGGCGCACACTGTGTACTGCGGTGGGCTAATTGATTGATTGATTGATTGAAATAAGTATAATCATACTATATATAGGAACGCCCAGACCAATGCAATTTGTACTGAACGGACATCAAACTCGTGACCCCTGATTTAACAGTCGAACGGTCTATCGCCACGCCCATTTTGAGGAAACAACTTGTTTTAATAGACGTAACGTACCTCAAGTAGTATCATACACTATTATAGACTTAAATACGAGAAAACATGCTCAGTAGTATTTATAAAACTAGGCTGATATAAATGACATTCACTGATGTTCGTGAGCTAAATATCATCTAGTGTTCACATGATACACATACAAGTACCATAGCAGTGACGTCAATATACGAATAAGTATAATATACTAAGTTTCATCACGTCGGAGAATGATAATATCTCGTACAGATACCTACTGTCTAAAAGTGCCTTATCATTTTACATATTAAGTGATTGTTATCAATGATGATCACTGTCACGGAAATGTATGAAGTGGGCTTTATTTGATTTTATTAGTTTCTATAAAGTACCTACTGTTTGAGCCGTTAAAAATTTCATACACTTTCGTCTTTGTAGTAAATAATATGTGTGAGTATTAGCATTTCTCAAAAGTTCACGGCAAATATGTAAAATAGGCGAACGAAAAATCTGTAATTTGTGAAGAAGCATGAAATTTCATAGCTGCATGTTAGTTTGTTGTTTAGTATACTTTTAAAATTGGACCCGATAAGTGGCAGTGGTCTAAGAATATAGGATTTCTTTACGAATTAATTTCCGGGCCGAAGACTCCCGTCTTCGGGCCGCTAGTATAATATATATGATAGAATATTTACTTAAATCAATTTTCTTTTTAATTTTGTCAAATCAAATAACCCGCCCCGTATCGTTCCCGGCGCAAAAGTGCCCATGACACTGGCGGCGTTGCCTCGCTGAATCGCGATGGACATCCTCTGCCCCAGAAACGAGCCAGATCCTCTGCCCCAGAAACGAGCCAACAACGAGTCACAGCCTTGTTCGTGGATACGGCGACCAATCTCAGCGATTAAGCCCTTCGCTTCCGACCCCTAACTGCCCATAGTCTCCACCATTTGATCAAATTGAAAAGTAATATAGTCATAATAGTCTAATATAGTCCGAATATCGTTTTTCCTCGCGATCATTAAGTTCATGTACTGGTCATGGACTAACAACCTAAAAAGGTAGCTGGTAGTTGGCTAGGGTAGAGGGGTTGTAGAAAGTAGAGATCGGATGCAATGATCCATTGAGAGAGGTCTTATCAGCTTTAAAGTGGAGTATTTATTCTAATACTTACCTACATTAGTGTTGGACAAAGTCTTACCTTTATCAATGGGTTGTGGTTGGTCAATTATGTAGAATTTGTAACCGCCAGGTGCTTCAAGGTACTTCAGACCGTTTTGTTCTTTGATTGGCCAACTATTCGCAGCAGCTCTTTTGAGACTCTCACTGGACTGAACTGTTAGGCCAAGGAAGTCATTCCCTTGTTCATAACTTTGGATGCCATAGTTATATGTGAGTTCTACAACAAAATGAGTATCTTCTGGTCCATACCCAATCATAGTTTTACTCCATCTATTTGCATAGGGCCTAAAAAACAAAACTGTCTCAATAAATATATAATATAAAACTAGCTGTTGCCCGTGGCTTCACCCGCGTGGTAATCGGATTCCATTTCAACTTTTTTTCGTACGAAAGTTCCCCTTAACTCCTCTTACACCAAGTTGCTTCTCCTTACCATCCCCATCGGCCATCAGGGGGTTTATGTCAGGCTCGGACCAACTAAAACCGCATACCATCTCGGGTCTGCAGATCGGTATCTTATACCCCGGTGGGTATAAGATTGCCAAGCTAGAGTCTAGTCTAGAGCATCCTGCCCTCTTCAGGTGACTTTGGATTATCTATGGTTTTAACATGGTCCCCTCAGCCGGTATGCGAAGCAAGGTTAGGAGTCCCTATCGAACCCCGGAAAGGAGAACGTCGGGCGTGAAAGGGTGACGGCCGCACCTGTAACCCCCCATGCATGTGCTTGACTTCCAACCCCTGGGTGAGAGGCGTGAAAGTGGTTACCGTGGCCTATGGACGTGTGTAACACCAGAGAAGCCCCACTCGCGCTGCCGACCCTGCAAGCACAGAGTTTCTGTGCCATCAGTGTAGAGGACAAAGCAGGACAAGCCTTTAGTCATCCCACCGACAGCACAAATTCTCCAGTGAGCTCTGGCTACCCTACTCACCACTGGGAACACAACATGAAGTTATTTTAACCGCGATATTCTGTAGGGCGGAGGTACTTCCCCAGTCGGACTGCTCAATTGGGCGGAAATACCGCTGTGTCCTCCCATGCATCCTATGGAGGTTCTGGACCACCAATTCACGTTCCCGTTACTTTTTTATAATATAGGCTATGTTAATTAGTGATAATGCAGCTTTCTAAGGGCAAAAGAATTTTCGAAATTGGTCCAATAGTTTTAATTTATTGTACAAAAAATACCTTCAGATACAATTTCCCTTATACCATACCCCTAAGAGAAAGTTATATGCCCATGTGTTTTACCAATGCTTGTGTTGTCGGTATACAGAGATTAACAAATAACAAAAGCCAATTACCACAAGTCTTGATGCACTTGTGATTGCATTGAGTGAAGCTAGTTAGCCTTATTTTAAGTGACTATTTTCAAACATTTTGAATGAATTTTTAAAGCATTTAATATGCTTTAAAATGTATGGAAGAATTTGGATGGTTTCAGGCGAAGGTTCTGTGGCTTAGTGGTCAGAGTGTTCCCCCAGTAAGGGAATGATTGTGGATTCAACTGCCGCCTGAACCGATTCAATTTTCTCTATATCTTGATCCATTTTCAAACGCTCATAATGTAATTCTTCACAATAAAAGGCCATTGATATTGTTGACCTATATTGTCAATAGTAATGTTGTAAACAGCTTAATATTGGGATCAGAAATGCATGTACTACTCACCCATTGCATGCAGCTTCACAACCTTCACTGAATTCCTCATGACGAAGAACCTGCACACAAAGAATTGACTGTTTTCAAAGGTAGAAAAACAGAAGTGGCTAGTTATAGTACTGCCAGCGGGGGATGTCGTTGACCAGATAGGTGATCAGCCCATCTGTGTGGGCCATTACCCCCATAACTGACGAGTCAAAGAAACTGAAACTGCATGGTTGGATCTTAGAAAAATATGAATCACCCCATTATTTTTTTAAAAAAGAATGGTATGTCCACCATTTAATTACTAGTGTCACTAATAAGTAATAAATTCTGGTAACTAACAATATGCTGCAAAATTAAGGACAGAGCTTATTTTTCACATACTTAATATATTTTTATAAGATGTTTATGCGAGAAATAAAAACCACACTGAATGATAAATTTATTTTAAGGAAAAGAAGTTTTTCGACTTTTTCGCAATGTCACACCTTATTAATGCAGAACCGGCTGACCTTGATCTTGATTGCCGAAGCGGAAATCTCAACGCAATTGCTATTTTATTCTAAAAATTATTTAATCCTAACAGGAAAGAATTTTACCTTCATTCCGAGTATCTCCCTGTAGAACTTTGCCGTGAGGGTCCTGTCGGCTACTTTGAACACAAAATGTAAAGCACGTCCGCTAACCATTGTGATATAGTTTTAAAATACTGAGATTACTGGTGAATAAATATTTATTTAGCACTGTCAAAATGAACAGAATTATTCAATATATATATTTTTACAACAACCAGAGATTGCTACGAAATAACGAGACTGGTACTGCCAGGTACTGCTGTGTACTGTGTACTCGCGTCGTTCGCATGAAACGTCATCTACGTCAAGTCAAGTACGTCAACGTCAAACGTCAATATAATAATGTTGGTTGCGCCGAGTAGAAACTGTATTTTTGACACGGAAACACACTCCTTTTATACCCGTCTCCCCTTCCGCACTAACCATAGATGTAGCTTCCGTCCGCCATTTGTGAAATATAGACACTCAGTCCCGCTTTGAACTAGCCAGCGCAATGGCAGCGGCGCGCGCGTCTCTCAGAAATTTATAATACCTTTACCGATCGGATTGTGCCTCTCGTGTGTTCCTCAAGTGATCTAGTGATGCTGACGGCAGCTCCTGAGCAAGGAAGAGAAGATCCGTGTACCGGCTGCGATGAAAACACGTGTGTCGTGAAGGTTAGTGCATCCTCTCCTAATTTCTCGGGTTGCATTCATTGCTTGGATCACTCCCGCGGCAACCCGACCACCTGTCTTTTGTGTGTAAAGCGTCAATGGAACAGTTAGCTACTTCCCGCAATACAGTCCATTACCGCACGTTGCCAAGCGCCACCATTTTTGGTCCGGATCGAGCCGGATTCTTAGCCGTAGTTCGTATTTTGTTATTATTCTAATGGGAATAAGCGCGCCGCACCTAAGTGCCTGGTTATTTTAGTAGAAAACCCCGCATCCAGACACTTAGGATTAGATTTGTTGTCCGTTCGCCGCTGGCTCGCATAGTACCTACCTGGTACATACATAGGTTAGGTATCATATCAACACTTAATCGTAGTTCGCAATTTTCGCATCGCACCTAAGTGCCTGGTTATTTTAGTAGAAAACCCCGCATCCAGACATTTAGGCTTAGATCTTAGGTATACTAGACACCCTAGTGCATAGGCACAGTGTAATACCTAACGCATTTGGCTTTGTTTTGTTTTTTTCAATTGCGTCGTATTTGCCTAGTACCTGCGTGGGTAGACACGTGGTTGTACCTACCTCGCTCGCATCTCATTCCAATTCATACGAAAGTATTTTAATTTGAATAGATATTACGCAATACTTAGTCCCTGAAATAATAGTTGAACCTAGACAGCGACCATCGCGTAGGTACGATCTTGTTGCTATGCGCGTTAGTTCAAGCTTGCACTGGCAGTTATAAGTACCTACCTACCTACGGTTATCGCTCGCGCCGCCTCGCTGCTCTGTACCGCTAGGATTGAGTCATTTCATATTTATTGTTTACCGCACTTTAGTTTGAGATTTAATTGTAAACATGTCCCCAAAGGTTGATAAGACCGGTAAGGTTCAATTGAAACTTTTATACGCTAAAAAAGAAATGATTTACTCTCGCGTACAATCGATTTATGATAATGCACTTAAAACCTCTGATTTGGTCATCAGAGATTCGTTCTTGTGTTCTATAGAAAACTTAGATAGTCTACGCGCGGATTTCGAAACCTTAGTACATGACATCAACGTTTTAGAGTTGAATTTGAATCCCGATTACTCAGTGAGTTATCAAGCCTTGTCGTCGTTTGACGATTTGTATTGTCGTATCAAACGCGTCGCTAGGAGTTTGGAGAAGCCGGCTGACCTACCCAACCCCACTCGCGACCGACCTAAGTTGCCACCAATTCAAATACCCGAGTTTGATGGTAACATTCGCAATTGGTGTCTATTTATAGATAGTTTTGAGAATACAATAGATAAGAACGATTCGTTGACAGATCACGAAAAGTTGCATTATCTCGTTGAAAAATTGACTGGTAAAGCTATAACCGTTTGCGCTGGAATTACGTTTAGTGCCGAGAATTATAATTTAATTTTAAATACTTTGAAAGCTAGGTATGAGGATAAAAGATCGGTAGCTAACGCCTATTTAGATCAGATGTTTGATTTGAAATCTATTGCGGCATGTAACGATCAAAACTTAGAGAAATTTCTAGATACTTTCGCGTCAGCTGTTCGCGCCGTAAAGAACCTAAAGATTGATGACCTCTGCGACTTCGTATTTTTGTATATGGGTTTAAGGAAATTAGATTCCGAAACCATTCGTTTGTTTGAATCGGATCATCGCGGCAATAAAATTCCTAAGTTCGAAGACTTAGAAAGTTTTGTTCGCGAGCATATAAAAGTATTGCAGCGCTCTTCATCGAAACATGAAGGCGCGAAGATAGTTGTTGATTCTGCACGCAAAGTAGATGCGTCATCGAAGTCACTGAGGTCAACTCATACTTATGTTAGTACCGCACCAGCACGTGTACAGTCACCTGTTTGCTCTTTGTGTAGCACTCATCATTCGCAACTGTACAGGTGTCCTGGTTTTCTAAAATTGTCGCCTAGTGATCGTTATAAATTTGTTCGCGCTAATAATTTTTGTTTTAATTGTCTCGGTACTAAACACCGCGTTGTTTTATGTAATAGTAGAAATAGTTGTCGCAAATGTCAAGCGAGACACCACACTTTGCTTCATTTTGAGAATAGTAATGCCGCATCCAATGTGAGCACGGTTGGCTCGTCGAGCGGTGACACACGGCAGCCTGCGCCGCAGCCGCAGCCCGCGCTCGCGCGCGCTCCGGCCCGCCCGGTGACCGCCGCGGATGACGTCACCTTGTGTTCGTTCTCCGCTAGTGCTGCACTCACTACTGTGTGTCTTGCGACCGCTCGCGTTGTTATTGTTGATGCATTAGGTAAGCCGCGCATTGTTCGAGCGCTGTTAGATGGCGCTTCGCAAAGTAATTTTATTACTCAAGATTGTTGTCGGCGTCTTGGTTTCAATGTTGATAAGCGTTCAACCCGCTCAGTGGTGAAGGGTTTTGGAAGCTTACAGTCAGCTGTTCGTGGCACCGTTAAAACAACGTTTAGATCTCGTTTTAATAATAATATTTGGTTTGACATGGATTCGCTCGTTATAGATAGAATAGCTGAACAGTTGCCTACCGTCCCGGTTGACACGTCTTTATTAACGAAATTTAAAGACTTGCCTTTAGCAGATGAGACTTACGCTGTTCCTGGAGTCGTCGATATATTGATCGGCGCTTCGATTCTCCCGCACCTCCAGTTATCACGTAAGGTTCAAGGGGGACCGACGTACCCCGCTCCGCACGCACTGGAAACAGTTCTTGGTTTTGTTATAATTGGTTCCGCACCCGCTTCTATAGATAGTTTTAGTCACTCGACTGCTTCGTTCTGTTGCACCGTCGAGCCGCCACTGGAGTCTACCATCCGCAAGTTTTCACTCGGTGGCTCCCGTGTATCCGCTGAAAAACGCTTTCTTTGTTTGGAACGAAAGATGCAGGCGTCCCCAAAGTCGAAGCGGGCCTATGATGAGGTTGTTAACGAATATTTAGATAAAGGTTACATCTCACCTGCGCCTGCGGACACTGGCGGGACCCAGCCTTCGTACATTATCCCGCACCGCGGAGTTATTAGAGAAGATAAGCTTACTACTAAAACTCCGCGTAGTTTTGGATGGCAGTGCTAAGACTAGCACTTCCGTGTCGCTTAATGACATTTTGTATTGTGGTCGGAATCTTTAAGGTAATTTATTTGACATAATTGTAAATTTTCGCATTAATATTAGTAGAATTTTAGCTTTTAGGACTCAACAGTCGCTTTGTGTTGGGCCCACTCTTCGCCCCATCGTTGGGACACATTCGTCGCTAATAGAGTGGCAAAATTCAATCTGAATTGGCGCCACATAATCTCTTTCACGTTGCTGGCACCGACAACCCAGCCGATTGTCTCTCTCGTGGATTGCTTCCTTCGCAAATTTTGGGTCACCCGTTGTGGTTTGGTGGACCGTCCTGGATTCATGCCGCGTTAGATGGGTGGCCAGTTAGTCAATTCAATCCCACTACGGTTTCCGAACCACCCGAGGAGAAGAAGCACTCGCTTGTTGTATCGGTCCCACGTGAAGAGACCCTTATTTTGTTGTTGGCTAATCGCGTCTCGTCTTGGTCGAGACTGTTGCGTTGTGTTGTTTGTTCGCCTCTGCCTTCTGCCTAGCCAGCAGTAGGCACGAGCTCCAATCTAGGTTTATATTTTAGTTGTTATTTCCCAAACCTAGATTTAGATTAGACTTTAGATTTTTTCGCATTTGTCGTTTCGAAGGTAACCCTTCAAGCCGGGGGGAATGGTTGCGCCGAGTAGAAACTGTATTTTTGACACGGAAACACACTCCTTTTATACCCGTCTCCCCTTCCGCACTAACCATAGATGTAGCTTCCGTCCGCCATTTGTGAAATATAGACACTCAGTCCCGCTTTGAACTAGCCAGCGCAATGGCAGCGGCGCGCGCGTCTCTCAGAAATTTATAATACCTTTACCGATCGGATTGTGCCTCTCGTGTGTTCCTCAAGTGATCTAGTGATGCTGACGGCAGCTCCTGAGCAAGGAAGAGAAGATCCGTGTACCGGCTGCGATGAAAACACGTGTGTCGTGAAGGTTAGTGCATCCTCTCCTAATTTCTCGGGTTGCATTCATTGCTTGGATCACTCCCGCGGCAACCCGACCACCTGTCTTTTGTGTGTAAAGCGTCAATGGAACAGTTAGCTACTTCCCGCAATACAGTCCATTACCGCACGTTGCCAAGCGCCACCAAATGTCAACATGACATTCGCACTTAATAATCTAATAAACATTTATACTTATAAACAGGGTTAGATTTCGTAATATAATTATACTATTTGTACCATAATTTCGTAATGTGTAGTATGTAATATCATAATATCACTATACTACGCGAAAATACCATAATTTTATGATAGGTCAGGCAGGTCAGACTACTAAACTTGTATTATTAGTGAGTCCTTTTACGTTATAATATTTAGTATTCATTCTATAGGTAGTGTCGGGAATTTCTGTGTGTACAAACGGTAACACTAAATCAGGCAATTCCCCTCGCTATGTTTTACTGTCCCAGTCGTTCTGACAGAGAAGGGTCTATGTGTGTGTGAATGACTACGAACTTTGAACAAGTAAATTTTTGAGATAGATTTTTTATTATTGTGTGTGACGTGTAGACAGTAATATTGTTTTTGAGAACTTTGCTTTGAGAACTTAGTAATTTATTTTGCTGTCGTAATTTGCAACTATGAGTGAGAGTGAGGGCGAAATATAACCCTGGGTTGGGTAGGGGTGCGCGAGGGATATGCCAGAGGTTACCTCACTCTCGGCAAGCGATGGCCCAAGACGGCCGTGCGATTTTATAGCCAAATTCGTTGGTGACACTCCCATGGTCCGCGCGGGTGGTGGGGGACGTAATTATCGATGACCGTTACACACGGTACTAATTACGTTACGAATATGTCTAAAGATATCCCTGTGAAATATCTTACATTGTCTAAATTGATTGATGTTGTTTTTTTATATAACTTGCTTTGGCCCGCGACTTTCATCGCGTGAGGCGTTTAAAAAAACTACCTACTACTTGGAAAAAAATTCAAAAATAGGAGCATTGTACATTTATAAGTAGTTGAAAAAATCTGAGAAGTAAAACATTTTATGGTTTGTTTTAATTTTTAATACCAATCTTAAAAAAAAAACAGAATAAACATACATCATTTAATCAGAGTCATCACAGTCCATGTCGTGTTCCAAACTATCTTCGCTGTCGTAATCCGAACTATCAGAATCATCGTTTAAAGGTATAATAAACCTGTCCAACTCATTGTCATATATACGATCGTCGTTGTAGTATTTGTCCTCATTTTTAATTATGTGATCATGGCATTTTTTCCATTTTTCAGCAGTGTAATTAGCAAACAAGGTTGCAAGAGCGTCTTTCTTCGATCTAATGTAGAATTGACGTAATTCCTTGCCAAGTCGCCTTTTATATCACCCCATACCATCTCGATTGGATTTAGGTCGGGATGGTATGGAGGTAAACGAAGTACTGTGTGTCCACCCTGATTTAGAATTTCATCCACTGTATATTGTTTTGGTAATGTTTGGCTGTTAATTAAAATAATTAAATCACATTTACGCAACGTTTCGTTAAATGGAACATTATGTTTTGTTAGCCAATCTTGCATTACCTTTTTTGTGCAACTCATTGTTGGTTTTTTTTTCAATTTGTTTACAGTGGTACGCTGCGTTATCCATGACTATAACAGAATGACTTGGAATATTAGGCAGCAGTTGTTCTTTTAACCATTTTTCATATCTCCGTGATAGTCACCGCTTTTGGAATGCGATTTAAATATCAACAGGCCATTTTTAACGAACCCAGTTCGTCCACCAGCATGTACAATAATTAACCTAAGTCCTTTGCCAATATTTGTCAATATTCCACGTTCATTGGTAGATTGCCAGCAGTTAGACACAGTATGCGATTGATTAACATTGTCGAGATAAAATATTGCTCTACGTTCATTTCGATATTTTTTGATAGCTAAAAGATAGTGCCACATTAAAGACGTATCAGGGCACTCGATGAGCAGTTTTCGTTTGGACTGGCATTTTTTATATGTAAAACCAAGCCTCCGCAAAGTATTTCTTAAATACTCCCGAGAACAGTCTAACATACCTACCATCTTCCTTTAAATCAGCGTTTATTTTTCTTAAAGTAGGGACCTCTTTCTTAACGGTGTAATATTGTGTTATTTTCCTCCTAATAACACCTTCCGTAAAGTTATCAATTATAATATGTTTCTTTGCAATTTTGTTTTTCTTTGGAGATTTGAAAGTAGCAGTACCATCATTTTCACACAGCAATTTTCCTTGGCGAACAATACTTATTCCTAACTGTAGTATTCGATAAACCTGTTACATTAGCCACTTAAGTTTGCCAAATTAACATCGTTTTGATATTCAAACGAAGCTGGATCATCTTTGCGATTTTTAAAATAGTTATATGACCTCTGTGGCGTAGTGGTAAAGCATTCGACTGCTATGCAGGGGGCGCGGGTTCGATTCCCGCTCAGTTCAAATATTTGTATGCATGAATATGTATATTTGCATTAGTCTGGGTGTTTCCATGTATAATATGTATGTATTTACAAAAAAAAAAAGTATCTATGTATGTTTATCCGCATTCTAGATTCCATAACACAAGCTAGTTAAGCTATGCTTACCATGGGTCTAGATAGCGTTGTTGTAAAATGTCGTGGAATATTTATTTTTTTATTTATTATTTATTTTTATTTTATTATATACATTGTAAATAATTAGTTTAGCTTGACGTCCAATAACTTTGCCTATCGGCGGACTCATCTTCATATATTAATATCGTGTGCGTTATATGACGTGCGACCGTACTCAATGTGTGTTGCCGTCAACAGCGACGACGCGCAACTGCGCAACTGAATGACGGCTCTGAGAGCCAGCCTCCACCCCGCGCTCGTCTCTTACTCCCCCTGCTGTCTTTCGTCCCCCGCGCCCGCAGACCATGGGAGTGTCAACTGTCACGAACGAGCTTGCCAGACTATAGTCAGTAGTCAGTTCGAGCCCGACATAACCACCCCCCTGGACGCGGGAGGTATCCGAAGTGGATTTCCGAACGATAAAAAAAAAGGTTTCAGCTTATGTATATCACATATCATTGCGAATTACGAAACGTTTAAATACATAAAAAAAACATGAAAATGTCAAACGTAGTAGGTATTACTTTTAATAAAGTAGTAGAATTTTATCTTTCATGTACAATATTTTTTTGAGGCCCTACCCTGCTTATAAAGCCCCCTAAAATCCAACCACTCGTCCAGATCGACCACTTGAATCTCGTGGGGGTGGACAGACGAAAACAAATTTACTGGCGTGGCTAACGTGGCTCTGTTAAAATTTTTTGAAAAACTTTACATTGGCGTCTCGCCATTAAAATTTTATAAACTACTACGGGACATTGGCGGAATTGATGTTAAAAGCACAGAGCCATTAATTAAGAATTGAATTGAATTGATTACACTTATTATTAATATTATGCTAAGCTTTTACACTGACGTGACTAACGTGGCTCTGGTAGAATTTCTTGCGTTTGACATTGGCGTCTTGCCATTAATAATTTTATAAACATTTACTGAGTCGTTGGCGGAATCAGTGGAATCGCCATAAAACAAACAAAAGAATGTAAACTTTTAAAATTTACTTGACATTGGCAAAATTGCAGCGATTCGCTGCAGAAGCCATTGTGTGTAAAAGAACTTATCATAACGTGACATTATTTTTTAATAGCTATAAGCTTGGTTGTAAGAACTTTAAGCTAAGTCCCATTTTGTATAAAGGTGCGGCTATAGCTCATATTTTTGCACCATTTTCACTGAATATACTAATACACTTCCGCACCAAAAGAGCGCACAAACCGACATTTAATTTTGTGCGCTCATTTCAAATAGTCTCGTATCGCTCGTGTACTCGCGTGCTAAAAACGCCGAAGTGTTCATTGAAAATTGAGAAATATGACGTCAAGAACGCTAAATAAGGATGGGATATCTTATTTTCGATAAGTAAAATAGTTTATTGATTTGTTTATGCGTTTTTCATGACTAAATATAGGAGGCATTATGTGATTTTAATTATTTTTTTCTAAAATCTGCACTCGACAGTCCATGTATAGTACAGCTTATTTCAATGGGCGCGTTTCAGTGTAAGAACAATGCATTATCTACGTTACGACTTGTCTTTTAATTTTTTTTTAAACACTGACGCACTCACAAACAGCTTCAACTGTGAATGTCGCGAAAAAAATCTAACCATAGATATAATAAAATTATGCTTCATATGGCAAGGAAATGTTATAGAGAACGTATGCAAACAAACTTCTTCATACAAAAGTAGAACGTAATTCAAACGCATTGAAATAAAGCGCCTGGGGAGGTGCGGTGCCCGGGCACCGCTTGGAATTTGACGGAACGGCGCGGTAATACACAGCGGTGGCCGGGCGTCGGTTGGTAATTTATAGGCGCTTTACTCACAGCGATGGCGCGGAGTGCGAGTGTCTGCGCTGCCACCGCCTGTTTCTACGATGCTCGAGAAGGAGATGGCGGAGCGGGCATGAGAGAGACTCAGGTGTCTCCTGAACCATAGAACTCCTGAGGCGTGTGAGGCATGGTCGCACAACGACCTTCAAGCAAGCACAAGCCAGGAGGTGACAGGATGTATGTCATCCTAGTAGAAACGGCATAACGAACCCCCCCCCCTCTTGGTATCCGATCTCCGTACGAAAAAGTGAGTGGGGGCGGCAATTTATCAGTTTTGTCCCGCCTAAAGAAATATGAAGATTCGGGGCTGGCAATAGGGGGTGAGCCTATTGCCGTTTTCCAGGCACTATTGTTGACTCGAGCCATGCGACTGAGGCGAGTCTATTTAGATATACCTAGATATAGATTAGATTGTAGTGCATAGCACACAATACGTGGGGCGCACTATAAGTTTCCGGAATGAATATGACAAAATACTATTAAAGGTACAAAATTAATTTATTGTTTTTCAAAATAATCTCCCTTGGCGTCTATGCACTTTTTCATTCGATCAAACCAGTTTTGAAAACTTTTGTGCCACTCCTCTGTGGTGACCTCTGAAACGTGTTTTTCATACTCCTCGACAGCCTCTTCTGGTGATGAAAATCGTTGGCCGCGTAATTGGTTCTTAATTTTTGGGAACAGATAAAAGTCACAAGGTGCCAGGTCGGGACTGTATGTAGGATGACTCATGAGTTCTACATTTTTCGCCTTCAAAAAGTCGTTTGTCTGTCTGGCCATGTGAGAACTAGCATTGTCGTGGTGCAGGATGACACGGCGTTTACGGTTATTTTTACGGAGTTCGTCAATATCTTCCGGCAAACAAATGATCGTGTACCAGTCACTATTCACAGTACGACGATTTTCTAAAGCAACAGTTTTATTAAAAAAAGAAGCAATCATCCGCTTAGATGCACTTTTCACGCGCGCCACTTTGGTTGGTTTCGGCTCATCTTGAAAGACCCATACGCTCGATTGCCGCTTTGTTTTGGGATCGTAGCAATAAATCCATGTTTCGTCACCTGTTACTATGTCCCACACCAAATTTGACGCACCTACGTTGAATCTGGTAAGCATGGCACTGCACTAAGTGACGCGGTCCGTTTTTTGATCCTCGGTCAAGTTATGTGGGATCCACCGCGAGCACAGCTTTCTCACACCCAAATGTTTGTGTAGGATTGATTGTATTTGACTCATGCCTATTTCTAAGGATGCGCGAATTTCATGGTAGGTCACATGCCTGTCTGTTTCAATCATACGGCGCACAGCATCGATGTTTTTGTTGGTCACAGCGGTGGACGGCCGACCATCGCGAGATTCGTCACTGAGATTGATACGACCACGCTTGAATTCTGCAAACCAGCTATAAACAGTCGTCTTGCATGGAGCTTCATCGCCAAAAGCTGTTTCAAGCCGAGCGATGCTCTGTTGAGCCGTCAAATTACACTTAAAATCGTAGAAAATCATACTACGAAAATTTTCCCGAGTTAAATCCATGTTGATGCAGACACAATTTTTTAAATGGCGCCACAAGGTAAAAACAAAAGACAGTCAGATGAAACAAACTGTATTCTACAGCCAAAGAGTTCTATTTTCAAATGTTGTAATAATTTTTTATGTAAGTGGCCAGTTCCGGAAACTTTTAGTGTAACCTATGTATATGAGTACAAAGACAGGTATAATATTTCTACAATTTGTGGTCAATAGTAGCCTGTATGAAGGAGTTACAGTTCCCTATTCCCATTGAATGAAGATGGGATTGTCCAAATTCTATTCTACACGCAGTATATTTCTTTTTTTAGTCGGGGCTGTATATATCCGTCTGATGTTAAACTGCCATATCCCTTAGTCGCCTTGTACGACATCGCATGAGAAGAGATGGAGTGCTCCAAATTCTACTCTGCCGGACACCACGAAAACGAAATATCTACTTTAGTCACTAGGAATAGTATGTTCTACTAATATCTTTTAGAAGAAGAAAGAAAGAAAGAAAATACATTTTATTTTTGGTGCAACACAAACATACTTAAAACGAAACGGTGATATTTATTATATTGCCTATTTAGTGCTTGTATTAGGCACATTTAGGTTACAATAAGAATGGGATTTTTTAATTATACTAATAATAATCTGAGGAGGTAGGACACGGCGGTATATCCGCCCGATTGAGCAGTCCGACTGGGGAAGTACCTCCGCCCTATAGAATACCGCGGTTATAATAACTTCGTGTTGTGTTCTCAGCGGTGAGTAGGGTAGCCAGAGCTCACTGGAGAATTTGTGCCGTCAGTGGGAAGACTAAAGGCCTGTCCTGATTTGTCTTCTACTGACGGCACAGAAACTCTGTACTTACAGGGTTGGCAGCGCGACTGTGACTCCTCTGGTGTTACAGACGTCCATAGGCCACGGTAACTACTTTCCATCAGGTGGGCCGTGTGCTTGTCAGCCAACTAAGTGGTATAAAAAAAAATGCTTTTTAGTTGTTAACATTAGTTTCATTAATAAATAGATGTTCTACCCAAAAACATATTCACACCTAACATACTAGCTCATTATAGTATAAAAATCATATATGTAAAAATGTTGTCTCCATCTATGTCTTGTCCTACTGCTCACACTGCGTCGTAAAATGTTATTGCTTTTTGTACACTGCTTTGTAAAAAGAGTTAATAACACGAGTTATTACTTATGCTGTAAAAGGATCGATAATGTTTGTATGTTTTCTTATTAAATAAACTGTAGTAATGTTACGCTCACAACTTTGTAAAATCTATGCTCACAACAATCACACACTCATACAACACTGCCGTTCAAATCAATTCGGATGTAAATAGAAATAACCATCATGAAAAAATATTGGAATATTTTATAGGTTAAAAAACTTGTAATAATAGGTAATTTGATGAGATCATTACGGAATTCCAAAGGTAATTGCTAGTATAGGAGAGTATAGAATAGGTTAGGGATGCAACGCGTACTGGGTGTAATTGCCCGTTAACATTATAGGAAGTAGTTATGTTATGATTATGACCTTTGCATACGATCCTGGCGGGCGTCCTTCTTACATAATTCTTGCCGCACTGCATCAGCTTTTTAAATTACGTTTCACCTGCGGTCGTATCGATATTAATGCACGTTTTATGTGCATTTGTATCGATACTATGCGTTTTATTCGATAATGCTCTGAGGAAGCTCGTCACCAGCTCGTTAAAGAACCATCATGAGGTAAGACTTAGCATGATCAAGAATCTTGTAGTTTCTTGCGTTCGAGTTTGACACGCGCAATGGACTCAAAATTTTTATTCACGCAGAGCCTGTTAAGTCACCGGTTTCGGTTGTCATTGTCATATAATCATCTATGATAGTTAGTAGTAACGGGTAGCTGGAGTCCTACAAATCCAACAGCTAGTCTAACTACATCTCCAATGGGTTGTGGAGCTCAGATGGCAGCCAATCCCGCAGTTGACTGAAAGAAAGGACCCCAAACTCCAAGCTTCCGAGTTGAAAGCTTCAGATGCGACTGGGATTAACGCTAGGATAAAGAAATGTTACCTACTATTTACCCAGAATGACATCATAGTGTTATGTAATGAAACATGCATGTATTGTGATAAGCTCAGCGATAGCCACAATATTGATTCCCCATCCTGCCATGCTTGGGTACCACCACCAGTACACCATACTTTGAAATAAGTTAAGCTTTTGTATGGAAGGTAGGCGAAGGGCTCCCACAACCCAATCCCTTCCAGCTTCCCGAAGGGTCGTAAGGCGCATGACAAACTAGATCGAAATAAGTTTTTTCCACCGGCTATCCTTTTGACAATTTTTACTCTTTTGCCACTGGTGGATACGTAGTGAAAGTGAATTCTAGATATGTTAGGATGTCCGAATCTACTTAATTAGGTAGGTACTTATGCCAGTTTTAAACCTTACCTAATTGACAATGGAAAACATATTGCTCGTTATTGTAGTGTATTGATTGTCAAAATCTTTTTTTATAGGCTTGGATTCAGATGTCCTCAATATTTTGTAAAAACATATCGGCACAATATAGCTTCTCTTAAATTTATTCTGATGATTGTTGAGGTTACGCAAATTTCTGTAATTTCATCAAAACGTGAGAATTTCTACAACAGCTTGTTATCGGTGAAATCCAAGCTTAGAAGTAGTTTTGCCGGTTTTGGATAGGTCAGGATCGTGTTTGGGTAATTAGGATACATCTATCTTATTCCCTAAAACATTTTAATCAAAATCCATTATTCAATCATTCACATAAAAACTACATATAATTTCATACAGAAATACGGTTAAATATATTTTTCCTTAAATCTAACACTACATCCATAATTTGGTAGGTAGGTTTTATTTTTTTTTACATTTTCCACAATATGCAATAAATATATCTTATATAAATCTCGTACATAATACGTATTTGTATTTATCTATTGTTTCTGCTACACTGTAAATATTCTATTTGATTTGTATGATTATATTTATCAGGTATTCCGTTCTTGTAGGATATGGTTCGGCAAAAGATATTTTATTTTGTAGTATAAGTAGGTACCTCTAGGTATATAAGTTGCAAAAGGTAGATTTAACAATGTACTTACATTAAGACTTATAGATTTTAGACACAATTATATAACATAAAGCAATAAAATTACATTACCGATTATTTTAGCTATAGCCACGAATTCCTTAATCTTTGCATTGTATTTCAAAATTTCTACTCTAACAAAATATTTTAAACTAACGTTACATATTTAAATAACAGTAGAACTGTGGCCATAGTTAAATTACATAACATTAAGATTAAATAAATATTTCATTGACTAGATCAATTCACAGAATACGCATTTAATGCTAAATTGAAAAATAATAATTTAACACCTCCAAGATATCTTTTCGCATAAAATAAAACAAAGACCGAAGAATCTGCACATGGTAATAATTCAGAAGTATAATTTTTAGATTACAACATAATTTTTAAATTAGCAATAAGTATTCTTCATAAATATTTCTAACAATTTGTAACAATTAGGTTGACTAGCAAAATAAAATAAGTAAACGCAACTAATCCCAAACCTTTTAGATACTCTAACTCTCTAACAATTGACCATGTCTCCAACACTCCGATGAATAAGCTAAAATAAATGTTTTAACAAAATACCCCATATTTTGTGTCTATTACATTCTAAATTCATTAAATAGGCTCATTATGAAGTTTCTTCATGGAAATATGAAAAAGCTTTTAAAAAAATAAATGCCACAATTACGGCACCCCCTAAATGTTGACACGGAAATAGTCAAAATTTGTTTGAACTACTATACTACTGTCAACTGCAATTAACAAATAATTTAAAAATATGCGTCAAGCTAAAAAATAAAATAGATTGATCTATTGATCCAAGTCAAGAATTTTCCGTTTAATAAGTAAGATGTATTCTCACAGAGCAAATATTATTTGCGAGGTTTTCATCCAAATAATTTATAAGTGGTTTAAGTAACATCGAAACCAAATATTCCGTATTTTAAACATAGTGTTGCTGCATAGCGAAATTCTTAATTTGGAGCTAAATTACATTAATTCCACAATAAGTGAATACAATAATAATATACTTGTATTAGTGTAACATAAACTTATGGTTTTCTATCAGCGCGGTGCGTTCAGTTAGGCTTATCCTTGTTTTCAGTGTTGCCATCTTTGTCTTTATCCTTGTCTTTCTCCTTCTCCTTTTCTTTGTCCTTTTTCTCTTGCAGTTGTTGCAGATGGGCTGGTAAAGCTTTCAAAATGGCATGAACCTGTGAATGTAACAATGTTAATGATATTATTCAAGGTTCTATAGTTGTCAGATGTATATACATATTATAAAATGTGAGTTCCATCAATCTTCTTCTCCATCATACCTAACTACCATGTCTTTCCTAAGACGTATTACAAAAACGACCCTAAAGTGTTCATATATTTTACGAACGTAATCTTAAGCACTTATTAACTTAGCAAAATTAGGACTTTAGGACTTTTCTCCATCCGACAGTAACATACAGCATACAGCCCATGACTAAGATCCTGCTTGACGCCAATAGGCTTTACCCCTATTACATGAGACTGAAAATCATAATTGACGAATTGCGGGTGTTAATACACCTCTGCCTACTCCTTCGGAGATTTACAGGTATGAGTGTAGGTATGTATGAATTTTCATGTTACGGATAGTAGAACCGTGCCATTTTCAGACTAAATCGAACTATGCTCGGTTGAGGAAGTGCCTTTTTCTTTTCTCTTCTCATCCTTCTTTACATCAATGTTATCTTACTGGAATTATTAAGTCGTACAAAAACTTACCTCTTCAGCGACGGCCATAAGTACAAACTCGAACTGTTGCTTGGTAGCTACAGTACGCGGGCGCTGATCTCGGATATGCTCAAGAGTTGCCGCGATATCAATTTCCTTGGCACCTTTGGCCATTCGATTTAGAACCATGTCAATTAGGCAATAAGTACCGGTACGGCCGGCTCCATCACTGTAAACAAAGGATTTGTATACTTAAGTACCTGTTTGTCATAGCCACATGTGTCTTTATTACACGGGAATAAAATAACTAATTACAATGAAAACTCTACCTCACGTCCCATTACTTTTGTGTAGCGCACTCTACTTGCGTTTGTATCGATACTCATGCGTTTTTATCGACGATATAAATACTATCTACAAATAAATACGCGCTGTGGCCGTAGTCTGTACGTTAGTCATTTTGAACTTATGACTTTTCTTACGAAATCATAAGCAAAGATAGCGACAAACATCGGTATACTTGCATCAAACCCAAGTCTCTATTTCGGTAAGATACCGTTAAATGTTGTTAACTATAAGTAGAGACTTGGGAAGTAAGGTAAGTTTGCGTCGCTACGTAGTTAACAAGCGATTTCGGTAGCTATCTCCTGTACAGACTACGGCCCCTGATCGTTGTACGTTGTGTGCCAAAACTCTTTAAATCATAATTCGTGTCTGGTTCATGCATCAAGGACCGTATAGATAGGTAACTATAGAATACTTTTAGCTATTAAAGGATGTTATGATATTCTGTAACTTATGTACTTGAAATTAGTATATTTTGCATAGTTGACAGCTGTTCAGTTGCAATTTGCTGAACTAAGTTACTTTAGTACGTAAGTAGGCACATACTACTAGTTCTCAGTTTTTATTCTTTATTTAACAAGCAAATACCAATAGGCAGACAGAAAGTAAGTTATATTTACCTGCAGTGGACGACGATTGGACAAGACCTTCCTCGATACGACTTGTTCACTTTTCTGAAAGAAGAGATTTAAGTAATATTATAAAATTTAATCAATTTGCCATTTGAGATGACGAAGACCCAGTCAAAATGGAAAGTAGAGTACTTCTAAGATGTAGGAAATCGGATTTCGTGCTCCGAGGTCTGGTTGAGGGTCTGACAGACGTCCGTCTGTCTTCTTTTTTTTTTTTTTATACCACTTAGTTGGCAGACAAGCACACGGCCCACCTGATGGAAAGTGGTTACCGTGACCTATGGACGTCTGTAACACCTCTGTAACACCAGAGGAGTCACAGTCGCGCTGCCAACCCTATAAGTACAGAGTTTCTGTGCCGTCAGTAGAAGACACAATCAGGACAAGTCCTTAGTCTTCCCACTGACAGCACAAATTCTCCAGTGAGCTCTGGCTACCCTACTCACCGCTGGGAACACAACACGAAGTTATTATAGCCGCGGTTTTCTGTAGGGCGGAGGTACTACCCCAGTCGGACTGCTCAATCGGGCGGAAATACCGCCGTGTCCTACCTCCTCAGTAATTCGCAACGCTAGTTAAGGTTTACATATCATATATCTTCATTTTCACATCTATTTACTTATTCTTAGTATAGAAATGTTCTTATATTTGTTGACATGGTACTAACCTCCTGAACTCCAGAAGCGCCTTAGTCGATGAGGGCACACCATTCTCAGGCCAAGAGAGGAAGTGGAATTGGGTAACCGTGCGGGTCTCGCCTGTACGTTGGTTCTTCAGGTAGAAACTGCGGACCAGGTAATCGTCACACCATATGTGCTCGCTGACTAGATGCACCTGGAAAATTGCGTTCAAAATATAAAAGTAGCTGCTAGATTGACTGTAAGTTATTGAGGGTCAGAATCAACACTTGGTGTCATCTAGTATTCAGATCGAAGTGACATAAGTCATAGTAACAAGATTCACATATTAGATAACATCACTTTAAAAGGCTGCTCTAAAATCAGTAATTAGGTAACTTTCAGGGCGATGCTGTCACTTTGAAGCGGTAAGTAGGAATATATGTTAGTATTGTGAGTGCTACATAGTTCCTGTGAGCACAATTAAGGCTTCTTAGGCCATCGACTTTTAATGACGCTCATCGGCGTTAATGGGTAATACTTACAAAAGGAATTATATACAGACAAATTCTGTCAAACTCGGGCTGTTTCTGTGTCGATACCCACTTACCTCATAGATATGGTAAAGCTCAGATCCTTCTTCAGGCCAATAACGGTGGCAGAGCTGCTGCCCGTTCTCAGTAAGACGTGTCAACATCACCATCACGACGCTGCCTTGTTCCCACACCATCTGCCAGAAGTCTGGGGCGGTATGAGCCATAGGGCCACATGCTGCGATGTAAGCCGGATTGCGTGGATCATGGTCAGTCTGAAAATAGGACAGAACATAGCTATTATGTGCCTATTTAGGTAAGTCCATTCAATCAATTAGCTCACCGCAGTTCACTCATGGACATAGGTCTCTTCCATTGTGTGCCGTTTCGTCCGGTCCGCCTTCCATTAAATTATAAGAATAACGTTACTCGGCCCATCTGATGGGAAACCGTTACCGTGGCCTATGGACGTATGTAACACCATGGGTGTTACACTCGCTCTGCAGACCATGAAAAAACCTTCTAATGCCCCTCTTGAAGAATCCCATATTGTATGTGCTTGGGAAAACCGATGTCGATGACTTTCCCAAGAATATTACCTATTATACTATTTAGTCAACAAGCTTTCGGTGGCCTTCATAGTCTTCATCTTAGACTTAGCATCAGGTTATATCAACTTAGGAAACACACATATTAAAACCAAACTTACTAATAAAAAAAATACGTGAACTTACAATTGTAGAAGCGTTGATGAAATCAGAGCCGAGATGATTTGAAAGAGTGTTCAGGGTTACTCGTGAATGGTCATAGGGTAGTACTTCGGAGTATCGGTTTTTGCCAGTGTTGTCTGCTTTCGTAGCGGCCAAAGCAGCGCTGGGTTCGGCTTCATAGGCGCACAGAGCTCTCCATTCTTGTTCCAAACGATCTTTGTTACGTAGGTGATCTTCCATGTAAGCCTATGTAGAAATTGATAGACTACTTAGTAGCTGTTGTGACACGAGACTATAGAAGAGTAAGAGAATATAGAAAGTAAGTTCTCTGACATTTCACCTCAGTAAAAAATATCCTATTAATCAGTCGGCCAGCAATCTGAGTTTTAAACCCGTCTCGGGTTCTAATCCTCATTCATAAATTACCGCTATAAACTATCAATCAATCATCATTATCATCATCATCACGCTTCAATCAATCATCATCATCATGGAGACGTATTTGACTGATTGCATCCTAGGCGAACTCAGGGTCCATCTTCCGGCTCTTCCTCATTCGCACGACTAAACTAAACTAAAAAATTCTAAACTATCAATCAATTATCATTATCATCATCATCATCATCATCATCACGCCATCATCATCATGGAGACGTATTTTCCCGATTGCATCCTAGGCCAAGGTTAACTCAGGGTCCGTCTTCCGGCTCTTCCTCATTCGCACGACTAAACTAAACTAAAAATTCTAAACTATCAATCAATCCATTGGCCTATTGCAGTTCATTACTGGACATAGGCCTCTCCCACCCAGTGCGTTATTGCTCCCGATCCTCAGTCTTCCGCATCCAGTCTTTCCCAGTCACTATTTTGCGCATAATAAAAAATCCCACCTTTTACAGGTCATCAGTACGATATCTATTATTGCTATTATTTATTATCAACAAAACTGTAATAAGCAAAAATGTGAAACTTACCAAAACAATATGTCCGGTAGAAATGTCCATATTAGTTAGAGCTGGTTCTTCGCTCCTGTATAAGCATAAAAAATAATTGTATAGCAGTAGGTACGAGACTTCCTATTTCATATAGACCACTTCTTATAATACTTCAACACAGAGAAGGTACTGATGAATGATAAAGGCAAATGTATCCACTCGGACCACTGGACAAACATAAAGGTCCTCAATAAACAACATTTGATATCGAAAACAGTTTTCCGCTATCTGAAATTCAGTGGCTCAGAAATTATTATGTAGGTATGTGTATTAGGTACCTACATGTGTTTTACACAATCTTAAGAAGAAATAATTAAATTGGATCAAGAGTCACTAGATATATAATTAAAGAGAGAAGCATTCGGTCAGATCGTATGTGACCACGGAAGTTGCAATCGCCCGTTATCAAATACTTTTTGTCAGACGCCACGTACCATGTTGGCATCACGTAAAGTTATAGAATCACGTAAGTAAAGAATGATCTCATAGAGGCCACATGAATTCACGTAAGAATTTTCCTTTTTTAAATATGTGAATCATTAGTCATTTATTATTTACGGCTACCTAACAATCGTATTTTGTTTCATTAATCCCAAAATCAATACAGTCGTAGAATCTGGCAAAAGTACGAGAAACTACGACTGACAAAAACTGCATAAGCATATTTTAGTCCTATTATGTAGAATTTATTCAAAATGTCATCTAAAAAGCTATTTACATAGGTATCAACTGCGGCGATTAGAAATTTCTCTATATGAAAATGTTATAGGTACTGCGCTAGCTGGAAGCTTTTGACTCTACCCATGCAAATCTAACTCAGTCATCTAATAATATATGAGGATAAAGTTAATGATAAAATCACAAAACGGTTTTATATGATCGCCAAAGTACTAATGATTCTTGGAGTTGCAAGCGGAAATAGTCTCCGTTAATCAATTATCATGATTAAAGGATACATACCATGAAGAAGTGCTGGATCTAGTGGAAGGTGAATTGCCCTCAGGTTCTCGTGAAAGGGACGTGATGCGCTGCGGTGGTTCAGTAGGGTGCGGTGGAGCAGCGGCTGTCGTCTGCTGTCCCGACCATTTACCCGACATTCGAGCACGACATAGTTCCTGAGAATAGGTATAACATAAGTAAGATACAGTGATTTAAATTTAGAAAAACAGTGTAAACTAGACTTTCTGGCTTAAACAAGTCGGTACACCAGCGCATTAATGGATGAATTCCTGGTACAGACTTTTCTCCTATGATTAATCTCCTAGGGTTAGGTTCAGGTTTCGCTGCGTCTTTATTTAAGGAAACTAAATTATGCAGGAGTAGGAGAGTGGAGCCCGTTTGCATTTTGATTTGATTAGCGCTCGGATGACCATTGTTTTCAAATTTAATATCTTGTGATAACATGCGATCCTGCTTAATGATTATTTTTAATAAACGGAGCTATTTCGTCTAAAATATTCCCTAATAATAATGATCTTTTTTTCTTTTATTTTAGTTTAGGTGTCTTTATTTTAGATGATTTTCACTATGCAGGAGTATAGTGAAAGTGCACAACTAAGCAAAGTATATTATTTCGGTTCGAGTCCGACATAACCTCCTCCACCGGCTCTGGTGGGGAGGTATCCGTGGGGATTTTGCGCACGTAAAAAAAAAAAAAAAAAAGTATATTATATACTTAGTGGTGCAAAAGCATACGTACTTGATAATCAAGCCTAGCTTCAGCATCTATTTCAGCAGCAGACGATAGGCCCTGCATCTTCCTTCTGGCCCTCATGTCTTTTTTCAACAGTACGGCGAATACTGTAGCTCCAATGACCAATACCGACAAACTGCCAACCAGGGCAAGTATGACTGGCAGATCGAGGCCGAAATATGTCAAATCGGGATTATCTACGCGTTTACTTATAGGGGCACCTTTAATCTGTGAACATATTATAACATTTATTAGTATATTAGGATTCAAAGTCAAAGCCAAAATCAAAAATTATTTATTCTGTATAGACCATTATATCGGCACTTACAAAATGTCAACAAAAAAGGAACATGAATTTCAGTTTAGTAAATGGACCACTGGTTCGAAACGCGGCCCCGACCTGAGAAGACTCCGGCAAGAAACTCAGCGGGCATTTCTTTTTTTTGGTCTATTTACAAACATACACTAAGTCTACTTAATCTAAATACAAAAATTTACTTGAGTAGCATAGTTGAGCGAACACCTTATTTTCAAGCTTGTTTTTGATTACTTATTGCCTTTTTGACTACTTATTACTCTGTCGCATCTAGAAAGTCGTTTAGGAGAAATGTGTTAAAATCTATATTATTGTTACAATATTACGCACGACTTCGAAATCTAAATGAAAAATAATAGGTATGTTCATTTAATATTTCAGACTCTTAATATCAAGTATAGTCATAATTATTTAAGTCTTACCAAGCCGCCAACGCCAGTGGCTAGTATTTGCGCTCCAGTTTGACGAAAAACATCATCCTTGATGGCATCTGAAAACAAAAAGTACAAATTGCTCTTATAAATTAGAAAAACTGTAGAAGAAATATATACAATCACATATAATATAATATAATTCTATACAATGAAGTTAGAGATAACAAAAAAAAATACATAATATAATTGAGCGCTTTGTGGTATATAATCCTGTTGTAAATTAATTTCAATTTCAATTTAATCTTTATTTGCGGACACAGGTACAAATTGTTGGTACATTGGTTTAAAAGTTTGATCATTCCGCATTCCACCTAAAAGGCATGCAAATTTACAATATAAGCTTAAAAAATAAAATACTTTTTATAGGAGTAGCTACTGATTAATAACGCAATTAATTTCGAATTCAATAATGTTCAATGGTTTAAATATGTCAAATTTTTAAATTAAATAGTATGTAAGTTTAATTAGAGGTAATACAATATAGTCACTTTCATTACAATTTGCCATTCAAATATTCGTCAATAGTGTAGTACGCTTTCGTTATAAGTAAGTGTAATACATTTTTTTTAAAAGCAGTTGTATTTTCCACTTCTAAAATTTTTCGTGGTAATTTGTTGTACAAGAGAGGAGCCATGGAGAAAATACTTTTATCAAACAGCGCTGACCAATGCTGAGGCATACAAATTTTATGGCAGGCACGAGCACTGTTGTATGCAATGTAACGACTCAAATTTCCTTTCACAAAAGTTACAACTTCATATATATAGGTATACAGACAAGGTTGGTTTAGTATCTTCAACTGTATAAAGTGTAGTTTGCATGTGTCTGTCTGTTGTAATTTGCACACGGCTCTCAAACATCTTTTCTGTGCCTTAAATACATCTTCCTTGTCAGTAGCGTTGCCCCAGAACATGACCCCATATCGTAATATTGATGTCACGTGGGCGTGGTATGCTGTAATTACTGCATCTCGGTTAACTACTTTTGATATCATATAGAGCGCATACGAGAAACTATTTAGTTTTTTACATATCATGTTAATGTGCGTTTTCCAGTTTAAATTCGAGTCAATATGTAGTCCTAAAAATGTTGTATTACCTATGTCAATATTAGTATTATTTAAATGTCTTATATCCATGTCGCTTAAGTGATGTGAATTATTTCCGAATGTCATAATGTTTGTTTTGTCAAGATTAATTAAAAGATTATTTGATGTTAACCATTTGATAATTTTTCCATGTTACAGTTAATATTAAATTCTACATTTTTAATGATCTCTTGTCCTGAGTAAACTACGGTACTATCGTCCGCAAAAAGGATCATGGGATATCCTATTGACCGTGGGAAATCATTTATATATAATATAAACAGTAAAGGACCTAGTACGCTTCCTTGAGGTACACCGTTTGTTTATTATTAAGTTAAAGAGATGGTGGTAGGGTCAAGTTAAAGTGGTATGTGTTATGACTCACTAGAATAATTCATTTCAAAATTCAGATATTTACCATGTTGTATTGTTCGGAATTATTTCCCATTAACTTTAATATTGATTTGAGTGACCATGATAGTTTTTTTTTTTTTTTTTTGATGTTAAACTAACTTTTAAACTTTTATTCTAAGTAATCTATACAGAAATAATTTATAAATATTAAATACAATAAAAATAAAATAACTATTATACAACTTATAGCTAAGAACAATTAAAATGCGTCGTAGAATTCCTCCGCATCGCATGCCTCTTGTGGCAGCGTTCCCAGAAGACTGGCAGCATTGCCACGTTGTATGGCAATGCTTATTCTCTGACCTAAAAAGAGGCCAGCCTTCTGGTCACGAGAAGCGTCGACCATACGCTTCGCAATCTCACGGAAGAGGTTGCGAGCGCTCGGACCCCATGACCCCAAAGTCTCGACTCCAAACGGCACAAATTCATAATCTCCGATGAGATTGGAGTATTTGCGCCGCTTGAGAGCCTCTGCAGAAGCAGCAGCAGCTCCAGCACAACCAGCCGTGCTAGTTATATGGGTAGGAGCCATGGTATCAACGCATGTGGCGTCCCACACCAGAGTCCTACCCATCTTCCATGGCATTAACGACATGCCATCCGGTCTCTTGCCATCGTCACGCGCCAAACCAGACAAGAGCACGGCGGATTATGTCATTGAGGCTGGCGTGCCGTGGAATTCGCCCTGCGCTCCTGCAGCACGACAAACCATGGTGTCCGAGTCTGTCAACGGCTTCTCCACAACGGCATTGATGCGGAGAAACACACGGCACACCTAAACGGAGACAAGTTGCGATGCGGAAGGTAGTGTCATCTAACATAGTCCCTACGTTAGATGACGGAAGAGCTTGTAGCCAAAGACCCGATTCCCACACTCCAACCTCCAGTAAACGGGCACGCTCAGCAGCATTGGAACATGTATTTAGTAATTTTTTTCCAACTAAGCTGCAGAGCGGCCCGTCCCACTGACGCTGTGAGAAGAGGTTCCTTGGGAGATCGGTGTTTGGACATACAATTTTCCAAGCGTTCACTGCATCAGTCTTACACAATACTTCAGAATTAACTAGTGTAGGTGCAAGGATTTTCCTAGTTAATTCTTCGGTACTGTGGACTGAAGACAGGAACGCTGGTAAGCTGACATCTGAAATTTTGCGAATACCGAGCCCACCCAAGCGGTAGAGTCGCTTGTAGTAAAGCTCGGTCATCCAAGGCCACATTTAAAATTTTGGTGAGGGTATTTTCTATAATTTCGTCCATTTTTTTCAAAATTGTTAAATGTTTAAAAAATGGCGTTGATCGTAGGGCATGGGTGAATTTTGGAACGAATAGGCAATACCGAAGAATAGTGAAAGCCGAGTGTTTATTAATTTTGAGTAGGCGATCCGAAATGTCACTAAAATTTTGAATTTTTTCCTCTATAAATGAGGTATTGGACTTGGGATATAAATGAGGTATTGACTGAGGATTGGGGACCCGAGGAGACGTAAAGAGTCTTTTTCTAAAATTTTGATGGTGGGAGCTATGGAATTGAATTTAGAGATAGTAGAAATTTTGTCCGAAACGTCGTTTAAAAAAATCTCGCATTTGCTGTCATTTAGTTCTAAACCAATTAATCTAAATTCATTTTTAATAAATGCCAAATCTTGTAAAACTGTCTCCACATCTCCCCCTAGAGTCCCATCGTCTAGGTACCATACATTAAATTTAGAATTTAACCGCCGTGATAGTTTAAATATCATTTGATAATGCTTACCAACACGCTTAGCCACTTCAGCCGCGCTATACCCTTTGCTGTTGTTTTCAACTTTAAATGTAACTTCGGTTAAATTAACGCTGAAACAAGTGTCAAAATCTTAATAAGTCTTACTAGTAATAGGAGTTAGTAGTAAAAAATTAGTAAAAATAGGTCAAAGCTAAGTAAAATTGAATAAAAATTACCGAGGGTGCGTAAAAGTATTTTTCTCCAAACCGAGCATTTCTTCCAGGGATGAAATTAATGACGTACCTGTCACCCAGTTATTTAGGTACCTGAGGCAAACCAATAATGAAGTTAGTTTTCATACTGTGTAGCAGATAAAGTTTAAAAATTAAATAGCAAGAAATCAAACGTGGTAATCAAGTACCAAAAAAAGTATGGTTTCTGGACATTTTGCTAATGTGAAAAAAGTACTTATTATGTATTCAAAAATCGAATACATAAAAGTACACTCTTTTTTATATCATAATATCATAGTATAAAAAATCAGTCTAGCTACATGTGTATTAGCCATTGTGTTAAAAAAATATTTCTATTTGAAAATTCCTCAGGGATGTGAAGTTTCCGAAACTCTAATAATAATTATAACAATTACGTAGATAAAAATCTCAAGGACATTCATAATTAATTTGATTCAAACACTTTTCGTTCATCTGTTTATAGTATACAGGTGTATTGTATTACACGCTAAGACCAAAATTTTCACTCAATTTTCCATTTCAGTCCTATTACTTTTAATTAATGGGGACAAGCGGATTTTATAGTAGATAGGTACTTAAGTACTTCGCAAACTGTGCAAGTGAGCGTAAATATTTGAGATGTTTTTAGCTCTAATTCGATTTCAAATAGGTAGTACAGTTGAAATAGTTCAAAACGGACCCCCAGCTTCTAGTTGAAAACTCAAGATAAAACTAAGAACTGCTAAGTTCGTAATAAATCAAATTCCAAATTTGCAAGGAACATCCTATCTGAGTTAGAGCAGGGGTATATTAGTGAGTTTAGCTAAACATTTCCTAACAGGTTTATAGGTGAAGTATGTCTAAAACTTAAAACTTTGACATAGGTAAAGGAATTTATAAATTTCTAACATAATCACTTCATAGATAATATTAACTCTATAAATCAGGAAATATTTAGCTAACATCAATACTTTTTCTTCATAAAAGTCGAACGCTGTGTGATTTTTTATAGAATCGTTCAGTTCCTGTTTTGTACCAAATGACAATGCCCCTAAACATATATAACTTATTTACTTTAAATCTACATTCGTAATATATGTCTTTTTGTTCTCGTTCACAATAATAAATATATAAAACCTATTTATTGTTATAATGTACGTGAAGTTGTTTTTAAACCTGCTAATGATTCTTGTTATTAAATTGAAGGCTCATGTGTTTCAAATGACAAGTTAACAAAATGTTTGTTTTAGTAGATATGCATAATATAATAGAGTTCTTACTTAAAATTCCTCTTATCGCTATTACTGCCACCAGTTTTTTAGCCTAGTCTATCAAATTAAATTATTAAAATAAAAATATCATACGGTAGCATTAGGTAGGTACTTATTTTTCGAATGGCTTTTAAATTTTAACAAACTATCAATACTAATACAAAAATACTTAATAAAAATAGTGCAAAAGTAGTATCTTACACAATTAATACAATCTATTGCGTCCCGGAATATCTACCGTATGTTGTCTTTACAAACATTAACGTGAAGTAAATTTTATGAAATGAATAAACCTCACCCATTATTAATAGTCACGTACGCAAATGAAGGGTCAATGTTACGATTGAAACCAGCTGACATATCTTTGTGTGCCGTGGAAGCTCCATGCACTGGAATACAAAATCACATAAATGTTGTCAATCCCCATTAAATAGAAGTTGTCTTAAACAACACCCATAGAACTCGACATGCAAAGTTTTGAATTTAGTGAATAGATAATTTGTGTCAATAACATATTGCGAAGAGGACGGGTAGCAAATAATAAAATAAAAATGTCATATAAAAACTATTTTGCTTATTGTCACAAGCATAATTCTTATTATATTGAATATCGAAGAGAAGCGCATAAAATGAAATATGTAACTAATGTAAATACGTGGAAAGTTATACAGTTAAACGTTTATCACATTGAACCCCACAGAACGAATGACTAATGAAAATAACTCAAAATATAAACACATCCATACAAATTAAACAAAACATTTAGACATTACCACACATAGGCAACACGTTTTATACAGAGGACTATTACAGCCCATGCTGTGTTTCACAAAAAATTAAAATGTGCTGAATTAGGGAAACACATAGTGCAGTGTTCTAAACAAGACGTGGAAGTGCGATTAGAAAATATAAATACATTAATTCCAGATGCAGCATTAGCCTCTTGCCTGATATTGTTTGAGGAAACATCAATAATCTACACAGTTATTCAGGCCGTGACACTAACCTGTCACTGATTTATTGTTGTATAAATTCTTTAACAGTGCTATGTCTGGGCGTGGCCCAGGCTTTTTAACATCGTCTCTTTCCCTACGTTTAAAGCCCCATTCGCTATTAAGCAAATCTTGAATGTCTTCGGGATAAAATTTGGAATTTTCACCTGAAACATGGTTGGTATTTGTAACACCCTCATTATGGTGTTCATTTATATTTTGGGTTGAAGTTTTTGATAGTTTGAAACCTATTTAAAATAAAATGGGTCAAAAATAATATAACACATTAGTTAACTGAAGAGTAAACTGAGGGAAGCAATTAAAATATCAGTAGGTATATTAACACTTCAACAAAATGAGTGAAAACCTTGCTTTTGTACCTACAATGCAAACGAAGCGAGAAGCAACAGAAATTGCCTTCTTTACATGGAGATTACGCTATTTCAACAAACTATGATCATGCAATGGACTCACCAAGCAAATCTTCTGGCCTGAGTGGACCTCCTTCTGCGTAGAACGCGTCTTGCTGCTTTGTTTTAGGATCAATCCTATCACGCCAATAGTTCATGTAATATGCCATTTGTTGTTTTGATTTAGGATCTAATGCCGCAGAATTATCTGCAGCATAAAATAGATAGATAATCCTCAAATATGTATCTACGATACCTATATAATTTAATAAACCTTCAGTTAACTTACCTTTCAGGTGGTAAGGATCAAGTTCACCACTGCCATCATCGATACCGCTATCTTCAACACCATCCTCATCCATATACACCCTTGGTTCAGTTATTTCGCTAGGGTTTTCATATTCAAAAGGAAATTGCTTCTCCGCAAAACTTTGTATGTAATTTTTATATGCGTTTGAACGAATTTCTTCATCCAAGGGAGATAGTCTGTTACTCGTGATGTATTCGGCTGTAAACGGTGGAGCTTTAAGTTTGAATTTTCGGGAATGTGCTCCTACTCGCTCTTCATCAGTGAGAGGCATATTAGGCTCATTCTCTCCGGATCCAAAAGATTTTTTCTCTTTGTCAATAATAACATTAGGCATTGGTTCATTGTCCACCATTTTCGCTGTTTGTTCAGCTTGAATTCTCTCTCTGAATCCAGAAAAAGGCATTATAACTGGAGATTCTTCATTTTCACCTGATAATATAAGATCGCGTAATTTGTCGCTCGGGGTTTCTTCATCTGTGGGTAAGTCGTCGTCTGCAATAATGGGTAAATGGAAATAAAACATAAATTATATTATAATTTAATAATAAATAACATCAATATCATATTAAGTAAGAGGTAAGTAAGTACATCCTCGGTTTTCCTACCTTTGGGCACATATGGGGTCGGGTCATCGTCTGGTGTTAACGGTGGATTATAAACTTCATTTGCAAAGTCTGAGATAGGTGAGTTTGGTGTGAATCGAACATATGCCTGTTCAACCGGTTCAGTCTGAAACATTTTTTATTATTAGGCGCAAACTGGTTTTACCAAATCAGTATTATTTTGGCAAATCTCCTTACTTCTGAATTTTCTTCAGCATCTTCGACAGACTCAACATCCAATTTAGGATCAGCAAAATGCTCGCAGATTTTGGTATTAACAGTAGCTGGATCACTAGAACGGTTAAACAAACATAAAATGTGTTATTGATTTAATCCATTGATCAGCTTGGTGCAAGACCATCCGTTGCGATTTACTTTGTCGTACTCCACTATCGCATAATTAAGATATTTCCATTCCATTTTTAAAAAATAAATCAAAGCCATATAAGCGTCACTCACAGACTTTGTCGTAGTGTGTACAACATCGCTTGAAGAACGCACTGCGTGTACGCATGCTCCCAGCGGTAGCCGCGGGAGGCCAGCCTCTGTAGCTCCCCTTCGAACCATTGGAGCTGTTCCGAGTTCATGTCATATCTGGATAGATATAAAAAAATGTGAAATATAAAATAGGTACAACTGAAATAATTCAAATAAATTCATTGTAACGCCTGCCTTACGAAGTGGTGGTAACTAAAATTGAGAAGGATCAATATCAGCCTAAGTTTTGGATTAACACTGTTATTCAGTTTAGGTACATAAAATATTCTATTATAATATACAATTACTTACAAATTAATATAAAACTATGCTAACTTTTTGGATTAGAACCACTATGTTGTTCGATAGTTGTCAATCTTGTGAAACCGAAAATAAATTAGACGTAAAATATACTGAAATACTTACTGATGAAGTGCCCCATCCTCTGCTTCTTCTTCGAATATCGGTATACATCTACCGAATGCAAAATCTGAAAATACATAATATTAAATGTAGAATTCAAGGTTTTCCTTCGTGTACACACACAAAATATAAAGTATACCTACAAAATACGACATAACAAATCTAAAACTTTAATAAATCTTTGCTATAGGTAGGTAATATATGCTCAATAAATGAATACTCCGCTAGCAAGTGAGAAGTTAGCTAAGTTTGTTTTGTAAAGTTTTCTCATTATAAGTTCCAAACTTATTGAACTTACCATCATAACACCATTCGATCCCCTCCACGCATAATGATGCGCTAAATAAGCAACCTGGGAAACAAACAGTCTTGTTAAATATATGTAGTTATATAGATCGTTACATCACTGGTAGGTACTGGGTTTTTGAGAGGTACAGTTGGTTGCAGAAGTTTGTATACTGTTTATTCGTACACAGTTAGAAGGAAAGAAAAAAAGAAGTGCATTTTTTATAGTTAATATATTATGTAGTACATTGGCGATTACCAGTGTATTAGTTACTTACTAGATTCCACAATTTCTTTTTCACTTCATACAATTTCAGTTTCATATTGTATACGGACTTCTGCAGCCCGCTGTAGCTACTATGTTTTCCCTGGGCATGGTCGGTTTAAAACTTTCACTTAGATTTATAATCCAAGCGTGGCTTAACCGCCTGAACTAAATCCTATCCTGTCGACCCATTAAAGGGTCTGCTGGTAATTAGTACCTACTCACTAATGTTTAGTTTTGGGATTATAGGGACAGACGGTTTACAAGGTTGGAGGTCGTTGTTGGACTTAGAAAAGCTTTTTCATGTTACCTATCTACGTAAAAATATACATGTTTAGGTAAATACTACATCTTAACTGCTTTAAGTGATTACTAATGTATAACTTTAGAATCGATATTTTTTAATTGTTAGTTGTATGAAATTTTTAGAGGGGTTAAAGGGCATAGTCGTTGATTTGGTCCTAGACAAACGCATAGACCACCGACTAGTGCCAACCACCACTACGGTGGCAAGCCTGGGGGCGGCAGATGGGAATAAAGGCTCGATTCTATTAAAGTAAAACCACATTTTAAACTTTATTTCTATTCAACATAAAGTTCAAAATTAAATGAAAAGATTTTCATTACTTTTTCATTTACTCTGCAAAAAGCCTTTTCATTTTGGACTTTAACAGCATTGCTTTAAAGTCTACAATTAAATGGGTTTTTAGCTGTGTCCATGGCCTGACAGTGGTTTTACTTTAGCAGAATCGAGGCCCAGATTAAATATTATCAAGTTTTGCAGTGACATGTGCAATAAATGTCTTGACATGTGGCTTCGGCTGGGCTCTAGTAACAAGAAGGCTTAGCATTTCAATGTTCTCGACACAATCATATAGATTATGCTCACCTATGTTTCCATCGGCATGCGAGGGCGCCAGCGTGCAGAACAGCGCCAGCGCCCACAAAGCCTGTCGCACTGACAGTCGGAACATCACATCTGGAATAAGAAAACAAACAAATGTTAGACACCTAACCTAGTATTAAATGTCACCCGAGGGGAGGGCCAGATCGCGAGAGATGGCCCTGGGTCGGCCGGGGTGTGAGGGATATGCCTGTCAACCTCACCTTCGGCAACCAAAACGACCCACAGGCGGCGTGCGTTTTAGTCGGTTCGTGTCCGACATAACCTCTTCAACCGGCTCCGGTGGGGAGGTATTTGTGGGGATTTTGCGCACGTTAAAACAAAAAGAACCTAATATTAAATGTGTTCTCTTCCCGACCTGAATGTGCCCCAAACAGAGAGAGGGAGAGAAAACATATCTCACTTAAGCTGCAGCAACCTTTTAGACTATCCATGACCACAATCTATAATACCAAAATGTATAATTGGTACAAAGAAGACTTATTAAGCGAACTCTTACATTTCACTAGCTAAAACTGGTGGCACAATCTGTAGAGAAACCATGACAGTAAGTATACTCAAAGACAAATCAATTAAAACAGTCATGAGAAAAAGATTTTTTTCTTTAATATATTAATTTACTAGCTTTTGTCTGCGTCTCCACCCGCGTGGTAAACATAGCCTTTCTCCTTACCCAAGGACTAATCTTCGTCTGTACCAAATTTCATTAAAATTGGTTTAGTGGTTTTGGCGTGAAAGCGTAACATACAGACAGAACTACTTTCGCATTTATAATATTAGTATGGATATATGATATCAATGTGGATGCTAATATACCTCTGCCTAACCATCTGGGGATATCACCATCAAAATATTTAATACGAGTTGGGGTAGAGAATGTTGAAGGAAAATTTCCGAACTAAACGCGGATGCAGTCACGGACAACAGCTATATCATAATTATAATAATTCAGATCCTTTATAAATAATATTTATGTCATGTTTATTTGAAAATCCCACAAAGAAAATATAAATTGCGTGACGTGCGTCATGTGGGGGTGGACAGACAAAGCCTCGAATAGAACCGTTATAAAACAAGGCAGAATAACAAAAAGATAATACCGAGCACACCTACATACGAACAGTAATTTTGGGAGACAAGATATTTACTTTTATTTATTTATTTATTTATTATAATCATTGCAAATATGGGTTACATATAGTTGTTATAGGTAGCAGGTAGGTTTCACCATATTTTACCATAGTAGGCATGCAATTTTACAAGCTAAATTGGGAAGTGAATTAATTAATATGTTATATTCATGCTTAGAAAATTCAAATTATTAGAGTATCATAACATTATTTTGTCATTTTTATAGATTCTAGGATATAAATCAAAATGTCATATTAGTATTTTAGTACACATACTTAAAAATTTAAAATTAATTAACATTTATTATTTTACTACACATCTACTGTTTTGTCATTTAAATAATCATTTACCGTATAATAACATTTGCTTAACAAAATATTCTTAATTACTTTCTTATATATGTTAAGTTCCCCAATCTCCATAATTCTTTTCGGTAATTTGTTGTAAATTCGTGGAGTCATACATAAAAAACTACTATTCATTAAACCAGTCCTGTTTGATGGTAAGCTTAAAGTTAATTTTTTCCTCTTACTGTTTAATGTTGTAAACAAATGCACATTTTTACGGACAAAGAGTAGGACTTCCAGAATGTAAATACATGGCAGTGTTAATACCTTTAGCTGTGAGAAGTGGGGTTTACAACTGTCCGTCGGTTTTAAATGGCATATCGACCTAATACACCTCTTCTGTGCCACAAATGCTGCTTCATTGTCAGTAGAATTGCCCCAAAACATGATACCATACCTCAAGAGAGGTGCAACATAACCATGATATGCTGTCAGAACGGCTGATTGACTGGCAGATTTCCTCAGCATGTAAAGCGCATATGAAAACGATGCTACTTTTTTGCATAATATTTCTATATGGTTTTTCCAACGTAGGTTATTATCAATATTGAGGCCCAAAAACTTCGATGTCTCTACCTCTGTAATTTTTTTATTTAAGTACTGAATGTCAATATTTGTTATTTTGTTAACTCTATTTCTAAATGTCATCAAATTTGTTTTGTCAATATTAATATTTAAATTATTTAATGTCAACCAATTTATTGTATTATTTAATGTCATCTTTACTTCTTCTTCTAGCTGCCCTTTATTATGACCAGTAAACACAATTGTACTGTCATCAGCAAATAAAACTGTATCGTATTGAGTTATTTTAGGTAGGTCATTTATATAAATTATGAACAGTAGTGGCCCAAGCACACTACCTTGCGGAACACCAAGAGTGACATTTCTACACGTTGACTTGTATTCAATAACTTTTTTTGATGTGTAGCAAAACCTTGTGATTTGTGTTACTTGGGTTCGGTTGCTCAGATATGACCTTATTAAATCGTAAGTATTCCCTCTGACTCCATAGGCATATAGTTTTTTTAACAATATTTTATGGTCAACACAGTCAAAGGCCTTTGTTAAATCCATAAACAATGCACACACCTGGTTTCCCTTATCTAGGCCAGTCAATACCGTGGACAAAAAGCTATATATTGCCATATCGATGGATTTATTTCTCCGAAAGCCTACTTGCTCAGTACAAAATAGATTATTATTTTCAAAGTAATTGTAGATACAGTTATGTATCACCTTCTCAAAAATTTTGGAAATAACTGGTACAAGTGCTATTGGTCTGTAGTTGCGCATATCGTTTTTATCATTTTTCTTATATAATGGTTTGATAATAGTTAATTTTAACTGTTCAGGAAAGATACTATTTGTAATGCATAAATTGATTATGTGGCTCAGTACATGAGACAATGCAACAGAAACTAGTTTTATTATTTTGGTTGATATATCGTCGTACCCAGTACTATTTGTGTTTTTCAGACTCTGTATAATTTTGTATATATCATCCGGTACGGTGGGGGCCATGAATATAGAGTTCAACTCGTAGGGCATCGATACTTTGTGGTCAACAGATAAACTTTGGTGCATTGTATCTGTGAAAAATGTATTAAAATGATTAGCAATTTGTGAAGGTTCCTGGATTATGTTACCATCTACTTTTATGTGATGGATATGATCATTGGGTACGTTAATTTCATTACCGCGAATTACAGCCCAGGTGGCTTTAGATTTATTAGGAGCAGTTTGAATGAAGTTATCATTTTGCGATTTTTGTGTTAACCTAATGATGCGATTTAGTCTTGACGATAGCGCTTTGTAGCTATTTCTTGATCTTTCTGTGCGTTTTTTTCTGTATTCCCACAGAAGTTGGCGTTTCCGTTTACAGCAGACTCTTATACCTTTTGACAACCATTTAGGACGAAAAGTTTTGGAATGTTTGACTTGTATAACAGGGAAACAGAGATCATATAATAATTTAAAATCATCATAAAAGCTAGTGAATGCTTGACTAGGATCATTGGACATGAAAACATCACTAAAACTTAAACAATTAATGTATTCTTTAAATCTCATTTGATTTTCTTTACTATAATCTCGCACGTCAATATACCAGGTTTCAAGAGTGCTGTATGATTTTACTGGACATAACAGTAACTGTGCTGTGTGATCTGATAATTCTAAATCGATGACGTCAGCCCTACATCCACGTATATTAAATAAAATATTATCTAAGCATCTTCCGCTTGATAGCCGTGTGGGTTCACTAATGCCCAGTTTCATATTGTAACTATACAGCATTTGCTTAAATTGAGTCGATACATCATTATTATCAAGTGTATTTATATTAAAGTCACCACAAATCACTACTTTTGCTTTATTATAACAAAATTTACGGAGTATCAAATTAAAGTTGGTAAAAAACAAACTTATATCTTCTGCTCTGGACCTTGGAGGTCTATAAATACATACAATAAGAATATTGTGCTCTGTTAAGAAGACTCCTGAACACTCTATGATTTTCTCTGATGAGTAATCATTTAACTTGATCAAAGGACTGAATTTTACCGTATTTCTAATGAAAATACAAGAACCACCTCGTCTGTTTTTCCTACAGCAGATTGCGCCAAGTTTATAGTTTACCAATCTTATTAACCCTTGGTCAGAAGCTATCATATTGTGTTCAGTAATACATAAAACGTCTATGACATTTCCTATATCAGCCTCAAGAGAATTTAGGTGGACTACCAGGGAATTAGATTTGGACGCTAAGCCATCCAAATTTTGGTGAAAAATATAAATTTTATTACGAACGAAAAAAATTGTTTACCTTTTTCGGGGTTGATTCGTTATTCATAGAATCGATAATCGGATCTGTTTGAGTGCCTTGTTCTCTTAAGATATTTGTATCATGCCCTGGTTTGTCAGTATTATTACTAATGTGTAACTTGTATTGTATTTTATAGTCAATGTGAAGAATTTCTTTGAGGAAAAATTGACATTTATGAAGCACAAAAGAACCATATTTAGGTAAAAACTCAGAGTAATTCATGTCAATGTATACACAATCGAAGTTGGAACATAAAAATCTTAATTCATAATTTAATTTTCTTTCGTTAAGATAGTCATTATATGGTACTTCTGAAACCAAAATATTAGTATTACACGAATTATTTGCAAGGAACTGTCTTAGATGAAATAGTAAATCATTCGGATGTTTATCGTTAATTCCACCCAATACAATGACAAAGTCAGTTTTGCTTAAAGTACTAATCTCTTCCTTAGCGGATAACACGTGTTGTAGTCGAGCCCCGGATTTCCAGTATACTTTAATCATAAACTTTTCACCAACAAGTTTTTGGAGGACACTTCGGATTCTGTACCCTTGTTGGTCTGCTAAAATTATTATTTTCCTTTTCTTAATTTCATTCGCCTTTCTTACTGGTGATGTTGTTTGCGAACATTGGTCATCAATTTTTGATGTGAGTGTGTGTGTACTTTTTAATTCTTGGTTATCATTATAAATGCTTGTGTGTCGATTGAAGGATTTCGGCTTCGTTTTTTTCTGCGATTTAGGAGTCACGTTAATTCTAGTTGGGGTTGAACAAATTTTCTTGTATGTTCCATTTAATTTTTCTGAAATTTGTAACTCGGCTTTGAGGCGGCTATTTTCGATATTCAAGTTTTCTATCTCGGCATGAGCACCGATTAATTCATTCTTCAGTAATCTTATTTGTTCTTGGAGTTCATTGTAATATTCCAAATCAATATGAGAAATTTCATTGGGTATACTCCTGATGGTCGCATTTAATTGCTCATTACTGTCACTCGTCACATCAACAATATTATTTTCAAATGAATTTGCTCTAACTAGCTTACGATAGGTTACATTTTCCGTTTCGGAATCCATTATTTGGTAGATTTAAATTTTTATTATTTCCTACTAATTTGGTAGAAAAAATCTCAAAAGACTTGGTCTCAAACCATAGCTATGTTTAAAGTCACTTATTTAGTTGTGTGACTGGAACGCGATTTAGTACTTTTGTGTTGGTAGTATTGTATTGTTTACCTTTTTAAACGGTTACATTTAAGTTGTATGTAGGTACCTACTTAGTAGATATTCACAACGCAATAAAATTATAATTGCATGATGGCGATGATAATATTAGAACACTATTGGTAAATCTATTTCTTATTGTTCGTTTGTTGCTTCACTGTTACTTTACTGTACTGTACTTTCAGACTGTTAGGGTTAGCTGTCGTCATACATGTCGGCGCGTTGATAAAAGAAATGGTAAGATAAATTAAGTGCTCGATTTATACAAATCTATATTATACAAATCGATGTCCTTTATGTAGTGAGTGTATTGTCATACTGTCATTGCTCATGTATCGAGCTTCTACTATAACAATCTAAACAAAAGACGTATCCATCTATAAACAATGTGTCTAGTAAAAGCACTTTTAGTTGGTACAGATTATCACGTACACTGTAGAGTACCTACCTATATACGTACCTATACATAGAAGTAGTAGTCAGTACATAATAGTAGTAGTCCTTTATTAAAGTTAGTGTTGTTCTAAGTTTTGATTTGATTTGATAGTTTAAATACCCATATTATTTTCTTGTATAATAAATAATTTAACTGAGCTCATTAAACTAAGATTAGTAAAAGAGAGATGCAAGAAGCTGCGTCTGTTCTCATTTTATAATTTTTATTTATATTTAATCATCCATCCAACCAATAAAAGTAAATTATTTGACAATTAAAATTGATGACGTCACAATATTTATTTTGTGACGGCGAGCCAAGGTAATAACAGTTTTTGACAGCACTATCTTTGACTGTATTATCAATTCTATTCATTATAAATCATTTATACTTTTATTATAACGTCAGAACAGTAAGTTGTAAGAAATAACACGGTTTGACGTCATTCTGTACTATTGTCAAATAATAATTTGTTTACTAAGTACCTAAGTGCTGAGTAATTAATAGTACTTGCCCGGCCTATGTTGGTAAGTAGTGTTCTGTGTTTTGTGACCCGTTGAAAGACGAAGTTTTGTCCGAAGTTATAACTCAAACATAGAACGTAGGTTGCTTAAGTTAAAAATTAACATAAACCTTTATGATAGTTCAAAAGTGTTATGCTTATGACGGTTGGAGCGTATTTAGTTAGGTATAGCACATGGATATAATGGTTTTCTACCTTACCTGTTAAATATACCTGACGAAACCCTAATAACGGTCCCACCCTTATTAGGGTTTCGTACCAAATATGAAATAATTTTACTTATAATATCTACTCTAGCTGTCGTTAGAGACTCGTCTTGTCATCTTTTGTTTCCAAAATAATTACCCGACTACACCAGCAAGGTAATATGAAACGCGCGTATGTGTGTAGGTATGTAACTCTAACAAGTCTAACGACTAGACGGATTTCGATGAATGGGATCTCAAATGAAAGGTTATTTTTTTTTTATACCACTTAGTTGGCAGACAAGCACACGGCCCACCTGATGGAAAGTGGTTACCGTGACCTATGGACGTCTGTAACACCAGAGGAGTCACAGTCGCGCTGCCAACCCTGTAAGTACAGAGTTTCTGTGCCGTCAGTAGAAGACAAAGCAGGACAAGCCTTTAGTCTTCCCACTGACAGCACTAATTCTCCAGTGAGCTCTGGCTACCCTCCCGAGTGGCATAGGGTACATAAAATGTTAACAAAAACTATGCGGTGGATTTTTGATGTTAAAATGCGTGTTATCAAAAATTTTTTTTCGTACAAATTTATCGTAAAGGGTATCCAAATGAAGGGAATTAGAAGGAACTCTTTAATCATATCATAACTAAAAAGTTTGAAAAAACTATTACAAAATAAAAAACCCGACTGCTGTCTAAAATATACAAACGAGTTTGATAGCAGACGGTACCCACTAATTTTCTTTCGGTTTATGATTGGCAAAATGGGTGAATAACATTTGAAATAATGAAATAATTTAGATGTTACACGATTAATAGAAATAACAGGGACACTGATTTATTATAGTTAGCTAAGAACCATCGTGACACCAAATTAATTTCCAGTAGCCACCAATGGGCCAAAAACCTTCAGGTGAGCCGTGTGCTTACCTGCCACCTAAGTGGTATAACAAAATAAAGTTACCTACTACAAGAAATTTTTCATGTTAGTCACATACTAGACGCGCAATGCGAAAGCTAGACAGATGTAGGTGACCTAGATAACAAACCGTCACGTATTCTCCCATGTTGTACAAAACTTTTGACTAACTTAAGTTAGATACTTGACATTTGACACGAAGAACCACCAGGGTATTGTAATTGCTCAAAATATTGTCGATATTTGATGTTCTTCGGGGCTCTGGCTAACCACACCTGCAAATGCAAGTCAGTACCACAGTAGTCAGTACTACAGTCATTGATTGATGGACGAGATTTGGGGGTTAGACAGCAGTCGTTTCTGTAAAACCTAAGGTGAACTGTTCATGGAACAAAGTAGGACTATGCATCCCGGGTGTTCAGGGAACTAAGTGAGCAACCGGGGTTTTCGAAGATGATGAAGAGAATTAATTATAATGTATGTAGTTTGTCATCGAAGAATGCATTTTCAGGTAGTTATTTAGTTATTTTTCAGGTAGTATTAATTTCTTACATAAATACGTATGTAGTAATACTAATAATTGTACATACGAACAAATAAAACCGTTATTAGTTTGAACGATGAATAACTATTATACGGCATCTCGGTGGAACAGTATCTACCTATCCGCGGGGTATACCTATATAGGAAAAATAAAAGATTCAGTTACTTTCAGACTCTCGCTACAATCACGCTAATAGTTGTAAGATGTAGTGCCTACAAATAAAATTCAACGTAGTTTCGTTTCTATTATACCAGTAGGTTCGTACATGACACTAATCCATTCGAGATATAATATGTAGAAGGCATCTTTATTTTTATTAAATTCTACTTTAAAAGTAATTTTTTTCTCGGCAGTTCATTTTGAGGTTAATATTGAACACATTAAGTAATCTGAAGTTTATGCTTTAACAGATTAACGATATTTGATACAGTAAAACGTCTGACAGTTTGTTGTAGGTATCTGGTTTATGACTTGACAGGGAGGCCTATTCCATTATAAGCAAATCCACTAGGGTATTCAGTTATTAAGCTAATGAACTTGTTTCAATGGATTGGTTAACTAGCCAGTTATGGCGGGGTTTACCTAAATTTCACAGATTTTGTTATTCCTATAACTGAAAACTGAAATATTCCTGAGTATTTTGTTATATCTTATTCTATTACAACATCGGAGATTATGAATTTGTGCCGTTTGGAGTCGAGACTTTGGGGTCATGGGGTCCGAGCGCTCGCAACCTCTTCCGTGAGATTGCGAAGCGTATGGTCGACGCTTCTCGTGACCAGAAGGCTGGCCTCTTTTTAGGTCAGAGAATAAGCATTGCCATACAACGTGGCAATGCTGCCAGTCTTCTGGGAACGCTGCCACAAGAGGCATGCGATGCGGAGGAATTCTACGACGCATTTTAATTGTTCTTAGCTATAAGTTGTATAATAGTTATTTTATTTTTATTGTATTTAATATTTATAAATTATTTCTGTATAGATTACTTAGAATGAGAATAATTTTATTACAACATCTATATATTAAGTAGTAGGTACTAAAAGCGAGGGGGGTGTCGTCCGGAACCTCCACGCGGTATACCCAGGGTAACAGAGATGGCAGCGCCTCCCACCCTCCTTACTGGGGAGACGCTGCCAGTTACGGCAAATACCGGCGGGAACCGCACTGTAGAGTCTACCCGGGATCTTATGTCCACAACATTCAGTTTATGAAGTTGTTTTATAATCAACCACAGTAATCTTACCCACATCGGTATTTGCATTAGAGTCAGTCAATAGTTTTCTCTACTATTGAAAACACACTGCTGAATTAATAGCTCAGGGTTAGGTATGGTACTGAAGTATAGAACTGTCTCTATAATAATAATAATATAATCTATTATAATATATCCTTAGTTTTCAAAGGTAACATCTTCACCCTAGTACATCGATCCAATTACTAGGTTTCGTGTGTTTTACAACATCGTTACCCGTAACATTCGCTGTTCCCTTTATCTATATATATAAGAATCAATTGCCTTTCGTTAGTTTCGCTAAAACTCGAGAACGGCTGAACGGATTTATCTTATCTTGGTCTTGAAATGGTTTTAAAAGTGAGAAAAATTCGAATAATTGCCGGGAACTGACATCCACTAGTGTTATGACTAGACTAAGACTGGTGACTGAATATTATCTGTCAATATAAGACGTCTGTAACTATGTGTGTATTATATATTTCATAAGTGTATGTCTGTACGAATATAAGTCGTTTATAGGTATTTTATGTATTCTAGTATGTAAGTATTGTGTTTATTGTATATAGATATGGTGTGTATTGTATGTAGATCTAGTGTGTATTGTATTTGGATATAGTTTGTATTGTATGTAGACATTGTATGTAGTGTATATGTATTATTATTTCATCTGAGTAATTTTTATTAAGTAGTCTGTAAATTGATTTTTACACCATAAACCCACTTTTATTTCTATACACTCCTGTCCATCCAAAGGTTGCCTGGAAGAGATTGTTGTTTGCAATAAGGCCGCCCATTGTACATTTATTATATATAAAATCCATGTTCTTTTGTGTATTTTGGTGTACAATAAAGAATATTTATTATTATTATTATATACAAAGATTATGTTATCGGAAACTGCTTTGGACCGTAACAACGTTGGAGTGCCACTTGCATCTTGTACAACTCGGCTGTAATGCATGGTAGTTACATGATGATATCATAATAACGTAAATATTAAATATTCCACAACATTCTACACAACGCTATTTAGACCCATGATAAGCTTCAACTAGCTTGTGTTATGGAATTTAGAATGCGGATAGATATACTTAGTTACTTTTTTTTGTTAATACATACATATTGTAGATAGAAACACCCAGACCAATGCAAATATACATAATGATGCATACAAATATTTATACTGAGCGGGAATCGAACCCGCGCTTCCTGCGTAGTAATCGAACGTTCTACCGCAACACCACAGAGGCTGGCTAATATCTCTTATTATAAAAATGTGAACTCATATCTAAGGTAATAATTACATATTTGAGCTGTTTGGGGTCGAGACACTGGGATCATGGGGTCTAAGTGCCCGTCTTTTGTTTAGAGAAATTTCTAAACATTTAATTGACGCTACCCGTGACCCGAGGGCTGGTTTATTCCTTGCGCAAAGGATTGGTATTGTCATTCAACGTGGCAATGCCGCCAGCCTTCTGGCCACCCTCCCGGTTGACGTCGATGGGGAGGAATTCTTTGACGCATGAACCTGCAGGATTATTTAGGTATATTCAGTTTTTTTTTAAATACTTTAATTTAGATAACTTCCGTGTACATTATGTAAATATTAATATAAATTATTTCAATTTAATAAATTATATTCTCTTGCAAAAAAAAATAACTAAGGTACTATTACATTCATTTGGTTTAGATTTTTCAAATCAAGACAATAAACACTATTTTCAGTGATGTTTGCAGACACAACATTATTATGGTTGTTTGGTTTTAGTTATTTGACTATAGCTTGCGACAAAATCTCATATTCTCTCACTGTTGTGAATAAATTACCCAAGAAAAAATTTTTAAAATTTTTCAACTAAGCCCATTATACATTTTTCAACAGTCTTATAATATTTTTTTCAACACACTTGCTCATAAAGTGGCTCTAATTACACCGCAATTAGGCACATAATGGCACCTATAATCAAACTGTGACCTTTTCCTTCCTATAATTTCACAAGTGAGTTACCGATAGGTTTTTTAATTTTATTGCTTGAATTGCTTTCTGATCAAACTTTCCATACAAAAAAAATCGTGTTCTAAATAAATACAAATTGCAACTTAGTATTTAAATATATAATTTCAACTTTATGAAACCAATTTGATAAATAAAAATTTCACTCAAATATAACTTTGTTTTCTCTGTCAATTCCTCATTTTCTACGTTTCGAAAAAAAAAACCTTATTCTTTTAGTCTATAGTTTATGCGCGATGGGCACACATAGTAAAACTAATTAATTTTCCTGCTATTGCGAAAATAATTCCTTACTCGTTTTCACTGTTGAAATTATAGTTAATTATTAATTGAATTGTGTACAAGTCCTAGTTATGAAGAAAATGATTTATGCTGTTCACCGCCTGATATAGGATGTGAAGCCCTCAACGTTATGAAAAGTACCTAGTACTTGAAAACTACAAGGCTAAATATGTAATTTAGTTTTTTTTATATAACTTAAGTGGCAGACAAGCACATGGCCCACCTGATGGAAAGTGGTTACCATGACCTATGAAAGTGTGTAACAACAGTGGAGTCACATCCGTGCTGCCGACCCTGTAAGAACAGAGATTTTTATGCCGTCAGTGTAGAGGACAAAGCAGGACAAGCCTTTGGTCATCCCACTGACAGCACAAAAACTCTCCAGTGAGCTCTGGCTACCCTACTCACCGCCGGGAACACAACACGAACTTATTTTAACCGCGGTATTCTGTAGGGCAGAGGTACTTCCCCAGTCGGACTGCTCAATTGGGCGGAAATACCGCCGTGTCCTACCTCCTAAGTAATTTAGTATTATTTTTTTCGCAAGTGTGTTGAAAAATGTCGTAGGCTACACGTGTGTATTAATGATTACCGTTTTCGGCTCTCTTAAGACTGCCTTAGCGGTAATCACCAACATTACACACTCGTACCATAATATACTAATATCAACAAGAGTTCGTGTGACACCGTCTTTACGGTGACTATTTTACCTACTATTAATAGAAAATATCTAACAATATATAATGGAAGTTAATGCAAACTGGCATCGCTCGAGTTTGTAATTTAAATTTAATAAACTTTCCCGTGACCATAGGGCTGGCCTTAACCTCGCTCACAGAATTGGAATCGCCATTCAGCGTGGTAATGTACCTGTGGATATCGATAGGGAAGATTTTTTCGATGCCTACTTTTGCAATCTTCCTCTTTTTCCATATTCCATTTTTGTATATATTGTATAGTTAGCATAGTTTTGTATAAATTTTAAAAGTAATTGCATATATTTTTTCTGTATATTATAATAGCATATTTTATATACCTAAACTGAACAATTATAATGGAATAATAAATTTCCTAATGACATTGAATAAAGTAAACATGTTTGATAATACACTAAAAATAGAAATAAACTTTGAATTTTCTTTTATTATTAATAAAATATAACGCTGAACCATGGTGGGCGTAATTGCGCCTTGTACGTACGTGGGCGTTCTTTGTCGTCATACATGATATTCCAAGAAAGTTATATCCCCGGAATTTTCTTTTTCAGGATTCTTATTAATATATCTTAAAAGTGCTATATATAGACGGAAAATATTACTTTATAAAGTAAACGTAGATAGTCATCATCAACCTTTGCCCAATTTATCCTAGATTAAATCCTTCAGCAAAAGATTGGATTCTGATACAGCCTCTTCATCGCAAGCTGCGATTACGGTTAAGATAAAAGGGACAGACCGATAGGAAAATGAACCAAAAATAGACTCTTGATGTTTATCCTCATTCCAACGCTCGCAAAGTACAAACTTGATTTATTGTTTGTAAGTTTGTATAAGTAAAGAATAAATACGACTGGATAATTATTAAGTACCTATCCAATGAAAAGTTATGCAAGAGTTGCAAAAGTCAGAGAACGGAATGTTATTCTTTTTCTTGGTTTATTATAAAGTTAAATTCAAGTTCATAAGGTGCCTTTGCCCTCAATATTTTCATTAAAACTTAAATATAATGCAACTGTTCTGTTGCTGTATCTTATATAACAAAAAAGATCATAAGTTACAAAAAGATATACGTATGAATAAGATTTTTTTTAAATTATTTAGCAATCAAATAACGAATTATCAAATCGAAAACCTATATTTGCGTTGATTTCTGTTTATTCTTATGTACCTATATACCTACACATTTCTCATCTACGAAATTTGCCGACTTCTATAATGACTGCGAAATGTGTAGCGTGAAAGTGCTACGAGTTGTAGCACTCGTAGAAACACATTCGTAGCAGAGAAAGTGACGTAATTATGACCGTTATACCCTCAGGGACTGAAGTATTTTGGCAAAGTAAGATCACATTCCGTCATTTTATAGGATTTCCATTTGCTTATTGTTTGCCTTTTTCGTGGGGTTTAGTAAAGAATCCTATTAATATTTTAGATGTGGAAGTTTGTGAAGGTTTTTGGATGTTGGTTATACAATTACGTCCTAACGGATAAATGTATTTACTGAAATTAGTACAGAGGTAGATTAAAGTCTGGAACAAAATATACTTAGACTACTTTTTATTCTAGAAATGGAAACAAAATTACATGGGAGCGGAGCCGTGTCTCACTAATGGCCAGACATGAAATAATTAATCACTTTAACAGATTCCACGATTTGATCCCTCTTCACTTTTGTTTGACACAAACTTCATGTAATTTAGTTCGTAATTTCTTACAGTGACTTTGAAAAGGAGTTTAAGATATTAGAACAAATCTAAAACTTAGTTACTTAAGGTATAAGATAAGCTATTCCCAAAGCTCTTTTGAGATAAAACGATTTAATTGACAGCTTATTTTCACATAGAAAATGTACGAACAACTTCAAAGAAATTTCGGATCACAGAAATTTCCTTTGTATCTATCAATATCACTTACGCTAGATACCCTGGTTTGGTTTTTGGAAATATTGGTAGGAAGAGTGAGACTTAGAATGGTTTGCTTTGATTCGGAAAGTATAATTTCTACTTCGGGCTTAAAAGCCTGTATTTCTACAACTACTCTGGTCGTAGACGACTAAAATGTAGTCTTTTTTACGTGCGCGAAATCCCACGGATACCCCCCACCGATGCCGGTGGAAGAGGTTATGTTGGACTCGAACCGACCAAAACGCACGCCGCCTCTGAATCGTTTTTGGTTGCCGAAGGTGAGGTTGACAGGCATATCTCTCGCACCCCGGCCGACTCAGGGCCATATCTAACGATCTGGCCCTCTCCTCGAGTGTCCCCAACTCGTCCCCGGAGAAGGGGAGGCGCGGGAGGCGACCTCTGACGCCCAAGTTGCCTTCGTACGCGGGCAGCTTGGCTTGCGATCCTTCGTCGCTCCCGGTGCCGCTCCCGCCCCGCCTCCTTCTTCACGAGCATTACTTGCTCGCAGAAGGAGGCGCCGGCCGCCCACGCATCCGCGCAGCGGACCATCGCCGCGAGCAAGGTGGAGAGCGTGAGAACTTTCACTCCCAGGGCCGCCACCAGCACCCGTCTCGGCGTCTCCCACGCCGGACACTTGCGTCGCAGTGATGGCACCCGGACATTGGTTCTTTCTCCATCTAACGCAGATACTTCCCAAAGTACCCGTGCTCGGTGATCATCTGCGTCGGACGGTACGAATGGTAGCCATGTCAGCTAGCCACTCATCCAACTAAAGTGTAGTCTAAACTTTAGTCGCATGTTGGATCTCAATTACTAGACAGGCACGCTCTAGAGGGTTTCCTTGTGTCTAGCTAGAGCTAGCCTTTTGAACTAAAAAAGAAATTAAAAAGGAAAAAAAAACATTTCCATCAAGCTGAAAAAATCGAATCTGTTTTTTGTACCTACTATAATATTAGATTAGAATATGGTAGATCCGATGTTATTGTAAGTGTACCTACAATTGACAAGTATGGAAAGTGGTATATACGACAGTATACGTGTAGACATAAAAAAGTGAGATTTTCTTCGAAAGTGGTTGGATTCGACATAGGTATCTCCTGAGTTTATGATCTGCGAATTCTATCGAATTTGTCACTTTCAGTAAAATTGCAGTTAATATTGACTAAAAATATTATCGAATCTGGTTCTTTCGATGGAATTTGCAGATTCGATTCGGACAATAAATCATCGAAAGTGAAATATTTATTAAATACAAATTAAATACTTTATTTATGTGTAGTAAAAAAAGCCCACAAAATAGCTACTAAACAAGCGTATAACATTTACAACATCATTAGAATTTACCGTTGCAGGTTAAAATAAAACTTTAAGCTGCTCTTCTGAAAAGCAGCAGTCAATAGGTATATAAAAAAAGAACTTTTCGATCATACTGCTAGCATTTTAATATATTTTAGAATAAGTATATTTCAGTTACTTGTATTCCGTTTTGTGTGCCTACCAAGTAAATATTAACAAGCTATGAATTCAGCATTAAAAAGTGAAAAATAATTGCTTGAAATGAAGGTATACATAGGTCAACGTTTTCCAAGTAAATGGAACGAGGAGTTAAATTAAATTCTGAGATAAAAGGTCACGCGTGGGCGAACTGGCGCCGTACCTGGGAAATCACTTTCTATCCAGCTGAACGAGCATGGTATATTCCTGTAAATATTCCTTAAACATATTGTAACTCCTTTACCACAGTTAAACCCTTGTCACATTAATAAGATAAATTAAATAAATATTCTGTCTCTCTCTCTCTATCTCTCTTTTTCTTTTGTTTTTATTACATTTTCTATTTAGTACAGCCGATTACTACACCATACCTTTTGTTTTTATAACATTACTGTCCATCCCAAGGTTGCCTGGAAAAAACCGCTTCAGCGATAACCGCCCATTTTAAATTGAACCGTATACATGCTACCTACTAGTCCTACTGGAAATCTGTTGGTGTACCTATGTGTATCTATCTATTTTAAAGGTAGATGCTTTTGTTTGCTTGGCATCAATAGCAGCAGCAGAAAGGCACCGCTACCATCTCTATGCCTAATATTATAATGTCAGATATCAAAAGGTTTGGTAAACGTTATTTTACTGGATATCAGAACAAGACCAAAGGCTTGTCCTGATTGTGTCTTCTGCACTGTCGGCACAGAAACTCTCTGTTCTTACAGGGTCGGCAGCATGGGTGTGACTCCCCTCCTGGTGGAAAGTGGTCACGGTAACCACTTTCCATCAGGTGGGTGGAGTGCTTGTCTGCCACCTAAGTTTTATAAAAAAACAAGATACTAAATAGTTTTAAAACTGTGTAAGTATATTTAAACGAAGCTAGCAGCTATAGAACTTTTGATATTATATAGAAGTTCTAAAAGACAAACATTGATGTTAGGGTAATAAATTCATACTAAGTAGGATAAACATTTATTTTAAATTTCAATCAGGCTAATAAGACAACGTAGGTATTATGTTTTCATTAAGTACCTCAGGGATAGGAGTGCTGAACAACGTTGAAGACATTAAATTGACATCGTCAGAGGAGCAGTAATTATAATACAAATGATTATGTAACGTATTTGCCATCTAAAGGGGTTTTTGAAGGACATGTGTTAGAGCTTGTTCACTTTCAACGTCTGTTTTCTCAAATTTCATTAGGGTAAAAAGTATTATTCTCAACTTCAAAGTGTTATTACAGCATGGTTAAATTAATATTTGAATTATTTCTTTTGACAGTAACGTTTGAACATAGGTACTTGTCGTTGAGATTCTTATAAGGAAAGGATTCCGCAGACTCAGTATCTAGCCACAGCGCCGGTTATGCAGATATTACTTTTTTTTACGTGCGCAAAATCCACACGGATACCTCCCCACCGGAGCCGGTGGAGGAGGTTATGTCGGACTCGAACCGACTAAAACGCACGCCGCCTGTGGGTCGTTTTGGTTGCCGAAGGTGAGGTTGACAGGCATATCCCTCGCCGGCCGACCCAGGGCCATCTCTCACGATCTGGCCCTCTTCGCGGGTGTGGGGACTACAGAGTCCCCAACTCGTCCCTGGAAACGGGGAGGAGCGCCAGGCGAGCCACCGCCGCGGCCTGCTTCTGCCAGGGTGACAGGCGGCTCCACCTGTCACCCCCAGGCCTGCGCTCATGGGGGGCGGAGGTCGTTCATCGACCTCCGACGCCCGAGTTGCCTTCGTACGCGGGCAGCTTGGCTTGCGATCCTTCGTCGCTCTCGCTGCCGCTCCCGCCCCGCCTCCTCCTTCACGAGCATTACTTGCTCGCAGAAGGAGGTGGTGCAGTTATTACTATAATAGCATTCCAAAGTAGGACGATGGTTGTACACACAATATTTTAGTTGATAAGTACTAGCGTCACATTTTTCTAAGACCCTTAATCAAATTTGATATCCTTAAAAATACCGAACGTATATTCTTATTCTTATTTTAAACAAGCTTGGATATAACACCAAAATTAATGACGACCCGTTCTTAAAAAGAACACTACAGCAACCAGCAACCACAAACTTCCTCCTTTTTTCTCATCTGTTCTTTTTAAAACTAAGTTCACACCATCAGGCATGATTTTTTTTCACAACTACCAGTGAGGAATCATGTCCTTGATGTTCCAGCCAAAAATCCTCAAAGTCCGTTCATAAATAAAACGACAACAAACTACCCCTTTTTCTCCCCCATTTTACCTCCTATGAAAAAAGCTCTCGACAAGTTTTGTTTTAAGAAAAATATGTGTGCCTAGTTTGGTGAAAATTGTTTACGAAATGTAGCCTTTAGACCGGAAGTGAGAAACAAATAGACATACGGACAAAAGCAAAGTCGGCCACCTTGTCGAAACGGAAACTTTTGCTCGGTCATGGTCGGAATATATGGGCCGGCCAGGGAAATACTACCAGGAAACTACCTGCCAACCTCTGTAGCGCAGCGATAGCGCGTTAGAATGATTTCGATTCCATAAATTTGTATGCATAAATATGTTTATTAGCATTGATCTAGATGTTTCTATGCATGTATGTAGAAAAACAAGTTTTTTCTAAGTGTACCTATATGTACGCATTATAGAACCCCATATGTTATCACGTAAAGGTCGATTTAGATCAAACGGGCGAATGCTCCTTCTATCTCCTAATCGTCAAATTCTTTTAGTGTAATTGAATTACAAAACTTATGAATTTATATCGAACTAAGTAATACACAAAATGGAAATAATAACAGTAGGTATTACTTACTACCTACATCATCAATCATATTCGATATTATGAATGCTTTCATAGATATTGAATTCAAAAAACCTTCCTACACCGTACTTAAATAAACATGATCGTTATAACATTTTCGTTTTGCGTACAGATATAAAATTTGTACGACATCGAATCAATAGGTACATGGGATGGGAAAGTTATAAATAGCGCGGTTCACTCAATCGGAGCAAACCGGGAGAGACGCCTTACAAATTAATAACGTATAAACTTCATTTCATTTTCAGTAAATATTACAGTAATTATGGGAAACCAGATTACAGTTATTATGGGACTTGTGATAATGAGTTGCAAGTTACGAAAATTTATCAAACATCGTAATTTCATTCATTTCGTAATTTAAGCTAATGAATACCTATAGTACTTTTATACCTACGTACCAACTAACAAATAAATTAGATTGAAGTGTCAATTTGCAACGTAAAATAACAGCTTTTTAATGATTACATTCCAATGTAAACCTACATACGTGATACTTAAAGTACAATCAAAAATGTAATTTTAAATATTTGTTAGTCTGTCGGTCTGATTATATATATAATCTCCACAACGGCTGGGCCCATTTTAACAGATTTTTTACTGTAAATAGCTGATGTTACAGGTCGAAACTTAGACTACTTTTATTTTCAAAATTAAAACCCAGATCTCAGTTCCCATAGCTAATATTAATTACCACATCTGTTTCAGTCTCAGAGCCTATTGTAGGATCAACATCGGTTAACACGTGGCTTGCAAGAAAGGACATCCACAAAGGACTGTTGTCTCTGCCTGCCCCGGAACGAAAAAGATATGAGTATAAAATATGTATATGTTTGTGTAGATGGTACATTTTCTAATACGTTTTTTTATACCACTTAGGTGGCAGACAAGCACACGGCCCACCTGATGGAAAGTGGTTACTGTGGCCTATGGACGTTTGTAACACCAGAGGAGTCACAGTTGCGCTGCCAACCCTGTAAGTATAGAGTTTCTATGCCATCAGTGTAGAAGACAAAGCAGGTCAAGCCTTTAGCCTTCCCACTGACAGCACAAATTCTCCAGTGAGCTCTGGCTACCCTACTCACAGCCGGGAACACAACACGAAGTTATTATAGCCTTGGTATTCTGTAGGGCGGAGATACTTCCCCAGTCAGACTGCTCAATTGGGCGGAAATACCGCCGTGTCCTACCTCCTATACGTTTTTTAAGATGTTTATATTTTTCCGATTTAATTTGTAGGAAAAAAGTTAAATTCGGTCCTCCGATGAATGACATAAGGATACCTATTGAATATCATATATCTGCAGACTTTTTGAAGAACATAATTACTTTTGCGGATATCAGTTATAGCTGAGATGTACTTAGAAGAGAATGATTTTAGTAAATTCTCCATGTGCAGGTAAAAAACCATTACCTAACAAACTTTCTGATTTTTTGATTAATTAGTAGGTACGCTTTTGGGATTAATTGTAAAGACCTGCCGCCCTAGACAAGAGTTCATTCGTTGGCCGGCGTTTTCTAGAAAAGAATGGTGATGGGCTGTTAACATACTTATTAAAATAACGGGTCGTCCCCACCAAGATTTACGGAGCCCAAGCCAACCCAACCTGCAAGTCATACTTGCTAATTGACTGCATGCAAGAGCACACAAGAACGAAAGAAGAGAGGAAAGTGAACAGTGGAGCTTGGGATCCAAAGTGTAGTATTTTTTTAAATAACCTATTAAGCGTACTCTGCCTACCCCTTTAATGATCATGAGGCGTGACTAATTTATGTATATAGGTAGATATAAAAGCCGTCTCCAAAATGCATGATTCTAATAACCTCAAGAAGATAAAGATTAACCTAATTTTAGTAATTTCAGAGTACCCAAATTAGTCGCCTTTAGTTTACAGCATTTGAAGTCTGTTCTGTTTCTGTAAGAATCCATTAAACAACACTTTACTTAATTAAGTAGATAAAAAGATTTTATTCTTCCCACTCACTGTAATGAGGTTGCGTTAAGTCACTTTTGCCTTATATTACAATATAAGAAAATATACATTTCCTTGGCAGAACAAAAAGATTTTTATTTAATAATGTACCCAGTGCTGAATAAATTGTGAGCCTTTGGTGGCCTATAGTATGTCGTTTGAATTCGTTGTTCACGGTAGGTACGCACACTTCTTTAAATGGAGTAATAAGAACAAGACTAATAAGTACAGGTACATTTACGCTTTATGGTACAAAAATATCGGCAGCCAACATAACTAAATTCAATACGTACCTACGTATCAAACCTTAAGTCGATTTTGGTTCCTAGATTACGTTTCTGCAATTAACAATTTGTTTTGAACTCCTATCACGTTGTAATAGAAGCGAAAATTGATTACATTCTATAGGTAAGTACGCTCTATAGTTCGTTATGTCGAATCCTCTGACGTAGACACTCATGCCCTTTACCACCCACGCTAACTGTATCTTGATGCCATTTTTATATCGTCCGCTCGAAATTTATGGAAACATAAACTACTTTTACTATTCTTGGACATAATTTGTGATAATCCCATGTAAATATGTCACGTTTCTCAATAAAATCATATAAAGGAAAATGCCTTGCGCCCACGGATTACTTTTTTCCGTCGAAGTACCACTGTATCGATTACACCAACAAAAATAAATCGTCCTATGAAAACCACATTAGGGCACACTCTTTAGGTTTTAGATTATAGAATTTAGTTGATAAACAAACATTAACAGTTTAATGAATTGTTATGAGGTATCGTGTAACAGGTTTCCCGTTAATGTGCAGTTATGGCGACGGAGAATTTTAAAAAACATATAACAATATCTGCGTGATACGATCTAAATTAAATTATTGTTCTACGCACCGTTTAGAGCCGCCAATAAAACAGGAACATGTCCGAGATACAGCTGATACACTTAGCTTCTTCACTGTGGACACTAAGACACAGGTTGATCGAGTCGGTGCGAAGCCGCCAGCTGTGTACTGGCGGAGCGGACCTGCGCACTCAGCTCTATCGATCCTGCGCCCATCCATTCACGTGCTGCCACTTCGCCGCCTACATAACGGCACACCAACGATGTTAGACACCAATCATCATTAGATAACAGGATATTAGTACTGGACGCTAGGAGATTCAACACTTGAACCACTTCACTCGAGTCACAATTATGTTCATGCGATAAACGATAAAGCTATCGTGTGGAAGCTCCCCAGCCGCAAATTACTCGATTATTACATAATGATATTGGTTACAGGGAGTTGACGTTGGCTATACTATAGTAGGACTGCTAGATATGTATTGAAGTAAACATGAAACAAAGCCGAGTAGAGCTCGCCCACGCTAAGTTATCGCGAGTTCCACCCTGCATGTAAATGACGTTGCTATACGATAGCTCGGCTTAGAGGTCGGGCGATATTGGTCGCTTTTAAACAGTAGTTTAGTCATTTACATAACATTTATTTGTCATATAAATTCTCTGTCTTGAAGAGGAATTTTCATTTCACATTTCCTAGCTTCAAACATGATACGAGTACCTATAAATATGAAAGATTATAAATAAGTAAGCAGATATCTACGTATCTAATACACCTACCTATAATATTACATAGAAAAAAGTATAGGAAGATACCATAAAGGAAGATTATTGTACTTTGGAGTAAAAGTAAGACATACCTACCTACTGTGCAGTAGAGCGTTCGACTGCTAAGCAAGAGATCGCGAATTCGATTCCCGCTTAGTTACTTACTTCATTACACACTACGTTCACTTATTATATATTTATTTAAGATTTTCTAGCTGCATTAGTTTCGTTGTTTCTATGTACAATTATCTAGATGTCACCCTCACACTGTGCAGAATATACGAGCAAGAACCAAGCGGTTCGGAGACTCTTTTCTTTGCCGCACCACTAAGACCTGGAATTCATTACCAGCACACGTGTTTCCTTCTTCCTACAGTCCCGGGGCCTTTAAGCGGGGCGTGAAAAAGCATCTGATGAGGCCGCCAAGTTGAGTGCCACCATTGTAGCACTTAGTGTCTGTAACGGTGACCCTCTTTCCTGAGACTTTGCCTTTAGCTTACCATCAGGCGAGGTGAGGTCAAGTTGGCGTGTCCTATATAAAAAAAAAAGAAATGTAGCTATGTATTTACAAAAATAGTATCTAAGTAGGTATATTTATTAAGATAGCTTGTGTTGTGGGTAATAAATTGCGGACCCAGCGAGTTTGAACAAACGCTGTGCAGAATGTCCTAAAATAGAATTATTGATAAAAAAAGAACCTCACGTGTCCTATAAAGAAACTTGTGATTTGCTATAGTTGGCTATGAAACATCGATTTGCAATTTTGCTGAAATGAAACCTCTCCTTCTTTTTGAAGTCGGTTGATTAACTATAACCTTTATAAACCCACCTACCATGTAAGTAGTTCTGTTAAGTTTGCCAGCTAGGTTCTTATCGCATTGATGAGCTAATTTCTAATAGATACGCGGCATGCTACCAAGGCCAAAATGTCTGTCTATGACTATTACATAAATCTACCTGTTAAATGGTTTTTCTAAGCGATCAGCTAATAATTCAATTAATTACGATATAAAAGGGCACACCTACTAGCCATATAGATGACCTTTCGATTTTACAATAAGGTTGGCTATTTTTTTTTAATAAACTAATCGTGGTAGGTAGGTAAGTTAAGTTTGAATAACTTGGCTCTAATCACTACAGAAACCTGCGGTCAACAAACAATCTCGTCTTGCTCTTTCCTACTCGTCGCAGTCATCGCACTGATTTCATCCACTCTTCCTTGCCTGCACAATCCATATGTTTTTGGGACTGGTTACCTCTCGGGATCAGGAGAGCCACAAGCCACTATACGTTCAAATTAGGAGTTCGGATAAATTGGAAGAAACTTCATTGTACCTAATTATGTTTATATCTCTTCCCATGCGGTGTCGTACAAGGCGACTAAGGGATAGGGCTGTTTAACATCAGATAGATATATACAGCCCAGACTCAGCCTCAGATGCTTGGCTCAAGTCAGCAATAGTGCCCGGAATACGGCAATAGGCTCATCCCCTATTACGTGGGACCGAATACAATTATTGGTGAAATGTGGGTGTTAATTCACCTTTGCCTAACCCTCCAGGGATAAAGGTGTGATTATATGTATGTATGTATTATAACGTGTTCCTATGTATATTTTATTTATATATTTATATATATATATATCTATGTATTACGGAATTATATTATCTGTGGTATTACTATTGTTTTATATATGTAACTATGCATATATTAGTTACGACTATAATGTAGGTATGAATACTTTACAACTTATTTATTTTGTAGTATTAATGATCACTGATCACCTTTCATATTACACCTACTTTGTTATTCTCTGCACCCTCTATGCCTAGAGAATACATATGATATTAAGTCCGTCTATGTGCATGTGTGCATAAAGTTTAAAAATTAAAAAACGAAGTTGGTACAGTTATTCCTTAAGGTACCCAGATGAACAATATAATGGGGTAATATAACGGTCCAGTATTAACTACCTATGAGATGGCAAAAGTGCATTTATAGCAATGGTACCTACATACTTTAATTAAATAAAAATATTACATTAAAAAAAATATGCAAGTACATATTATGTACTTTTTTATTATGACAATTAGATTAAATAGTGTACTTATTTAATTAATTAAGTTTTGTTTAATTTACCGAGTTTAAAACTAAATTAAATTTCGATACTGTAGAAGTGCATTTTTTCATTGCAAAAAATAGGCAACACAGGTAATGTACATTTTACCTGCAGAGATAAAAACAAGACTACAGGCTTTGAGTAACTAATGGTGTATCACTAGTTAGTAACACAATAAATAAAAACAGCATTAGGATGTCAACATTTTTTTATTAGATTCATCCAAACGTGAAGCTTATTTGCATCAGAACTGTACATTTTATACATGTACATTTATACAAGTACACTCTCACGGCTCCTTAGATTACATAGATTAGACATAACGCTAATAATTCACTCAGCTAGTAGGATATTTTAAATACCGTCTTGAAACAAACGAGACGTCAAAAAATAGCAACCAGTAACACTGTATAGTTAACAAAATCGAATAATGTTTGTGTAAAACAAAAATAAGTTTAGATAAAACTTGCCTTATACTCTCAAATATACAATTTACAGAAGCCGGATCTACATAACAAGGAATTTGATACTAAATTTTCAATGGAATTGTTTCACTGGTATTATAATATATGTAGACACATGGGATCCCATTCCCGGGACAAAAGTAGCAGCCTATTTATTCCAGACTTATGTCCCATCAAATTTCAGCCAGGTCCGTTCAGCCGTTAGAGCGTGATTGAATAATATGTTATTTCTTCACAAACTTTTTCATTTTTTAATAATATTAGTAGGATTACCCGAATCATTATGTAGTCAATGTTACTAAACTTTGGTTAATGATTTTGACTCACGATTTATCTAACATACATTTCGATTTCGATTTTAGATTTTTATTTGGAAAATAATCTACTATGAAATAACCATTTTAAGCTTATTGGTTATAAATTGGTCAGAAACCAACTTTACATTCAATCTAACTTCCTACTTACATCGTACAAATGATGTATTGTTCCCTTTTGTTCTTAATAAAGACAGATAACAATTCCATTATGTAACGAGTGGTTTAAATTTGGAAGACGATCCGACTCCTAGGCAAGCTTATTCAGTGCAAACATGTAAAATAAATAGCTACAAAAATGACTTAAAACAATCCAGTGACGTGTTTGAGTTCTTGCCCAACTAACTATACTAGCAGGTACTTATTGGTGAGGCACCATGTGATGTTGTCCGATCTTCGTCGCTTAACTAAATAAATAGCACAAAACCTTATATTAATAGCTAACATAATGAGTAAATTAGTCATTACGAGTAAAAATGTAAACGGCTCTCAATATTTTTAATATTAGAACTAAATATCAATCAGTAATATTAGGATGTGGTTGGCCATTTGGCATTATACAGTTCCGAATATAAGTTTACTTTTTAAATTTTAATCTCTTTGCTACTCACAATTTTGGCTCACACTTTGAGGTTTGCAACTGTCTCAGTTGCCAGTACAAATATACATATAATTTTGATTTGCATACTACCCTACACTAAGTGAAAATAATTGCCCACAGATCACTGTATGTAAAGACCTCGTAATTAATATTTTGTACGAATACGTCCTCACTGGATTCCACTACTAAAGAATGTTGAATGTCAAATAGCTAATGTTTATCTCTTGAGCGCGGAACACACTTGACCAGTTGGTAATACGTTTTGTTCTAAATCCGTCCAATGAATTCTGAATGTTATAGATTCCTACGCATGTACAGTCACGTTCATAACTGTCTACGCACTTTTTGACCCCCCTGTACATTGCGCTGCGAATGTACACAGCAAAGAACTCGTTATAGCTGCAGAACACTTCTTGTTAAAATATATTCTATATATAAAAACAACACTCTATAAAATGTTTTGAGATTATTTATAACCTCAGTGGTAGCAACAATTCGTTATAAGTACGTCTAATTCTAAATCTCCAGGCAAATATTTAAAATTTCGATAATTATTAAAACATAAAATCATTAAAATATACATACATAGGTAGTATATATACTTATAATTACTAAAAATATGTGGTCTTATTAACGTTATTTTGTTTTCTAGTAAATATTTACTAATGACTATATATATATATATATATATATATTTTCCCCAAATTTAAAATAACAAAAATGAAGTCGTTTTCATATTATTCTATTAGTAGGTGGTTCACAATAATAGTATGCTGGGTGAGACAAAGCAGAAGACATTAATTGCACAACTTACCACCTCTGTGGGTCATTTCTTTAGAATGCAATTAATGGTATTCACAGCTGGAGATTTTAAATTAAACTAATTTATATTTGGACATATTACAAAAAATACAAAATTCGAGTTACATGCCTTAAACAGAAATAATATTAAAGCGAGTATGTTACAATATCATAGTTGCCATATCTATCAAATACTATATTACAAAAATCTACGATTTATGAATATGTAGCACAGAATTATAAAAAAACACATACAACTGGTAGGACAAAACATTAAAAAAACATACTAGGATTCTACACTACGAAATAAATGACACAGAGAGGAAACTAGAATAAAACATTTTGAGAATTCCTACTAGGGTCGATTTGAAATGCCATCAGTCTTTTATAAATTGATATTTCAAAACAAAGGTATTATTTACATCAACATTACCAAATATAACAACATACCTAGCCAATATAAAAACATACCTGGCCGGCATAAAAAACAGATCTGTCTATAAAAAATAAATATTGCCATTGTTGGAGTCTAGTCATAGTGTTGTATTCTGAAATATCAACTTGTCAATGAGTCAAATTTCTGTTCTATGAACTAAAAGGCACAAAGACATTCTTACATCTTGGTAACTTAATAGTATTAGTCTGCCGATTTTAACTACTATAATAAATCTCAATTGCAGGGAACTAAATTACTTAGGCTTAGGACAGGGCGGCGCGGGGCGATGCGGGCGAGGCACATTCTCTTCGTACACTTCATCATATAAATTTGCGTTAGAATACAGCGGTTGTGCCGCGTACATACTCCGCGCTGGTTCACCTATTTCACTGTAAAAATTACTCGCCGTGTCATTGACCTCGTCGTAAACCGCATCACGAGACGTCGAAGCAATATTCGTGCCGTAACTAACTGCATAATTGGAGTACTGATTGAAATCTACGTTTTGATACTTGAACGCTGAGTAATTTTTCGAATTCTCGACGCATTCGCTGAAGTTTCTCAACTTTTCGCCCTCTTCCTCGTATTTAGGAGTGTAAATATTCTTTTCGTATTCATTCTCCGTGTTTGTTTTAGTCGGCGTAGATAACTTGGTGTAATAATCCTTTGTTTCTAATATGAACTGCTGATGGGCCGGGTTTATGTCAAAGTTTTTGTATAAAGGAATATCGTGGTATTTCATTTCTTCAGTGGTGTTCTCCGCAGTCGAAGTAGACGGCGCATTGTACAAAGATTCAGAGTAATTGTAATCACTGTTATTACTTTTCGTTCTGAGATTCAAGGATTCGGAGATTCTATCATCCAGTGACATTTGGGCAAGCGACGCTGCAACACTTGGTACAGCATTTCGTTCTAGAGAGAGAGTATTCGTTCTCGCATATTTAGATGTAGGCATTGTGCCGTACGGAGAATTATTTTGATATATATTATTACTAGTAGATGGCGTATTGTTATATAAATGTGAAGAGTCAGCGCTAACGGTAGCTGTGTGATTATTTGAGGCGTATCTGTGAGATTCTTGATATATTGGTTGATTATTAGATTCAGGAGTTAGTTGGTAATTTGGTCTAGCTGGTGATTGCTGGTTCGAAAGCCAGTACTGTGACGTATCAAATGGGTCTGGTTGTGCGGTAATTGTTTGTGAGTTACTAAAGTGTGGAGTAGTGGCAAGATTGTCTAATGACTTAGCACCGTAAAGACTTGAATGATTTTGCGTGCTGAAAGAACTTGTGGACAGACCGGGCAAACTTTCAATGCTTTGCTCACCCCAATCGGCATCAAGACCTGTAACAAAAAAAGATTATTAACCTAGATCTCTTTTAATTCATTCTTCTTTATGTTTATTTACAGCGTAATTATACAGTAGACACACTGTTCCACTATTTTGGCAGGTAGGCAAATATATAAGACAAACTGCACCCCGCAACTTATTTTTCGGTTCCTTTTTGGGGTCCAGGGTGGGCTCAAGTAGGATACTCCTCATAAATTGGCTAATATTGCCTTTTACGGGCGCCGTCTGAGCCCGTAGCTCTGAGAGGAAGTCCTACGCCAGAGTCTCGTCCGTCACTCAGCAGATCAAAATAAGGCGGTACCTTTTTTTTTATACCACTTAGGTGGCAGACAAGCTCTCGGATGGAAAGTGGTTACCGTGCAGGTCTATGGACGTTTGTAACACCAGAGTCACAGTCGCGCTGCCAACCCTGTAAGTACAGAGTTTCTGTGCCGTCAGTGTAGAAGACAAAGCAGGACAAGCCTTTAGTCTTTCCACCGACTGGCTACCCCACTCACCGCTGGGAACATAACGCGAAGTTATTACAGCCGCGGTATTCTGTAGGGCGGAAGTACTTCTCCAGTCGGACTGCACAATTGGGCGGAAATACCGCCGTGTCCTACCTCTTACAAATGGGGGTGATGCGGGCCGCGAAAACTCATAGACCCTTTAAAAGTATAGATTATGTTAACAAAAAGGGAAATACAAAAATATATTTACCAAGTTCAGGCACTTCTATGGGTTGGTCAAGTATAGAGATGGCATTCTGGCTATTTGGCGACGTCTTCTTGCTTGGTGTGCTGAGTCTCGTCGATGGTGGTAGATCCAGGTCAATTAATATGTCTTCTTTAACTGTAATAAGATAAAATCACCTTGTTTATTTGTACTAATCAATAAAAGAATGAACCGATAGCTAAGGGTTATTAATGATGTCTTATAATCAGCTCGGCGAACCTTGATCCCTATGACACTGACAGTTATTCCCACGACACAACCTTGTAGTAGCGTCACCGTTATATTATAATCGAATTGGCGGTGTCTAAAAATGATATTTATTAATTTTAGGCAGATATATGCAATTACAATAATATCCCGTTGGAATTATAATAATTATTAACACTTACAAGAAATTATCTCAATCAGACTTTACGTTGACGTCCTGCAAAAGTTACTCCGTTTGGAAGATATCGACTAGTGCGGAAAAGTATCGATAAACAAATATCGAAAATGGAAACGAGTGTACAAAATACATCAATAGAGCACCTACGCTCTTAGTGTCAGATTTATAATCATTTAAGTTGTTTGCGATAATAAAATAAAGGAGATTTAACAAATTTATTGTATATACCTACTCAAATAAAACAAAAGCGGTTTATTTATGATTTTTTAATATACATTAATCTGAATCTGACAATGGTGTCACCGATTGCGTCTCAGACTCGGAATCCGAACTGCAGCTGCTTTCTCCTATGTTTATGATAAACGGCTGGTCTACTATATTGTCGTATCGCACGTCTCGATTCCAATCATCTAAGCATAGCTTTTTCGTCTTCTCAACCACTTTCCTCCAATTGTCCGGAGTCACTTGACTACATGCCTCTTGTAGCAACGTAAGCATTTTATTAGCTGTGAATGGTGGAGTGGTGTTAAGCCTGGCTGCACAACCTGAAACAATAATGGTTTAGATTGAAAATGATGCAAAGTCAAAGAGCGAGATCGGGGTAAGTACATTATAAGTACATAATTTTGTACGTTAAAAGTGTGTAATTGATATAAGCACATGGATAAAAATAAAAATGCAATTTGCTAGTGAAATAAAATAGCTTTAAATAGTACTAGCCGACTAGACAGTCACCAGTGACCTAAATAAAAACATGTTAAAATAAATACAAATCAACCCACCTTTGATCTGCGCCCATATCATTTCGATTGCATTATATTGGCAGTGGTAGGGCGGTAGCCGAATCACGGTGTGCCCTTTTGATTTTGCCATCTCATCCAAGAAATATTTCTTCTTTGTTTGCTGTTTATGAAGGTTCAACAATCTAACTAATTCCTTTTTCAGCATTTGAGTATTAGCTGCCACACCATTGTTTTGCAGCCACTCTATTATTTCGCCTTTATTGTTGTTCGCGGTAGGCGCTTTATTAATTTGCACAGAGTGGTATGGGGCGTTGTCCATTAAAATGTAGTGGGGCTCGTTTAAATTGTCTAATAGTTTTGTGAACCATTTCTTGAAATTCTCAAAATTCATCTCTTCGTGATAATCACTTGTTTTCACGGATTTGAAGGCCCACAAGCAGTTAGGTACAAAACCTTTGGCTGTGCCAGCGTGGCAGATAATCAAACGCTGGCCCTTGCCTTCTGGTGCTTTGGTACAGGATTTCTCTGTGTCGTCTGTCCATGTTTTGGAGACTGAGTGATTGGCGTTGAGCCACGTTTCGTCCAGATAAACCACCTTGTCCCAGTTCTCGATGTTTTTTATTTGTCGTAGAAAATCACACCTCATCAATCCAATGTCCTTCCGCTCCATTATCACTTTTCTTTTGTCACACTTCCCATAACGAAATCCACATTTTTTTATAACTTGTCTGAGAGAAGTGAATCCACCTTTAAATAAATCAGCCGATTTCAGCGACGCTAATAATTTTGTGCAAGTCGGCAGTTCACCTCGAAAATAATAGCCGTAAATATGGTTTCGTATCGCTGCCATGTCGAAATCATCGGGGTTAGTTACGGGTCGTGCCCTATTATGTTTTTTCTTCTTTGGAGTTGATAATTTGTTCTCCTCCATCGACGATTCGCCGAACTTCTCCTTTGTAATTCGGGAAACGGTAGCTTTGCCAATTCCCAAAGCATCAGCAACACGGTCGCGTACGTTGTCAAGTGGCAACAAAGGTCCGCCATTTTGTAGTTCGCGAGCAAAATAGTCACGCAAGCGTACAACAAACTCCCGCGTTTCACTGTTGAGTACAGTTTTTCTCAGTCTTTTCGGCATTTTGAAACACCAACAAACACAAAACAGCAACAATAACAAAAACAGAAAACAACAATAGTAACAAACAAAGGATTCCGTTGACACAAGAAAACACGTGGCGCATACAAGGCGTTAGCACTCGTACTGGCGTAGCGAACTGACAGTACTAGCGTAGTGACAGATCAGATAGTGTTGCTATAACTAAAATTTTAATTCACATTAAAATTATACAGTCCGACCATGTTACCTCTGCATCGGAATATTGGCAACCCCATATACAAATACACGGATACTTGTAAATATAACAAGCATTATAATTATAGTAATGTAGATTATATTTTAAAAACATGTTTATCGATGTGGCTGAATGCAAGTCACGCCTTTGCCTATAAAAAGTTGCGATATATCGACACGACCCGTCACTAGTATGAACTGTCATAGGGATCAAGGTTCGCCGAGCTGATTATAGATATTTTTTCATTTTTATGTATTTTTCCATTGAGGCCATAAAAATCATATTCTATCTATTCTTTGCAAGTACATGGACCTGCTGTCCAACAAACTACGTACCGCTAAGCGATTACCGTAATCTTTGAACCACAGTTATACTAAGGAATATATATGATAGTGGCTATATATTTTTTTATTTCAAAGTACATTAAATAAGCACATGCTGTAGTCTATTGGGAAAATCATAACCATGGTGGGGTGCTTCTTTCGAACCGCATTATTGTACGGTACTCTGCTTTTGTGGTGGTATGGATAAAAGTCATCAAGATTGGGAAGGAGAGCGAGTCTGGCTACAATCTGCTTACTTTGGTTTAGTAGACTATTTTCTCTTACAAAAAGTTTTAATGATGTGTGATGGAGAGAAAGATTTACAAAACCTAAGCAAGTCGAACTCATCTTCTTCACAGTGTCATGCCAACGTATTGCGTGTACTTTTAGTTTCATTATTCCTATTGTTTAACGTGGATACCTACTAATAACGAGATATCTACCAACCTTGATTCAAACTCTTCGAATGCGCCTCCCTAGTCCCTCTCGCCACTCTGTCCTTGTTCAGGGCAGCTACCCTATCGTTCGTAAGTTTATTGTAGTTGAAATGCTTGCTGCCAGTATTCCCTCCGCGGGTTGTAGGCGGTTGTGTGGACTCTATCGTGCGTCGCTTGCGCAGGATCACTGCGGAATCATCCGAGGCGCCGTTTGTTGATATCGGTGATGATTGAGCTGTGGAAAAGTAAATAAATAATATTAAAAAAATGATATCAGAAAACAATGCACGGTAGGTACAGTTTTTTTTGCTCGTGACTTTGCACATGGTTGTTTATCTTCCCCTATAGTGCGACCGCGACCGCTGTATCGATCCAACGTACTCGCAACGTGGCTAGGGATGCTGAGAGCCCGCGGCGATGGTCCGCTGCACGGATGCGTGGGCGGCCGGCGCCTCCTTCTGCGAGCAAGTAATGCTCGTGAAGGAGGAGGCGGGGCGGGAGCGGCAGTGTGAGCGACGAAGGATCGCAAGCCAAGCTGCCCGCGTACAAAGGCAACTCGGGCGTCGGAGGTCGATGAACGACCTCCGCCTCCCATGAGCGCCGGCCTGGGGGTGACAGGTGGAGCCGCCTGTCACCCTGGCAGAAGCAGGCCTGGCGCGCCTCCCCGTTTCCGGGGACGAGTTGGGGACTCTGTGTCTACTCTATGACACCCGAGAAGAGGGCCAGATCGTGAGAGATGGCCCTGGGTCGGCCGGGGTGCGAGGGATATGCCTGTCAACCTCACCTTCAGCAACCAAAACGACCCACAGTCGGCGTGCGTTTTAGTCGGTTCGAGTCCGACATAACCTGTCTCACCGGCTCCGGTGGAGAGGTATCCGGGGGGATTTTGCGCACGTAAAAAAAAAAAAGGGATGCTGAGAGCGAACAAGATACAGCCGTGAGAGCTAGCGGTAATATCTTGCTTGCTCTCAGCTAATAACCTTTCTTTACAGCGTCCTTAGCCACGCCACGAGCATCCTTGCAGTTTGCAGCAGTACAGCGGTGGCAGTCACACTATAGCAATCATTCACACAGGTGACATCAATAACATCTTTATTTATGAATTATATTTGTTAAATTTGTTTGTGCGGATATTGCTTATCGTTATCGTGTAAATAAATGTAAATGTAATTTTTGTATCAATATGTTTTACATTAAGTCTAATATGTTGTCGTCGGTTGCAGTTGCAGCGAATCAATTTTAATAAATATGGCATTTTTCATGGGTGCGACGTTGTATAGTTAACGACAAAAATTACTGATACTAAAAAATATATTCGCATTCAAATATATGTATCAAGAAATATTATACTTTTTGCAAACCATGGATCCTGTCCTCCAATGATTGTTTAATAATTTCATGTTTCTTTTTTATTATTTTATTGAACTTTTTAGAGCGAAGGTACATACACCTAATAGTGTAGTGTGTAGTTCAAACGTATGTTTGAACTACACACTACACTATTATGTACAAGTATGTATATACCTTACATATAATCACGCCTTTATCTCCGAAGGGTTAGGCAGAGGTGAATTAAGACCCGCATTTCATCAATAATTGTATTCGGTCCCACGTAATAGGGGGTGAACCTATTGCCGTATTCCGGGCACTATTGTTGACTCGAGCCATGGAGTAGTTGCATGTATATGTATAATATTATGGTGTAAGCTTTCTTACTGCGTGCACTTGTATGTAAGAGGCCTCTTACATACAAGTGCACGCAGTAAGAAAGCTTAAGTTATTTTTGAAGTTTTACATAACTGTTGTAAGACTTTCCAATAAAATATTTCAATTTCAATACAAAGAAGACATGAACATGTGTTTTATCTCGCGAGTCGCTGCGCGCTGTATAGAATCATATCCTCCTGACCTGGCAAAACATCACTAAACACCTTTCCCCTTCAGCAGATCAAACGGTTCGGAAAATTCCCTCATATATAAGTATTTTTGATTGCGACTGTATCTGGTAAATATTATCATTGGCGTGGCCTTCTTGCCCACATGTAATATTTATGAATTACCTATTGAGAATCCATGAATACATACACAACAAAGGTTGGGCGGTTAGGTATCTGAAAGTCATGTCTGTGACGTCACGGTAACAAAGTACCACCTTGTCCTTTAAAGCTAACACTCTAAAGTAAACCATATAGGTATATCTCATTTACAATAATATATCAAATCGTTAGTAAGACTTAATTATAGAGAACTACAAATTTATTATTGTTGGTACTTTTCAGATTGTTATAAATAGATTTATCACGATCATTTTTTTCATAATCTATAACTCTATTTATTGCAGACGTATCCTCAAACAGCGTTTTATCCTTATTCCAAATCACGCAAAGATCATTAACAGATCGACACCAGGCTATTGGATTTTTTAATGCATTAAGTATTTCCGTTCCATTGAGCAGTCCGACTGGGGTAGTACCCCTGTCCTTCAGAATACTGCGGTCATAATAACCTTGTGTTGGGAGAGTTTTATCCGGCTGGAGAGTTCTTGTGATGTCAGTGTAAAGACCAAAAGCTTGTCCTGCTTTGTTTTCTACACTGACCGCATAGAAACTCTGTGCTTACAGTGTCGGCAGCGCGAGTGTGGCTTTGTTGGTGTTACACACGTCCATAGGCCACGGTAACCACTTTCCATCAAGTGGACCGTGCGCTTGTCTGCCACCTAAGTGGTATAAAAAAAAACAACACTATCGTTTTCGTAAAACTATGAACCGATTTATTGCCATACTTAAAGAACGGTTTAAACGATGTGAATCATACTCTCGCCAACCCAATTTAAATTCAGACATATAAATCCGCATTTATTTTCGTGTCTGCTGGTGTCACGATTATCTTAACAATCAAGACATCAGTAGACACGAAGTGGTGGTATCTTTGCTGATATTTTTTGACCAACACTAAATAATGTAGGTATGTTCTTTAGATTCAGTCTCTGTATTCAGCTTCACACTATCGTGTGTTTTATGATATAAGGTGGAAACAGTGCCCATTTTTCACGTTCTACAATTTCGAAGGATATGTGACGTCATGGAGGTCTTTATATAATAAAACTGTAGGAGTAGTTGGAGGGCACAGCACAGGTTCAATGACACCTACTTATATAATTATTTTCGTCAACACGCTTTAGCCAACACTGTTCTGGCAAAGATCTGCAATCAGAATTGATTGTACTTGGCACGTGTATATCATCGGAGAGAAGAGTGAGAGTCCAACATAATCGACTTTCATCGGTTTCTTGAAGTTTTCGTAGAAATATCTATCGTATCATATACCTGACTGATAGTTCAGACCTTTAAAGAGTGGTTAAACAGTTTGAATTTATAAAATATTCGAACGATAACTTCGGTTTCAACTACTCTAAAATGATTTCAAGCTGTTGACATGTGTTGTGTAATAGAAAGCCAAAATACAAAACCGAGGTTAGAGCTGATCTTAGCCTTATTCTCGCTATATCTGGCTTTATTACATTTATTCAAGAAAAAAATATAACAGTGGCGTGGCGTGGCGGTAGTGAATGTGGAAGAGGCGCGGGTTCGAACCCCGCTTAGTGCAAATATTTGCATTGATCTGCTCGTGCCTCGGGAAGCCCGTTAAGTCATTGGTCATGGTTGCCATACGAACATCTAAGGCAGTCGTTACGTGTAGTTGGAGCCCTAAAAAATCTAACAACTAGTCTAGCTGCAATGCTTCGAAACCCCCTTCGGGTTGTAGAGGACCGATGGCAGTAGCTTCACGGAAAATATCGAAGACTAGCCAAATCCGCAGTTAGACTAGTAAAGCGGAACCTCAAGACTTCGAGGGGAAAGTTTCGGATGCAACTGGGATTAGCGCTAGGATGAAAAAGAGATTCAAGAAAAAAAATATGCACTACGAGGTAATGAAATACTGATTACCTCATCGTAGTGCATTTTTTTTTCTTTACAAACGTCAGATCAACCGCATGACCAACCTTTTTACGTAAAGGACAATTAAATCATCCTCATTAAAACTATCAATGGCTCATTGTTCAAGAGTCACTGATTAATGGTTATTTTTATTTCCTTTAACATATACCTTGTACAAGACATTTTCTCATATTTTAATTTTAACTAGACCACAGTCCATATCCTGCTTACACTAAATAAAAAATAATTCACTCATAATGTGACACAGGTGGATTATGAATTTTTACCCAACTACGGCGAAGCAAAATGAGGGTTATGATTTTGACAGGCTATGTATGTAATGTAGGTTCATCTGTCCCCTCATAGCTCCTCAAGCACTTATTGGAACTGGACAAATGAGGTATCGTTAGAAGCGGCTTAGTCGTCCGCTTATTGTAGGCTATATATTGTCATAACGGTCATAAAGTACAGTGTTAAAAAAAATTTAGATAAACATGACGAGTTCAGTACCAAATGAAAGGACTTAATTAGCACATTTCAAATATGTATAAATTATACCTATTGATTTTTAAAACTAAACCGACTAAGTACTTATTGAAAAATCACGCTCTAAAAAGTGTTAAACTAGAAAATATCAAGAATAGCCTTGGTCGTATGCCACTACATTACATTCTAGTAAAAGTGGCATACGACCACGGCTATCCTTGATATTTTCTTGATTAACACTTTTTAGAGCATGATTTTCCAGTGTCGGGTTTAAGTTTTTTCGGTAGTCGGGTTTTAGTTTAAAACTTATTAGTGTTTAAAGATTTATATTCATCTCATATTAATCAATCTTAACTAAAAACGGAAAGAAAATACGGATAGCGTGATAATTACAGAATTATTTTCGATAATCACCATACAATATATCGGAGAATTGATAACCTTTTCGAAGTCGGTTAAAACATCTATAATTTATTGTATGTACTGACCGTGATGACGGAAGCCAGAGAAATAACAATGGCAATGAGTGAAGACGAAAACAAAAGCTAGTTACAATATCGCCGTACTTAAACGTGTTTGTATGCAATACTAATGTGCCTTAAAGATTATAGTATTGAACCAGGTGTGACGCGGTTGTACTAACTACATATCATACATGTTATACCTACGTATTAGTCAATGGTGATAACATATTCACTTAGTCATAGATTAGCAATTTTCAATGCTAGTACATCTGTGTGACGATATTACGTTGTTCGTGTATAATGTACCGATATGTTAATGCGCGTGATTGAAATCGTGGATTAGATACAGTGGGGCATAGGTAATCTAGAAAATATCATCTCTGATTTTAATCAAAAAATATTGTTTCTCAAGTATAACATGTACCTAATGCTGTTATCCACCTCGTTTCTTCTTACCCCTCGTTTACACCACGAAACAAGTTATAAACTTGTTTATAAGAAACTTGTAGAAGACTAATCAAAACAAATACTTGTTTTAAACATGTATCTCAGATACTTTTTCGTTCACAAAATATGTATAGCCAACAAGTTGTAAACAAGTATAAAACACATTTACGTTCGCAGTGAAGCCTGTGACATACCTATTGGAAATAGTCAAGTACATGTTTTATACTTAATTGTAAATGAGTGGTTAGCCTTATTAGTCCAAAGTATTACGGGTTAAGGTTTAACGGGCTGTCCCGTAAATTTCCGTTCAATTTGAAACGTCTCGTAAGGGGAAATATTTTCGCCCATCAAAACTCTCAGTTAATCTCAGTGATTCTACTGGTGACTATAATTGCCAGTTCGTGGGAGGAGGATAACTCAATAATTACAACTTGGCTACTTTTAGTCTGACTGTCTTTATAGGCATCGGTAACCGGCAGACAGAGTATAAAAGTGTGGATATTTGAGTCAGCTTCTCTAGTCTTATCATATTTGGCATGTGGACATCTGTTTTCGCCCACAAACAAGAGAAATAAAATATTTTACCAAACTAGTTTGTCATATTGACTGTCATTCATATTATTGACACATTTTTTTTTTACGTGCGCAAAATCCCCACGGATACCTCCCCACCGGAGCCGGTGGAGGAGGTTATGTCGGACTCGAACCGACTAAAACGCACGCCGCCTGTGGGTCGTTTTGGTTGCCGAAGGTGAGGTTGACAGGCATATCCCTCGCACCCCGGCCGAATATTATTGACACTTGGAACCGATGGTGTATGTAGATATACCGTGTCATATAGAGCATTTGTTATAAACAATCGATGGCTTTAGTGCAGTTACCAATTCAAAGTACCATATCTGCTCACTACATGTTACCGAAGCCAAGTGGTATGGGTAATGTCTCGGATTCGATCCCAGGTTTTACCATGGCACACACCAATGACTTTTCGATGCTTTTCGAAGTTTTATGTGAATGGCAATAGGCTCGCCACCTTTTTTTTTTTTTTTTTTACGTGCGCAAAATCCCCACGGATACCTCCCCACCGGAGCCGGTGGAGGAGGTTATGTCGGACACGAACCGACTAAAACGCACGCCGCCTGTGGGTCGTTTTGGTTGCCGAAGGTGAGGTTGACAGGCATATCCCTCGCACCCCGGCCGACCCAGGGCCATCTCTCACGATCTGGCCCTCTTCTCGGGTGTGGGGACTACAGAGTCCCCAACTCGTCCCCGGAAACGGGGAGGCGCGCCACACGCGCCACCGCCGCGGCCTGCTTCTGCCAGGGTGACAGGCGGCTTCACCTGTCACCCCCAAGGCTCGCCACCTATTACATTGGGACCTAAACATAAACTGGCGAAATGTGCGTGCTAGCACCTCTGCCTACCCCTTCGGGGATATAGGCGTTAGTTTATGTTATGTTTATATTATTGAATCTTCGGTCCTCTAGGAGAAAGTATATAAACATTAGTATCAATACTACAACAACAAACATATTAGTATCCGCCCAATTGAGCAGTCCGACTGGGGAAGTACCTCCGCCCTACAGAATACCGCGGTTATAATAACTTCGTGTTGTGTTCCCGGCGGTGAGTAGGGTAGCCAGAGCTCACTGGAGAGTTTTTGTGCTGTCAGTGAGATGACCAAAGGCTTGTCCTGCTTTGTCCTCTACATTGACGGCACAAAATCTCTGTTCTTACAGGGTCGGCAGCACGGATGTGACTCCACTGGTGTTACACACGTTCATAGGTCATGGTAACCACTTTCCATCAGATGGGCCGTGTGCTTGCCTGCCACCTAAGTTGTATAAAAAAAAACACACACACAAATGTCTATTTATAAAATAAGAACCTAAAACAAAAAAGATAAATAAAATAGCAGGATAAGATTATCAGAAATTTTGATTGATCTGGTATCATTTACAAAAGTGATATCTTAATTTGTGTTTATATTAATCTGTTTAATCAATCGGAATCAGTGGATAATTCTATAAATCGGTAATCCATTATTCGCTTGTTTTTTTTTATACCACTTAGGTGGCAGACAAGCACATGGCCTACCTGATGGAAAGTGGTCACCGTGGCCTATGGACGCGTGCAAAACCAAGAGTCACACTCGCGCTGCCAACCCTGCAAGCATTGAGTGTTTCTGTGCCGTCAGTGTAAAAGACAAAGCAGGACAAGCTTTCGGTCTTTCCACTGACAGCACAAAAACCCTCCAGTGAGCCCTGGCTATCCTACTCACCGCCGGGAACACAACACGGCCGCGAGGTTATGGCCGTGGTAATCTGTAGGGTGGAGGTACTTTCCCAGACGGACTGCTCAATTGGACGGAAATACTGCCGTGTCCTACCTCCTACAATTGTTATGCCCAAAAAACTAGATGGTTTCTCATAGCTATATCTAAGCTTAGAGGATCGCATTCTTCACTATAGTTGCAGCCTTACCGCCTGGTCATGAACTATAAAGCAACGGCCGGCAGCGAGACGGTATAAAGTATCTCATACATTTTGCCCCCGCTCGCACCGTGAGCAGTGGGTCGAGGTATGAATCGCATGTACTACTACTACAATACTACTGCGGTAACGCCCACCATTGTCGCGCTATCATCTCCACGGGTGAGCGGTTACAGAGAACTTTCAAACGAAATTATAGCAAGTGATAGATTTCGCTCTAGAGAACATCAAAATACGTAATCTAACAAAGATACTGTGACAAAGATCTAACTGTCTATCATTTAAAAAGAGCTAGTGGGCACCTAGTAGGCACCTAATTGGCTCGGACACGTAAAGGCAATGGACGAAAGAAGATTTATGAGGCGAGGCCGTATGGTGAGGCAATGCGATGATAGACCTAGGCGTATGTATATCGGTCAGACGAGGACGTTTTAAAGAAAGGCTAGGTCAAAAGTATTTGGTGAGTATGTATGATAGCAAGTGGAAACGTGTGATCTTTTCCTGAATGTAATGTATATAAGACATAATGAATAATAATTAAAATGTGGCATGTATTAATTTAAATAATAATATATCAAATCAATCCATATATAAGAAACAACTGAGTGGGCGTTTATTTTGGTTGACCAACGAAACAATATTGTTTTCTCAGCGAAAGTAAATGTTTGACGCGGCATCATTCTGCACGCATCGTATTGTAAAAGTGAACGCGGTTTTACAATTATGGCTAATGAAATTGCTATGCACTGATAAATTGAATACTTTATATGCACATTTCTCTCACATAACCATAAGATGAATTACCTTCCTATCTGTTAACCTGAGTCTGTTTGGGTGCTGCGGTGACGGAACGGACACACGTATTCGATTTTCAAGTATATATAGATAGATAGTGCCTATTACACCTAGTAAAAACTAAGGAACTGTGTTCCGCCAGGCGTGCACCTGGCCGAAGGATTCAACAGTTTGTGTCGAAGGAACATCTCCATACCATAAAGAACATATCCTTTTAAAAAGAACTAACGCTCGTATCTATAGACAAGTGAAAGTAATTACTTGAGTAAAAGTAATTACTTAAGTAACGATTTTGATTCTATAGTTTAGAAATTGACCAAAGTAAGAACTGTCAAAGTTCGAATTCTTCACTTAAGTCATAGTCATCATTTCCGTTACTTAAGCATTACTTTGCTAACATTTATCAGTGATTTCGAGGTTAGCCTTTGTGATAAATAACTGTTTTTGCTTACTCGACAATATGGTATCATATTTTTGAATGATGCTAAGGAATAAATCCTTCTCTAATGATAAAAAGGGTTTTTTTCTATCACTTTCAGAACTCAATGCAAATTAGGTATTGTTTTAAACGAAATATTCACACGCGATACTGACGACTGACGACTTATGAATGAAATGTGAATGTTCGAATGGATATTTGGTAATTGTGTAAGTATTCTATGCATTTTTACGTTACTATTTTCTATTGCTGTTTATTATGCAATTACAACAAATACAATCGGCCTAACTGTGACGCACAATCCAAGCAAGTTTACAATGCACCTTCATAAACGGTAACAAAGGCTCAAAGATAAATTTTTTTTAAATTTTATTTATTGTTTTTTTTTTCCTCTCCTTTTTGGCAAGTAGGTAATAGATATATGCCAATGTCAAGTAATATAGTAGTAGTAATATAAGTAGGTATATATATAAATAAATGTCTTTAGAATTATTAATGGCGAGACGCCAAAGTCAAGTTTTTCAAGTTACGGTCCTCAGTAAAGTTGTGGGGACTTTACTAGAGGCTCCCTAGGGAGGTTTGGAACCAACACGAAAAGTCACAATTCACTGTAATTTGCAATTTGCAATTAAATTGTAATTTGCTTTCCGCACTTGTGTGCGTTGTCAAAAATATTATATCTAAAAATCCACCATTTTTATACATAAAATGTCGAAATCACATCAATTTTGGATAGTAAAAAAATACCGCGATGCGCCATTCTTCATGTTGGCGCCAAAACTCCATTTTATTGTTGTTTATTATACAATTACAATACAACAAATAGAACCGGTATAACCTAACTGTAAGTGAATGACGTACAATCCATGCAAGTTTAAAATGCACCTTACTACACGGTAATAAACACTCGATAATACTTTTCAGTTTAATAGGATTATTTTGCTGTCAGTCGTTTAGTTTCACAATAAACCATCACAAAAACAAAATCACGCAGCTCATCACAAACTTATTGCAATGGATCGAATATTGTATTAAACATGACAGTTTTAAATAAAGTGTTATTAAATTTAAAAATAATAGCGATGCATTATATAAAATTGTTTGTTTTTCATTATTCTATTAAAGAAACAAAACGTTGATAGCAGTATTGCCAGCTGGAAAAGATTCTTACGGCCTGAGTAATACTTATAACTTTACTCAAGTAAGTATTTTGCGTTACGTGTCTATAGAATAACATTTACTTAAGAAATTACTTAAGAACAAGTTATGACTTAGTTGAGAAATTACTTAAGAACAAGTAATGACTTGTTTATAGATACGGGGGTAAGACTGAAGTCCATGCCGCGCGCTGTCTCGTCTGTGGGTCATAGATTGGCAGAAGTGAGATTGCCGGCGACATATCCCTCGGCGACTCCGGCTGAGGTCAAGGGCAATCTCTTTCTAGCTGTCCTTCTTCGTGTGTATGGAGAGCATACCCTTTTAAAAAAAACTAAGACTGAAGCCCACGCCGCGCGCCGTCTCGTCTGGGGTCATAGATTGGCAGAGGTGAGATTGCCGGAGACATATCCCTCGGCGACTCCGGCTGAGGTCAAGGGCAATCTCTTTCTAGCTGTCCTTCTTCGCGTGTAGGGACTACAGAGTCCCTACACATCTTTTTTGTGCGGAAATCCCCTTTGTGGATGTACCCCGCAACCACGCGGGGACGATTGCCCCTTTAAGTAGGTACATTTTTATAAATTTAAAGTTAAATATAGGTTATCTATGCCGTCGTAGTGACACACATTTTAGGGTATCTTGTTTACCTAAATCGATCGACAGTCGCGGCTACTACGGCCTTGGGAGAATGACCTAGTCACTTTGCCGTGTGGGTTGGGCTCCTTGAATTCCATAAAATAAATATTACGTACTTGGTACTTTAGGACTAGCTTAGAAAATTTATGTTTTATTCGTGCACGGCACACATTGTTTTAAAATACAGTTGGGTGCAAACACATTATACATGTCCATTTTATATGCAGAAAAATTACTTTGTATGAAGATACGTATGCGTCAATTCCCCAATCTGCATCGATTTTTGTATTTGATATGCGCATAGATTTCATTCAATTTTAAGCGACTTAAAAAAAAAAAGAAGTTAGTTACCCAACTAGTTTACTTATTTGTTTTTTGGAATAAATTAAGCAAGGTCCGATAAAAATATATAAACAATTACTATTATAAAGCTGTTTAACAGCAGACAGATATATACAGACCAGACTCTGCCTCAGATCCGTGTCAACAATAGTGCCCGGAAGACGGCAATAGTCTCACCCCCTATTACGTGGGACTACAATTATTGGTGAAATTTGGGTGATAATTCATCTCTGCCTAACCCTTCGGGGATAAAGGCGTGATTATATGTATGTATACATTAATTAGGTCTCAACTTTTGTACTTCGATATCCTCAAGTACAGTACAGTATCCACCTGGTAATGTTGGTCTGTCACGTAAAATTTCGAAGTTAGAGGAAACGGTTATGTTTCGTAGTTTGACTGAAAGTCGAATCCTTAGTTCTTAGCTGTGGAAAAGGATAGCAGGAGAAAAAACTGTACGTAGATGAGAAATTCCCTTACCTCTCTGCACTGACGACAACGTCTGAGCCTTCTTAGTTGCTGGGATAACTTTACTTTTCGTAGCCGTGACTAGAGTGCTAAAAAAAAAATTAATCGTAAATATATGTATATCATAATATTTTATAACTATAACCCGAATATTGGTTGGTACACACTAAAAACTAAATGGCTTTACGAATTTTATTATAATTTTATTGAGGTTAACAAACGGTAAAACTTCGAAAATCAATAGAGTACAGTCGTGGCATTAAATGTTAACACTGATGATACATTTCCGTTTATATTTTTCAATAACATAAAAATGTATAAAAACGAAAAAGAAATACATTTAATGTATGACATCTGACAATATTTTTAATTTTTGGTCCTATATAAAAAGTGAAAATATATAGAAAAAGAACATTCGATTCAATGTCAATTTAGAAATCCAAAGCTTTTGTCTGTGTAATTTATTAGATATTTACTGTTTTGACAATATCGGATTTGTAGATAATATTTTCAATTGCGAAATGGGTGTAGACCTTCAAAAGCACTCCCTTCCTGGCTGCGATCATGTTGTTATATAAAACTTAAATAGTAGTCTATTCTAGCAAGTACCTACCTTGGAAACAGTCCCACTTCTAATGTCCTTTGGTTCTGTCCCTTCCACCAATGTAATTCAGGTCTTCTATCTATTAAAATTATGGGATCGCCGGCATCTATTGTCATTTTACTTGGCCGCCGGTAACTGTTGGAGAAAGTATTAAGAATCATTATTTTCCACACAATTAATTATACTGAGAACTGACACAATGACGCTACACAATGATAGGCTCTTTATTCAGATAATTTTGCGAAATGCGGTGCTTATGCATATGGAATTATCAGTTAGATTTTTTTTTAATAAACTCACGCTTATACCACCGAAAGGGAAGGCAGAGGTGCTGGTACCCACATTTCGCCAGTTTATGTTTTAGGTCCCAATGTAATAGGTGGCGAGCCTATTGCCATTAACCGGGCACTTATAAACCTGCGATAAATACACACATAACCTTGAAAAGCACCGAAAAGACATTGGTGTGTGCCACAGTAAAACCTGGGATCGAACCCGAGCCCTCGTCTCAGCAGTCCATTACTCATACCACTAGGCTACCGCGGTTAGGTAGAAAATTATGTTTTTAGACGATGTCATCATGTTTTTGTATGCAAATCAAATGCGCTCGTTCGCGTCAACTTTATGCATGTATCTACCTGTTCAGTCAAAAATACGGCCTACCTGAGAGCCGCGATCGCAGTTTCGAACTTATTTGTCTCCATATACCGCTGTATCCCCGCGAATGTAGGTCTTTCCTTAGGGTTGAGATCCCAACACTGCATCATCAACATGTATACGTCAGGTGGACACGCGTTCGGCGCCGTGAGCCGTTGACCTTCACGCATTATTAAACGTAGAATTTCCGAACCGTTTAAACCTGAAAGAAGTCATGCAATCGTTACCTACTTGATATTACATTATTAGAAGCTAGTCATTGCCAGTGGCTACAGGAAATATGCTAGCCTCGTTCTCGGAACTTACAGGAATCTATTGTCGGGATTTAACAAGTAAGACGTAGATAAGTACTATGTTACATCTTTATTGTTAATAAGACTGTCTTTTTTCATTGAAATCGGTTCGGAAACAATCTATTGTATGACTAATGTCTTTGTTATTCAAGAACTAAGTAGGTGCCAACTATATAGTTTGTACATCAAAACTAAAAAGAAAATTACCGATCCAAGGCTCTTCTCCAAAAGTGTACATCTCCCACAGAGCAACAGCAAACATCCACACATCAGACGCGTGTGAAAACTGCCGACTTCTTAGAGATTCTGGAGCACACCACGGAAATGGTACACGCCGACGCTCACTCATCACGTAACAATCGTCAGCATCAGGAAGTGCTCTCATCAGGCCAAAGTCACCTATTTTGACCTATGACAAACAATACCTCATACAATGATTTGATAAGACAAAGACTATGTAAGTGGGTCAAGACAGTCATGGCAAGGTTACACTTGGCTCTATACAGGTCGAGTGTAAAGGACATCCTTATGCTCATAATCCAGTGTTCAAGGTGACTCAACAATCGCAGTAATTATTTTACTGTAAATTTGGATTGAAGCTCACTTTTTATACTAATATATACTCTTTTAAGGATTTATTTTAATACCGTGAGGAGGTCTTCATGGTACAGAAAGAACTGAGAGTACAGACATAAAAATAAGCACCAACTAAAAAGAAAATATTTGTTAATCTCACTAAACAATTGTCCTTTGTGATAATGTAGGGTTTGAATCTACAACACTTCATGTTGCGGCAATTAGCTAATTAACCACTTAAGCAACTCAATCTGTATTTTTTTAATCTATCTACATTCAGTCTGTATACAAACAAATTGTGTCAACAATAGCATTTATTCAGAATCAGAATCTGTCTGTCTTTTTCACACCTATTAATAATTATGTAGAAAGACTCTGCCTACATAGAATTCTGATCTTGCTTCCTTAGTCTATGAGAAAATAGGCTAGGCCGACTATAATTTTATCCCTTTACCAAATTTCAGCCAGATGTGTTCTTTTCAGCTCTTTGAGCATGATTGAGTAACAAATATCCAAACATCTTCAAAATTTCCACAATCAACATCAGTATAAAATACTCAAACAATGTTATGATACAACACAGTAAAATTTAAATATTTTGTAACAAAATATCGGAAACCCAAAACAATTCATGGTAAATATCCTGATATCTCTAATTGTTAACTGGTAAGAGAAGCAGAAGCCCACACATGCCATGAACTACTGGAGAAGAAAACAGCACTCAGAGTCCGTTAAAGTAATATGTAAATAAAATAATAATGAAAAACTTACCAAGTCTAGTGTAGATAGTAAGATATTTCTGCATGCTAGATCTCTGTGCAGGAATCTATTCTTCTCTAAATGAGCCATCCCAGCTGCCACTTGCTCAGACCACTTTGAAATGTAGCCCAAAGACACCTTGCCATTTTGTGCTCTAATATAATCTAACAGAGCACCCATGGTAGCCAATTCACAAACCATCATTAAAGGATGGAACACAACACCATGGAGTTTGATAAGGTTGGGATGTTTCAGGCTGTGCATAGCCTCCACTTCCCTTCTGAAGTCATCATATATCCCGGGTTGAGAAAAAGCATCAGCCTTTAACACTTTAACGGCTACCGGAACAGTTTGGGAGGTTTGGTCCGATACTTTCCACTCTCCTCTCTTCACTACACCAAATGAGCCTGTACCGAGCTCATTATGTAATCTGCAATAGTGGATTGTGTTAAAAAGTATTTATATGATTACATAGATACTATTAAATATTAAGTACAAGAGTCTCATTAATCAGGCACATATGAACCTTCACTTATTAGATAAACAAGTATGTGAAAATCAGAACAAAATTAAGACTAAAACATTCCCTTCTATAATTAGAACAGTAGTAGTATTTTACTTATCAGATTTCCGTACAATCCAGTGCTCTTAATATTCCAATAAGCAAATTTGTAATATGATTTGAGTAATGAAACAAGTACTTGGTAATTAGTTATGACTAAAAACTCACATTATATCTTTTTCCAATATAATACAAGTGGTTCTTGCTTCAACTTGAGTTGTTTGTCTCACAGATGAATCAGTTTTTTCCTTGGAAACTGAGCTAGATGAGGAACCAAATAGTTTGTTCCAAAATTTTCTGTTCCATAGCTGCAACTTTTTTTTTCTTACAGCATCAAAAAGCCTGCGGACACCAGGCTTACTGATGCCTAATTTTTCAAGGTCTTCTGCGTGCACATAATCAAAATGTGCTAATCTGGTTATCTAAAACACACTCCATAAAAGTTAGTGGATTGATACATGCTACTTATATTTTGGATTGGTAAATCTTGTCTGATCTGCGGTCAGCAGATTATTACCTTACTTTAATGAAATAAAAATTATTTAATAAAATATTGTTAGTAAATAACATATTGTTTACCTGTAATTGATCTCTGATTGGTAAATAAAATTGTTCAAGTTGAACATTTTTCAGAATCTCACATAGCCAGTCGGTGCCCGAATCCATTTTCAATTATCCTTCGTTATGCCTTGGATAAAATAAACGCATCTCGAGCAGGAAGTTGAATGTTACGAAGGATGTGTGTCCGAATGGTTGTTACTTCACAAACCAAAGTTTATACTTACAAGTTATTGAGTTAAACTCATTTATACTAGCTTGTACATCAGGCGAAGAATTAAGAGTTAACTAAGCTAAGAAATTGCCATTATTAAGATATGATGTGTTTAAAATGCGATTATTTCAGTTTCGCAAGTTTATGTACAAGTACGACAGACAGACAACGACAGACGACAGACTAGGGATGGCGATCTGGGATTATTCGGATAATCGATTTCTAAGGGAATGAAGATTGTTTTTATAAATCGATATGTAGTACTGAATCAATTCAATGAATCGATATCTCACCCTTAAAATCGACATTCGGTATAGATGGACCAATGTCATGGCAAATCAGAAAATAAAAATTTGTAAAGTGCAATACTGGGGAAATTGGACTAAAATGTCTTGATACTTTTATAAATGTTATATTTTTAGGTATGTTGAATACTTTTTACTCTCCCCAAAATATTGTCACCTTACTAATAATATAATTAACTGCTAAAGTGAAATTCTCATTCTCATTACACATAATTTTAAAGATATTCGATTTTCAAAATGAAAGAAGCAGTATCTCTAGGCAACTTTCAAGACAAATATCTATGTAAAAGCAGCAAAATGGTTCAACCCAAATTACTGGTCAAATCGCAACATAGGCTATCAAGTACAAAGGAATAAAATATTAGACTATAGTCTGATATTATATGAATGTCAATTTTGGCAAATTTGTATGCAATTTGCATCTTCTAATAAGTAGGACTTGTACCCCCATACTCGTCGAATATTAAAAAATTGTAATTCTTTTTTTAAAAGCGTGTCATGAGTTTCTGATAGACCTATCAGATATTAAACATTAGAAACTATAAGATTATTATCTAATAAAAAATTTTTCTTAAGTTTTTAACGTATCAAAAACATTTAGAAAATAAACGACTATTTTATACATTATCTGGGCCCGTACTATGAACTATGAAGTAAATAATTGAACTGCTGTCATACTAATAACTGTAAATGTAACTTTGTAATCACATATATTTCTGAGGGATTAAACAGTTATTTATGCATTTAGTAAAGGACAGCTGTTCAATTTATTGACCTATGTCGGACTTTGTAATCGTCGTTTATTTCACGAATAACATCGAATTTATATTATTACACGGGAGAAGTGAGAATAGTGTTTTTGACATTAGTGAAGGTGGTAAAACGGTGTTGCCACTGGCATCACATTGAAAACAAATAATAGCATTGGGATCTTCTAAAAATACTGTTAATTCAAAATTCAAAAAAAAAAAAATTCAAAATTCATTTAATCCTTAGTTACAAACTAGTGAACACTTTACAATACGATTTGATGATAGTTTAACAGCATAGTATGATGAAATCTGGTACCCAAATTAAGATTAAACTTGTGTTTAGGGTACCAGGGTTACTGAAACCTATCTTAATCAACAAACATTATACAATTAATTAATACACATTAGTTCGGTGTTCATGAGTCTTTGTACATGCCAGCAAGTACCTCGTCAAAGAAGCATTTCAATTAAGTAAACATATCATAAATTAAAAAGTGTGTGTGTGTGTGTGTGTGTGTGTGTGTGTGTGTGTGTGTGTACGTAGTTTTCTTTAATTGTATCATAGTACTGACAGTTTTAAAATGTCTTCAGTTTCTAAATAGGACTTGTTCAAAAGCCATTCTGTGACCACCCTTCTACAGTGTGACCTGTGTAATGGATAAATGTTGCAATCTTTATTTGCTGCATTATAGAGGTGACCACCCAGAACATTAAAATGCCTTTCAGCTTGTGTAGTTCTAAATTTCTGCGTTGGGCATATCATATATGATCGACGCTTTCTCTCATTTTGGGGGTTGTAACATATAGACCTATGTTTCCTAACGATGGTATTGAGGACAAAGAGCTGTCTCACAGTAAGAATCTGACATTCTTTATACAGTTTGTCTGTGGGATGCGTAAAGGACTTGGAAGTCATTACCTTAAGCACAGCTCTTTGTGCCCGTTCCAGGGGTAATAAGTGCGTTTTCCCTGCTCCACCCCAAACCGAAATACAATAGGTTAGAATAGACTGGCATAGCGCAGTGTATATCATTTTTTTAGTGCTATCGTCGGCAGAGTGGCGTATCTTTTTAAATATACACATCATTTTTCGTACTCGACCTACAAGACATTGCAAGTGATATTTCCAAGTGATATGGTTGTCAATATATACACCCAGGTACTTGATGTGTGTAGATCTGTTCACTTCAGGACAGTGACATGGTGTAGATGGAGAATTTAGTGTGCAGGAATGTGCTCTTAGCTTGAATGTGTCTGATGCAGGCTGTGTACAATTCGAAAGAGAAAACGTCATGTAGGTAGTTTTACTAAGGTTCAGTGTTAGGAGGTTAGCTGATAGCCATTGCATCACCAACTTTAAAGCCTCCTCAGCCCCATCAAAAACTTCAGGCCAATTCTTACCACGGATTAGTAATGCGGTATCATCCGCATAAGCTAAAATTGAGCATTTGGGAAGCGAGAGCTTGCATAGAGAGTTTATATAGAGGAGGAAGAGGGTTGGCCCCAGCACCGAACCCTGAGGAACACCAAAGTATATGGGTACGTTATTACTCACATAAGAGTCCACCCTCACACATTGCACTCTGTCCAAGAGATAATCTTTAAATATCCGATGGGCATATCCACGTATACCTAGTCTTTCCATTTTCTGTAATAAATGTGGGACAGAGACGGTATCAAAAGCCTTTTTGAGGTCTAAGAAAATGCCTAAGCATTTTTCTTTGCCATCTAGGCACTCCACTATCTCGTCAACAAGAGAGGCTACCGCATCACATGTTGACTTCCCCGATCGAAATCCAAATTGGTTTGGGGCTAGGACATTATTTTTAGTTAAAAACTTTATAAGGCGGTTATTCAGCAGCCTCTCGAGTATTTTCGACAGAGTGGGTAGTACGGATATTGGCCTATAATTACTGATACTGTCTCTGTCCCCGCACTTATATACCGGGTGGACAATGGCTTTTTTTAGACACTTAGGGAAGACACCGCTGGACATTGAGACATTACAGATGTGTGTGATAATTGGAGTGAGGGTGTTTGAGCACTTCTGCAATAGAAGAGCTGATATATTGTCCCAACCAACTGCAGCGTCACTGCGTAAACCATCGATTAGTTTTTCAACCTCCCAGTCATCCGTTGGCATTAGTACAAGAGAGTTCTCAACAAAGCTGTCCTGCGGTAGCTGCAGTCCATCGCGTATATGTGAGTGGAGACCAATACTCTCAGCCAACTCCCGACCTATATTTGAGAAGTATTCATTGACCATGTTTACAGATTGTGTTTCATCAGATCCTATCTTTAGAAGATCAGTAGATGAATTTTTCGATCCTGTATGAATAATATTTTTAATAACTCTCCAGGTGGCCTTTGGATTATTTTTCGCTTTTTGTAGTTCATGCCTCTCATATGCGTGTTTCAGGTTCTTAAGTAACTTATTGCAAAAATTACGGTACCTGGTATAAGTTATTCTAAGAGTATAGTTGTCAGGATCTATCTTCAATCGACGGTACATATCATCTCTATTACGTATACATCGTAGTAAGCCACTAGTAATCCATGGTTTAATGATCCTACGTTTAGAAGGGACACGAATTGTTCTAGAGTGCGATTTTACTATCGATTCAATAATTAAGACCAACTTCTCAGCGGCCGTGTCAGGGTCGGTCATGCTAATTACAGAACTAAAGTCAGTATTCGACACGTCCCTGAATACAGAGGGATAATCAATTTTGGTTGTGATAGTAGATTTGATCGGTAGCTTCATTCCCGTATCAATATTTAGAAGACAAGGTGTGTGGTCGGTAACAGAACATTCAATTAACAAAGTTGTGGTTTGTAGGTCAGACTTAAAGAATACATGATCCAGGCACCTATGTCTACGAGTGGGCAAGGTATGAGTTGGTAGCAGACCCTGAGTAGCCGCCATATTAAGGTATTCGTCTGCCTTTGGGTCTAATTTATTTGGTGTAATATTAATATTAATATCACCTATGAAGACAACATGTTTACAGCTGGACACCATTGCAAGTGTTTCATCCAATTCCTTTAAAAAGGTGTCTGTAACACGCCTACAAGGAGGACGATACAGTGCAACCATCGCAAGGTTAAGGTCATCTATTCTGCAGATTAAACCACTAGCATCCAAAATGCGCGCTTCGGTGACAGTGTGCAGTAATGATTTTTTCACATAAATAACAACTCCATCATTCTGGTTCATGTTACCTTCTGTGCGGTAGTTTATATGAGTCTCTATGGATGGCAATTGTGTATTTGACATTGTATTCAGCCAGCATTCAGACAGAACTATAATTTCTGGTAAAATGTCTATTTCGTTCAGAAATACAATCAGAGCGTCAAAATTGCAATTTACACTGCGAATATTGATGTGAAGTATTTTTATCGAATTATTAATGTTGGGTATCATGTTCCTACACTGATCTTGTTTGCAAACAAATGCTTGGGATGAGCCAGTTGCATCAAGCTCATTTGAGATATAATTTATGTCAATCATTTGTTGCAAATCAATATCACACTTTTAGATGGCACTATATTTACACGAAGTAAGTGAACAATACGGAAACATGAAGCAATGGCCGTTAAATACAGGATACTACGAACAACAATATACTTCATATTATTTTGTTGTATATTTATTTGTTTAGTGTAAAAAATATATTTAATATATAGTGTAGTAAAATAAAGAAAATAAAGAGGCAGTGTCATAGATTTTATCTCAGTGGGTAGTGTCGATATGTTGTATTTGTGAGTACTAAGATTGTGTTGTGTGTAAGAATGTGTTGTAAGAATTATGTTATGTACAAAAATTTGCTGAGTATCTCGATTCAAAAATATTTGCATAGGAATCACAAGATGAGGTGACGCAAACATAATAACTAAATACAATGTATCATACCTCCTCACCACCAATTGTCCACAGAAACATAGTAGGTGCCATCTAGTAGAAAACGTACATATGCACTGTGTGTGAGTGATAGGCATGCATTGATTACATTTTACCATATCATAGAGGTACATACAACTACAATACAGCATAATATGTCCTTTAAATATAAGCAGACAATAGAGGTACAGAAAAAAAGACAAAATAAAAGCTTCGTATGTATGTGACAATAAACTCCTCAGATATAAATTCTTTAGGAAACTGCCATATCTATTGCAACTTTGATAACCTTTCAAGACATGCGACCGATGAAACAGTGATAGCCTGCATACCTTCAAGTTTACGAAGAAAAATCTTACTGTTTTGAGTCCAGCAAAACTTGTAATCTTGAGATTTAGCGAACCTGCGGGCCTCGTAGTAAAGTTGTCTTTGGCTGGTAGGCAAGTGCTCAGCTATATAGACTGACCGTTGCTCTCCCGGAAAACCAATGTGCCCCGTGTGTAATTTATCTGCCAATGAACGTCCCCTATTAAAGACTCGGGAGGCACTAAGCACAGTTCCTTTTAAGGGCACTGTCAGAAGCTCGGCGACAATTGGCCTATTCGATCCTTTTTTACCCGGCATCCGATAAATGTCACGTAGATCCGACTGTGACAATGGGACATTGAGTACCTTACAGGTGTTCATCATTAGGGCTGTAAGATCAGTGATGGTTTCATTGTCTCTGTAAGGGATATTCCTAATTTCCAATGAGCTAGACCGTATGTTTTGTTGTAGATCTAAAATCTTTCTCTCCAATTCCAGGATACAGGTGCGCTGCTCCCGCCGCTCTCTCTCCAATGTCTCCACCATCTTTTTTAGGTCCTCATATGCCACGCTTACGAACTCAATTGATTTTTCTAAATCAGCATGAATCCTCTGTATCTCCGTATTTTGCAATTTAACCTCATTAATATCCTTTGTCAATTTGAGGAGTGCAATGTCTTGATCCTCTTTCCAGGCTGTTAGCAGACTCATAACCTTATATTCAAACGCTTTAAAATCGTTTGTGTGTTCAGGTGAAAAATCAGGTCTAGACCGTTTAGATCTCGGTGATTTGCTGGGTAGTACGTGTTCATTATCAACATTAACTGTGTTATCTGGAGTAGACATTACACGTTTTTGTTCCTTGGTTGGCGCTGATGTACGGTCCTTTGGTGAGCGAGCTACACGCGGCATTATGCCGCATATAATCCTGATATAATTAGGTCTCCCAAATGTACGTAGCTCGTCGTCGATAGTAGATAATTGGACTTATCTTAGTTTTTTAGACAAGTGAAATAATAATCTTCACAAAAAGTCAATTTTATAAATGTCAGATTTGAAACCACAACCATGCGTGAACAAGCTTTAGAGTCCGGCGACGACCTTATCCATTAAGCTATGACGACACTTAAGATCTGAGTAGAAATTATCGTTCTCTTGTTGCAGTGTCTGACAATAAACAAAGTACGGTTTGTGCAGTAATTAAAGCTTCTTGTTGTTGTTGTGGCAGGTAGTTCAGCAAAAGAAAACTTCGGAACAATCACAAGTCACTACACTCAACTTTATATTTCCTTATTTCTCACCAATTCCTATGTTTTGCTCAGAAATAAATTTATGTTTACTTTTCTTGTAGTTTAGTGAGACTTTTAAGTTAGATTTAACACGGAAAGATTACTATTAAGCACATAAAATGATTTATTAAAACAGAGCGCACACAAACACGTCTTTCGCTTACGAGGTCCGCGCGGGGGGGGGGATAATATCATATCAATACCACAAAATATTTCAAGATTCCATGGTAAGCCTACAGATCATGATTATTATTGTCGAGTTTTCTGACCTAAACAAGAACCCTGATTTTACTGATAAGGGATCGTATCTTACAGTAATTTTCGTATTTTTCATAAAATGCATTTCTAGTCATATTGTAAATGATCCTTCAGACCTCAACATTTTTGAAAATTGATGCTTCAGCCTACGATTTGCATCGATTCGAAAATCGATTTATTTCGAATAGAATTGTCATCCCTACGACAGACTGGTTAGACCACAGATTAGACACCCGTACGATGCACAGGTTATTAAGAAATAACGACACAAAGTAGCTCTGTATTTTTTATATTCCAAAAATATTAAGAAGTGGTCATGAAGCTTTTCTGCTAATTAAATTGATATAAAATGCATCCACAACTTCTATATTTTGTATTTATAATTCGTTAAGAGTGGTATTAATATCTATTCTGTGGTATTATCTGTCTCTATGGTCTAGGTGCTATAAAACACAAAACATGATGGCGGCATGTTCAAAAGTCGTAGACTGAGTCAAAAGTGGTCAAGAGTCTATTTTAAATGAAACGTAGTGGTTATATTTTTTTAAATAATAATAACTGAATTGTATAGCATCGTATTCTCACTGTATTTGAGATAATTATTTTAATACAATGGATGTCTCCTCTGAAGATAGTCTAACTAAAATAAAAATTATCGATTTCGGTTGTATTCCCGTCGATACAACTATGGAAAAGAATATTTCGGTTGAAAATACTCATAAGGCAAGTAAAATATATGTAGAAAACTTTTCCACTAAATTTTATTTTTCATCTGACCGGTTTCGCTTCGCGGCATTCTTAAAGGTTTGTATTGGCGGTTAAAATAGTAAAATGTCTTAAGTATTCAATACTTTTCTAAATATAATATGCTGTGGAAAAACGGCAGGTGCTTGGTGTGGGATGCCACATGCGTCAGCACAGTCGCGGCCACGTATCTTGGTCGCACCATCAATGCCCCGGCGGCGGCGGCGGCTGAGGACGCCACGAGTAAAAAAAGGGGGAAATACGCTGCAATGGAGCCACAATATCATTTTGTGCCCATTGCGGTGGATAATATGGGCAGTTGGGGGTCGGACACGAAGAGGTTGATCGCGGAAACTGGCCGCCGCATCCACGACCAAGGCGATGACTTCCAATCCGTCTCGTTCCTGGGGCAAAGGTTGGTTATTGCGATTCAGCGGGGCAATGCGGCCAGCATCATGGGCACCTTTGCGCCGGGAACGATGCGGAGTGGGTTGTTTGACGCGACTTAAACGCGAGTTTGTTTTGTGTATTTATGTTCTAATTATTTTGTATGTATTTATAATGTAAAGAAATTTTGAAATACATAAATACAAATGTAATACAACATTTCAATATTTTTTTTACCATTATAACTATGTAGAAAGATATAAACACAATAATAGTTTTTGTATGTAGGTATATTATAATTCTAAGCATCTAGGTACCTATTCTGTATTTCAACAACAATAAATTGTAGGTAAATAATAAAACAGGGTAACAAGTGGCTTTATCAACCGGTCGCAATAGTCCTGCGACTGCGCGGCTCAAACCCAGTCCATGTCGCATTTGCTTTTCTGCTTGATGTACCCCTTCACTTGCACTACCGACGACCTATGTAAAGCAACGGAGAGCGCTCTTGCTATGGCCAAGTTTTGGGTCAATAAAATTTAAATACCAGATCACTATATATGCTATTGACTCGAAGAGGAAGAGAAATGAGTGTAGGTATTCTAATAAAAGGAAAGATAGGAAAAGACATTTTATTTTTGTACAACACAATCGTAATTTTATGTAGGTATCTTAGCTTATTCTATTATTATATATTCACATTATCTACATAAATTATGCATATTTATGTCGCACCAAGAAAGGAGCTACTTCAGTATAATGCTGGGACGAGTACTTACCTACTCAGCACTGGTTTTCAACTATTTTAATGCCATTAAATTAACCATTGCCTTATGATTTCAGATGAGCTTGTCGTACAGGGTTACAAACCTTTACATATTAAATAATGTTGACCGGGTGTTCAACATATCAATCACTTCCACACCTGTGGAACCCGGCAGCTATGCGAGAATTAAAATTGTATTCAAACCTAACGTTGTCGGACAGTCGTTCACTGAATATTTCCTCGTAGATGATACCGCTGGAAATAATCACAGATTAACAATAACTGGGAAATGCTACGGTTAGATTATCATCCTACTTACAAATAAGTATTTATGTAATTTTGAAAGTTTCTGCTCATTAATTTCTGATGATGACTGTACCTACCCTCCTTAAAAAAATCTATTCGAATGAGCTTACAAATAAAATTTGAATGTAGGACCTCAAGTGTCTCTGGATAAAAGAAAACTAGTCTTCAGAATATGCAAAAATGTAAGGGAACAAAGAAAAGAAGTGATCAACATTGTGAATAATTCAGCAGTGGATACGACTTACCAGTGGTACATACCTTTTGGCGGCCAAGGATATTTTCAAGTAAGTTAAACGAGGGAGCGTATTCAATTTGACCCAATTTAGCTTTCAATGTGTATGAGGATTGTTTCAATGTACCGCATGAACCTATCTACACTGCTCACCTATTCTAGAACAGAACTGTATTGTCTGTTGTTATAATACCTACACACAATATCTGTATTTCTAAAATTAATCACATAATTGAAAATGTTTCTTATTAGATTTCAACAGGAAACTGCGGCCTAATCACAGCTTTCGAGTCCATATCGACCACAGTGTTGTTCATCGGAACTGCTCTAGGTGTCTATACAGCAGAATTAGTATGTCTGGTTCTAAATCAGGTAATTTGTTTTCCAATCTGCTCCAATTGGTTCTTGAAATGCGCGACTGGATGTACATGTAGGAGTGCTAATCCCCAGGAGGTGAGGCATGGCTGAACCTATAACATTTTTTACAACACTCTATCTTTCTTAAAATAATATGTTCGATATTTTATAACTTCTTATTGTTGACTTTAATCAGTATCAAAATAAACAGGATATTTACCATGTTTCATTGTTTTGAGTTTCCAATATTTCGGCGCTGTTGCAAGCAACAGCAACCAAAACAATGAAACATGGTAAATATCCCGTTTATTTTGATACTGATGTGAGTGATCATGACAGTTTAAATACCTATGTTGACTGTAATATTTCAATGTAAAGATACTTTCAGGAGCCTTTATTCCTAAACGTATACGGAACCGTAATACTACCTGGGAATCCATTATTTAATATTCAAGATCACATTTTCGAAAAGAATTGGAAGCGAAAATCACGCAATATTCATCTTATGGAAAACAGTCTCAACCGTTTGACGTATGTACCATCAGCATCTGTATTTGAAAGATGCCTTGACTTTGGTACGGGTAGTGTGGACAATATCACAAAAAATATTTCGCAAACTATTTGTGTGACTAACCATGAGCAAGAAGAGGGTTATATACAGTGGATGCCAGGTTTGTACAGAATTTATAGCAATAAAAAGGAATCTTGCTTTTAATACATCACACTTCCAATACACTACATTCACTTTTTCATTTGAAATAGGTACTTGAACTCGTTTTATTCGTACCTACTTGGCAAGAATAATGTCTATTAGAACGAAACTCGTAATAATCAAATTTATTATTAACTATTGACTAAAAACAGTAAGTACTGTGTTTTAGCTTCTTTTGAGTGGTACTCTAACGAGTATGGTACAGATAACCTACTCGTATTGTGTTCATGTACCTATTATTAGAAGTATATTAGGTACTGCTCTATGTTTAAAATCATTGCCGTTGATTGATATAAGGTTACAACTAATTGTTACAGATCCAGATAACATATTTATAGTGGATCCCATCGCTTCTGTTTTACCTTCGAATGAATCTAGACTTTTCACTGTAAGATTTAGGTAAGACATGTAAGCTTAAATAGTTTGAGGATAATTTACGTAATATGTTCATGCCCAGGCTAGAGTCGTTCCTGAGCATTATCTTTTATTGGTACCTACCTATTTGTCTTTGTTAGAATTTCATTAACCTTCCTATAACCACCTTATAAGTATCGAATTAGAAAATATCGAAAAAAAAAACGCGGTTATGAAGTTTATGAAAACAGTAATAATGCGTATTTATAAAGAGCGGGTAATTTCATTTATTGCGAAGAAGTGTGGAGGTGGAGCCCTTTAAAAACCAGATGCTAATTCAAGAACATTTATATGCAGGCCTAAAATATCCAACGAAGTGTACGGTTATCTGTTGTGTGGAGACTATCAGTTTAAATACTACCCCAATGAGGATTCTAGTGAATACAAGTTCAAACATACCTGGTTTCGAATACCTTGTACTGGTAATACGTGGGCTCCTTGTACAGAGTGGTTGACTGAGTTTGACTGTCCGATTGAGGTAAATATCTTGGAACTCTTTTTTGTATCATTCATCCATTGATCAATATTAAAAATTTATCACACCATGAAAAAGTTCAATATTGTTCATTATGTTGACTGTTACTTACCCCTCGTTTAAACCTAAGTTTAAAACATGTATTTGAAAAGTTGTAATATGTCACAGGCTACAGTGTGAACGCAAATGTGTTTTATACTTGTTTACAACTTGTTGGCTATATATACTTTGTGAACGAAAAAGTATCTGAGATACATGTATAAAACAATTATTTCGTTTGATTATTTTTCTACAAGTCTTCAACAAGTTTTTTATAAACAAGTTTACAACTTGTTTTGTGATGTACATGAGGGAAAAACGCCACGAATTTCTAGAATCTGAATTGTACTTGGAGAAAACATAATGACTTTCAGATCTCTTGAAAATATAGAGATTTCTCGTTCAAAGTTTGCACTTTGCTACTTTTGAATTACACTCTCGATCTTGTTCAAGAGGTCTTGGATTTATAATCTGGCCATTAAATTGCCGACGTGGACTTATTCCTACTACTTACATAACTACTCTCAGTAATCGGTTAGGTACTTAAAAAAATCTCAGGCCTGCTTCTGCTATGGCGGCAGCAGGTAGCACAGAATAAGGTTTATACGTATCTACTAATTATCTTCTATCTCCTATATTTTGCTACCAGGTAATTCTACCACCAACGGTACCTACAAGAACCACGTTTGCCAACTTTATGCTGTCAAACAAATTTGAGGTGCCAATGCATTTCAAGTTTGATTCACCCCAAGGAACGTAAGTGTTTTGGTTGATTTTTAAATATTTTTTTATCTAAAGAGGACCATTATCATTAAAATTCTTTATAGGTCCTGAGTATCAAAGTGATATTGTCTCAAATAAATATTTTTTTAAACAGCTTAGGTGCCCAGACAAGCACATGGCGCACCTGAGGGAAAGAGGTTACTGTGGCCTATAGACGTGTGCAACACCAGGGGAGTTACACGCGTGTTACCGACTCTGTAACAACAGAGAGTTTCTGTGCCGTCAGTGCAGAAGAAAAAATTAGGACAAGCCTTTAGTATTCCCACTGACAGCACAAAAACTCTCCAGAGAGCTCTGGCTACCCGACACTAACCAATAAATTCGGTATTTGCTGCAGTATTTTTACTAGATATTTGCTGTGTAATTTTGTATAATTTCTATAATATCTCATTTTAATTATTTCTTAAAACAGAAAGCTTACTAAATTATAAAAAATAACACTCTCTGCAACATTAAATCTTGTTTTATAAATATCGCATTTCTGTTTTAGCAATTTCGTAGTTATGCCTATGTGTGGCATAGTTCAGAGTCGTGGATGGCAGATTATATCAGTCGCATTAGAACCCACATGTCTGGGTGATTATTGCGAAACCTGGGATCTCATCATTAATAAAGTACAGAAAGTAAGTTACTAATATTCTAGCTAGAATATACAACACAGCTCTCCATATATACATTTAAATATTGTTAAAGTTGAATCTTGCCAGTGAAAATCCATGTAACTCAACTCAGCTTTTACATTTTACGCAATTAAATTAATTGAGTAAAGTGTAAGTACCAACTTGGTTATATTAAACGTGTTTCGATTCCAGCATAGGTTTATGAATGAATAAATTATTTCTTTCTTTTCAATTCTCGCGAACGAAGTGGTTGGGTAATTCCTTTCTTTGTCGCATGATAAAGAACGGGCAAGTTTACCCCATACACGTGTTCGTGTTCCCTTCTTACTACTCCGAGATCTTTAAGTGGGAGCGTGATAAAGCACCTATTTTGGCCGTCAAAGTACGGGCCACCATTCCAAATGGTGGCCACTACTTTTTGAACTTCACATCACCTCGCCATCAGATAAATTGCCGGACTAAACATAATATACATAAAACTGAGAACGCTTTACTTTTCAAGTCGCGTATCTGCTTTACGGGTAACGCAGAGGTCAGTCGAGTGGAAGTCATGTCACATGGTTACCACCCTGCGGCGCATGCAATGCTGGAGTTTCAACCAACCATTACTGGATGCACCAATTACATTACCTCCTATTTGCACAACCTTACCAGGATGGAAATACAGTTCGTACACATAGATTAATTGATTTTGTAGTAGATTCATAAGTAGATTTTTAAATAATATAAGATATTTAAATAATAAAAAAAGATGTCAAATTGCTCTTGACCTCGGTAGGCGACCAATATATACAATATTCTCATCTTCTTATCCTCCCTGGTGTAGAGACATAGAGACGATATATCAAAAATTTGTAAATCCGTAAATCAAAGCAGTGCTTTCGATAGCAAACTATTCGAACATGGTTTGCTATAAAAGCATTGCTTAGACGGACTTGTGGCTAAGTGGTAGTCTAGTGTTTACCATGTTGCAAGATTAAACTATATTAGCCAGGTAGCCAGGTCAGTCTTAGGTTTGACCATACTCAACACATTTTGACCCTTCTGTTTCTCCCAGGTCACATTTAGCTATTAGTCCCAGTTGCCACACAAACAACTGTGGTATTCTCTACGGGTAGTTAGAACCCTAAAAATTCCAACATCTAATAAAATCGAGACTGGGTACTCTCTCCAGACTGTCCGATTGGGGACGACTAAACCTAGTCCAGTTCGACCTCACTAAAACCACCGCTAAGAAGCGCCGCAATTCCTGGGCACACCGCTAACCATTCCCTCTAGTATCGGGATTCTGGGTGTCGATATCTCCAGGGACGTCTAATATCGTAGTCATTTGAAGGACAAGGTTAAGTTGACATCAAAGAAACTTGGAGTATTCAACAGGACCAAGCAGTACTTCACTGCGGGTCAGTGACTCCTTTTTTATAAGACCGCAAGTTCGGCCCCATATGGAATGCTGCTATCACCCTTTTTCCTGCATAACAACTTGACCCCTTCGACTCGGTGCAAAGTAGGACGTTGAGGCTTGTCGACCATGTCATTCTCGCAGGCGATGTGGAGCCTCTCAGCCTTCGAAGGGACTTTTCTTCGCTGTGTGTGTTCTACCACCTTTACAATAGTTTGTGCTCGGATGAATTGTTTGCCATAATGCCCATACCTGCATTCTACTATCACATCGCTCGCCATAGGCAGGGACTTCATCGTCACACATTGCGACCGGAAACGGTGTGCACTGTGCGGTATGAAAGGAATTTCATCCACTGCACGCTCTAGCTGTGGAATTAACTCCCTGTAGTGGTTTTCCCAAGCGACTACAATATGGGGTTCTTCAGAAAGGGTATTAGAAGGTTTCTTCAGAGTCGGCAGCGCGAGTGTAACCCCCCTGGTATTGCATACGTCCATAGGCCACGGTTACCACTTCCCATCAGTTAAGTATTATAAAAAAAATTGTAGAACATCTATTTCACCAGTGGGTGGTGGTGGACGTCACATGGTTTGCTTCACGGGAAATTTCGAAATTTGGCTGATTCATAGTTTTTGCTAAAATGTTAGCCTGATTGCTTGCGCTCGTTGCCTCCATTTAACCTATTGCAGGTGGCGTCATTATTTAACTTAATTTATGCAATTTTCAGCTTAAGAGTGATGAACTATGTTTCTTGGCTGGGTGCTGACTTCCGGGGCTCATTTGTGTTGCCTCCTAAAGAGATTGTAAGCTATCATTGGTGGTTCTTTCCTAAAGTTCCTGATAAGGTCTATGAAACTACCATCACATTATCTTGCGTGTGCTTAATTGATGGCAGGTAACAAGTCATTTGATTTTCGTTAAGTAGGTTTAGTTGGTATGAAGTTTTTATTTAAGGTAAATATTTTTCAGACCGGTTGGAGAACCATCTGAGGTGTATATACACATTTCTGGTTTCTCAGAACTGCCAGATTTAAAGGTAGGTATTGACTTCATAATTTCCTCAACACGAACCTCAGACTGTGCGCGTAGGTTACATGATATTCCAGTGTTCATTAGATCCCCAACTAAAGTTATTTTGGGGTTTTTTTACATACCACTTAGGTGACAGAGTAGCACACCTGATGGAAAGTAGTTACCGTGGCCTAAGGACGTATGCAACACCCAGCAACACCCTAAAAAACCCTCGGACGTCATCTGGAAGCCCTAAATATGGGGGAAGACCCTCAAGTTGGTATCACTTTACAAACGCGCCAATGCCGTCCAAAATAATGCTCGACCACCTCACCTAGGTGACACGTGTGTACACGCTCATGTGCCGGCCTGCATCGACGCGTGAGAGCAAATGCGGAGTCCGGTACTGTGCCATAGGTTTTAAATACGTACTGCCACTTGCACGCGACTCGTTACGACGAATGCGAGTATGGTTATGTGCGGCGCGGTTCGCGCTGCCGCCGACGCGGTAATTTTGTAGTTGTCATGAGTCATGGGAAATAATAAATATAAGGACATTGAATGATTAGTCTTCAGGGATTTCTTACAACTATATCGAGATATATTGAGGGTAGGCAATAAAAACAAGCGCGAGTTAGCTGTGTTGGAAGGTGCCGATAATCGTCGTACAATAACAAGCGGCGAGGAGCATCGGGTCGACGTCGAGGTGACGTCACCGCTACCTGCGCCGGCGGATAGCACGCCTACTGAGAAGAACGTCGAGCGCCACAGCGCAGTAAATTCAGTACACGAAACCGAGCCTAGCGGAAATGATGATCAAGAAAGATGGAAAATCGTTTCTAAACGAAAGAAACCTTTTTACCGTTTTCACGGTAAATCTGGTATTTCGAGGGACACGGAAGGAAACTTTAAAGCTGCAGATAGAAAAGTCCCAATATTCATAACGAGAGTACATATAGATACTACTGATAAAGATGTTATTGACTATGTATTTAGAAAAACGAAAGAAACGATAAAATTAGAACAAATCTCAATTAAAGCGGAAAAATATTATAAATCATTTAAATTTTTTGTATCGGAGAGTAAATTATCAATGTATTTAAATGATAGTCTGTGGCCAGAGGGAATCGTGTTTAGACGATTTGTAAATTTTAAACAACGATATGCGAATGGCAATAACGCTGTATCGGCCAATAAGAACAATAATGACACATAAGGACTGGTGTAATTATAATATGGTGAGCTTCAACTGCAAAAATGTGAAGCGCTCCATCCAGGATGTCCGGCAGCTATGTAAAACATGCCACATTATTGCTTTACAAGAACATTGGTTGTTGCCGCATGATATACATTTCCTGAGCGGTATAGATAGTGATTTCGCTTATACGGGTATCTCGCCAATGGATACGTCGAAAGGGATGATTACAGGACGACCGTGGGGCGGAGTGGCGTTATTATGGGACAAAAAGGTATTTCAAAACGTGACTGTAGTGGAGTGTAATAATACGCGTGTGTGCGGCATAAAAGTTGTACTAGGTCAAAGGTCATTATTAGTGTTCAGTGTGTACATGCCTACTGACAACAGTGTTAATCTGGCAGAGTTCACGGACTGTCTGAGTACTTTAAACGCCATAGTGGACAGTGAAGACATTGAGAGTGTTTACATGCTCGGTGACTTTAATGCGCACCCAGGTGAGCCATTTTATAAAGAACTTTTAAATTTTTGTAACGACTCTAATTGGTTATTTATTTATTTTTATTTATTTAAGCTTTTTGCACAAACAGACAGAATGTACAAAGGCGGACTTAATGCCACAGGCATTTTCTACCAGTCAACCTTAGGGTGATGCAGAGATATTAAAAGTAGGTGCTCGAAGTGTTGTAGTGACAGTTTCCTCAGTTAGGTACTAAATAATATTTTTATAATAAAAAAATAATTAAATAATTAAAAGTAAATAAATAATTATATATCCATATATGAATATATACAAACATCATAAACTACATACACATATAGACCAATATATACATAAATATATGCATAAAAATAAAAAGAACATATACCTATATATATATATATATAAATATTGATACAAATACATTTCAAATACATACAGATGCGATGTGAAATGATTTGTTTGCCAACTATGGGTTGCTGTAGAGCTGGTGTACTCTGGTCTTAAATATGAAACGGTTTGTAGACATTCTGATTTCCAGGGGAAGCGCGTTCCATAAAAGAATAGCCTGGACTAAGAACGAAGAGTGGACAAGGCTTGTCGTGTGAGTGGGACAGTGTAGGAGTAAGTTGTTAGACGAGCGTAAATTTTTATTATGGTTAGAGCCGAGTAAGTGGAGCTGACACTTTAAATAAGCTGGGGCATTGGGAGAGTTTAGTAGGGTATATATCAAAGTGACAGCTCTCAGACTCCGTCGCCTTCGTATAGGCAACCAACCCAGCTCAGTACGACAAGCCGAAACGTGGTCATACTTCTTAAGATTGTAGACGAATCGAATGCAATTGTTGAGAAGTTGAGAAGTTATGTGCGGATGTTCTTAAATTGGGTGTAACTTCCGACACTTACAGTTTCATTAGTGACGTAAATGGGTCGCTAAGTTGGTTAGACCACTGCATTGTGACTGAGACGGCTTTTCACACTATACATAAGACATACATTAAATATGATCCCGTGTGGTCCGACCATCTGCCTCTCATTATTCAGTGTAACCTAGACAATGTACCATTGAAAATTAACAATAGTAAACATATGTGTAATAAGGTAAAATGGGGTGAAAGAGACCAAGACCAGATAGAAAGATATAGTACATTATGTAATAATCGTTTGAAATTAATTGACTTCCCATCTGAACTTCGACAATGCTGTAATAAATATTGTAGTGAGCTAAACCATAGGTATGTGATTGATAAATTGTATGATGAAATTATTGATGCCCTTAGTATGTCTGCCTCTGAAAGTCATACTGTTGTTGAGCACAGGAGGAAGCAACCTGTAGTCGGGTGGAACAGACATGTGCGTGAGGCTCACGGGGTGGCCCGGTCTATAAGTTTTTGGAATGGGTACAGGGGGGTAAACCGGGACGGGGTCGTGTTTGGGACGAGATGCGTGACAGTCGTAAAATTTTTAAATCGCGCCTGAAGTGGTGTCAGGAGAATAGGGAGCAGATAAAGATGGACATGCTCGCTTCTCATCATTCCAATCATGACTTTCGGAGCTTTTGGAAAACCACAAGCAAATTAAACAACAGGCCGGGCTTGCCCGTGAGTATCAACGGTGTTTGTGATCCGAAGCTCATTGCGGACAGTTTTAGGGACCACTTTGCTGTAAGATCTCCATTGGGGCCATCCCGGTCTTCAAGTGTGGAGGAGCGTCATGATCGGGAGCTTGGCACTAGATTTGATGCGAAGGAAGTGAGGAGAGCAGTCCAGTCAATGTCGGGAGGTAAGTCTCCTGGTCATGACAGTTTGAGTATTGAGCACCTCAAGTATGCTGGCGTACACCTGCCTAGAGCCCTTGCAATGCTGTATACATTCTGCATTGGGCATTCGTATCTACCCACAAAGATGATGGAGACCGTGGTGGTGCCAATCGTTAAGAGTAAAACCGGGGACTTAAATGATAAGAACAATTATAGGCCAATCTCCCTAGCGACGGTACTTGCGAAGGTGCTTGACAGTTTGCTAAATACACAGCTTGACCAGTACATAACTTGCCATGACAATCAATTTGGTTTTAAACCAGGACTGTCTACTGAGCCAGCCATTTTATGTTTGAAGCAAACTGTCAAGTACTACGCCGATAGAAGTACATCTGTATATGCCTGTTTCCTCGACCTTTCGAAGGCGTTTGACCTGGTTAATTATGACATCCTGTGGCAAAAACTTGCTGATATTTCTATGCCTAGAGAACTAATACATATTGTAAGGTATTGGTATCTGAACCAGGTCAACGTCGTTAGATGGTCGAGCGCGTTGTCGGAGCCGTATAGACTGGAGTGCGGGGTGAGGCAGGGAGGACTGACCTCGCCGAAACTCTTCAACCTTTACGTAAACGCGCTCATCGAGGAGCTCAGTAGCACTCGTGACGGTTGCCATATTGATGGAGTTGCTATCAATAACATTAGTTATGCTGACGACATGGTCCTGCTGAGCGCCTCGGTGTGTGGCTTGTCTAGGCTATTGAGAGTCTGCGAACGTTATGCGCTGAGTCACGGTCTGGTGTATAATGGATCGAAAAGTGAGTGCATGGTCTTTCGGGCCATGGGTCGGAAATGTCCGAGTACGGTTCCACCAATTAGACTTAACGGTATCGAACTGAAAAAGGTTCAAAACTTCAAGTATCTCGGGCATATCGTGACCTCTGACCTGAGAGACGATGCAGATATCGATAGGGAGCGAAGGGCGTTGTCTGTGAGGGCCAATATGATCGCCCGCAGGTTTGCGCGTTGCTCGGGGAGTGCCAAGGTGACTCTTTTCAAAGCATTTTGTACGTCCCTGTACACGTCCAGCTTGTGGGTGTCGTATACGCAGAAGCAGTACAGCGCCCTTCGTGTACAATATAATAATGCGTTTCGGGTGCTCTTGGGGCTGCCACGGAATTGTAGCGCGTCGGGGATGTTCGCCGACGCTCGCATCGACTGTTTCTATACGACGATGCGAGAGCGGTGCACATCCCTGGGGCGCAGGATCCGGGGCAGCGGTAACACTATCCTGAATGTATTTGCAAGTAGGTTTGATTGTCGGTACATCAACCATGCGTGCATGGTTCATGTGCTGACAAACATACAAATGACTCAGAGGCAGAGCATGTTTTATTAAAAATGTAAATTTAATTGTAATTATTGTGATATTTGATTCGGAATAAATTTAATTGAAATTGATTTTATAGTAATTTTCTTTGACATTTTAATCTGTAATTGAATTAATTAAATTGTAATTTTTCGTTGACATTTTATATTATATTGCAATTTTTATTTTATTCTAATTGAATTAATTCCAGACTTTTCTTAAATTATTATACATACTAACATAGATTTATATAAGTCAATTGTTACTAACACATTGAGTCTTGTTGCTCGAAATAAAGAAATTTATTATTATTATTATTATTATTATTATTGCAGTTGAAACACAAGTACCCCCAATTTTTAAGCCCACTATGTCCACTGTTCCAACTGTTTTGATTATAACTCATCACACATGATGTTGTTCCTGGTTGTATCCTAAGCCCTGCGTATTCCTCCAAGCTTTTGGTTTATACAACTTATATCTAAGCGACTGCTCTCTGATCTCCCAACTCCGAAATCTATGAAAGAAATATAATAATTAAAACGTAATATGATTGTCCATATAGTTTTCTTTTTTGTAGGTTTTGCCCAAAGTAACAAATCTTCACGATGTAGTCGTTGGCGAAAGTAAATCGGTCTCCGTAACCTTATATAACAACGGCTCTTGCTTTTTCACATCTAAGCTGTACCATCTAATCACGGGTAATGGAGATGATTACAGTGGTGACAGATTTGAAATAGATTCTACAGTGGTAAGTATAGATATTTTCTTTGTTCTGATCTGCTGATGTATATATATATATTTATGTTCCGCCTAAAACTGACGACCACACAAGCAATATTGTAATACCCCTGGTCGTTAGCTGAATAATACAAATGTTGAAATTAGATGAAGAGAAAAACATAACATAACAAATTAAATAAATATTTTGTGTCTATATTGGCTACTCCAATGAGAAAAAGATCCGGGTAGGTGATGCCGCAATCGTGTTATGGAATTTGTTTCGAACGAATTCATTCCCTTTTTTTTTTTTTTTTTTTTTTACGTGCGCAAAATCCCCACGGATACCTCCCCACCGGAGCCGGTGGAGGAGGTTATGTCGGACTCGAATCGACTAAAACGCACGCCGCCTGTGGGTCGTTTTGGTTGCCGAAGGTGAGGTTGACAGGCATATCCCTCGCACCCCGGCCGACCCAGGGCCATCTCTCACGATATGGCCCTCTTCTCGGGTGTGGGGACTACAGAGTCCCCAACTCGTCCCCGGAAACGGGGAGGCGCGCCACGCGCGCCACCGCCGCGGCCTGCTTCTGCCAGGGTGACAGGCGGCTTCACCTGTCACCCCCAGGCCGGCGCTCATGGGGGGCGGAGGTCGTTCATCGACCTCCGACGCCCGAGTTGCCTTCGTGCGCGGGCAGCTTGTCTTGCGATCCTTCGTCGCTCCCGCTGCCGCTCCCGCCCCGCCTCCTCCTTCACGAGCATTACTTGCTCGCAGAAGGAGGCGCCGGCCGCCCACGCATCCGCGCAGCGAACCATCGCCGCGAGCAAGGTGGAGAGCGTGAGAACCCTCACTCCCAGGGCCGCCACAAGCTCCCGCCTCGGCGTCTCCCACGCCGGACACTCGGTGAGCGTGTGCGGACCTGAGTCCTCGCTCGCGTCGCAGTGATGGCACTCGGACGTTGGCTCTTTCTGCATCCGACGCAGATAATTTCCGAAGCATCCGTGCTCGGTGATCATCTGCGTCAGACGGTACGAGAGGCTGCCGTGTGGCCTCTCTAGCCACTCCCCCATGATGGGTCTTACCGCCGTTACTACGGCGTGCCCTGCGCTTGGTTGCCCAAGTCGTCTCTCCCATTCCGCCACCATTTCCCTGTGGAGCCGGGATCTCACGGCCCGAATTTCTTCGGGCTCGGGATCGTGACCCCGCTCCCGCGCCGCCCTTCGGAACCGGTATAGCGCCGAAAGGCATCTCGCTTCCAGGATCCATGGTGGCGATCCGGCGAGGAGACTCGCCGCGTTGAATGATATCGTGCGGTACCCCCTTATGATGCGGCACGCCAGCTTCCGCTGCGGACGCTGCAGCAGGAGCATGTGCCGATCACTCAGGGTGTCCGCCCACACGGGACACCCGTACAGGGCCATGGACCGCACGACACCCGCGTAGAGTCTCCTGCAGGAGTCCTCCGGGCCCCTCAGGTTGGGCAATAGCCGCGCCAGAGCGTTGGCTGTGCCCGCCAATTTGGGGCCCAGACTTCGGAAGTGCTTCCCGAAGTCCCACCGGCCGTCGAGCACGAGCCCCAGATATTTCATCTGGGGCTTGATGCCGATGAGAGTGCCTCCCACTGTCAGACTGGAACCAGGTGGTGGCGTGCGCCGAGGTCCATGAAAGAACATGGCCTCGGATTTATGCAAAGCCACCTCAAGGCCCAGCCGCCGGATCCGTTCCACAACTTGAGCAACCGCGGTCCGAATTCATTCCCTTATGAATGTTGAGACCCGTACTTGGCAATAAACTCCAATTAAATGAACCGATTTGGATTTTTTTTTATTTGAGAGGTATTTTAGTTGGGATTGTTCTTAGCTATGTTTGAAAAAAAAATCTGGCCAAGAAGACCGCCGCCACAAAAACTCCGTCAAGACGGGTATCAGGTCAAAATTGGCTTGACTAGTAGTCAAATTTAAAATAACCCCGTCACAAACAGACATTTTCCAAAAAGTCGCGTTGTCATTAGGAGGGGTGACCTTGGATCATTCCGATAATATGACGGATTGCTGTACCAGTTAGGGACCCCCGACATGACAACGCTTGAATCAAAATACCTATATTAATTATAACTCAAACTAGTTCAAAAGCAGTAGGTACTTTAATCTTGGTTTGTAAATAACAGAATAGCCTTAAACCGTCGAAACACTGCGAAGTAAAATTGACGGTAACTCCTAACGGTGCTGGATCGAGAGAAATAAAAATAAAGTATTTGGTTCTGTACCGGACGGAGTTTGACGAGGTCGAGGAAATACAACCTGTCCATAAAAAGATTTGTACTGTTTGGTACGATGGGATCTATCCTACGATCAAGGTTAGTATCTTACAAATCCTACTAATATTGTATATGTGAGTTTTTGAAATTGCCTTTGGGTTGTGGAGGTCAGATAGCAGTAGCTTCACGGGAAATATCGAAGTTCAACCAAATCCTTAGTTAGACTGGTAAAGCATACCCCCGACTCCGAGGTGAAAGGTTCGGGTGAAGGCTAGGATGAAGAAGGTTGCGGAAGCGATTACCGAAATTCAACAAACTATTTGTAAGCGCTATGGCAACATGCTACTTATACACCTAGACTAAGACAAGACCAAGCCGATACACCTACAATACATATTGAATGACGAAGATGTCACGTAAGACTTGCTCTCAAATTTAGGAGGTCAGAAGGTTAGCGCTCCCATAAAGCCATGTATCCCATTCCCAACCAAAAGAAGGACGAGTAAGCGAATCCCGGACTCCGAAGAGAAAACCTCAAATGTATCTCGAACAACGTTCAGATGATTATGACTATCCAATAGGTACTAAACATATACATATAGCTAGCATAATATATATAATTATATAGCTTTAATGAAATTTTAAGGTTTCCAGGGAAAAGTTTCATGTCCTCTATCTAAGATTCATGTCTATCTAAGAAGGTATAAGAATGCTAGGTACTTATAATCAATATTTTTTGTTAATCATATTGCGTTTCAGGTGAAGCGAACAATATCTGTCAAATGTCCAATAATATTAAGCAATCATGATGTTTGGAATATTTTTAATGTCGATGAGTACGTCATTAACTTTATAGCATTAAGTGTTTTAAGTTGTTTCTAAGTACTAACTGGAAGAGCTCTGGGCCTTTCCTTTGGTGCACTGAGAGCAATGCAAGCGAAAACTTCTTTTCTATCATTTAAAGGGGATATTACTGCTTCTGGGCAATATTCTGCAATAGTAGAAGTGGCGTATGAATTAAGTTCTGGGTATTTTTTCCGTCTTTCTTTACAGATTATTAGTAGAGGGTATTGTGGTTCGAAGAGCTATCTTGGGTTTGGATCTGCCGGGATGGGGTTGATATACCAGAGGCAAACTCACATCCGACAGTAAAAAAATCTAAGACGGCGTTTGGTTTTTAGCGGGGTAGTTACTAGCGAGGTTCGTGGGGATTTCCGTGCTTTAAAAAAGGGTATTTTAGGGAAAATGAGGCGAGTTCACCTTCTCTGTATCTTGAGGGGTGAACATGGTTCACAGAGCTTCATTACGTCCAACTGCAACTTGGACCAGCAACTGAAAGGTACCGTGGCACTTTGGGGCTGCTAGGAAGAACTTATCTATGAAAATCATCCAAGGAAGGCTTGTGAATTTGGCCTAATACATACGTAAACCTTGACTATTAAGCTGACCTTTTAAGTCTAAACTAAAAAAATACTTTGTAGGTACTGAGAATACTTACTGATATTTCGTTCGTGTGGAATTTGATGGTGTTGAAGCATACTGTAGTATAAATTACATAGAAGTCTTTGTAATGAGGGAAATCTAAAACAAGTACAAGTGGTCTAAAGCAAAACTTCCCAATTTTCTGCCGAGAAAATTAAAGAACATCGACAGTGTATGAATAATTTTACTATGCTTCGGTATCTAATGTGACGTGTTGATTTTTCACAGACTAAACAAAGCTTTTGTAGACAGCCGTCCTAACATACCTTTGTCGGTAAACTTATACGCTCCAGATCTTTGCGTTCGCTCTGGAAGAACTAGTGGTGTGAAAATAATCTTTGTATTGGGGTGCATATACGCGGCCCCAGTCCCTTGGAGCCTTCGTAGAGAGAAGATATGTGAATGTGAGATGATTGAGGTCAAAGTAGGGACATCGCTTTATGAGATGAGACACACTTGTCAGCATAGAACATACGTTGAACTGTTTCCGTTAAGTGGCATTGTTACGGTAATTTATACACATGCTTTTTTACTAATACTTAGAAAAGTTGCTATTACTATTATTTTAGACTACTATAAAGTCTTCTAAAGAAAAAACGAAAAATAAATTATACGGCTACAACAATAAATTATATGCTACAACAGCTACGGTGCCCACGTACCGAACCTGGTATAGCAACCGTATATGTGCTACGACCGTAACTTATGAAAGCTTGCTACGCCATACCTCAAGCGTAGAGGAAATTGTAGCATGTCGACATAGCTTTAAAAGTGCGAACTTCTTATAAAAAAATTATACTGTTTATAAGTTGTAACAGTATCATTTTTGTCTATATTATTATATGTAACAATTTAACAACTATATTAATATATATAACAGCACAACACACTAGTTATAACTCTAGTTATAACACACTAGTTATAACTCTAGTTATACCTAGTGTGTTGTGTTGTTTAATTTCGTTGCTTAGGTCATTCGCTTCACAACTTGTCACGTTTTACAACGTTCGCCAGTGTACCTATCTTACACTAGGAAGTTTATAATATGTAACAATTTAACAACTATATTAATATATATAACAGCACAACACACTAGTTATAACTCTAGTTATAACACACTAGTTATAACTCTAGTTATACCTAGTGTATTGTGTTGTTTAATTTCGTTGCTTAGGTCATTCGCTTCACAACTTGTCACGTTTTACAACGTTCGCCAGTGTACCTATCTTACACTAGGAAGTTTATAATATGTAACAATTTAACAACTATATTAATATATATAACAGCACAACACACTAGTTATAACTCTAGTTATAACACACTAGTTATAACTCTAGTTATACCTAGTGTATTGTGTTGTTTAATTTCGTTGCTTAGGTCATTCGCTTCACAACTTGTCACGTTTTACAACGTTCGCCAGTGTACCTATCTTACACCAGGAAGTTTTTAGTCTTTATTTATTAGTTTAACATAAGTATTTAGATTTGTAATAAATTGGTATTTCTAGCAAGACAACCCCAACTTACTATACCTAAATTTCAATTACGTTGCTGAAGGCCTTAATACGCTCTGTTACATCATGACTATGCCAAATCAAAGGATAATTAATCTAAACGTCAATATATACGCAAATTTGAATACTAGGAGTGTGTTAGTGCCTCTGCGAAGAACTATCGATACGGAAGATTACTTAGCAGTCTTGAACTGTGGAAGAGTACCTATTAATAATTTGGATCCAGTTATACGGGTGAGCTCGAAGCTTTTTTATGTGACTTCTTAGAAGATACAAAACTACCGTAAGGACTTCCTCAAGATATCCTTAATTTATGTACCTAAATGAAATTTAACATAAAGAAGGTATTTATTTGCTGATCACATGCAGAGCCCTTATTAGGCTTGACCGACCTAAAAATAACTATGCACGTTCATACTAGCATCGTTCCATTATTTAAATTGGTTTAGTTTTATATTCTATCTTATATGTTAAGGAATTGAAATCCGCCGTCTATTCACGATACGACTGCATTCGAAACTCAATGTCAATATTGCCACATAGGTATCGAAATTCATTCATAGTATGAACAGTTTGAGTAACAAGTACTTATAGCGGTCATTGTTATACTTATAATGAAAATATTTCAGGTCGTGAACCGCGGTAGCCTAGTGGTATGGGTGATGGACTGCTGAGACAAGGACTCTGGTTTGATCCCAGGTTTTACCTTGGCACACACCGATGACTTTTCGATGCTTTTCGAAGTTATGTGTGTATTTATCGCAGGTTTATAAGTGCCCGGTTAATGGCAATAGGCTCGCCACCTATTACATTGGCACCTAAACATAAACTGGCGAATTATGGGTGCTAGCACCTCTGCCTACCCCTTCGGGGATATAGACGTGAGTTTATGTTATGTTATTTCAGGTCGTATGGCTGTACAATCCAACAGATGTATTTACCACTTGGCGGCTGTTAAGAAATGTCGGCGTCAAGGAGTCCAAGGATTCAACTACAGCGATTCGTTGCTTACTTTTTTTCGCCGAAGTCCCACCGCTAGGCAAGCTAGCCATACCTGTCGCGTTTATGCCTAGTGAAATGATTGATTATGAGGTACTTACCTGCATAAAATCTAAGGCCCGTATTTTAGATTGGTACTTAGTCTAGTAATGGTAGATTGTATAGTACTCCGATAAATCGAGATTTAGAGTATCGTTCTAGAATACGAACCTTAGTTTTCTATGCGATGGCGATATACAACTATATCATGAAGAATGAATACTTTAACTTGACATATTTTTTAGGTGGAGTTATTGTGTTCGTTTGGTTACGAGACATTGAAAATTTTAGTGAAAGGCCAAGGAGGCTTACCGAACTGTCTCGAAACTCGACTTGATCTCCCATTTTATACTGAAAGGATTATCAGAGAAGCGTATCGAAAGGATGTGGTAAGACTTAATTTAAGCTCATTTTAGATAGATAGATAGATAATTCTTTATTGTATACCAATAGATTACAGTAAAACTTGTAGTTAGCATGCATACAGTTTAATGTACCTTGGGTTGGACAGTAATATAATAAAGCAAACGATTTGGTGCAGTTAGCAAATAAACTAGAACCAACATTTTAATTCATGTTTAAACCATTAACTTAATATATGCTTACTTAAATGGACCGACAGTCTCCTCATTTATGTGAATTTAAAATGTCAGTATTGTTAGTGGCAGTCAAGTGACAAACGGTATTATATTTTGGTGCACGAATATTTTATAAACAAACATGTAATTTTCTAAATTAGTATAATATTTATAAAATAATAATAGTTGGCTGCATTTTAACTAATACAGAACCATAATGTGTATACATTCTATGAAAACAAACACCATGTAAGTATTGAGTGTGAACTATTAGTGTTTATTTGGCTAATTGCTACAATTAGAATTTTATTTGGAATATTGCTACAATCTAATACACAACATATAACATTTACTCTTTATATTATTCTGCTAAAATTAGATAAAATTGCGACGAATTAAATTATAATACAATTAGATTTTTTATGACAGTAGGTTATTTCTGTCAATCAGTTTATAAGTTGATAAATAAACGCTTCACACTCCGTCTTCTCTCTCTACTCTAGTTAGCTAAATAAAACAATCTCTTTCCAGGTATATTTGTCTGTAGAACACTTAGTTATACCATCGATGCCTACACACTCTCTATGTAGAGATATAATTAGTATTTGCAACGACACTGATCATGTCATGAGATTCATTTGGTTACCGTGAGTGTTTTATGTAATACTTATAGATTGTAACTGATCTACCTGAAAGTACTAAAACACATCTTTGGAGGCGCGCCCTATTTTTTTACGTGCGCAAAATCCCCACGGTTACCTCTCCACCGGAGCCGGTGAGAGAGGTTATGTCGGACTCGAACCGACTAAAACGCACGCCGCCTGTGGGTCGTTTTAGTTCCCGAATGTGAGGTTGACAGGCATATCCCTCACTGGAGGCGCGCCCTAGGATATTGGTTTCATTTTCGATGTATACTAAGCTGAATTTGATGAAATTGAAACGTCGATAGCTTAGTGGTTAAGGATTCGGCTTTATAATCGAGAGGTCTGGGGTTCGAATCCTAGCCATTATACTACCGACGTGTACCCACTTCTAACATAAGCAATTTAGCTTAGCTGGAGGGGTTAGAGTGAGTGTTAGTGATTTCGATTCTGATATTAGGGGAGACCTAGGAGAGTTGTGGCAATTTTTAGTTTTAGGGGAATATCTCGCATCAAGAAATATACCACAGTTACGACCTATGTGAATAAATGTAGTACCATTCCTTCCCTTTCCAAAACAATTATCAAAATTAAGGAAAGTATTACAGTTTTCGAGATAATCAACAAAAAGAACGATTACTCCCTTTGTCACAACTCCCCTATCACCGAGGTAAGATGTGACAGGCACCGAGGAAAGTTGTGACAGCTATTTATTTATACTGTTTAATTATTAAAAAATACCATTACACATATTATAAATAAATTAAACATGTTTTTTTAACATAAGTAGTTTAATCATCTTTTAGCACATCAAATATCAACAAATACAATGTATTCATAACAAGTAATCATATCTTATACTGATAGGCAATTATGGCAAACGTATTTCAGCTCGCCTCCAGTACAATCTGCGTGTGACTAAGCTTTACATTCTAGGCATTGCACTCCCACTCCTTATTTGATCTGCTGTTTGAATAGGCTTCAAGGCAAACCATGCAAAAACAATTATTTTCTGCCTCTTCTTCGTCATCACCTGTTCTCTTCTTCTTATTAGTCTTCTTGGCTGTTTTAGGTTTCTTCTTATCTTCGCTTAAGACACGCTTTTTCACATTCTTCGCCTTTTTATTGGCTTCTATAGCAGCTATTTCGTCCTTAGAAGGTGTATCAGTAAGCATAGAAGATTTAATGTTGCGTCTATTCGGTTGACTGTTTTTTTCTTGGCGGAGCTTTTGGCAACGGCCTAATTGATTCTGGCGAGAACACATTACTATTAGAAACAGTGGCAAGAGGACTATGGACTGTAGACATGGAGGCAACAGGTTCATTGGAATTATGGTTCACAGCGAATGAATTTCTAGATGGCATGGCATGTTCTATAGATGAGCATTGGAGTAATGGTTTTTGCTTCAACGTTATCAACTGTGCCGGTGTTGAGATTTAGAGCTAGTCGTTGCATGAATAGATGAACCACACTTCTCCTGTCTGTTCATTCTCCTCCCATGAATTAGGAATTTTTTTATTTTATTTTTTGGCTAACTTATATGCAATGACCGTCGTTTCTTTTTTTGTTAGATGATGCACATGTTAGCAAATAATAACTTAATATTTTCTCCTCCTCTTCTGTAAATGTCGTAGGACGTGCATAACCCATAGATGGAGCCTCGCCTATTGGGTTTACTTGATAAGCCACTTTCTTCTTAATATATCTCGACAAAGACATATAGTTAAGATTGTAAGACGACGCGGCATTTCTTAAACTTTTGCCTCTCAATCTTACCTCTTCAAAGGTCAGTTCATAAATTTCAACACTAGCAGTGCCTTTATCGGGTTTTCGTTTGTTGTTATTAGGCATTCTGAAACAAAATAGTAGTCATCCAGAATGCATAATTTGCACCACCACACCACAACCAACGCATTATTTCTTATCATAAATTACTTTTTTGACACATGCTTTTATTGTGGATTGTACTTGCAATATTTTGCCTTAATATTCTAATGTACAAACACACATACAAACATTGATTTGCAATAAAAAAGTGTCGAAATAACCCAGCAGAAAAATGAAGTCAAATAGGAGAGTTGTGACAGGCTGTCACAATTCTCCTAGGTGCTCAAAATTACGCCTTGCACCGAATAATAATTTAAATTTTCTAAACAAGATGCAAACAAAAAAAAATGATGATACCTTTTGAGACTTAAATAACTACACAACTTAAGAAAAAATAACACAATAACGCACATGTAATATGATATGGTATAAATTCAATCAAAATTTTGACGAAAAACTTACTTTTCGCCTTTTTTTGCACGCCGATGTTTATTGTTTATTGTTTATTATTTATTACACGCATACAATGTCATTACAGGTAACCTAATGCGACAGAGCAGCAACATAATTATAACAAGTTCATGCTTATAATCTAATACTAATTGTCACACAATATTAAAAAATACAAAATCAATACAAGTAGATGCAATAAAATTCAGTCATTTGAAGATAATTCTCGAGCATGATGACAAAATAATGTTCAAACTATAACGTCACAGCAATAATTACTTTTCATAGATAATGTCAAAAATAATAATTCCAATAATAATGTCATAATAATAATTAAGTTAATAATGTCAAAATAATAATTCCAATAATAATGTCACAATAATAATTAAATTACTAATGTCAAAATAATAAACTGTATTCAATTCAAAATTTCAAAATTATATATAATAATGTCAATTTACAATAATTTAATGTCCAATGATGAAAATTCAAAATCAATTATTTATTCATTACTCACACAAATATACCCACTACTATGACAAATTATACATTGAAATTAAGTATACAATATGTGGCCCGCGTGCGTGAGGTCACTCAGCGAACAAGAGAATATGTCCACTCGTGTCGCAACCGCATTGAGCGCGCACAGTGCCCGCGCAAGCGGCGCGCGCCCCAGCAGGTTGGTGCGCGGCGCCGGCAGCGCCAGCAGCGCCGGGCGCCGCCGCCGCGCCACGTACCCGTCCGGCACGCACAGCTTCACCTCCGATAGGATGGCTGGGTTGTGGACCTTACCGCGAATCACCTTGAACACGTAGATGACCAGCGCTATCTCTCTCCTGACCTCCAGCTTGTAGTACCCCAACATCCCCAGGACAAACAAAGTAGGGTACAGCAACGGGTATCCGGGATAAACACCATACAATTTAAGATATAAAAATCTAACAAATTTATTCTGGACACGCTCCAGCATCAACCTATATTTTGCCTCATGTGGGGACCAGACAACAGCATTGCATTCAAGGTGACTCTTAACCAGGGCCTCATACAGCGCTCTCAGGGCTGCGATGTTCGTAAAGTGACTCGACTGTCTTAAAACAAATCCAAGATTGCGAAAAGCCTTTTTACAGACGTCTGCAATATGTTTCCTAAACGTCAGGTCGGTGCTGAACCTTACTCCTAAATCCTTGACCTCTGTTATGCGCTGCAACGGCGCTCCCTCCATTGTATACGAATGATGACTAGGGTTACGTGCCCGACTGTATGACATAACTGAACACTTATCTATGTTGAAGTATAATTTATTCTCTAAGCTCCAATTAACGACCCTATCTATGTCCCGCTGCAACAAGTCGTGATCAGTGGTTTGGGTAATCTCTCTAACCAACTTGAGATCGTCAGCAAAAAGTAATGGTATCGAGTGAGTAACTACCTCAGGCAGGCTATTTATCATCAGAATGAACAGGAGAGGCCCTAAATATGTAATAAATAAAATGTTATAACTACGAAACCTCTTCGCGTCTACCGCCGGCGGGTACTAAGTCAACTAGTGTGTCATTAAATCGTCAATCGAGCGTTGTTGCCAGCTGGCTCACCTTCGTAGGTAAGGAGAAATAGCGTCTGTCACAACTCACCTCTGTCACTAATCTCCTAGGTTTCCCCTACTTATTTTAAAAGAAAAAAAAAGTTGACTCATAACTACTCACGAGTGCAAACTTTGTACGAAAATTGAAGAAACAGCAGGTACGAGTATCTGATAGGCTTATTTACGTAGTCATAGAATTCAGGGTCTCGACCATTTTTGATGCTTACCTGTATAAAGGTAAAGTACAAACTAGGAAGAAGTGATATTTTATTTCATGTAAATTTATAGTGAGAGAATAGCAAACATTGTGAATGTAGTCATGACTCCTTGCTGGGGTGTCATTCAACCCAAGACCGCAGAATGGATTACTATGAGTGTGTATTCCCTTCAAGAACCTTCCACTTTCACGTAAGTCCAACTATTTAAAACACTTCTTAAACTAAATGTTGCTAAGTCACCCATGGCCTGTAGACATGGGATTATTTTCAAAATCTGGAACAAAATACCACCTAAAACATGTAAGTAACTCGACAAGACATGAATGATATGTTTAGACTAGACTAGAAAGCTCCAAAATGGATCAGGATAATAAGGAGTTGCATCCCTATATACCTTATAAGGGACGGTGGGATGATGCGAAGCATTGTCCATTTTCTTTCCGCCTCCTCGTTTGTGTAGGTAGACATATCTCCTATTCACCATGAAAGGCTTTGATGTTATTTTATTACTATGTGTTTTTGTAGTAGCCTACTTACTAACAATACTGAAATATTATAATAGCACAACATTGGCGTGTGAAATTCTGGATTTGACTAACCGAAAACAATACCAACAAAATGAATTCTTAAAAAAGAATAAAATTGAAAAGTGCAACCAAGAGTTTATAATCACCGAACATGGGAAATCTTATCCAGTGAGTACCTGCTTTATTTTCTTCTTTGTTAAAAAAATCCTCGGATACCTATTACATTATGGCCGATGGAGCAAAAAAGTTATGGAATGGCGACCATGTACCTACGGGTAAACGTAGCGTAGGACGCCCAACGGTCAGGTGGAAGGACGACCTCATCAAGGTCGCCGGGAAGTGCTGGATGCGGGCTGCTTTAGATCGGTCATTCTGGAAGTCTGTGGGAGAGGCTTATGTTCAGCAGTAGACTATATGTGGCTGACATGATGATGATGATGACCTACCCACCATTTTTTTTTAATAAGGCACGCCAGGAAGAAAAGAAATGAGTGTAAGTCCGGTTAAATTTGGCTTACGATGGTACTGTAAAGCGTAGGTACATAAAATATCTCATAATAAATATCTACATTATAGAGCATCTGCTTATTTTGTTAATACCGAAGTTATAATTTTAATATTTTATGAAAAGATAGTTTTACTAGATACTCTATAAACCTGTTCATCCAAAGTGTTATGAAGGCTCTATAAAACTGAACCAAATATCGAAAATTATAACGTTGAAAATCTAAGTCATTTCTTTGGACTGTTTTCAGGATATAAACGATTCACCCCCATATGTGCTGAACTTGAAAAAACCTCAACCTTTCTATCTGACGGTAACGGTGTCCATATCTTCCAAGGGACAGCGAGATGGATATCCGAGAATGAATTTAAGACAAATGTGGGAACAGGTAAGTTGTTTCTTGAAGAAACCGGTTCCTAATATCCAGTAGTATTTGAACATTGCTATATACATAATATTCAGAAATTAAGTGCACGTGGATGACCAAACCCAAAACAGTAAGTACTCAAAAGACTAACTAGGACTGACTTTCTAATCACATAATTTCTTTCAGGCACCACCCTATAATTTACTATCATCAGATATTATAGCACTTACTAGCGAGAGAGCTCCAAGTAGTAACAGCTTAACAATGGTGGACATCATAAGGGTTATAGATGGAATATTATGGTATGAATTAATGGACGTTTTATTAGCTAAGCTCTATGAATATATAGCCAAGAAACAATGTATAGTACGACCCCGCCGCTACATCGCGCCATCGATGCAAAGAAAGAGAGCATGAGTCAAGAGCGAGCTACCATCAGATTAAACGTGACGGTCGGTTATAGTTTAAATAATTTAATAGGGGCATTATGATAACTTGATATTTGAATTATAACTTGATACTTGATTGTTATCATGGAGTGACTCAAATCGATAGTGAGATTACCTAATTGATTCGGGTAATAAACGATCAATCATTTTATTATATCTTACATTGATATTAGGATTAACCCTTATTAACCCTAACACATCTCGTGTTAGGGTTATTTTTCGTTCCAATCGTGCCAAGTTACCGTCTATGACTTAGGGTATCTGTCAAAATGCACCTATTAAATTAGGTATTTCAACTATAATCGATATTTCTCCCGTCTTGCCGCGCACTTGCACAAGGTGCGGTAAATATACAGCGGTTACGGCCAGTCTATAGTAATGTATGTAACTAATGTAGATAGATATGTCTCATTGTCATAACTATTTAGATACCTTGTTTGGTTACGTACATCAAAAGAAAAAAGTGGAACCCTTATAGAAGCACTTGGTTGTCCGTCAGTCTGTCTGTCTATCTGTCTGTCAAGACCTTTTTATCAGGAATGTGTGGAAGCATCAAATTGATACCACATACCAGAGCATTTTTGCACAGGTTCAATAGCTGAGTCTATAACGTCTTGAAACTGCAAAAAAACGTCGACGCAATCAAAAGTTCGTCCCTGAATCTAATTTTGTACGGAACCCTGGGTGTGTCGGTCAAGTCCGACTCGCACTTGACCGGCTTTTATTCGGGCGGAAATACCTTTGCTAATCAGAGGGGCACGTGGAAAGCTTCCAAGCAACCCTCGGAAGTCACCCCGCCGCCAATATGATCATTAAACTGCCTAATAGGCCCCGCTTAAGTGATTATGATCCTAAGTTATTGAGGTTTATTGAATATTCAAACATATACATAGTGATAGGTGTATACTGTATAGTTGTTGCAATATTCTCTTGTAAACGCCAGCCTTCTTATAAAAATATTGCAGGGATGCTTTACACAGTAAAATGTTCCGAAATCATGTAGAATACTATGCAAAGGAAGAGCTGCCTACTCATGGACAAATAGTTAGAAAAATGACACAGGAAGTTAGGCCTCGCTTTGCTAGGAGGTAAGTCGATAGAGATAACTATAAAATATTTTTCACATGTCAAATTGCCCCTAGAAACGCAATATTTGCCAAATGGAAAATACCCTAATATTAGGTACTTAGACCCTTTTATTAACTTCCAGCAATAAACATAGATATTGATAAAATATATCTTTATTATCAAATATTTTTTACCTGTGAATTTGCCTCTAAGAATGCATTTTTTTGCAAAATGGTATTGATAAAATACTTGTACTTCTTCCATAATTCGTGATAAGTTTCACTAGCGAACAATCTCAAGAAAGTGGCCCACTGTAATGTGTCCATCTAACAGATTTAGTTTCAATTTTATAAGTGGCCAGTAAGTAGTTTTACTTTGGACACCTACTTACATAATATTGAGTCAAAAAAGATTGTACTTATAGTATTCACGTTTATTGATAGATAAAGTACCTACACCAAAAGTTGACTTAATGCACCCATGCCCGCTCACGAATGCATCAAGTCAACTTTTAGTAATCTTGATGCACGTACTGGGTGCATAAAGTGAATAAAGGTCAATATTAGTGTATGTGATTCACTTAGGTGCATCAATCTGAGTGCTTTAAGTATACTACGGGTATTTATTTTGAACCTGGCCTGTTTCAATAAGTATAGAATTCAGTTATCTGTTTGATGAAAATAGCTTGAATGCCGCTTCGGAGTTACATTGCTCGGTTAGAAATATGTAAAATTGCTTATTGAATGAAATTTTAAAGCATTTAGTATGTAACTATTCAAATCGATAAAGAAATAGAACCGATCCATTTCTTTCTATTTCTTAATCGACTTGAATAGTTAAAATACTTAAATGCTTTCAATAGTTTGAGCGGAGTCATCAAAAGTACCTAAATGTTTAAAAATGATTGCAACGTCATTCATTGGTTCCGATAGTTCATACAAATATCGGTAGATGGCTCTTACCGTTGCTGTGAGACGTAATATGTCGTGATATTTCTAGAAGAATTTGGATGGTTTCGGGCGAAGGTCCTGTGGCTTAGTGGTCAGAGCGTTCCCCCTGTGAAAGATCGCGGGTTCAAATCCCGCCTGAAGGGATCCATTTTTTTCTATTTCTTAATCATTTTTTTTTATATTTCAGGATGACGTCAGGAATATGTGACGCGATAGTTAATAAAGCACTTTTCCATACTTATAGCCTTCATCCTAAACACGATGTTATGACGTTTGAAGCCGAGTGATTTCAGTTGTTTACTTATTACAATTACATTACAATTTAATTAATAAAACATTACTTTATACTGTCATTTATTTATTCAACAATAATCATCATTTGATTTTCTCTAGCGAGATAGTATAACGATAAACCTATACCTAATTAAGTAATACCAATGGTAAATTATTATTAGTCTAGTATTTTGTCGAGCCTTAGTTGAATTTTCTTTGGTTTTGGCGATGCAATCACAGTCACAGCTACTCTGTCACCTAACTTAGGTGTTTGATTACCGGCCAATTTGCTTCTGTGAATAAGACCGTTATCGCCGACTCCACAGTCCACGAAGCAGCCAAAGGGGACCACGTTGCGAACCACACCTGCATCATAATGTCCATGAATTATTATTTCTATTTAAGAAAGAAATACTAAATGTTATGGAAGGTTTTCCGTGGTCTTCATGTGTGCTTAGATAACTAGGGTAGTTATCATCATCGAAAGATACTGCAACTAAAAATTGCCTGACAGAAAATCTGATAACTCTCAGCACGACAACACGAGAATCTAAAGGTCGCAGGCAAATATTCCTTACTATCCATACTACATAGCATATACTACATTCGGTTGGGTACTTAACTAAAGGTAAAACAATGTTGTAGCGAATTTTTATAAAAACACACATACATATAATCACGCCTCTATCCCCGGAGGGTTAGGCAGAGGTGAATTAACACCCACATTTTACCAATCATTGAATTACGTCTCAAGTAATAGGGGGTGAGCCTATTGCCGTCTTTCAGGCACTATTATTGACTCAAGTCATACATCTGAGGCTGAGTCTGGGCTGTATATATCTGTCTGATGTTAAGCCCAATCCCTTAGTCGCCTTGTACGACACCGCATGGGAAGAGATGGGGTGGTTCAAATTCTACTCTGCCGAGAACCACGCGACTATAAAAACAGATAATTAAACAAATAAACTAGGCTAAATAACTAGTAGTTTTTTTTTATACCACTCAGGTGGCAGACAAGCGCACGGCCCACCTGATGGAAAGTGGTTACCGTGGTCTATGGGCGTGTGTGATACCAGAGAAGCCACACTCGCGCTGCCGACCCTGTAAGCACAGAGTTTCTGCGCCGTAGTGTAGAGGACAAAGCAGGACAAGCCTTTAGTCATCCCACTAACAGCACAAATTCTCCAATGAGCTCTGGCTACCCTACTCACCGCTGGGAACACAACATGAAGTTATTACAACCGCGGTATGCTGTAGGGCGGAGGTACTTCCCCAGACGGACTGCTCAATTGGGCGGAAATACCGCCGTGTCCTACCTCTTCAACTTTTTGCGTCCATCCAGACAAGAATTAACAATTTCTTTAATGTACAGACACAACATACATTTTTATTATAATTCCTTATTCACTCGTTTTCTCACCATGGGACTAACAATTGGCTAACGAGAAATGGACATTTGACTAGATGCCTACATGCTATGGTAAGACTTCACCTGGTACTTGATAACTTACCTATTAATGACGTGCCTTCTTTTAGCTGTTCCGCGTTCTGTACAGCAACAGAATACACCGGTTTACAGAATGTTATGATGTTATCTTCATATTTCTTTTGTTTGAACGCATTTATTATTAGGTCCAGTGTAGAAGTGTCTGTTTTTAGCTCTTCACTCGTTCGACTGATATCTATGCCTAGAACTTTCCTTTCAATTAACACTGGAAAATGTGGTTGTGTGAGCTCCTTTAAGTTCACTCCAATTTTCTTTGCAAACCTGAGTATGAAATAGTTTGAAAGATGATTAAATAATAAACTAAGTTGATAGTAAAACAATTAAACCGACTTTTATAACCTAAAAAGGCATTGAAGAGTGCTAAATAACATAAATATATTTTCATTTCACTGACTAGCCAGAGTATACCTGCTGATTAATGGACGATGTTTTTGTGCAAACTTTCCACTTGAAGTTGGGACGTCAGACGGCTAACAGTCCCAAACAAAAGGCCAAGAGGAACCAAATCACAATGCAAAAACACAGTAAGTAGACCTAGCATAGCCGAGGTGACAGCCTTGAATACAATCAGGAACAACGTAAGATAATAACATATTGGACATTATAATCGTCTGAGATGTTTACATTCAATAATTGTACTTACGCTTTAGCTATACTATAGCTCTCCGGATGTATAATGGTAGTGTCTAAAGGTTCAGAGCTTCCCAAAACTGTTAAAAAGCCAGCACATTGTTGAAAAGTAATTTTTCCTATGCCTGGAACTTTCAAAATTTCGGCTCTTGTTGAAAAACCACTGTTATCTTGACGATATGCTATTATTTTTTTCGCTCTCCCTTCGTTAAGACCTGAGATTCGTCTGTAAACAAAGATTTCAGAGTGCTGCACTATTACCGGTCATCCAATATACAGATAGTAAAAGCTGAAAGTGTCTTTGTTTGAACATGGCTGCCCCTGAAACTGCCCATGCAGTGTGAAAAATTTGTGAGACCAGTGTTAGGGGGGTGGTCATAAGCTACTAATCATCACGCTATGACTTTTAGGAGTCAAGTAATAAGGGCATAACTTATCTTTTTAAGGACACGCCCTAATGACTAGATTTCAACATTAAAAGCATGCAGCAGCAGGTACAAGTTTAGTGAAGCGAACGGTATTTTTTTCTGCTACAGTACATAGGTTACACTAAAAGTTTCCGGAACTGGCCACTTACATAAACAATATTTAAAAAAACAATAAATTAATTTTGTACCTTTAATAGTATTTTTTCATATTCATTCCGGAAACGTATAGTGCGCCCCACGTATAAGAAAATATTATAATACCTTAACATTGCTTGAGAGGCAGTATTGATGTCAACACCAACTAAACTTACGACCTTCTCGACAGCAGAATCTAAGGCTGTTTCAAGCATTTTCGGTGGAATGTCGTGCTGATATAGACCAACTCCTATATTCTTGGGTTCTACCTACAAAAACAAAACATAATAAATAGTTCATAATTTATTTTACTTTTTGGCCCAACTTTTCGATTGCTCTTCAATAGTTAGCCCATAGCCACGGCTGCTAAACAGGAGGCTTGTAATATAGTATAATAGGTAGGCAAAAGTTTAACAATACTTGCTTTTATAAGTTCTCCTAAAGGATCCAATACTCTTCTCGCAATAGATAACGCTGAAATTAAGTTTGGATCCATATTTGGATGCTCCTGAAAATGGAAGTTTTATATTGTATTGTGTAATGTGAGTAGATTAAGGTTACCAAATATAGCTTCACATACCTTTTGAGCTTCTTTGCTAATTGAGTAAATAGAGGCCCCTTGTTCTGGTACTATAATAATTGGAACATTTTCAACTATGTGATGACTTTTCAACCATAATTCTGTCTCACGGCAAGCTGTACCATTGCCGAGTCCTATTAGTTCCACTCTGTAAGGAAAAAGTTATGGATAAAATGTTAGTAGATGTAACAAAAGTAATTTTGTACTTAAAACAGTATTGTTGCCATGTTTTCACCTTCTTCAAAAAAAGGAGGAATTTTACCACTCAATCCCCATTCTTTGGATTCCAGATACATACAACTAATCAACAAAATTATCCAAATACATAAACACCAGTATTGATGTCAACTTTCCATTAAAACAAGGACAGGATTAAACATACAAAAGGCAAGAAGCATACCCATGTTTTTGTATTAAGTCCTTTAATTGTTTTGCAGCAACGTCATTGTGTCTATGTTGTCTCAAATCTGGATATAAAGTGCTGGCTTCTAATTTTTCTCCATTGCAATTTATAATACCAACCTATAACAGGATGTCATACAAAGTTGTTAGCAAAATAATTATAAAATATACTTATCATTTAATTTAAAAACCTATAGAAGAGATTGGGTGTTCCTTTTGGATCCCCTATTTTATGTATGTGATTCCTGAACCAAACTCATTCTAAGTGGTGACACTGATTTTGAAGAAATTGTCCGAGTTTCAATAGGTTCTTGAATAGTTTAGATTCACTGTTGAACTGAATGGTAAGTTATAATTCAGGCTTAAGTAAGCTTTCATAAGTAGAAATCTAAGGCATGGGGGTCAGTTTTTATAAAATTACAAACAAGCGTGTATTACTTTGCAGCCAGCTCTAAATCCTGGATCCAATCCTGCTATTGTCCTGTTTTTTATCGGCTCAGTTAGTAGATACTTCTCTAAATTTGTTGTAAATGTTTTCACAGCTTCTTTTTGTGCCAATGTTGTTAGATCTGCCCTTACATGCCTTGAAAGCCACGATTTTATAAGGCGATTATATGCATCACCTAACCCTTTGCGAACCCAAAAACTGCTTTTCCATAGAGAAATACAAAACCTACGAAGAAATTTACACATTAGTATATGTGAAACATTTCAAAGAGTAATAAAAACAACTCAAAATTGCTGAGTGGTTAAGGAGACTTGCTTTACAATAGAGGGTCCCAGTTTTAGTTCCACAATCGATGTCAATTCACTTCTAACATAAGCAATTTAGCTTAGCTAAAAGTGTTTAGGGAAATATTAGTAATTTCTTTAAGTAAGTTGCTAATAATATTTAAAAAACTAAATATATAAAAAAAAAGAAAAAGATTCTATAAACTGTATGACCTTCTCTCCTGTTCTTACATAAAGAAAGAGTTATGTATGTATACCTTTCAAGTTTGTTATAAAACCAATCAGGAACAACTACTTTTACTGAAAGAATTTTTTCATCTTCACCTCTGTTTAATGCTAAAGTTTGATGAGCCTTTACAAACTGGCTGGGACACTTCCAGTCAAAATATAATTTATAAGTGTCAGGATCTGATTTGGTGTCCAATTTCTTTTTATCTGTATCTTTCTCTTTAGTAGAACTCTTAGTACGACTGCTTTGTATTGTGAATCTGGTTTCTTCTTTTCTGGGATAAAAAGCGAAAGTTTAAACACCATCTCTATATTCTGTACTATAAAGCACATGGGTATTTTTTTAAAATATTGGACACATATATCAGTACAACACGCCTGATGATAAGCTGAAGACAAGGTCTCAGGAAAAAGGGTCACCAATACAGACAAACTTCTTCTTACAGTACCAAGTCCTTAAGTGTCCGATGTAGACGTCAAGTTGTGAGCCACAAAGTAATAATGGCCTCCATTCCCTAGATATAACGTTTAGCTTATTATCAGGTAAGGTAATGTTATATTGACATGACCATTATAAAAGCAAATTTTTAAATAATTCCATGAAGTTATTTTTATTAAAATATTTTACTTATTATTGCTTAAATAACTAAAATATAAGAAAATCTTACAAGTTCCTCATTTGTTCTAAAACTCTTGTATCTTTATAAATAATGTCAGCAACTATATGTGTTACATGGGTTTCCACATTTTCAACTGTAGCAAGCTCTTCATCATCACTACACAGGAGTCTCAAGTCAATATATTCTCCATTTAATGCTCGGATAGCATATGGCTCCAAGCCAAGGTTTCGGGCTCTTTCAGCGAGTGACAGTGAATGTGATTTCAACGGAGCATACTGAAATATACACATTCAAAATTAATTATACCTAGAAAAATACATTTATTACAATCTATACGAATATCATAAAGCTGAAGTTGGTTTGTTAATCTCAGCAACTACTGGTTCAAATTGAAAAATTCTTTTTATATTGAATAGTCCGTTTTATTGTGTATACATGCTACTACTTAGAGGAGTAGGACAGTGATCATTTATGTCAACAAATCTGGGATATTTCTTTTAATTATTTGAAGACTAAAAAATTACAGGCTTTTAAATATGGTACAGAGGAAGCTTGGGTTGGTCAGCAAGTCCTATAATATAGTTACATAGTTTACTATACATGAGTACTTATTAATATACAGAAGATAAGCCATTGGAATTTAAATCAGTACAATTTATTAAAATAAAAGGAAAGGGACATTTCAAAGCTTCTACAGCACAAGAGAAAACATAGACACTATTATTACTACTTCTAAAATAAGTCAAATCATAGACTTCAAGTAGAAAAGTTTAAAATATATTTGAGGACTGAACTGAAGAATTTATTTTTATTAGTATTTAAACTATCATGGTCACTCACATCAGTATCAAAATAAACAGGATATTTACAAATATTGGAAACTCGAAACAATGAAACATGGTAAATATCCCGTTTATTTTGATAAATCAAAATATGTTCAGACTCATAACATATTTGAAGTGTTGATAGCTTAGTGGTTAAGGAACCGGCCTAGGGATCGAGAGGTCCCAGGTTCGAAGATTGACCATTACACTACCAATGTGAACCCACACCTAACACAAGCTATTTATCTTAGTTGGAGGGGTTATGATATGATATAATATGATATGATAATATTCCCTATATTAGTAATTTTGGTTCCAATATTCTTTTTGAAAAAATATACATATAATAACACCACCTTTCCATTGGGCTAAAAAGAGATCCCATTTTTCTACTACTAATAAATAATACCAATTACTTACTATTAAATCCACTTCAGACAAATTTCTTGCATTTAAAATACTTTTCTCAACTTCTGATGTAAGCTTATTATTCTTTTTAAGTGATTCAATAACAGACTTTACTTTCTTCTTCAATTGTGTAATGTTTTCAAAACTTTCATACAGTTCCTGAAGTCTAATGAATCCATTATAAATATAGAATGTGGCAATATAAAAATATATTAAGACAAAGAATATAATAAAAGTAGGAATTACCTGTCAGGCATTAAATTATCTACAGCAGTTTTTCTGTATCTAGCAATAAATGGTAAAGTGCAACCTTCAGTCAGTAAACTAATCAAATTTTGTGCAACTTTCAATGGAATTCTTTCCACCTGTGATAGCATTTCAGCTTCATTCCAAACATTGTTAACATTATTATAATCATCATTCTCAACAGCTACAGAGGTGCAAGCATTTCCATCTATCTCATCAAATTCGTCAGTAAGTTTACTTTGAGATTTTACTTTTTTAGATGTTTCACGTTTAACAACTTTTGGTTTAGATTCCTTTTTAACAGGTTTCGGTTTCGGTACAGTTTTCGCTGCTTTGGGCTTCGATTCGGCTTTATTAGGTTTCACAGCTTTTACCTTTGTTGTCTTAGCAGCGATCTTAGGTTTCTTTTTGGGTGAACTTTTAAATTCATCTTCGCTGTTAGAGCCACTTTTATTTTCACATTCATCTTCACTGTTAGATTCGTCTGCAATATACGTTACAGCTTTACGTTTTCTGAGTTTTGGAACTTCAGATTCCATGGCTTAATAATACGTTTTTTTTTTAAATAAAACAATGAATTCTTCGATTGTTCTCAACTGCTCAACTGCCATTCATACAAATTATTAAAGAATATAGTAGTATAGGTATTATGCTTTGCTTTTTGTTCTACACAGCTGTTCTGTCTACAAAACTAATTCAAATTATTTTGACGTATGAAATGAGTGAATTGACATTTACCCTTACTAAGAATACCATGAATACCTGGAGACCTCTATAAACGATTAAACCTACTCTCCACCTTGAGGTTGGCAGAATCATCGGTATCTATATAACCGATGCAAGGCGCCATTTAAATAAAATAAGAAGAAGAAGAAGACATTTACCCAGATGACGGCACGCCACAGACAATTTTTTTTTTTTTATATAGGACACGCCAACTTGACCTCACCTCGCCTGATGGTAAGCTAAAAGCAAAGTCTCACGAAAGAGGGTCACCATTACAGACACTAAGTGCTACAATGGTGGCATTCAGCTTGGTGGCCTCATCAGATGCTTTTTCACGCCCCGCTTAAAGGCCCCGGGACTGTAGGAAGAAGGAATCACGTGTGCTGGTAATGAATTCCAGGTCTTGGTGGTGCGGCAAAGAAAAGAGTCTCCGAACCGCTTGGTTCTTGCTCGTATATTCTGCACAGTGTGAGGGTGACATCTAAGGCCTGTACGTGTTGTCCTATGTAGGAAAGGAGATGGTGGGATTAGTTGGAAGAGCTCGTCAGAACACTCACCGTGGTAGAGACGGTAAAATACAGCACCAGCTGTTGCCATAGATTAATATGATTAATATTATAAACTAGAGATGGCTGCCGCGAACCGTTCGTTTACACCCAAGTATAAAGCCCTGGGAGTGAGAGTTCTCACGCTCTCCACCTTGCTCGCGGCGATGGTCCGCTGCGCGGATGCGTGGGCGGCCGGTGCCTACTTTTGCGAGCAAGTAATGCTGCCTGTCAACCTCACCTTCGGCAACCAAAGCGACCTACAGGCGGCGTGCGTTTTAGTTGGTTCGAGTCCGACATAACCTCTTCCACCGGCTCCGGTGGGGGCATCCGCGGGGATTTTGTACACGAAAAAAAAGTATAAAATATTTAACTAAAAAGTTGCAATTTGTCACAGGCTGTGTGAACGCAAATGTGCTTTATATTTGTTTACACCTTGTTGGCTATAGCCAAAGAGTATAAAGCACATTTGCGTCCTATGTGAACGAAAAGGTATCTGAGATACAAATATTGTGTGTTGAATAGTCTTCTACAAGTCTTCAATAAGTTTTTGAAACAAGTTTATAACTTGTTTTACATCTTGTTTAGTAGTGTAAACGAGGGTTTAGGATTGCGTTCCATTGAAATCTTATAATATCTATGGCTTGTGCTACTTTTCTCTTAATGACATTGACAGTATTTGACATTTCCAACTTCCAACCTTACGTTTATTTATTATTATAGTTCGTCTTCGTTTTGTTTACCTTCTTTTACTACGTGTTTACAAGTAAAGCACTCAAAAATAATAATTCCTGTCTGTCTCTGTATAGTTAAGATAAGAAATGATAAGTTCAGATACTAAAGGTTCACTGCTAAACGAATTAGCTCTTAAATTTTATAAGGGGAATCATAGTTTTAGCTTAACTGTAAGGTCTCGATGAATTGTTATACTTGTGAATATTTTTTTCCTAATCTTGAAGATATTATTATAGTAATAATTGTTTCAGTCAGAAGATGTTGAGAAGATGGATTGGGATTGGCAGGAAAGTTTTCTGGCTGCAACTTTTAATAGTGACTTGGTGAAAAAGTATCCAATTAGTTATCAATTTTCTAAATTGTTTCTTAAAAACCTTATAGGTCACCTCGAACCAAACCATGAGGTTCATGACGATATTTATGCTCAACTGTGTAGAGTTATGAAGGCTTCACATGTAGATGGATTTTGTTATAGACACTATGTCATTGGGAAAAATTTAAATAGCATAGTAATAATGAAAGAAACAAGGAATATGGTTGTCAATGGTACTACAGGACTAAAGACATGGGAGGTATAGGTTTGTTTTAACTTTTTTCATCTTAAACATTGTTAAGTTATTCTATTTGTATACATTAGGAGTAAAAATTTCATAACAGATTCTATAGTATGTCACTGCAATTTAGTTTTTCTTTACAGGCTGCACTGATGTTGTCTGATTGGGCATTGTGTAATAAGAATATATTTACAAATAAAAATATTATAGAACTAGGCTCAGGTGTGGGTTTTGCTGGTATAACCATTGGAAAGATGTGTGATATAAAATCCATAATCCTAACTGATTGTCACAACGAAGTGTTAACAACAATTGGAGAAAATATTCAAATAAATTTTCCACATTTCATACAGAAACAGTTCAATAATGTCACTTTGTATAGTAATGAATCTAAATCAATAGGTAATTTTATATCATATGGTACTTAATGCATCTTCTTCCCATGAGATTGACTAAATATATTCACAAAATTCACAAACAGGTGCAACAATGTTAGATTGGAATGACATTGAGGATTTAAGAAGAAATGTGATACCTGTAACACCAGACATAATCATTGGAGCAGATATTGTGTATGATCCTACAATATTGGAACCGCTGTGCAAAGTTTTACACACATTTTTCAACATCAATAATAGTTTAGAAGTTTATATTGCAAGTGTTATAAGGAATGAAGAAACTTTTGAAGGGTTTTTAAAAACTCTTGGTGAGTATCCTAGCTAAGCTAAGCTAAATAAGAGAACCAGTAGAATTACAAGAGAATTATTTACTTAGTAGCCTCTTATCCTAGCAGAGAGTATTATACTATACGGGCTCAGTAGTTACAGCTGCACATTTCCATCATATTTACATAAAATATACTCCCTACAACTTCGTCTGTTAAAATCTATTGTGCCTAAAAATGTTCGAATTCAGTTTACATATGATGATGAAAAACTATTTGAATATTGTAAAATTATACCTGTTAATGCAAAGGTAAAAATGATGCTTACGATAGAAAACTATTTTAAATACCATAATAATGTAATAGAACACCCCATAATGACACGTCAAATTGTAAAAAAAAGATTAATTACCAAAACAGCCAACAACTACTACGGCACGCGAACTACGGACTACCTATTACCTAGACTAATAAACGAGATACCATTAGAAACCAGGAGTAAAATAGATTCACTCAACATAAAACGACTAGTCAAAAACATAAACATATAGGTACCTACCTACCCATCAAAAGTAAATAATATTTGAACATGAACCAAGACAAAATATTTAATCTATAAATAAAATATAAAATGGTTCATACCTATAAAATCACCAAAATGAAAAAAAAAAATTATTAAAACTATACTATACGTAAATTGTTGCAAACCAATCATTCTGTATCCAGAGTGCGTCTATTAGCGAACGCGTGCAAGTAGGTGCAAATAACAGCGTTGCATCTACCGTAAACAACAGCCGGTTTACACTCAAAAGACTACACCTACCTACTCTGCACTTACTATTCCTCGTCACCGGCGAAACTTATTTATATTTTTGTTTGATATGTATTTATAATTGTATTTTTTGTTGATTATATAAATTAAATTTAATGTACACTCACACCCAAGATAAACCTATGCGGGTTTTATGGGTGCTTCTATGAGATGAACTAATGTAAAAATATGGAAATAAAAAGAATAAAAAAATAAAGTAAATTTTTTTCCAGATACCTTCAACTGTCAATGGGAGAAAATTTATTTGCAGAAAAGCCAACTTATTGAATGGGATGAAAGTGTTCAGAAGTGTTTATTGAGGATTAAAATAAAAGCATAACATTTATAATATTGTAATTTTATTTACGGATATTGATCAACAAAACAAGCATTAATTTCATGGGTTAACTTTTAAACTACTCCTCGCGTTCCGAGGTATATAATAATGTTTACGGGAATTAACGTGATCAAGGTATAGATTACATGGTATTTCGACCACGTTACACCGGCCGTGGTCACAGACTGATTTGGTCAGTGGTACAACCTCACCGTCTTCGAGTCCTTGAGGTAGTAGGTTCTTCATCTACCGACACATTCTCGATATTTTCGTTTCGCCATGTACCGTCACATATGTATACCTAAATAACATATACCATGATCGCGTTGATTCCCGTAAACATTATTGTACAATTTCATGGGTGATTATGGGGCCCCACCAAGAGTTTTTTTTTCATGCAACTTAAGGGGCGGTTCCCCTCATAATAGTCGCATAAGCGAAATCAAAGGTTCACAAAGTGGATTACTAATAAAAAGTGCGTAAGTACAAGACGCGAAAGATTCAAGCTAGGGTCGTAGGTAGCAGATGTCTTACTCTCTGCCGTCCCCAGTAGGAAAGAGGCGTTTTATTGAATACAGCGATGCTTGCATTTATTTAGTACCTTTTTTGTATACCACTTAGTTGGCAGACAGGCACACGGCCCTCCTGATGGAAAGCGGTTACTGTGGCCTATGGACTTATGCAACACCAGGGGTGTCACACTCGCGCTACCGACCATTAAGAAACCTGATGCCCCTCTTGAAGAACCCCATATTGTAGGCACTTGGGAAAACCGCAGTAGGGAGGTCATTCCACAGCTTGAGTGTGCGTGGGATGAAGTTTTGCAGTGTCTCAGGTCGCAATGCGTGAGGATGAATTCCCCGCCTAAGGCGAGAGGTGCGATGATAGAATGAAGCTGCGGGCATCATGTCAAACAATTCATCTGAGTACCTATTGCATGCTATGCGCGGAAAATCTAAAATCCGGCTTTACTCGTGCGGATACGAATTCGGTACCTAAATGCGGTACGTCAGGAAGCGCCGCGCCGGGAGGCCGCAGCTGCTGCTATTTTTTCCTCTCTGAATTAATTCACAGATATCACATTATCTACTAGGGGGAAGGGGGGCACATTGATTCACGGGGCACATTGGTACAGTATCTATATCTCAAAACCGATAAACGCTACACAGTCCGGCACATCACTAGAATGCTCAAGGATATTCACAAGAATGACAGTTGTGACACCGCTCGCCGCCAGTTTGCCGTTGGGCCTCAACGGTCACTAACGTGCTGGAAGTGGCGTGCGCCGCTGCCTACAAAAAAAAATACGTGAAATGTAATTGTGTCTCAGGAAGATACTCTTAGTTGTTTTTGGTATTATTTGTTACTAAAGGTAAGTAAATGTAGTTATTATTGTATTTTAAAATGTTTTTGATTGCAAGATTATTATATATTTGATGAAATTAATTGTTTGTGGAAAAAGTCCTTTGGGGCACTTTGATACGGTAATGTGCGGGGTACAATGATACGTATCAATCTGCCCCTCTAGTGTATTAAACTGCCCCGTCAAAAATTAGTTTATTTTATTGTTTTTTTTTTCATTTTTTCAGAAAATGGTGCGCACGTACAAACCCAAAACTGATAGAAAAAAATATCAATGAAGAAAACATTGAAGATGCAATACGTGAAGTATTGTCGAAGACTTTATCTATACGCAAAGCAGCCGACAAATATGGCATCAAAACTGCAACCCTACAACATTGCATAGAAAAAGCCAGAAAATCATTTGAAGCTACTAGAACATTATCTACAAATGAAGTATCCTCTTCATTACAAGCAGAATCTTCTTAATCACAAGCAGGTCCATCTTCACCACAAATAGCACCACTCATGGAGATGGCACAAATAGCATCATCTTCAGCACACACTACTACTGCAGCTTTATCATCACACACTGCTACAGCTACTTCATCAAACATCTATGGTTCCAAGTATACCGTTGCACAAGTTTTTTCAACCGAACAAGAAAAGGCATTGACTCAATATTTATTGAATTGCAGTAAAATGCACTACGGCCTTACATTGAAACAGCTTTTGACTTTGGCATACGAGTACGCAGCATCCTCAGGGTGTAATTATCCAAAATCCTGGAAAGAAAACAAATGCGCTGGAAAAGATTGGGCAGCTGGCTTCAGAAAGAGTAACCCAGAATTGAGTCTACGAAAACCAGAAAACACAAGCGCAGCAAGAAGCTTTGCTTTCAATAAAGCTGCTGTAGCTCAATTTCATGATAATTACGAACGCATAATGAGACAATACAATTTTACATCCGATCGAATAATAAACTTAGACGAAACAGGCATAAGCACAGTCCTTTCCACTCCTAAAGTTATTGCTGGAAGAAAACAAAGACAAGTGGGACAAATAGTTTCTGCAGAACGCGGAGAGTTAGTTACTTTCTGTGGTATTATTACTGCAACTGGTTCTTCTCTTCCTCCAGTTTATGTCTTTCCAAGAGTTCACTATAAAGATCACTTCCTAAATGGTGCTCCTGATGGAAGTCTAGGGTTGGCAAACAGAAGCAGCTGGATGACATCAGAATTGGAGTTTTGAAACACATTCAACGCCTTACTTTGAGCAATAAAGATAACCCAATTCTAATCATTTGTGACAACCACGAATCTCACATTTCAATAGAAGCTGTTAACTACAGTCGTGACAACGGTATTGTTTATTTGAGTCTTCCCCCACACACGTCACACAAATTGCAACCGCTTGATGTCAGTGTGTTCGGACACTTTAAAGGCAAATTGAAGATAGCTTTCAACGACTGGCACATTCAAAATGTTGGAAAATCTTTGACCATATACAACATTGCTGAACTGTCAAAATTAGCATATTTGGAATCATTTACACCAAAGAATATCATAGGTGGTTTTTCCAAACCTGGAATATGGCCAATTAATAAACTGGTATTTGGCGACGACGACTTTGCACCGATAGACATTTTCAGCACAGGTTATCACGATTTGACAGATGAGAACACTCACAACACACAAGATTTACATTTTGTAGACTCAGAAACAAGCCAAAATAATGAGATTGTTGATAGAGAACAAAATAAATCTACTACTTTGGATGCCGACCCAGTTTCAGTGTCTGATGCTGACGATCCTCTACATGTTTCTTCATCAAAGGCTATTCTTACTCCTGAAGTAGTTAGACCTTACCTTAGACCAAAAAAGGCGATTACTGACAGTGTCTTAAGAAGAAAAGGAAGAGAAAAGGGACGATCAAGAATATACACTGAAACACCAGAAAAAAATTGATTAGAAAGCTTACGTAATGAAAAGGACAGGAAAAGAGAATTACAAAAAGCAAAACAGCATGCAAAAGAATTGAAAACAGCTAAAAACCTGTTGGGATTAACTGAGCCAAGAAAGAAAAAGAGAGTGGCTTCTTTAGCTGCAGAAATAGATTCCGATTCTAGTCAAAATAAAGTCGTGATGACGAGTGATAGTGAAGACATTGAAATGCCGTCGGAATCAGAAGAAGAGGTAATTAATGAAGAACCAGTTAATTCTGAACACATAAATATTGGAGATTTCCTGCTAATTAAGTTTGAGAAGAAGAAAACTGATTTACTCCGTTGCCAAAGTGGTATTTAAGTATAATGTGACAGAATATGAAGTATTATATCTCAGAAAAAAGCAGGGTCTTCTAAGTTTATATTTCCAACTGTGGAAGACAAAGCAAGTGTGGATGTTAGAGATGTAGTTTTGCAATTACCAAAACCAACTTTCTTCAAAGGCACATCTCGAACATCGTCGCTTTATTCATTTTCCGTAGGTTTAACTCGATATAATATACAGTAGATTGTCTTGTAATTTATATGAGTTTTATGATTATTTTTGTTAAGTTTTTGATGTTTGTTTAATTTTTTAAGAAAAACATTGTTCATTTTGATAGGAGGTTCTAATATTATATTTTCATTAACAATATTCAATGTTAAAGTCTGATTACTTAGTAAGTATATAACTGATTATATAATTAAGAAAATAACAGAGAATTAGTCTTGTTCTATGATGACAATATTGTTTTTTGTGATTATATTCCTTAAGTAACTTAAGAGACTGATTATGGCTAATTTACACTCTTAATAAAAAGTATTTTGTGATCTCAATCAATAAACTTGTTTTATTTCTTAATTTTAAGTAATAATACAGTTTATATTGGGTTTTAAGTCAGTTTAAATTTGCATTTAATATGGATCTAAAATACGTATCAAACTGCCCCACCCCATGTATCAAAGTGCCCCACTGGTGGGGAAGAATGATACAAAAATGTTTTTTTCTTAAAATCAGTTTATCTCTATACGTCGCCAGTTTTTGCGGTTTTTGCGTAGCCAAAATATAAGTTGACATATCAGCCAATGCACACATCAAAACAAATATTTAAATACAGTCGACTCTCGTTAATTCGAAGCTCTAGGGACTCTTAAAATATTACGAATTATCGAGTGTTTGAAATATCAAATGGTTAGAAATTTGTGAGAGAAAATAAATAAAACTTCGAATTATTAAGTGTTGATCAATTATTATTTATTAACTGCTATTTTATAACAATGTTATAAGTTTAGAGGTACATTCGTGTACATACATATGTATTCATAATGTGAATTAATTAATCTTTCGAAAGAACTCTGTTATACTGGTTTGCTTCAAAGCACATTGCTGCTGCTCAGACTGCTCAATAACTTTTTTTAAGAGAAAAAGTGCCTGAAATACTTTTTCATCACTTTCGTTTTGTAGTCGTTGTCGTACCTACTGGTGGTAGAAACTTGGTGGCACAACTGGTGGTAGAAACTTGGTGGCACAAATTTGTCTCAAGTTTCGACCGGGTAGGTACCACCGTGCACTATTGCGAAAAACCCTCCATAGCAATTCAATCTCGGTTGGATTGTGTTCAGGGGTCAGCAAGTGCATAGCCGGGCAGAGGTGGTGGTTGTCGCAGCACTAGTGGGACCAGTCGGTCTTGGCGTAGTCTAGTGGGGATGGCGCGGGGCGATGCGCCGAACAGGGAGACCTGTAGAAACGGTGGTGCCGCTGGCCGCCCGCGGTATAGTACAGGGGCCCAACTGGGGTTAACCACCTTGGGAGGCTGCCTCACCAGGCCGCGCATAATCCCGATTTGGTTCGTCGTGCCGGTTGGTGACCGGAATTGGGAGCCCGGCGACCATACTCGGGGGGGTACGGGGGCCCTTCCGTTCGGCGCGTCGGCTCTCGCCATGCCTCACATTCATAGATAAAACCAATATCCCGCGCTTTGTCACACGGTGCTGCGGCGGCAATCACCTCTTTTTTCACGCCTTCTCCCACCCAAACTCATGGCAGCGCAATTCAAGGAAATAGGCAACACAGCGGCTCGACACACTCCCAAAAGCTTGCTATTTGAGGTGGAGTCCACTAACATCTGTGGGCTCCATGCAAACCTCAACGCCGTCCACCAACACCTAGAGACGGCGAAACCTGCCATGTTTTTTCTAACGGAGACGCAAATACACCGCCCTGACGACACGACCTACTTGCTCTACCCTGGCTATGTTCTCGAGGAAAGTTTTCGTGCAAAAGCCGGGGTGTGCGTGTTTGTTAGGGCGGATGTTTGCTGTCGCCGTTTGCGCTGCCTAGAGGACCCATCCTTCTCCATCCTTTGGGTACACGTAGACCATGGCCCTACGAGTCAGATCTATGTGTGCATCTACCGTTCCCATACAGGAGATGCTGAGACAACTCGACTCTTTGAATATCTGAGTCAGGCGGCAGATGATGCGCAGGAGCGATTTCCGAATGCCGAAATGGTGTTTTTGGGGGATTTTAACGCCCACCACGAGATCTGGTTGGGCTCCTCCAAAACAGACCATGCGGGAAGAGCCGCCCACGCGTTTGGTCTGGCGCACGGCCTGACCCAATTGGTGCACGAGGTCACTAGGATACCAAGAAGGTCGGGCCTAGCACCTTCTCTGCTAGACCTTCTGCTGACGAGTGATCCGGACCGGTACAGTGTATCGGTGCGAGCCGCTTTAGGCAACTCCGACCACTGCCTGGTCTGTTCCACGGTGCCCATTATAGCGCCCCCACGACCCGTGCAGGGGAAGCGGCGTCTCTGGCACTACTCGTCAGCGGACTGGGATGGACTTCTTGACTATTTTGCGTCCATCCCGTGGGTTGAGCGCTGCTTTGAAGGTAAGAACCCATCGGATTGTGCTACTGCTGTCGCCGGTGAGATCGGTCTGGGTATGGAATACTATATCTCATACACCGATGTCACCGGTGACCGCGGGGTGCGCCCTTGGTTCGGGCGCGAGTGTGCGGAAGCTGTTGAACAAAAACAGTCTGCGTACCGCGCTTGGGTAAGGGCGCGCGCCACGCGCCATTCCAATCTGGGCCACTTCAAGGCGGCGTACAACAGAGCCACAAAGGTCTGCAGAAGGGCCTACGTCAGAGCGGATGCCCTGCGCATAGCGCGGCTTGGTCAAGAGCTAGTGATGCATCCCACGGGAAGCCGTGGCTACTGGCGACTGGCTAAAGCCGTGCAAGCCAACTTCTGTCAGCCTTCGCTGCCTCCGTTGCGTAACCCTGATGGATCCCTGGCCCATGAGCCGCAAGAGAAGGCAAATCTGCTGGCTAATCTCTTTGCGGCCAACTCCCGAATCGATGATTGTGGTACGCAGCCACCAACACTACCCGACAGTGACCACGCGATGCCTGATATCCATATCAGGCAACGCGATGTCCGTGCAGTGCTGCAATCACTCAATGTCCGGAAAGCCAGTGGTCCGGATGGTATTCCAGCGGTAGTTTTGAAAAAATGTGCAGCGGAGTTGTCTCCATTGCTTACGCGCCTGTACCGGCTATCCTACAGTTCGGGTACAGTGCCTTTGCCTTGGAAAGAGGCGAATGTTCAGCCGATTCCCAAGAAGGGGGATCGCTCGGAGCCAGCCAACTATCGACCCATAGCCGTCACCTCAGTGCTGTGCAAAGTGTTCGAGCACATAATCAATAAACAGCTCATGCGGCACCTAGAGGATCACTCCTTAATTAATGACCGGCAATATGGCTTCAGACCGAAACGGTCAACGGCTGATCTTCTAGCATACGTTACCCATCTTTGGGGTGAGGCTATGGACAAGCACGGCGAGTCACTGGCAATTAGTCTTGACATCGCCAAAGCTTTCGATAGAGTCTGGCACAAATCGCTTCTTTCCAAGCTACCTGCCTTTGGTCTGCCTTCTAGGCTGTGCAACTGGGTTGCTAGCTTCCTGCAGGGGCGCCGTATTCGCGTCCTTTGTGACGGACGAGCTTCGGAGTTTCTGCAGGTTAATGCTGGCGTGCCCCAGGGGTCCGTCTTATCACCCACTCTCTTTCTTCTGCATATCAACAACATGCTGTCTACCGGCAATGTTCATTGTTATGCAGACGATAGCACTTTGCATGGGAGTTATCATGGACATCGTGCGGTCAAGCAGTCGGACATCGCGGAGAAAAGGCAGCTTCTTGTCACTGAGCTTGACGGGATCCTGAATCACATTTCTCAATGGGGCTCTGAGAACCTGGTTGAGTTCAATGCCAAGAAGACGCAGGCATGTGCGTTTACAGCAAAAGTATCTTCTTTACTTCCCCTCCCCACTCTTCAGAGCACGCCACTGCCACTGCAGGACAATCTCAATATCCTAGGTATGGATGTTCGCTGCAACCTGAATAACAAAAACTACATCGAAAGTATCATCAAAACAGCCTCACGAAAACTCGGAGTCCTGAACAGAGTGAGACGGTTTTTCACGCCGGAGCAGCGGTGTCTTCTATACAAGACACAAATTCGCTCCTGTGTGGAGTACTGCTCGCATCTCTGGGATGGTTCAGCAAAGTACTTACTAGATGCTCTCGACAGGTTGCAGCGACGTGCGGTCCGCATCATTGGGAATCCCGAGATCACGAACACCCTAGAACCTTTACAGCTGCGTAGAGATGTTGCGTCCATGGCTGTATTTTACCGTTTGTACCATGGGGAGTGTTCTGATGAGCTCTTCCAATTAGTCCCACCCTCCCCTTTCCTACACAGGACAACGCGTGCAGGTCTTAGATGTCATCCGCACACGGTGCAAAACATCCGATCAAGAACCAAGCGGTTCGGAGACTCTTTCCTCTGTCGCACCATTAAGGCCTGGAATTCATTACCAGCTCACGTGTTTCCTTCTTCCTACAGTCCCGGGTCCTTTAAGCGGGCGTGAAAAAGCATATGATGAGGCCGTCAAGCTGAGTGTCACCATTGTCACACGGTATGTGTAAGTAATGGTGACCCTCTTTTCTGGGACTTTGCCTTCAGCTTACCATCAGGCAAGGCGAAGTCCAATTGACGTGTCCTATATAAAAAAAAAAAAAATTGACAGAAGCTTTGTAAGGTATCGAATGAGGATCTTGCTTCCTTAACTGACACCTCTGCCATAGGTTCTGATGTATCGTCCTCATCTTCATCGTTAATTTTTTCATTGGTAGGTATCTGTCGCAGATAAAATTTCGCCATCGGTTAGTGAACCTGAGACAGCAACATCTTCATCCACTCGAACAAAGTCAGAAAAACTCACACTGATGTCAATTAATGGTTCTATTGCTGGTTCTTCATCATCCATAAATATTGGAAGATCCGGTAAACATTTGAAAAATAGGCCAGTTTCATCAGTAGGTATTAAAAATGTCTCGGGGATCATAGTTTTCAATCAAAGTCTTTAATTTACCGTGCCAATCTAAGCAAACTGCATCATCAACACTTCCACTTTCCCCACAAAATTTTTTAAACACAACTCCATTTCTCTTTTTGAAATTTGTAAGCCACCCTTCACTTGCCGCAAAGTTTTTGATGCTTAGAGTAGACGCGAACTCTTTTGCTTTTTCCTTCAACAAGTTTCCGCTAATAGACACTTTTTGTCCTCTACACTGTCTTAGCCAAATGACCACGCTTTCTTCTAGACGAGGAAATTCACCTTTACTGGTTCTTTTCCGTACTCCAGCAGCTCGAGCAGCGTTAATTTTCTCCTTGTGCTTTATTATGGTTGAGAGAGTACTCAGAGGAATCTTAAATTCTTTTGCAACATCACTTTTCTTCTCACCTTCCTCTACTTTTTCGATTAACTTCTTCTTTTCAGCAATCGTCAAACATTTATACTTTCTAGGGCTCATAGCTAAGACAAACTTTTAATCTGTATACCAACGAAAGACTAACAGTAGTAACTGAATGATAACTAAACAAACCCATTTGTGAGAAGTGTGTGTCAAATAGTCCAACTATAAACTAAATCATAACAAAAACAAAGGCTCGTGTACATACGTTGATACAAGTTTGAACTTGTCGCAAAATGTACTTACAATCTTTCCGCCTCTTTCTCTCTGCAACTTTGAATTGTCGAGTGTTGGACACCTATGAGTTCGAATTAACGCGTCGTTTTGTTATATAGCAATGATTTTTTCGTTCGAATTATCAAGTGCATTAAAATGTATTGATTTAGTTCGAAATATAAAGAGATTTTGTAGGGAACTCGTGATAACTTTGAATTATAGAGAGGTTCGAATTATCGCACGTTTTAATTAATGAGAGTCGACTGTATAATGCTTTATGGTCCTCAGAAAAGAGATTGAATTTTTGTGTATCAAAGTGCCCCCCCCCTCCCCCCTCCCCCTACTCTATTGTATTAGGGCAATCTGTAAAAATAGACGTAAGTAGATGAGAGAAATAAATAAAGAAAAAAGTTGATAATTGCTCCATAAGTACTTACCATTAAATACCCTAATAACCTACAAATTGCCTGAGATGAAGTCCTCCCACTACATGGTGATCCAATATCAATAAGGAAATGAAGAGCACAGAAGAGAACCTAATTATTAATGGTAAACTAACTCCTAAGACAAACCAGGACTGAACGTCCTTGCGCAGATGTTAGGAAAGACCCGACCCCAGTGATAAATATTATATACGGGACACGCCGACACGGGACTAAGGAAAGGCAGAACAAGCAGTAGGTACAAATTGATTTTTCTGCGTCCAGCTGAGTATTTTTGATTTGGGTATTCACGGACAGTTTTGCTTTGGGCTTTTTCATTGACCATGATCTCTTTGGACCATAATTGACCAGTTATCCAGTGAGTTGAATCTAAATTCCGATGAGTTGACAACGTCCTTCCCGATCGTACCTCTAAACTTCAAAACAAAGTTATGTCAAATATGTCAAACTTTGATATGTTACAAATCCTATTTCATAATAAATTTGTAAAAGTTCAACATAATTAATAACTTAAGTTTTATTTGTTATAAGTGTATTTAGTACCGATTATGTTATCGTTATTTAAAATAATCAAGAATTCAATATTGTTGGTTGTAGTTTAAGATTTCACTCAATTCACTATTGCTTGAAACCTAACCTCACTGAAAATTTAAGATAATATTTCGAAATGTCTGAGAAATTGAATTCAAATCCGGACACAAATACAGCAGAAAATAGTAATAACAACAAACCATTAAACACGACACCGAAGAAAGATGAATCTTGGGGTTATGATTTATACCCCGAGAGGAGAGGTACATTTACTGCGAAGTTGGGTAATATACTTATTGGAAAAGAAGGCAAAGAAAATATTGATAAATTCAAGTGTGAGAAGAACGTCTACGAATGTTTTAAAACAAGTGAGCATTAATAATCAAAATGTCTATTAGTATATTGTTTATTATGGAATAACATTTACTGTTAGATATCATTAGTAATTTTCATTTTTAAAATATTATTTCGATTTGTTTTCTAGGTCCTATTGTGAAGATTATGGTTGCAGCTTTGAAGAGTTCAGGATGGTGAGACTAAATTTTAATAATTATACATGTTTTTATTATACTTCATTCGGTTATGTACTTAAGTACACATAAACAATTTTTAAGTGTCTTTTAATATGTTTTGTTTAAAACCTCGGTTTATTAATATTTTTCTGTTTAGAAACTTATTTTAAAGATAAAATCCAAAATTGAACCACTAGGAAGTCAGTTAGTTGCCTTAGTTAAATATGTGTCTTTATGAAAAGTCACTACAAAATTGTTTACCTTTAGTTAAGCACCTGAGTAGAGTATAGATACCATGCCCTATATGTTTACCTATCTACCAATCAATACTACTGGATATGAGCCTCACCTAATGTGCGCTATTGTCTGATTCTCCTACTTAATGAAACTTTAATTTTCAGTCCTATCGATATCAGAAGGCATATATCCTGTGAAACCTGTGATTACTCTGTAAGTGGAGGCTATGATCCAGAGTTCAATCAGGTGAGTACCTCACTATTAGTTTTTGATTATTGATAAGTTATATAAACTCAGTTAAAAACCATGAAAATAACTGCTTCCAAAAATCATTAATATGATTTTATAATCTCAATTTTAAAAAGTTAATGTTTTCATGAGGACCATGGAATGGGATTTGGGGCCCCATGCAGAGTTGTTGCAAGTCTATTACAACTACTGTGCCTCCAAGCTGTTAAAAAACTTACTACCTATGGAAAGGGACTCCCTTGTCCATTGTGCGTGCAGAGTTGAAAACCAGTGCTGGGTATGTCGTGCCCAGCATTATGCTAAACTGGTCCCATTCTTGGTGTAACCTAAATGTGCCCAATACAAGCACTAAATAGGTAATATAATAAATATCACTGTTTAGTTTTAAGTATGTTTGTGTTGCACCAAAAATAAAATGTATTTTCTTTCTTTCTTCTTTTCAGAGTACTGGCTAGAGTAGCCAGCCAACTTACTACCTATTAATAAACGGTATCTAAACTTACAGATAGTTGTGTGTCAAAATGTGTCTACTCGTCAGGGCATGGTCCAAGGAGTTTTAGCTCATGAAATGATCCACATGTTTGATTATTGCCGCAACCAGTTGGACTTCAAGAACATGGACCATTTAGCTTGCACAGAGATCAGGGCTGCAAACCTAACACATTGCTCTTTTGCAAGTGCTTGGTCACAGGGTGACGCCTCTTGGACTAAAATTAAACAGGCACATCAGGTAAAATAAATACTTGCCATCCTTGCAATATTCATAATAATAATAATAATAAATGTTTCTACCACGGTGAGTGTTCTGATGAGCTCTTCCAACTAATCCCACCATCTCCTTTCCTACATAGGACAACACGTGCAGGCCTTAGATGTCACCCTCACACTGTGCAGAATATACGAGCAAGAACCAAGCGGTTCCGAGACTCTTTTCTTTGCCGCACCACCAAGACCTGGAATTCATTACCAGCACACGTGTTTCCTTCTTCCTACAGTCCCGGGGCCTTTAAGCGGGGCGTGAAAAAGCATCTGATGAGGCCGCCAAGCTGAGTGCCACCATTGTAGCACTTAGTGTCTGTAATGGTGACCCTCTTTCCTGAGACTTTGCCTTTAGCTTACCATCAGGCGAGGTGAGGTCAAGTTGGCGTGTCCTATATAAAAAAAAAAAAAACATAAACATAGTGTGCCATTTTAGGCTCTTTCTAGAAGGAAGACCGACCAACCGAGCTTTAAATATCCTGGAAAAACCAAAATTCTCTAAAATTACACATTTTGGGACAACACTGGAGCTGCTGAAATTTTTACAAACTATCACCCTGGATGTTGACTTTTACAACCTAAATTTATAACAGAATTGTAAGTTTTGTTATAATAAAAGTACTAAATATTTTTATTATAACAAGACTTAATTTGATTCTCAATATTGATCTTAATGCAGAGAAAACTACATTTGCTGCATACTATGATGGCCGTTATAACCACCTTCACTCTTTTTTGGTGTGCTTAATATTGGACAATGAACTGTTAGACGTAAGTTCACACACCAAAAAACGGAAAGAAACAAGCAGAATCAGTAAGTTCTCTTGAGTAATTTTTGTTTTTAATATCCTTTATATTTATTTTAGGATTGCGTGAAAACGAAAGCATTATATTCTGTAATGGCAGTGAGACAAATCAGTATGAAAGAAGCAATAGACATCATAGAAAAAGTCTTTCCCAAGTGTTATGCAGATCTTGAACCTATTGGAAGGCGCATCAGACGAAACTCTGAGGATATGACAAGAGCATTCAAGGAAGCAAGATATTATGGGTATGAGTAGAAAAGTATTTTTTATAAATTATTTATGTTGATAGTGTAATATAAAATAATAATTTTATGTTGTTTAGAATTGGAATCCTTGTTGAAATAAAACAATCAGAAATGATTTAAAATAATGTCTTTTATTTCATTATTTTCTTTGTCAACTTAATAATTGATTATTGCCTAAGATTTAGGTTCTTAATACTGCCTTGCACAGTTTATTTATGTAACAGATATGAATTATAATTGTAATCTTATGTCTTAATTAGGCAAGTAGATGACGGAAAAGGCACAAATTTTGTTCAGTAGGTGATAGGAATTAATACTAAGGAGAATTGAAATAATGTTAATGGTTCAAACAATGCTTACATTTTAAACTTGTATCACATAACGCTTAGGTCTTATACTAAGTTTTGTAATGGATGATTGGACAGGTTTGTGACTGAAGTGATTAAGCATTTTGTGCATAAAATTACTTTGTGCTAAAAATGCTAAAATATAAACAAAATACAAACTAATTAATCGATTATATAACATAGTTCTTAGCTATAAAATCATAACCGCACATGACTAGATGGGAAAAACTAAATCAAATTATCTATATTAATTAAATTCGCAATGAAAAATTGTTGTTTACGCCAACAATATAACGTCCGAGACCTAATATTAAACTTAGATGGACCACCAAACCCACTGAAAGTCACAAGGTGCCTAGTGCGACATTTTCACGCTCCTCGCACGTATTTTTTGTATTAGATACTGGGTCGGTGGTGTAGAAGGGAAAAATGTTTCCGACGGTACTATTATACAGCCTGGTAGTAGGTACGGTGGGGTATGAGCAGCTATTTACTTCTTTGATTCCCACGGTTTTCACTAATTTGATTGTGAGGAAGTAAACCCGGTATGATATGTGGTATCAGTGCTAATTGGCGGTAAATTTATTATAGTTCTACTTTTTAGTTCCTATCTATTATTAAGATTGATAGAGTTGACTCACAATCACAGTCGATAAAATATAGGTAACCTAATGTATAATACCAACGGTTAAAAGCCAGTCAAGCGAGCGCACAATGTGAATCGAATTATAGTGTAGGTACGTAGTGTAAATTTTTCGCCTATTTGACCGCAAGGGAGTAAATTGATATGTTTGGTGTTGGATAAGCACCATTTGGTACCTTTTACTGATAATTATGAATGTTATGGATGCGAACATTGAAATCAGGTAGCGAGAGGACCATGAATAGTCTACCTGGGCTACATCATCAATCACAGCTAAACAAAGTTTGCGGTAGAACTAATCCTGCATAAGTGCTTGACTTTTGTTTTAGCACATCGGGAATAAGTGTCCGTGTTCGGCTAAAATCGGCTTGTGAGTTTTTGTAGTGCATTCTCTCGGTCGCACATTGGACTGACCGTTCATTGATTTATAGAGTGGGTAGATAAACTAATACAAGTAGACAAAAAATGTTTGAAACTAGATATTTGGTTTAACTACTTACCTTAAAAAGATATCAGCTGTAGATATGCGCTGTACGATAGAATGACGCTTTATGAGGAATGCTTCCCGATGTGCCAAATTAAACGTACTTATATATTTCTTCGATATACCTACCTATTGCTTGGCAGAAGTGAGTGCTTGAACTATCTAAGTACGTAATTTGGTTAGAATGTTTAGATCTTAAGATTGGTACGTTTACCTTTATATTTTTCAATAGTTATTTCCAAAAATTAAAACGTATTATTGTATCTATCTAATGAAAACTATAAAGTGATCCTATAAGTACCTTTTCTTTTGAGGTTTGGATCTCTTTATAAATAACTTTATGATAAATCTACAGATCCCTAAGTAGATATAAAATTCTCGATTCATGTCTGGTTAGGCTCTTGGTCTCTTTACTGTGAAAGTAAGTAGTAAGGTAGGTAAACTAAATTTAATACAAAAGTAAAAATTCAAGCTTATTATTCCCAAGCATCAAGCACCCACTTACATGACCATAAAACTATTTTTATTGACTATTATATATTTATTGAGATATTTTTATTGAGATAATATAAAATATTTTTATTGACTAACATTTGATTACGTATAAAATGTTCGTAGGATGACGATTTAAGTATATTTATTTCTAACAGTAACTAGAAATGAGCACTACAATTTGTATGAAACCGCTATTATCTTAGACCCTAAAATTACTTACTAATCTTGTCAAGAAGATTCGATATAACAGCAGGTATTTATTACCTACCTCCAAATTATATTATCAGTAGGCGTTTATCTAAATGCCTTTTATTTTAACAAGTTCGGGACTATTATTGGAAACATGATCTTATAGAAAACAAATAAAATCAATTACAAAAACACCTATTCCGAAATGGCTTTAAATATGTAGGTAGAAAAATGATAATGTTGACACAGTATTATAAGCAATTTATAGAAACATTCCAATATTATTGTTAATAATTGCTGTAGAAATATACTAAAGGGTGCCAAAAGTATTATAAAAGTTTGTTGAAACCAAAGAAGGCAAAAGGCACCTGAGTCAGAAAAGGCATTTCCCTAGAATAGTTTTGTACTATTGAGCTCAACTGTGGTCCCCATACTGCCTGCTTTCTTATAGATATTATTGTTTTAGACATACTATTTATTATTTCCTAAATCTTCCGAAATGATTTGTATCTGAGCATTTCTCAGATACCTAAAATTGTCTTCGAATTTTCTAGCGTCAGTACTCAATATTAATAAAACAGATTTTAATACAAGGCACATTTACAGCTCTAACTATTGATTAAGAACACTATTAACATAGTATGTATTGTTTCGAAGAAAACATCGTTTAAAACTATTGCACAATCGCGTAATCGCACACTATAGAAAAATATCAAGTTCACAAAGTTGCGAGCGACTTGTTCGCCCATTATATTTAACTTAATTATGCAAGGGTTCACACTTTTATATTTCTAAAAAGACTAGTAATTCGTCTAATATGTACAACATTGTCATAACTTCTGCGTAGGCACTACAATCACAATCTTGGTGATGCGGTCGTGCTGAAAAGTTCACTAAGCGTTCACTTCACTCTTTGATGCGCTTCACTGAGGTATGTGGTCCAGTAGATAATGTTAAACAATATGAAGCACACGGGGAATATCATGAGTGCGAACTTGTCGAGCGCCCCATGTTGGGCGCCACAAAACATGACGCCTCGGTCCACCACTGAGCCGACGCGGGTTATTAAATTGCCCCCTCCGTTCGCTGACGGCATCGCTTCCAATATTGGTGAATCCTAAAATAAATATATGTTACAATATTTTTGTACAGTTTGATTATGTGTTATACACCTATTTATTCTGATAACATCTATTTAATCTGATAACATTTCTAATTTACCCTAACTCAAATACTCTCTTGTTACGATACAGGGGGATAAGCAGTGCGACTAAAGTCTGACTAAATTTAAACAGTTACTTTACTTTTACGTACAATCTTGCTAGCTTGAATTGGTTTAATAAATTACTTGATACGGCTGTGAATTTATTCCTACTCTACAATCAAACCACCACAATCGATTACCACCAATGCTTAAAAATAAATTGGCACATGAAGGTATTTATTACTGGCATGCACTAAGTTTGCTTGCCAACTTATTGTTTACTTTGTCAGATTTGTCAGGTAACTACGATCTAAACTATATACTTGTGTATCGAGGACAACTGCAAATAGCTCTAGTCACACTGTGCAGTGTTTTTGCTTTAAATTCATTGTTTACCTTGCTGACAGATCTTGTTTCGCATCCGACCTTATTTTGTCTCCAATTCCTTCCCGAGAGAGACTAGAAATTGGTGGCCGTTTAAAAATTAATGCACCTAAATAATACGTGTTATATAATTGTATTTTACATGCAGTGTAAATCTACACTGAAGTACTGAGAGATGTTAAGAGGCTGTTGATGAGTAGGTACATAGTGTTATTTACCCTTTGTATGGTTTGGTGGTCCAACTGTTGCTTAAAGCCATCGTCTTCGACGCTCAGGGTTGGCGAGAACACGCCGCCCTGTGGTGTGCCAGATACTGGTGTACCCAGCCTCTGTAAAGGCAAGGCCACTTCGTTATTGCCATTGTATTTTTTTGGATACTTTGATTAGCAAAATATTTTGGTTTAATTTATGTGGTTCGTTTCGTGGTGGAATGATTTTTACTTACGACTTCCAGTGATACTTGCCTGAGAGTGGTTGATATGTAGTGGTGGCGGTGCTAGTTGGGCTGAAGACGCGGCCCGCCGTAAGTCTGCGCGCCGTCTACTCCAGCTTTTGTCGTAGCGAATGCCGAAGAGCACCACGAAGTACTCCATTAGTGCAAGAAACACGAATATCGTGCATGAGATCAGCCATACTTCGATGCATTTCAGTTCAAGCGCATCTGGCGAGTTTGTGCTGAAACAGCAAGTTTATTGCATTAAATAAAGATATTAATGCACTAACGTCTGAATACTTAAAATTAATTAAACGGTGGTTCAGGCAACTTACCTCACCGTGTCGAACATTGTGACAAGAGAGAGCAGTGTAGTTACTAGTAGCACCATACGTCCAGGAACAATCTCGGGAATAACGCAGAAGCTTCCCCACGATATAATGACGAACAGCGTGGAAGGCAGATAGCTCTCGAGCAGGTAGCTTCTGAGCTCCCGCGACAGCTTAATTTGCAGTCGAGCTGTCGAGTGGCCACCTAAAATTTTACCATTGCAAGATTTAAGTAAACACTCCGGCTCTAAATGCAATGTTTAGTGAAGGGTGCTCGTGATTACCTACCTGTCTAAGATTTCTATTTACTCATTATTCTAAATACTTTTTATGATTTCTAATAACTTACCTATTGTGTTTTAATTAAGTGCGTTCAATTTTGCCTCGTCTTCTGGAAGTTGGATACATGTGTATTCAGGAATAAACGCGTCTAAAGGTTCTAGGTAGGTAAGTACTTAAGTACACCCAGCTTCATTAATATAGCTCTGGTAATGAATTATTGCAACAATTCAGTTTCAACATTAAGAATTTGAAGTTTCAACAACACAACTAGATACCAATCATGCGTTACAGACGTTCACTTAAAGGAAAATTTTGCTAGGCACGGATGTGACACTACAAAAATCTGCGGCAGTGCAGACAGTTCTAAAGAGTTTCAAAACTTTGACTAATTAGCCATTGTGTTCATCCGGGCCAAGCAGTGGGCGGCATGCCAGCTGACAGCAACATCGCATTAGCGTTAGTAGGTACATAGTTAGTTACGAGGCGCAAACACAAGCACAAAGCAATAAATATACATTTACCTTCACCAAAATTGCGAATATGATTACTTTTGTCCGTGACGAAGGTGACCACGTATTTGGGGAGTCGGAACTGGCTACGTTGCTCGGTGCTGGCGCGGCCGATGCCCATCCACGGAGACACGTCACGCCACTCGAAGCGCACGTCCTGCGTTGTGTACTTATCTATAAAAAGAATCGATAAATAACGTCAGACCAATCATCGTGAACTTGTTACACTGTAATCGTAAACGAAATCCGAAGCAAGTAGAAATAGTCTAAAAAAATTTAGTAGGCATTAAACTCGTTAAACTCTTTGGCTCGTAGACAAAACAACTAATACTTTCTAACGTAAAAAGTGTAATAAATTTTGTGAAGTGAAATATTTTCGCTCTGCATTACTCTTCGGAATTGGGACTATTGAGATCAGGTTTTTTTTTTATTTTGACTGACAGGTTCGATAAATGGATTATTCGCTTAAAAATCTTGAGAGCAAAACTTTTTTCATCAGAGTAAACAGGTATTAGAATGAAATGAAGCTTACTGCCATAGGTATCAGTTCTCAGATTCTATTACTGACTTCTAAATAGGTACGATGATAGATATGTACCTAACCAAAGAGTTACTGTTAAGTAAGGTACTTTTGAGGTAAGTTACTTTTGAGTGAGATTAGGTTATTCTCGGCTCTACCTAAGAGCCAATAACGAATGAACATGGTAGTTTGTACAGCAAATTTTTTTTTGAGCAGTCCGACTGGGGAGGTACCTCTACCCTATAGAATACCACGTCTATAATAATTTCGTGTTGTGTTCCCGGCGGTGAGTAGGACAGCCAGGGCTCATTGGAGAGTTTTTGTGCTGTCAGTGGGAAGACTAAAGGCTTGTCCTGATTTTGTGTTCTGTACTGGCGGCACAGAAAATCTCTGTTCTTACAGGGTAGGCAGCACGGGTGTGACTCCCCTGGTGTTGCACACGTTCATAGGTCACGGTAGCCACTTTCCATCAGGTGGGCCGTGTGCTTGTCTGCCACCTAAGTTGTATAAAAAATAAATAAATCTGGCCATGCCTACAGGCCGTTATGTCATAAGTAGTTATTATAACACAGTAACGATATTGAAATTTTTATAGATGCACTTACAACTACTGAAATCCATATCACAGTTCTGGACGTCCAGGGGGTACAGAACAAAGTCCATTTCACACTTGATTGTTATTGTCGCACTGTAACAAAAAGATATTCGTTAGAATTACAAACTTGAAGATATAAAACTAACGGCTAGCATTGCTGCACATATTCTATCAACTCGGAGGGGCTTAGGTACCGACATCTAAGCCCCTCCGCCACCTCTTGTTGGTTGATGAAGTATAGGGTAGGTACAGTGTAAAACCGCAATAGTGCATGAGAGCCGGACCTCTTCGGAACGATGGTCACTGCTTCGCTTAGAGCTTATTTGACTCCACTCGTACTCGATAACAGGCACTAGACAGCTGTGGTAGCGTCCTTCGATTAACGGAATGGAATGAAAGGACACGACACTAGTTATAGGAACTAAAAAGGTAACCAAGATATGCCGAAACCTGGTGGGTACAACAATTGGCTAAACTATCTCTCTAGGCATATAATATCGTGTGCGTGTCCCTTTTTATGAACAGACGAATAGGTAGGTATAGGTGTCTACTAACCACAAGCATAATAATATTAGTAGGTATTCTATTTATCTAATCATGTGAAAATACTAGATCGATTTCGATAACGTTGTTATGCTCATGCGTGGATACTAGGTCGATGAATGACCTCCGTCTCCTCATGAGCGCAGGACTGGGGGTGACGGGTGGAGCCGTCTGTCACCCTGGCAGAAGCGCCTCACACGCCTCCCCATTTCCGGGGACGAGTTATGGACTCTGTGGTCCCCACATCCGAGGAAGAGGACCAGATCGAGAGAGATGGCCCTGGGTCGGCCGGGGTGCGAGGGATATGCCTGTAAACGTCACCTTCGGCAACCAAAAACGACCCACAGGCGTCGTGCGTTTTGGTCCGACATAACCTCTCACCGGCTCCTGTGTGGGCATTTTTCGCACGTAAAAAGAAAAGCCGTGGATACTAGGTAGTTCTAGATTCAGATAACTAAAAAAATCAAGAATATAACAGTTATGTATGTAAAATATACCTAAAAAACAGAAATAGACGAACCCAATACTGACTGAGACGGTGCGGTTAGCGTAGATCCTTAGGGACGTCATCTCCTGAAGCACGGACTGTATCCTTATAGTCTGGAGCTGCCAAATGTAAAGGTCTGGTGTCCAGAGCAGTTGTCGGTATTCCCAAGGCAGGTCAATGAACTGCTTGTTAGTCGGCACTCTGAGACGGTTATCCGACCATGAAACTTGTAGAAATACGTCGAGTGTTATCTCCTGCAGCAAAGAAATAATCTTATAAGGTGTATCAAAATCAATGAATATAATGACATTTAGGTAGATGATGGATAAAAGTTGCTTAGGTACACATAACTTATATACATTGTGGGTGATATTTCGACATTCCTTTCGTCTACATACTTAGTACCTACCTATCGTAACTGCATTTGTTCAACTTTACCGTCCAGTTGTTCGAATGCAGTTATGATACTATACGTAGGGAGTGTCGACCTTATGTTCACATGGCCAAGGAGATAAAGAGGACAAGGAGGTGTGCACTTATCTTCATAGCAGTTGCCTATTATGCAAACATTTCTCCTCAATCAGTGCAACGTATGGAATGGAATTAAAATTAAATATGAATTTATTTATTTATCATAGACAAATATTGGTCTAAGTTATGTATCAACATAGTAGGTATCTGCTAATGGAATCAAGCCTCATTTCCGATTTTGCTATATCCCATAGGCCCCGATAATGTGGAAAGTAGCATCTTGCAAATAACTAGAGATCTGAACAGCACATGGAATGACTTGATTAAAGCATTTTTTTTTCTAATTTCATAATTTGTAGACCAGAATCAATGAACGAAATGATCTAGGGTCAATTTTGAGACTGAATAACATGATTCTCTGTTAAAAATTCTAATTCTACGAGTGTTCTTTCCTGACCTGTAAAATACGCTTCACTCTGCCAGACTGCAGTCGAACGATCTGTAGTCATAAATAATGTTGTTTTGCAATTTTAGTTCTTAGCTGTACCTACCCTACCTAAGTACTTGAAGTATCTATGTATTTATCAGAGATGGCGGAGCCAGACAGGTGATTTTTGCGCGGCATCGCTTAGAAATTAAGTGAAGGGATATCGCATACGGGTACGTAAGGACAACTTTGATGCTGATTACGAAATTTCAGAATTTATTCTAATACCTACTCTAAAGGTGTGGCATGGCATGGTTCTTCATGAAATATTGATTCTGTAAATACCCACTTCCCATCAGAGCCGCGTGCTCATCCACCACCTCAGTGGTATAAAAAAAGCAGTAAGAATAGAACTTTATACTGAGGCTTTCAAGTTTAATTAAAATCTTTTTTAATAACATAACACCTACCTACCTCGATTTGAAGTCTCTTTTCGCTTTTTTTTCTTTCGTTATTGAATCGGGCCCCTGCACGTTATGAATTCGAATCCGAGGTTCAGATTTAGGCAAGTAAATTACTCATTACAAAATTTCTTAAAAGTTATTGAAGAATTTAAGCAATGTTGACCTAATATCTACCCCTTTTTTTGATGTTTAATCCAAATCCACGATAATGGAGTTAGTAACTAATTTACATGTACCTATATCTATTAAAAGCAGAGTGCTAGCATAAGTGTACACTCATTAGGAAGGTAACCTACCTAATGAGTGTACACTCAATGATAATAAGAATACATTCCTCACACTAGCATTCTAGATACCTACCTACTAGCTAAAGTTACCCCTCGTTTTCACTAAGAAACAAGTTGTAAACTTGTTTGATGCAAAACTTGTTGAAGACTTGTAGAAGACTAGTCAAAACACAATATCTACATAAGTATTTATGTTTTATACATGTATCTATTGAGACTGTCTCAGACACTTTTTTGTTCACAAAGTATGTATGGCCAACAAGTTGTAAACAAGTATAAAACAGTTGCGTTCACATGTTCCATATTTTTACTTTTTTATACCACTTGGTTGGCAGACAAGCGCACGGCCCACCTGATGGAAAGTGGTTACCGTGGCCTATGGACGTCTGCAACACCAAGTGAGTCACAATCGCGTTGGCAACCCTGTAAGCACAAGGGTTTCTGTGCCGCCAGTGTAAAAGACAAAGCAGGACAAGCTTATGGTCTTCCCACTGACAGTACAAAAACTCTCCAGTGAGCTCTGACAACCCTACTCACCGCCGGGAACACAACACGAGGTTATTATGGTTATGGTATTCTGTAGGGTGGAGGTACTTCCGCAGTCAGACTCCTCAATTGGACGGAAATACCGGCGTGTCCTACCTCCTCTAAAAATACACACACATACATTTATTGCAACTTGTCAAATACATGTTTTATACGTAGGTGAAAACGAGGGTTAGTGGGGCTGATGAGAATTCCTTACTTTATAGATTAAAAATGTTTAATACATACCTCCTTATTTTCATCTACTCCAGAGACTCGGTTGACATTCACCCCCACGTATACAGTAGTGTTTTTGTCTGGAAAAGTTAAACAAACTTGATTTTAGTTTACAAGTCTGTTTAAATATCTATTTACCTAATGACGAATTGTGATATAATGGCGCCTAATCAATGGCTTTATGGCCGCCGACCGGAGATATCACGGCCGAAGCAGGGATGGTACATACCTACCAATGTACGCTAGGCCATCAATTCAGTCTTTACTAAAGCTATAATAACATTATAGTTTATATTATAGTGTGGTATACTTAGGACTATGCTTTACTATGTTCTTGTTTCTTTTTTTTAAGAATATTAGACCCGAAATTACTGATATTCCCTCTAACCCCTCCAGCTAAGCTAAATAACTTGCGTTAGGAGTGGGTTCACACTGTACAGAATATACGAGCAAGAACCAAATAATTCCAATTCCAAAGAAGAGCAATCCCTCATCCTTCTCCGAATACCGACCTATCTCGATACTTTCCTTCCTTTCCAAAGTCGTTGAACGTCTGATACACTCTCAATTAATTAGTTTCCTCTCAAAAAGTTATCTTTTGAACCCCTCCCAATCCGGATTTCATCCAGGTCACAGTACCACGACTACTCTAGTTCATATCACGGAAGACTGGGGATGAGATAGAGATAGAGATGAGGGATTAGATTGGGGATGGAGAACGGTGAGCTAACAGTCCTTGCACTGCTAGACTTTACCAATGCCTTCAATAATGTTGACTTTGACGTATTGCTCGGGATATTGTGCTCCCTTAACATATCTCCGGCAGTAGTTGACTGGTTTCGAAGTTACCTGTATGGTCGTCGGCAGCGTACCCGTATTGATGACACTGTTTCCTCTTGGTGCTTAACGACTGCTGACGTCCCTCAGGGTGGCGTTTTATCTCCCCTACTCTTCACTGTTTTTATAAACTCCATTTCAAACCATCTCACTTCTTCCTACCACCTATACGTAGATGATCTACAGATTTACTCCAGAGCCACTCCAGATAAACTGGCGGATGCTGTCAGCATCATTAATAAAGATATGGTTCAAATATGTAACTGGAGTAAGTCGTATGGTCTTAAAGTAAATCCATCTAAGACCCAGGGTATTATAATTGGCAGCTCAAGCTATATATCTAAAATAGACTGATCCCTTGCAGCCTCAGGTCTCCTGCGATGGTACAGTGATACAATATAGCGATAAGGTGAAAAATCTGGGGATATATATGGACAGCAGCTTGTCTTGGAGTTCTCAGCTTCAAGAGATTAGCCGCAAAATGTTTGCCTCCGCGGCGTCCCTGCGTAGGCTTCAAAATTTTCTACCAATTGCCACGAAAACTGCGCTTGCACAAACTCTTCTCTTTCCTATCCTTGATTATGCCGATGCCAGTTTTCCAGATCTCACTGAAGACCAACTAAATAAACTTGCGAGACTTCAAAATCTTTGCATACGATTTATATTTGGACTTCGCAAATATGATCATATCTCAGAATTTCGTGCAAAGCTCAAGTGGTTACCCATACGCCTTCGCCGGAATGCTCACTTTCTTTATATATTTTATAATATTTTATTTCATCCTCTTACTCCTATCTACCTAAAAGAACGTTTCGAATTCCTTGGAGACTCACACTCTAGAGCCTTGAGATCGTCAGAGAATCTGAGGCTGAGAATGCCAGCGCATTCTACGAGGTTCATGGATAAGTCCTTTACTGTCCAAGCTGTCCGATTATGGAATGCCTTACCTGTAACCATTAGACGTGCGCAATCTCTGCCCGTCTTCAAAAAACTGGTAACAGAGTACTATTTGCGCGAATGATGACAACCAAAATCTTTCTTCTCCTCTTTGTGTTTCCTCTTTATTCATGTCTACGCTGTTTTTGGTATATTATGTGTGGGTGTGTTAAGTGTAAGTATAATATGTGCCTAGTTACCTACCCGTTTCATTATAAATTATGTTTGTAGTAAGTATATACGTAAGTATAGTAGTATGTATTATATCTATATAATATATATCAGAGTATAAATAATAATATAAAATAAATAATATATGTACACCGGAAGCTGCCCACTATATCTATCTATTTATCTAACTCACTCCATCCCATGGTTGCCTGGTAGAGATTGCCTTGTGCAATAAGGCCGCCATTTGTTATGCCACAAAACTGTACCAAATTTTGTCTTTCTGTATCCATTTTCTGTGTACATACAATAAAGAGATATATTATTATTATTATTATTATTATTCAGAGACTCTTTTCTTTGCCGCACTATCAAGACCTGGAATTCATTACCAGCACACGTGTTTCCTTCTTCCTACATTCCCGGATCCTTTCAGCAGGGCGTGAAAAAGCATCTGCTGAGGCCGCCAAAGTGCGTACCACCAGTGTAACATTACTTTGTATCTGTAATGGTGACGATCTTTCCTGAGACTTTGCCTTTAGTTTACCATCAGGCGAGGTGAAGTCAAGTTGGCGTGTCCTAGATATATAACAATTGCCCGGGACTTGAACCGGGGACCTTTAGATCGTAAGGTCGACTCCTTAACCAATAAGCTACCGACGCTAGTGTAAGAGGTGAATTGGTTTGGTATTGGTTCTAACTGTTAATCACACAAAGAAACCTAAACACTGAACGTTAGTGCAGTCAAGAGCTCTATCGTAGGTAGGTATCTGCTGCAACTCAGCCAACATTTTTTATTGTTTCACTACAATTGTCATTTAACCGCTGTCATTTTGTCATGTAAAAAAAGGAAACCAAATTTTTTTTTTATACCACTCAGGTGGCAGACAAGCACACGGCCCACCTGATGGAAAGTGGTTACCGTGGCATATGGACGTGTGTAACACCAGAGAAGCCACACTCGCGCTGCCGACCCTGTAAGCACAGAGTCTCTGTGCTGTCAGTGTAGAGGTCAAAGCAGGACAAGCCTTTAGTCATCCCACAAATAGCACAAATTTTCCAGTGAGCTCTGGCTACCCTATTCACCGCTGGGAACACAACACGAAGTTATTATAACAGCGGTATTCTGTAGGGCGGAGGTAGTTCCCCAGTTGGACTGCTCAATTGGGCGGAAATACCGCCGTGTCCTACCTCCTTTGGAAAATTTAATTGGTTTTGGCGGATCACACAGTTGTTATAAACACTGATACAACATTCATGCAGTTATATTTTGATCGTAGACGGATGCAGTCAGCATCTGATCGATCTTCACTAGCAAAGAACTCAAAATGATCTTAATATCAAATTCGAATTTTATATCTGCTATCACAAAGCTCAAATGGTCTCCATAATGATGTAAGATAGCAGAGCGTTCATATTGTTATGTGCTAATAGGTCTTTCAATGGTATCTAAACTAGAAGAATGTTCAAAAGACCATACACACGCATATTTCCTGTAAATATGTAGGTAACCCTCCGGACCGGTATATACATACATACAGACACAGTCATACGCTCATGCCTTGACCTCTGTGGGGTAGCTAGAGACAACAGCACACCACCGTCTCACACTTCATGAGTTTCCTTTATTGTCATTCAACGTTGTATGAAATCCCACCGTCGAATGTGCCCCGTCCATCTTCGTGAGGCCTCATTTTTATAAAATATATATAAATATTGTACTAAACTTTAGTAAAAATTTGAGTATATCAATGTCCTGTTGTATTTTTATAATGCAGTATCGCGTTGGCTCTTTTGCTTTCTTTGTTTAATTCTTGTATTTTCCTATTCCTATTCTATATATAATATATATAAGCACATGGCCCATCTGATGGAAAGTGGTCACCGTGGCCTATGGACGCGTGCAAAACCAAGAGTGTCACAGTCGCTCTGCCAACTTTGCAAGCATTGAGAGTTTCTGTGCCGTCAGTGTAAAAGACAAAGCAGGACAAGCTTTTGGTCTTTCCACTGACAGCACAAAAACCCTCCAGTGAGCTCTGGCTACCTTACTCACCGCCGGGAATACAACATGAAGTCATTATGACCGCGGTATTCTGTAGGGCGGAGGTACTTCCCCAGTCGGACTGCTCAACTGGACGGAAATACCCTTCCATTCGTAGATGTCTATATCTTCTTTCTTGTATGTATCCTGTATGTATGTCTACGTATGCGTATCTTCACTTCTGTTGTTGCAAACGTTCATAAGTGCAGCATGCACTAAAAAGGCACTTCTTTCTGTGAGTGCCTCGTTAAACAGATTTCTATTTTTGTAAATTACATTTTTCATAACTTCCAATGACGTCTTGCCTTTGTTATGTCTTATAGATATTGCAAGTAAGTAGGTAAACGAACGTCCGTGAATGTTCGTGATGCATAACCATTAGGATTCGCTACTTACTGAATTCCGTTTACTACTTTTGTTTTAGAACTAGAATGTCTCGTCGCTTATGAAATATAACTATTATTTGACGAATTATTCCTCAAAACGAATTAAGAAGTCTTATAACTACCGCGATAAGACCGCCCATTGTCCAACTATCTAACATGTATGTACCCATCGTATGTATCCTATGTTTGGTGTACAATAAAGAGTATTTATCTTATTTTAGATAATTGTTGTTTAGATAATTTTATATAATGGATAATTGTTATGGTTTGTAATAGAAGTAGCAGTAAAGTACTATTTATTCGATTACGAGTCTCTAACTAATGCATTTTTATGAAAGTATTAGCGAGGTGTACCAAGATGCCCAAGGTGTCTATGAATAAAGTATTAATTGCTAAAGGGAAAGGTCTTCGGTTGCTAAGCGATGATACTTATCTATTGACAAAAGTGTAATAGGTGGGTGTAACTAGAATAGATACCCAATTGTTCTGGAATACCCAGGAAACTAAATGGAAACTAATGAAGGACTAATTTAGGAAATAATATTCAACCAACTGCCGTAATTTTACCGAGTTTCTCAAAAATATTTTTTGAAGAAGTCTATGGCGTAGCGGGAGCGCGTTCGACTGCTACGTCGAAGGTCATGGGTTTAATTCCCGCTTTATGCAAGTATGTACCTATATGTCTATTTACATTGGTCTGGGTATTTCTATGTATATATTTAAAAATGAAATTGTAAATGAGTTGGTATGTTTATACGCATTCTAGAACTCATAATACAAGCTAGCTAAGTTATGCTATATCCATTACTTTTTGTTTCTTTATACAACTTAGGTGGCATACAAGCACACCACCCTTCTGATAGAAAAGTGGTTACCGTGACCTATGAACTTGTGTAACACCAGGCGTGTAACACCCGTGCTGCCGTCGACAATACGGGTGTGTGATTTGAGATTGACATGGTTATTCACATTACTAGTGTAGTACTCGGCGTTCCTTAGTACACTGTGATCATGACGTTTGTTACAGCGCCGAAATATCGGTTGCTCAGTAAACATAATAATCGTGGTAAATATCCTGGCGAGTTTTGGACTAGTAACAACAACAACTCAACACAAGCGTAGGTCTTCCCACTGACAGCACAACAACTTTCCAGTGAGCTCTGGCTACCCTACTCACCACCGGGAATACAACACGAGGTTATTATAGCCGTGATTTTCTTTAGAGTGGAGTTACTTCTTTAGTCGGACTGATCAATTTGGACGGGAATACCGTCGTGTCCTATGCTTACTTTGGGTACGGATAGCGTTATTTTTGATTTTTTATCCAGAAAACGCTAACTTGACTTCACCCCGCCTGATTGTAAGCTAAAAGCAAAGTCTCACGAAAGAGGGTCATCATTACAGATACCAAGTACTGTTACAATGGTGGCACTCAGCTTGGCGGCCTCATCAGATGTTTTTTCACGTCACGCTTAGAATGTAATAGAATATTTATTTATTTACGAGCTGTTGTTAATGGCTTCACCAGCGTCGGATTTTGATCAAGCCATGGGATAAAAAGCAGCTTACGTGTTATTCCACTCGGTTTACTATACATGTACGTTATTTCAGCCAGATCTGTTCGGCAGTTAGAGCGTAATTAAATAACAAATTCAAATATCTTCACAAATCTTTACACCTACAAAATTTAGTAAGAAGTAAGATAGGATAGTAAGATTATTGTTGAGGAAACTTATTTATACAGAGAAGAAATGATTTGCTTTCAATAAACAGTTGATAGAAGCGACACAAGTTGCTTGGCAGCGGCCATCAATAATTAGCGAGGAGCCTTTATTACGCACGACAATCACCCATGGCTTGACTAATGAATGGTTTGCCGCAACCTGCGGCATATTTTGCTGAATAACATCCGGTACTAAGTGGATAGCCAACGGATGACCTTATATTAGCCCGTGAATCGTGACTTTATAAAAAAATATCCACAAAGTTCTAAATTAAGTGTGGCTAAAAATACACGCAGATAACTTGCTACACAATGAAATACAAATAATAGAATACAAATTGAAATAAAATCTAGGGTGTACAGGGTCTTATACTACCTACCTTGGAGACCAAAGCCAAGCTCACGTGATTGTCGGTGCACCTGCTAAATATTGGGTGAGGGTCTGTCTAGTGTGAGACGGCGGCGCGATTAGTGCCTCGTCGCCATTTTCTGGGGAAAGATGGGGACGCCGTTATCCCACACCCGATGGGACCTTCTATAGCCCTGGGTCAGTCGGGATATGACATAGGCCAGCTCACCCTCGGCAACAGATGACCCAAGACGGCCGTGCGGTTTTAGTCAGTTCGAGCCATACCCACCACGCTGACCGCGGCGGGGGGTATCCGAGTGGATTTCCGCACGTTAAAAAAAGGGTTTGGTGAAGGATTCCTCTCGGAGTTCGGAGATCAGATAATAGTAGCTTCCACAAAAGTCAACATATCAATGAAAAACAATAAGTGGATCGAGTTTCTAAAGTGCAAACTTTGAAAGCATATGGAAAATCGAGGATGATGATGACGGATTAAAATAAAAACTCACCGGGTGGAATGTTTCTGCTGTAATCCTTTGGAATATCGTAGACGTGCTGGTCCATGTACAGGATCTGGCTGAAAAAAAGTTATCATAAATTAGACACCTAAATATTACAGTCATTGGGTTAGGAATAATTATTGATTTGAGTTCACATGAAATTCAAAGACAACGAGTATACTGACTATTAGGTATTCTGACATCAAACATAATTTTAACTAGAAAATAACGCCATCGGTGCATCTTACAATCAAGAATTTGGTATTTAAACTATCACGGTCACTCACATTCGTATTAAAGTTATCGTGGCTATTTACCATACCCGATAACTTTAATTAATCAATCAATTAGCCCACCGTAGTCCACTGCTGGACATAGACCTCTCCTATTATGCGCCATTTTATCCGATCCTCTGTCCTCCGCATCCAGTCTGTCCCAGCCACCTTTTTCAGGTCGATCTTTAACTTTAGTACTAAGCATGAATTTGGTCTACTATAGTGTGATTGCGAGCGCTGTACAGTGCTCCCATTATATTGTTACCAAAAGTGGTACGTATATTGAGTCTCAACGATTCGACCAAAAACAAAAGTCCAATGTATCTGGTTCATATTCAAAATTGAAACGCGAAAGTTTGTATGGTTGTGTGGGTAGATGCATGGATGTTCTTTTGTCAGATCATATCACATAACATACAGTCACGCCGTTTTACCCAGTGGGGTAGGTAGAGACAACAGTTTTCCAATTACCACGATTGTGGCATACATCTTTCGCTACTTCTACTTTCATAATTGTTTTCTTACATGGTTGCCAGTTCCAGGTATTCTTAACATGTCCTTTCTTTAAAATGCCTTCGATCTAATTCTTATTTTTTATTCTATTACGCTAAAAGGGCTGAACAGATCTGTATGAAATTTGGCACAGAGATAGATTATAATAATAAATAATAAATAAACATTTCACGACATTCTACACAACGTTATCTAGACCCATGGTAAGCATAGCTTAACTAGCTTGTGTTATGGCATCTAGAATGCGGATAAACATACTTAGATACTTTTTTTTTTGTAAATACATACATATTATACATAGAAACACCCAGACTAATGCAAATATACATATTCATGCATACAAATATTTGCACTGAGCGGGAATCGAACCCGCACCTCCTGCATAGCAGTTGAAAGCTCTACCTATTATGATATGAAATATAACACAGGCTTACAATACTTATGAATTTTTATGTCAAGACTGTGTTTCTTTGGTTCGTTGGAACGGAGTTAGAAATTCTCGCAGACGGAAAAGCGCAGCGGGCTAACAATTAGTTGAAAATAATGTAGTACATACCAATCATTAGCGCAGGGAAACCATAGAATGCAGAACGTCTAAAAATATATTTAGCTCACTTTGCGGACAATTTATTATATCGTTAAGTATTACATAAACACGACAGACATACCCATAGACGTCATCAATAGCCTCAATGGCATGGCGGTAGTGAACGCGGCAGCTACGCAGGAGGCGCAGGTTCAATCGCCGCTCAGTGCAAATATTTGTATGCGTGAATATGGGTGTTTGCATTGGTCTGGTCGTGCCTCGGAGAGGACGTTAAGCCGTCGGTCCCGGTTGCCATATGAACATCCATGGCAGTCGTTATGGGTAGTTGGAGCACTAAAAAGTCCACCAACTGGTCTAACTGCAATACTTAGATATCGCCATTCGGTTGTAAAAGTCAGATGGCAATTGCTTTACGTTGGCTGAACTTCGATATTTTCCGTAAAGAAATTGTCCCCAGTTAGACTGCATGTGGACCCCAGACTAAGATGAAGAAAATATCTTCAGAATTGAATAACTATACAACTACCTATACACCTAATATATACATTGTTCAGCATTGGCTGAACTTCGATATTTTCCGTAAAGGAATTGTCCCCAGTTAGACTGCTTAAGTGGACTTCAGACTAATATGAAGAAAATATTTTCAGGATTGAATGCATAACTACCTATACACCTAATATCTCCATTGTTCAGTATTGGCTGTGCTTCAATATTTTCCGTAAATTAATTGTCCCCAGTTAGACTCCTTAAGTGGACCTCAGACTAAGATGAGGAATATATGTTTAGAATTGAATGCTATACATCTAGCTTTACACCTAATATCTACATTGTTTGTTCGTTGGTAATATGTCTTAATGATTAGGTACAGGTAAATAGTAAGTAATCTAATTACTGAACCATTTAGTAAAGCCTTACAGATAAAGCTACAGTTTATAAGTAAGTAGTTCTCAGACTTTTCCACATTAGAGCTTGTGCATCCCTTAAATGAATGTGCAATATGCTATGATTTTATAATGACCACTATGATTAATTAGATATTCGTTAGGTCTATCCTTTTGATGTAATCGAAAAAAGGTGAAAGCTGTAGGTATATTGCATATTTTAAAAAAGACGAGTATCACTTCAAAACAGTTAAACAGATTCAGCTGAAATTGCATGAACATTCTGCAAGATTCAGATTGATTACCTGCGATCATAATCCTCATTGTTAAAAGGCAAATCTTAACATTTATTGCAGTACTATTGTACACGGATGTAGTCAACGTCTGCACTATAATCGGCACAGTTTAGGATGGATAGATAGATCGATAGATAATCCTTTATTGTACACCAATACATTTACAGTATGACAATTAGGCAGCATATGTATACAGTTTCATGTACAACGGGTGGGCTTATCCCTGGAAGCGATTTCTTCCAGGCAACCTTGGGATGGACAGGATTCATTGAAATAGGTTATTGTTATTATCTATGAAGTCTCTAGTCTCTCATTCTAACTAGAAAATGCCCCACAAAAATAGACGCAAGAACTAACTAATATCTTAGACGAAAGATATAACTATTCCAGCGTGAAAAATGGTCTCACCCTGAAAATTAGAGAACAATTTCCTTACATAATAACATAACACCGGTCCACAGACTTCATTAATAATAAAGAATGACAGACTTTAGTAAAAACTAATCTATATCCATTACGGTACTCTAGTATTAGCAGTGTGGTTTGAGGTTTGCGTGCCCACATAATTGGCCTCTTTGCACTTACAGTGGCCTCTTATAGAGAAATTCAAATGAAACAATCAATCAGTTGATTGCAAGAATAAGACAAGAAATGTTAATGAGCTGTTCACGTCTTCCTAAAGACCGATGGTCAATGGAGCAAACAAATCCAAGATTGGAGACCACACATCGACGAACGGAATGTACTAAATAAAGCAACGTAAATAAAATTTTATCTTATTGGTGAGACCCCTTCTTACCAACAGAATCACAAATTCTCAGGATTTATTGAGGAAGCAAATAAGGCCTCTGGTTACAAGTGTTTATAGGTACAGATATCAACTTACTATCTGGTATTCGAGGCAATAACTTTAAAATTCTAAATATTATCAAAGAATCCATTACATTTATTCAGTTTAGGCAAAAAAAGAGCACATATATGAACGTCAAAATTTTACAATTATGTCAAGAAATAGTATATAAATATTAAGTATTCATAATTATGATTCAGTTAGGTACTTAACTGAACGTAAACAATGTTCAGTTTATTAATATTTTTCTGTTTAGAAACTCATTTTAAAGATTAAAAAATGAAATTGATTCACTAGTTAGTCAGTTAGACTAGTTTATTTGTTTAATAATTATGATTTTTATAAAATGTTGCTACAATATTGTTTATCTTTAGTTAAGTTGGTACCTGACCGAATGGAGTATAGATTATATATTATGCTTATTTCGAACGAATTCAAACATATCCTCTGTCAATAAATCGTAAGCCAATAAAACAGTAACATTAGTTAAATAATTGTCACCAAGAAAAACAGTTTCAATGGAAATATTATGTATGGCATTACTTACATATAATAAAGCGCAGTAATAGTATTTTTCTAAAAGCAAATATTCGTGGCCGCGGATGGTTTTTAGTATCACTTGGTACAAGGCGTGTGCAATATTTGACCTGCAATAGAGACGGTACGTAGTCCTCTAGAGACATTTGCTTTTCATAATAATGTTTGGTTATAACATATACAGGAGTGTTTACTGTATTTATGTATGCTTCTATGAGTATATTCTATGCCTATCATCATCATCTCTGAGTCTTTTCCCAACTCAGTAGAGGTCGGCTTTCTAGGCTAACTAAAATGCGACTGAAACTCGATATTTTCCGTGAAGTACATCGTATCTGACCTTTACAACCATTTGGTGATATCAAAGGTCTGTAGTTAGACTAGTTGTACTTTTTAGTGCTCCAAATACCCGTAACTACTGCCATAGATGTTCCTATGACAACCGGGGCCGATAGCTTAACGTGCTCTTTAAGGCACGACCAAACCAATGCAAACATCCATATTCAAGCATAGATACAAATATTTGCACGGAGCGGGGATTGAACCCGCACCTCCTGTATAGCGGCCGCGTTTACTACGGCCACGCCACAGAGGCTATCGATATATTCTGTACCTATGTGCGTATCTAATATAACCAACAATATATTTGTATTTAAACTATCATGGTCACTGACATCAGTATCAGAATAAACGGGATATTTACCATGTTTCATTATTTTGAAAGAGAATTCTCGAAAGAGGGTAGATCGATATAATTACTCCTAGGAAAAAACTTTTTCTTTGTTCACCGCCACTACTCCAGTTCCTCCGTGATCATGGTGCTGGCAACAGCGCCGAAATATTGGAAACTCAAAATAATGAAACATGGTAAATATCCCGTTTATTCTGATACTGACAACAATATATTTGTTTGTGGCGGAGTGTTTCAGTATGTTTGTTATGGACATGTGAAGGTTTGAGGATAATTAGAGGTTCAAGGTTTAATTAGACTTATGAAATTGATGTGTGTAATTGTGGCCCTACCAAGATTATTGGGGCCCAAGCTACCTCTATCCGCAAGCCACATCTTATTTATCTATTTCATTTCTTCTATGGAATAGTGGTAGATCGTTCGACTGCTATGCAGGGGGCGCAGATTCTATGTATATTTCCATTGGTCTAGGTGTTTTCTATGTATAATACGTATGTATTTACAAAAAAGTATCTAAATATGTTTATCCGCATTCTATATTCCATAACACAAGCTAGTCAAGCTATGCTTAACATTTGGGTCTAGAAAGCGATGTGTGGAATGTTGTAGAATATTTATATATTTATTTATTTATATCAAACCATGATCGTAACTAGAATCTAGGTATACTTGTTTATTTTCTTTTATTTTTGCAGTCGGTATTTGTTTAATTACCCAACTACGGCGAAGCCAAAGTAGGGTTATGATTTTGACAGGCTATGTATGTATGTATATAGGTTCATTTGTTCCTTCGTAGCTACTGAACTACTTATTAGAACTAGACATATGAGGTATCATTAGAAGCGTCTTGGTCATCCGCTAGTTATAGGTTATGTGAGGTATCACTGAATCTAATGTGTGTAAAAAATAAACTTGAGATAATTATACCATGTTTGGTATCATCTTAATTAGCACTTTACAAATATTATAAATTATAGTCGTTGCTTGCCCCAAAATAATATAAATAAAAAAATAAGTTTAAAACTAAAACCCGCCTACTGAAAAATCACGCTTTAAAAGTATTAAACAAGAAAATATCAGGGATAGGATAGAACCACGGGTCGTATGCCACTTAGTCTAACAAAACAAAATATTCTAGGAAAAAGAGGCATACGATCACGGCTATCCTTGAAATTTTCTTGTTTAATACTTTTTAAAGCGTGATTTTTCAGTAGACGTGTTATAATTTTATTTTAATTATTCATTTAGGATTATAAAGAACCACATATATTTTATTTGCCAGAAACATTATTCCATTTTAGAATCTTCACATTAAATTTGAGAACGTAGTGGTTACGTTATAGAATACATTTTGCAGTTCATAATATTATATAGGCCATGAATTGAAGCTACATAATTGCTCAAATAGTAAGCCAGCGACAAGTAATTCACGTAATTCTGTTATTAAAGACTTTCCTTGAAAAACTCTAATGAAACTGCCGGGGCTACAAATTAACCTTGCACATTAGTCGATCGACTAGGTTGCATGTAATTGCAGTAAGTTATAAAAATAGCATGCTTAGAATAATGTCATTAAGGGCGTTAAATCGCGAACCGCATGATGGAATGCAGTTGCGGATATTTACTAGCGCAGAGGCATCTCTTACTTCTTCATCTACTGGTGGTAGAAACTTGGTGGCACAAATTTGTCTCAAGTTTCGACCGGGTAGGTACCACCGTGCACTATTGCGAAAAACCCTCCATAGCAATTCAATCTCGGTTGGATTGTGTTCAGGGGTCAGCATGTGCATAGCCGGGCAGAGGTGGTGGTTGTCGCAGCACTAGTGGGACCAGTGGGTCTTGGCGTAGTCTAGTGGGGATGGCGCGGGGCGATGCGCCGAACAGGGAGACCTGTAGAAACGGTGGTGCCGCTGGCCGCCCGCGGTATAGTACAGGGGCCCAACTGGGGTTAACCACCTTGGGAGGCTGCCTCACCAGGCCGCGCATAATCCCGATATGGTTCGTCGTGCCGGTTGGTGACCGGATTTGGGAGCCCGGCGACCATACTCGGGGGGGTACGGGGGCCCTTCCGTTCGGCGCGTCGGCTCTCGCCATGCCTCACATTCATAGATAAAACCAATATCCCGCGCTTTGTCACACGGTGCTGCGGCGGCAATCACTTCTTTTTTCACGCCTTCTCCCACCCAAACTCATGGCAGCGCAATTTACAGAAAAAGGCAACACAGCGGCTCGTCACACTCCCAAAAGCTTGCTATTTGAGGTGGAGTCCACTAACATCTGTGGGCTCCATGCAAACCTCAACGCCGTCCACCAACACCTAGAGACGGCGAAACCTGCCATGTTTTTTCTAACGGAGACGCAAATACACCGCCCTGATGACAAGACCTACTTGCTCTACCCTGGCTATGTTCTTGAGGAAAGTTTTCGTGCAAAAGCCGGGGTGTGCGTGTTTGTTAGGGCGGATGTTTGCTGTCGCCGTTTGCGCTGCCTAGAGGACCCATCCTTCTCCGTCCTTTGGGTACACGTAGACCATGGCCCTACGAGTCAGATCTATGTGTGCCTCTACCGTTCCCATACAGGAGATGCTGAGACAACTCGACTCTTTGAATATCTGAGTCAGGCGGCAGATGATGCGCAGGAGCGATTTCCGAATGCCGAAATGGTATTTTTGGGGGATTTTAACGCTCACCACGAGATCTGGTTGGGCTCCTCCAAAACAGACCATGCGGGAAGAGCCGCCCACGCATTTGCTCTGGCGCACGGCCTGACCCAATTGGTGCACGAGGTCACTAGGATACCAAGAAGGTCGGGCCAAGCACCTTCTCTGCTAGACCTTCTGCTGACGAGTGATCCGGACCGGTACAGTGTATCGGTGCGAGCCGCTTTAGGCAACTCTGACCACTGCCTGGTCTGTTCCACAGTGCCTATTATAGCGCCCCCACGACCCATGCAGGGGAAGCGGCGTCTCTGGCACTACTCGTCAGCGGACTGGGATGGACTTCGTGACTATTTTGCGTCCATCCCGTGGGTTGAGCGCTGCTTTGAAGGTAAGAACCCATCGGATTGTGCTACTGCTGTCGCCGGTGAGATCGGTCTGGGTATGGAATACTATATCTCATACACCGATGTCACCGGTGACCGCGGGGTGCGCCCTTGGTTCGGGCGCGAGTGCGCGGAAGCTGTTGAACAAAAACAGTCTGCGTACCGCACTTGGGTAAGGGCGCGCGCCACGCGCCATCCCAATCTGGGCCACTTCAAGGTGGCGTACAACAGAGCCACAAAGGTCTGTAGAAGGGCCTATGTCAGAGCGGATGCCCTGCGCATAGCGCGGCTTGGTCAAGAGCTAGTGATGCATCCCACGGGAAGCCGTGGCTACTGGCGACTGGCTAAAGCCGTGCAAGCCAACTTCTGTCAGCCTTCGCTGCCTCCGCTGCGTAACTCTGATGGATCCCTGGCCCATGAGCCGCAAGAGAAGGCAAATCTGCTGGCTAATCTCTTTGCGGCCAACTCCCGAATCGATGATTGTGGTACGCAGCCACCAACACTACCCGACAGTGACCACGCGATGCCTGATATCCATATCAGGCAACGCGATGTCCGTGCAGTGCTGCAATCACTCGATGTCCGGAAAGCCAGTGGTCCGGATGGTATTCCAGCGGTAGTTTTGAAAAAATGTGCAGCGGAGTTGTCTCCAATGCTTACGCGCCTGTACTGGCTATCCTACAGTTCGGGTACAGTGCCTTTGCCTTGGAAAGAGGCGAATGTTCAGCCGATTCCCAAGAAGGGGGATCGCTCGGAGCCAGCCAACTATCGACCCATAGCCGTCACCTCAGTGCTGTGCAAAGTGTTCGAGCACATAATTAACAAACAGCTCATGCGGCACCTAGAGGATCACTCCTTAATTAATGACCGGCAATATGGCTTCAGACCGAAACGGTCAACGGGTGATCTTCTGGCATACGTTACCCATCTTTGGGGTGAGGCTATGGACAAGCACGGTGAGTCACTGGCAATTAGTCTTGACATCGCCAAAGCTTTCGATAGAGTCTGGCACAAATCGCTTCTTTCTAAGCTACCTGCCTTTGGTCTGCCTTCTAGGCTGTGCAACTGGGTTGCTAGCTTTCTGCAGGGGCGCCGTATTCGCGTCCTTTGTGACGGACGAGCTTCGGAGTTTCTGCAGGTTAATGCTGGCGTGCCCCAGGGGTCCGTCTTATCACCCACTCTCTTTCTTCTGCATATCAACGACATGCTGTCTACCGGCAATGTTCATTGTTATGCAGACGATAGCACTTTACATGGGAGTTATCATGGACATCCAGCGGCCAAGCAGTCAGATATCGCAGAGAAAAGGCAGTTTCTTGTCACTGAGCTTGACGGGGTCCTGAATCACATTTCTCAATGGGGCTCTGAGAACCTGGTTGAGTTCAATGCCAAGAAGACGCAGGCATGTGCGTTTACAGCAAAAGTATCTTCTTTCCTTCCCCTCCCCACTCTTCAGAGCACGCCACTGCCGCTGCAGGACAATCTCAATATCCTAGGTATGGATGTTCGCTGCAACTTGAATAACAAAAACTACATCGAAAGCATCATCAAAACAGCCTCACGAAAACTCGGAGTCCTGAACAGAGTGAGACGATTTTTCACGCCGGAGCAGCGGTGTCTTCTATACAAGACACAAATTCGCTCCTGTGTGGAGTACTGCTCGCATCTCTGGGATGGTTCAGCAAAGTACTTACTAGATGCTCTCGACAGGTTGCAGCGACGTGCGGTCCGCATCATTGGGAATCCCGAGATCACGAACAACCTAGAACCTTTACAGCTGCGTAGAGATGTTGCGTCCATGGCTGTATTTTACCGTTTGTACCATGGGGAGTGTTCTGATGAGCTCTTCCAATTAGTCCCACCCTCCCCTTTCCTACACAGGACAACGCGTGCAGGTCTTAGATGTCATCCGCACACGGTGCAAAACATCTGATCAAGAACCAAGCGGTTCGGAGACTCTTTCCTCTGTCGCACCATTAAGGCCTGGAATTCATTACCAGCTCACGTGTTTCCTTCTTCCTACAGTCCCGGGTCCTTTAAGCGGGGCGTGAAAAAGCATATGATAAGGCCGTCAAGCTGAGTGTCACCATTGTCACACGGTATGTGTAAGTAATGGTGACCCTCTTTTCTGGGATTTTGCCTTCAGCTTACCATCAGGCAAGGCGAAGTCCAATTGACGTGTCCTATATATAAAAAAAAAATAAAAAATAAATACGTTTCACCTGATGGAAAGTGGTTACCGTGGCCTATGGATGAGTGCAATACCAAGAGAGTCACACTTGCGCTGACAACCCTGTAAGCATTGGGAGTTTCTGTGCCGTTAGTGTAAAAGACAAAGCAGGGCAAGCTTTTGGTCTTCCCACTGACAGCACAAAAACTCTCCAGTGAGCTCTAGCTGCCGCCGGGAACACAATGCAAGCGGTATTATGTAGGGCGGAGGTAATTCCCAGTCGGACTGCTCAATTGGACGGAAATACCGTCGTGTCCTACCTCCTCAGTACCGTCATGTCGGATAGTCCTCCTTCTACAACTTTAATGTTTTACCTTCTCCCTCTTTTACTGCTGTTACCTTTACTATATACTCGTACTACCTTTAGCTACCCTGGTTTAATAATGATGAGAAGAGTTTTCTGTGGGTACATCTTTTAGTTTTAATGAAAATACACACATCAACAAAGTCTAGGGAACAAGGACATTTCTAGTTTTTATTTAAAAACCCTTTCTTGTAATAGTGAGTGTTTTATATAAATAGAAGGGTATTTTTATACCGTTTTTAATTTTAATTTTAATAAAAACATTTTCAAACCAAATTTTTTTTTTTTTAAGAAAGTATTGAATAGTGCCAATATTGAGTTTTACAACCTTCTATGATTAGGCACAAAAATAACGAGGTAGTAAGAAATACAGTAATTAACCGTACTTTAAACGTTTTTAATAATCTGTAGGACCTCCTAAAGCATTAGCAACAGCTCGACAACAGCGTGGCATACTTAGTATGAGATTGTCAATCATCGTCTGTGGAATATGGCTCCATACACTGCGAAGGTGTAAAAAAAGTTGTTCTTCAGTGTTCAGATTTTCCAAGGAATCACTGAAAGCTCTTCTCCCAAGCAAATCCTAGGCATGCTCTATGGGATTGAGGTCGGCAGACTGAGCAGGCCATTCCAACGTCGTCATATTGTGCTCGCTTAACGCATTGACCACTACCCTCGCGGTGTGTGACCGTGCATTATCTTGCATGAACATAAAATCTTGACCGAACTGCTGTCGATGAGGGATTACCACGGGGTGTTTAACCTCCTGAATGTATTGGTTTGCATTCAAATTGCCCCGTATCCAAACGAGGTCGGTCCTTCCACCAAGGCGAATTCCAGCCCATACCATGATTGTTCCACCTTGGTAAGGATGAACTTCTTGCGGATTCTGGAGACGACTCCGACGTCCAGGAACTCGCCATACACGCACTCTTCTCGAATCAGGATGAAAACCGAAGCGAGATTCGTCGGAAAACAGAATCCGTGCCCATCGATGGTCGGTCCACTGTAAATGTGCGTTAGCCCACAATAAGCGACGACCTCGATTTCCACGTCGAAGAGCTGGAACCGTAAGCGGTCTGCGAGCATGAAGATTGGCTTCGTGTAGTCTTCTCCTGACAGTTTGATCGCTAATAACCACTTGATGCTGAGACTGGAGGCCTGCGACCAACTGACGAGCAGTAATCGTGGGTTGCCGCCTTGCGGAATTTTGCAAGAAACGATCTTGTCGCGGGGTAGTAACCCTATTTCGTACCCTGTGACGTTCGGCAACATCCCCTGTAGACCTGTAGCGTGCCCATAATCTGCAAATTACGCTTGGTTGGGTGTTGACAGCATCCGCTACGTCGCGTTGAGTTCGTCCAGCTTGCAGCATACCAACAGCCCTTAACATCTCTTCGCGACTTAAATGACGACGTGACATGATGACTACAGTCACAAAAATGCACAAACCATACGTAAAAGACGTATTATTGATAATAAACGTTATTTACAATCAAAAAAAATAATTTTTATTTTGCCTCAGAGAAACTGCACAATCAAACACTTTTAAAAGTTTTCCCTCCATATTCGAAAATCATTACTTATTTAAATTTATTTTTAAGTTTCGAACAACTCTGTAATCTACTTTATTCTATTTTTATTTATTTGCTGCCAGTTATTTGCAAAACAAGATTTACACGAAAAAAAATAATTGGGGTCATCTTGTTCCCTAGACTTTGTTGAGGTGTTTATATTTCATCGCTATTTACTAAGACACCTCTGTGGCGTGGCGGTGTGAACGCGGCCGCTAAGCAGGAGGCATGGGTTCGATCCCCGCTTAGTGTAAAATTTGTATGCATGAATATGTGTATTTGCATTGGTTTGGTCCGAAGTACGACTAGTTTACCTAGTAGACGAAGTTTAGCCAAATTTGCGGTTAGTCTGGCATATCGGACCCCAAATTCCGAAGTGAAAGCGCCGTATGCGACTGGGATTAACGCCAGGATAAAGAAGATGATTTACTATGAAATCATTATTAGTATTTTTTAAAATAAAATAAATTGCTGTATTATCCCGACATTCCATTTATAATAATAATAATTTATTGCCAAAAAGTGGTGACGGAGAAAGAATACAAGTATCACCACCCCATCTCATCCGAAGGGTGTCGTAAGAGGTGACTAATGGAAACATACGCAAACCATATCACTGCGAGAGAAGGAAAATTCGAAATAAAACCCTGTACCAAACCGTCTGGCCAGCGTGGAAACAGTAGGCCAAAGCCTCCCAACATTGGAAGAGGCCTAGTTCAGCAGTGGACGGCGATGGGCTAGTTGATGATGCCAAAAAACACAAAGGTTACCATTCATTGCCGCTGACCCCACACTAGGCAAGCCTGTCCTGTGGGTGCCAAATACGTAACTACATTATCTCTTATACATTGTTGTTCGGTATTTAAGTAGTTATCGTTATTTACACTAGAAGATTATTATTCAACTATTGTACAGTGTCACAGTTTGCCAATTCATCCTAGATATAAACATATAAGTAAACAAACAATCATAACATTTGGTTTCAACAAAAGAGCGGCATAGTCTGGAACTAGTAGGTATGCTGACTACTAGTGTATCTGACATATCAAACACCCATAGCATATATGTTCTTTATCGTTGGATTCCCTCGACATATTACTCCATATCGTAAAGTAGCTGTGATATAACCACGATAGGCAGTTAGAATAGTCGACTGATTTATGATTTCACTTAACCTTTAGAGTCTTATTGTTGTCCTTCAAACCAATCATAAAATTATTGATTGTGTTGAAGTAAATAATGTTTGTATTATTTTCATTTAAAGTCTATTAGTTATTTTTGGCGTTAATTAATATGTTCATTCAATTATATAGTTCATCTACCTCGAATAATATCAATGTATATGAAACAAAGTATTATCCTATTTATAGACGGAAACAGTGCCGGCGGCGTTACGCGGGGACGAGGTGGGGCGACCGCCCTGGGCAGCATATTTGCGGGGGCGCCGTGATCCCGAGACTTTTTGTAACATATACATTGTACATATAAAAATTATATAGAAGTTGCATGACGTTCTTCTGCCTTTGATTTAAGAAAATAAATGAATTGATCTAATAGAAAAAGTTACCTGCGATATTATTTCACGGGTCAAAAACGCTAAATATTATTCCATAGCAAAATAGCAGACTGTACTCAAGACATAAGTCATGTCGAAAAATTGTCACTGACAATTCGATTTGTAGACTTGATAGATGCTAATGTCGCCATTAAGCATTTTAAAGAGTTCGTCCCGGTTAATGATTCTACAGGTACCGCAGTAATGTTGATTTTTCTCAACAAATACGGACTTGACATAACGAATTGTAGAGGTCAGGGGTATGACAATGGAGCTAATATGTAGGGATAAAATAATGGTATACAAAAAAAAATACCACTTAGGTATTTTCTGCTTATTTCTGCTTCAGTGAACCGGTGAAAAATACTCACTGATCATATAAAGCTCTACAGTGTTAAAAAGCCATGCGATACCTGCATCTAATACATAAAATCTATTCGGAACCAAATTTGCAAAATGCACGATTTATTGTGTGAGGTTGTGCATACCAATGCACAACCTCACACGAACCAAGTACATTATCAGAGCAACTGAAAGATTTTGGTTTTATTATTTATTTGGTGGTTTGGTATTTTTTAGAAGAATACCAAAAAACTTAATTAAAAGCCTACTTGACTGCAAGTGACCTAGCTTCGTATCCACCCAGAATTCTAGCCTGCGCGTGTAGAGAACGTAGTTTTCTAAATCCAAAAATAATAAAAACGTATTTGCTATCAATAGTCTCTCAGACGAGACTCTCTAATCTGGCATCTCTGTCGATTAAATGAAATGAAATCGCTGGATAATTCAATTTTCTGATTTTAATCGTATTTTTTTGACAAAAAGGGCCGAAAAGCGAAATTTTCCTTGAATTACTTTGCAATATATTATTTTTAAATAATAACATTTTGTTGATCAGAATTTTCCATAAAAATAATTAAATATTATTAATTAATATAATACGTTCAAATAGTCATTTAAAATATTAAATGTGCATAGAATTCAAAAAGGAATTAAAAAGTTTGAATTTCAAATTAAGAAAGAATATTTGAAAAATAAAAAATAAACACGAAAAGAATTACAAATTTAATAAAGTATAAATAAATAAGAGAAGAAAAGGGGAGCTACAAAATTTTCTACGTCCACATTCTAGGCTCTGGGTAACGCCAAAGGAAATATGAAATTCTTTGGATGCTAGAACTGATATAAACTGAACACTGAGCAGTCTACAGCTGGTGTTACAATGTTGTTTATTAATTTATTGAATATCTAACTACATATTACTACACATCACATTTTGCGCCAGTAATAATTACACAGCATATTGTCAGAATGCTTCTGTATCTGGGACCGAAGTTCATGGCTGATCATTGAAAACCTCACTGTGTTTGTAAACAAGACTCAAACGTTCTTCTATTTTTGAACTTTTTTACAACCTTAATAAATCCTATTGAATGTAATTTTAAGCATTTAGTATGCTAACTATTCCAAATCGATAAATCGTTCGTTCCTAGACCATTTCAATTTTTTCTATCTTAATCGACTTAATAAATTCTACCGTAAAAAGCACCTCAAGTAAGCTTCAGTGTTGCGAGGAATCTGAACCAAGAGTCAGGCAAATTAACGGACAAGTAATTTGTACGAGTACACGAGTGTATAGTTTACCAGTTTGCTAGTAGGTAATGGTTTTAATGTATTCACCATATTATAACATAGATTTCACAGTAAAGTTGAAGACAGTTACAAGAGAAGTGACCTCAGTATTAAGGCATATATTTAACATTAAATCACATGAATCATGAACATTTTAGTTAATGTAATGGCACGCTTCAATGGAGCAGAATCTTTATACAGAATGATTACGTACACCAATAGACCAATTACGAACTCCTTTTGATATTTATGAACACTTAGTAATAAACTGTTCTATTTCTGTTTTAATTTCATGATGATTTATATGATGTTTATGATGCATACAACATGTGTCATCGCGGGTAGTAATTATTTTGTTAAAATTTTGATCATTAATTATAATTCAAGATCTTTAACGATTCTTTGAAAAGTTATGTCAGTCATCTAACACTTGTATTAAATAGGAACTAATTTTATTATTGCATATTCCACTAGTCACCTAGCTCATTCCCTTGCAAGGCAGGGTTTAAGCGGGTTTAGGTGAACCTACGTCAATTATTAAATTTAGAATAATTTACGTGAAGCCCAGGTAAAACGTTAACAGAAGAATTAATAGTCTATATGAAAAATTGACAACTAGCTCTACCGATATTAGAAAGTGTGCTTTCTATTGATATTGTGGATGGCATGGATGCAATTTTTCGACTAAAAGAGTTCCTTCTAGAATTGCCAAACTGTTCTAACCAGTAATAAGGTATATCAGTGTTTATCATATAATGTGTATAATATTAATAGCCAACCCATGAATAATATCAACTTTATTTTTTCTAGGACACGCCTATTTGACTTCACCTCGCCTGATGGTAAGCTAAAAGTCAAGTCTCAGGAAAGATGGCCACCATTATGTACACTAAGTAATGTTATAATGTTGGCACTCAGCTTGGTAGCTTCATCAGATTTCAGGCCCCGCTTAAAGGACCCGGAACTGTAGGAAGATAAAAACACGTGAGCTGGTAATGAATTCCAAGTCTTGGTGGCACGGCAAAAGAGTCTCCGAACCACTTGGTTCTTGCTCGTATATTCTGTACTGTTCTGAAAGGAGAGGGTGGGATTAGGGACGGTAGAATACAGCCAAGGAAGCAACATCTCTACGCATCTGCAAAGACTCGAGGGTGTCCGTGACCTCAGGATTCATGCGGACCGCGCGTCGGTGCAACCTGTCGAGACCAACTAGTAGGTATTTCGTGGAGCTATCGCAGAGGTGCGAGCAGTACCTATTCCACGCAGGAGCGAATTTTGTGTCTTACAGAGAAGACACCGCTGCTCCGTTGTGAGAAAACGTCTCACTTGGTTTAGGACTCCGAGTTTCCGTGAACTATTTAGAGAAAAAGCTTTTTCCTCCAACCAGATAGAAATAACGGAGAAATCATTATATGGATGTTAGTAACTTCAGTTTTAACTCACTTTTTGACAACCTAGCGCGGGAAAAGGATAGATCCACTAGATGGCGCTGTCTAGTCAGTACGTTTAAAAAAGTGCTCCACAATCTTTATTAGTTTTAACGAAATAAAAACAACAATAAATAAAGGAATTAACTTTAATCAGTCCGTAATAACACCATACAACGGCAAAAGTGTTATCTCAACATATACTACAGTGATATTGAAGTTTAATGTGAATTAAATAAATCTATTCAAAAGTGTTCAAACTCTGTGTAAATATTAAAATAACGAAATATTCTTATGAAACGTAATCATATTTAAATAAACGAACTCAAATGAAATACAAATAGGAATGTAAAAAGTGCAATAACAAGATAAGTAAGTGTAATAAGTGATTCGAGGTTCTTCAACAAAAGGAATGTGAGAAAAAAAATCCTCTAGCATGAGTCACTAAGCCACCCATACACTTATTCAGTACAAATACACTCCGTAATTTCAAGATCAACACTAAGTACTACCGTGGCGTGGAGGTTAAGAGTGCCGGACTGGAACACTTCGTACAAGGTGACGCTGGTTTCAAAACCTACATTACATGAAGTCTTTTTGTGATTTCTTGATTTCTCCAACTGAGATTTAAAACATCAATACGAGTAACCCCGGTCACTATAACATACTACAGTTGGAGCGAGCGACATACAATACTGACACCGAATATCAAATAAAATAATTAAATATGTCTCTTGAATATAATGACAATATAACAATAAGGAAACGTCACATTATCAATGACTTGAATATATCTGACGACTCCTTTACGTCAACTATGTCAGATCTTCGTATGTCAAGTCTGCCGGATATGTCAACCGTTAACAACGAAGATGAATTAAAAAATACGATTGAACATTTACAAAATCAACTCAGGAGCGCTGATAATGAAATCGAGAGGTTATTGCAAGAGAACCTTTCCCTATCAGTAACAGTACAAAATCAGTCAAAAATAATAACACAGCTGAAATCAATCTGTACCGAATCTCCGAATATCACTAGTACCGGTCGTAAAAATAAATCGGCAAAAGAATATGCTAGAATAAGAGAACGTACACTTGACAAATCCATATTAAATTTAAGTGCAATCAACTTAGGATTGTCAGAAGAACCTATCAGTCCTAATATAGTAGCTCACAAAAATGACAAACATACTAATATAACATTAACACAAGACACAAATACTTGTGAGATGAGGAAAGTAGCAAAGACAGCCAAAAAAAGAGAAGAACGAAAATTATGTATAATAAGCAATGATAATCATAATAACGTATTAAGTGCGATAGAAGACACAACACTAAAAAATAGCTTTAGATATTGTCATTATATCAAACCTGGTGGCGGAATAAGACAAATCTTACAGGACTTAAAACAAAAATTAGATGGTTATACAAAACAGGACATGTGTGTGATTTTATTAGGTGAGCCCGACTTCAAATATTCACAACAATATGTACAGTTAGTTTGTGAAATACAAAAATCACTACTAGAACTGCAACACACAAATATAATAATTGCACTACCGACATATATATGTGGAGCTAGCATATACAATTGCCGAGTAGAAATCTTTAACGGGCTACTCACTATGGATGCTTGGTCCAACAACTATGCTTATATACTCGACTCTAACAAGCGGTTATCCTATGACATGTTCTCGATTAAAACAGGCAGAATAAAACAAACTGGAATAAAAAATATTATACAGAATCTTCAGACAGTCATAAACGGAATTAGCCAGGAAAACGTGGAAAAACCGAAAACAACTACACAAGAAGTCCTCAATACCAATAATCCAGACAATACACCTCCTCCGTGCTGCTCACAAGAAATTGAAGAAGCAAACCAGAAGCTTTTTCGCCTATAAGTATCTTCATATTCTACACCAAAACATCGACGGTCTCATCAATAAATCTGATAGTATCATTGAAAGATTGGACAGTTTATCAAATAATGGTCAACAAATTAATGTTATGTGCTTCACGGAGCACAATATGACGACGAGCGATGTCGACTTTCTGAACATTCCAAACTATAGGTTAGTCTCAGTTTTTGCCAGAAACGATCGTAATGGTGGAGCTTGCATACTAGTTCATAATGCAATAAACTACTCAATAATAGAATCCGTGAATAAATACAACGTCACAAATAGTTTTGAATGTTGCGCTGTTGAGTTACTAGATCACAGTATCATAGTACTCTGTATATACAGAACTCCATATCAAAGTAACATAAATATTTTTTTTTAATAATCTAAATGACATTCTGCAAAGTATCTGCTACAGAAATAACCAAAAACTGGTAATATGTGGCGATTTTAACATTGACTTACTAAGGGAAAATAAAAATTCGACTATGTTTGAACAAATGGCAACAGAATTTAACCTCAGATTTCAAATTAGAGACATAACCCGGCCTAGTAGTGGAACATGTATAGACAATATTATAACCAATATTAGAAGGTGCAGAAGTAGCGTATTAGAGCTTGGTGTTTCGGATCACAGAGCACAGCTTATGAAGTGCCCTGTAAAACCGACATGTATATTAAAATGTTGGTACATAAACAGACGTGAAATAAATAAAAATAATATTAATCTATTCAGGCAGACTATTCAAAACCTTACTTTTTCCGAGGTGTATGCAGCCAACAATGTTGATGAAAGTTATGATACTTTTTTAGGTTTATTCAAATGATTTTATGACCTGTGCTTTCCAACGATTAAACATAAAATAAACTCATTTACTAGACCCAAGTGGATCTCACGTGGCATAAAACGATGTAGCAGGACGAGACGCGACCTACTCTGGAGGTATAGGCTAACGAAGGATAAAGACGCGAAGATTGCCTTCAAAAATTATACACAAAGGTACAAGAAAATTACCAAACTCACCCAAAAAGCACAAAACAGTTTCTATATTGAAACAAGTCAATACAAATCAAAAGCCATCTGGAAAGTTATAAATTCAATAAAACCCAACATACCTAAAGAAAGCATTACAGAGATCAATGTAGAGGGCAAACATATAACTGACCCCAGACTTATAGCGCAAAATTTTAATGACCACTATGTTGATCAGATAGTACCAACTAAAAAGACGCAAGACTCTGATAATATTAATAAAACCTGTACCTATAACTCGTTCAAATCTATCTTTATACAACCTTGTATTCCGGAAGATATTATCACAGTTATAAAAAATCTAAAAAACACAAACAGTACAGGAAATGACGAGATTCACACCAGCGTCATTAAAGCAGTGGCACACTTAATTGCTCCTATCTTATGCAATATTTTCAATAAATGCATACTTAATGGTGATTTTGAGAAGATTTCAGTTGTTAAACCCTTGTATAAAAAAGGCGATAAGAAAGACATGAATAATTATAGACCTATAGCTTTATTATCCATATTCGCAAAAATTTTTGAAAAACTTATCTATAATAGTCTAAACAACTATTTGGAAAAGAACAATATCATATGTCAGGAACAAATGGGTTTCAGAAAAAATAAAACCATAAACATGGCTATATTTAATGCTCTCCAACCGATATACACTAACATAGATAACCGCAAACCGGTTGTATCGCTATACATGGATATGACTAAAGCCTTTGATTATGTAGATCACAAAACATTGCTGAATAAACTGTCAATATATGGTATCAGGGGTAACATTCATGCTTTATTAAAATCATATTTACAAAATAGACGTCAAATTACACAAATTGAAAGAATAAACACTGTTACTAAAACTAAGGTCAAATACTCCTCTGAAGCTAGAATTATAACGTATGGGGTGCCACAGGGAAGCGTTTTGGGTCCCTTGCTTTTTTTATGCTACATCAATGATCTTCCCAAAGTTACTGATCATCAGATGTCTCTATTTGCCGACGACAGCACTATAATTTTTGACTCAGGAGATTTAATTGACATCGAAAATAATATAAATAATAGCCTTGTTGACATTGCCGAATGGTTGAAATTTAATAATCTAGAAATTAACGTAACAAAAACCACATATATAAATTTTCAAATCAGAGAGAAATGGAAACATAACTTAATAATTCAATATAATGGACAAGAAATCGATGAGACGAAAACGATAAAATTTTTAGGCTTGCATATAGACAGTAATATGTCCTGGAAAACACACATTGCACACGTGTGCACCAAAACCCACCAATTCTCCTACGCACTATACATGCTGCGTAAAGTTGCAAATGAAAAAGCACTCCTTGCAGCATATCATGGTTACGTAACATCCACACTGAGATTTGGTCTAATATTCTGGGGCAATGGTACAGATAACAATGATGTTTTTATAGCACAAAAGAAATGTCTCAGAGCAATCTGTGGATTAAAACAAACAGATAGTTGTGTGCCATATTTCAAAAGACTAAGACTTCTACCTTTGCCGTCTCTGTATATATATGAAGTTAATATGTTTGTAAAAACTAATATGCACTTGTTTAAAACTGTAGAGAGTCAACGTCGCTCCGATAAACTTCACTTACTGAGTAGTAGAACCACATTTCTCCACAAGAGTATTTATGCAATGGCGCCAAAATTATATAATAAACTACCTAAACAAATTCGGACATGCTCAGAGATCTGTGAATTCAAGTACAGCCTTTTTAACTTTCTTGCCGATAAAGCGTATTACTCAGTAAATGAATTCCTAAATGACAACCTGTAACTATGACATAACAATATCAATTAATTATATTTTTATATTTGACATTTAAATAAGTATTTATTGTTCACTGACATGTATAATTTTGTTTTATTAGTTATAATAATAATATAATACGTAGGATTGACCATTTAGGTATGTAATAACCAATTTCGTATGCCCTGGAGGCGGAACATGGAAGAGCATATTATTTAATGTTACACCTTTGTACCACCTGTGTTAAACGAAATAAAATTATGATTATGATTATGATTATGATTATTATCCTAGTTGCATGCGGGATAAGACCCCTTTCCGAACGATCAGATCCTATCAAAATCGGCCCCCAATTAGCTTCTGTCGATGAAGACTGACAGTTTTTTTTAGCCCTGGTAGATTCCCAGAATTCCACTCTCTGGTGGAACTGAAGTGGACAGCACTTCGAGAATAACTAAAGCAAGATTACCCTTCGCACAGCTCCGTCCTGTATGGCAATCGCCAAAACCTACTCGGAGAGTAAAATTCAAAATATTCCGATCCAACCTCACTGTTATACGGATGCGAGAGATGGAAGGTCACATAAGATATTTTACACCAGCTACAAGTGTTCACCAATCGCTGCCTCCGCTGAATCCTTGGTATTTACTGGGCCGCGAAAATTAGCAACGCAAACCTATGGGATCGCTGCAATGAGTTCCCTATCCAACAACAGGTCAAATGCCGAAAAAAGACTTGGATTGTCCACATGCTCCGTAGGGACAATATCCATATACCGAAGCAAGCGCTAGACTGGAAACCGCAAGGAAAGCGTAAGCGTAGCCGTCCCAAACAGACCTAGAGGCGGACTATTGTTGCGGAAACGGCAAGACTCGGAATGACTTGGAGCGAAATGATGTGTGAAGCTCAAGACCGACAGGGACGGCGACAAACTGCGGACGCCCTCTGTCCTGTCTAGGGGCCATAGGACTTTAAGTCAAGTAAGTCAAGATTCCAAGAACCATATTGAATATTTTTATATAAATTTGTGTCAAAAAGCATCATCACTGTCGTGCGATATGTGGAAGGAGTTCGGCATCACCTCAAACGACCTGATGCCAAAGCATTTGATATGTATTGAAGAAAGCCGAGCATTTTATTGAATCTGTTTAACGTCTCGTGTCTTTGATAATTCGGTGTTGTAAGTATCAATTGGACAAAGGCGACAGCTATGATTCTGGCGTAAAGCCAGGCAGCGTGTCGGCCGACGAACGCCCCATGTATTACTTTGGTACATCGTGTGATGTGACAACATAGATGCTCAATGCCAGTCTAGGGTTGAAGGACGTTCTTGATTATATTAAAGAATTTATTATATCAAAACATTTAGTTATAGCCTATTATTTTATTACACTTAAAACATTTATGATACGTCGTATTTTCGTACTTTTTCACTAATCTATTATGATATGAGTACTTGAATATTACCGGTAATTTGACTGAATGCGTGGGATTGTTATAGACTGTTGAAACATTGTCGAAAAGAGAAGATGTCATTCTTTGTTATTAACGTACATATTTTTCGTAATACTATAAAAAGACTGACCGCAACATTGTGAACTTCGATGCAAAGTCAGGGGATCCCATTTCTGCGTGTTTAACGCCGGGTACTCTGCTTCTCTACCCTATGTCTTAACTATCTCAATTCGATAGCTGGGATGATTATGTTCAGCGTTCATAAGAATAAGTAGGGGCAAATGTATTTTCGTATTTTGAAAGTATTATTAGTAGTCAAACCTCTTTGGCTGTACTGAATAAAACTGGCTGGTTTTAATATTGTTTAATGTTGACATTTTGAAGATATAATAAATTTTAAATAATTTCAACTTGTACGTGTTTAATAAACAAAACTGTGCCATTAAAACAGTTCATTATAATTTTACTACCTGGACATTTATTACTTGTTTCTCTAAATATACTTTTTTCTAAGTAGATACTACATAATAGCAGATTATGAAACTGTTGCATAATAAGGGTTCTTAATCCAAATTATTTATAGTTTACAAAGTTATTTTTAGCGCCAAATCAATTTGCTGATCGCTCATCGTGTTGTGCAACATCCACAAACTATATAGAAAAAATGCATTGATATCTGCATGTGTGATTACCGTCCTCGGCACTCTTAAGACCCTCACATGTCGGCTCGGGTCTCAATAGCGCCTCAGCGGCCACCAACTTAACACACTTTTACCATAATATACTATTTTAATGGCAAGCAAGCAAAATTAATGTATTTGACGAATAAATTTGGTACATTTTCAAGTTTTATTTAAGAAAAGACGAATGTGCGACGAACGCTGCGAATAAAATTTACGCGATTTACGGACCTATAAAAAGTATCAATAAGAGTAGCACAAATGTGGTTCAAGATTCCATGTTTGGAAATAGTGTGCAAGAGGAGCTGCGATCTGAACGTTGTATCACTGATAAAATCAGAGACATCTTTGAAAAAGTGGAGCAAGATCTACATACTAGTAGTTTCGAAATTGCTGAAGAACTGGATGCTGATTTCAAAACAGTTTTACGTCATTTACAAAAGCCATCCGGAGCTGGTGGATAGGAAGGGTGTGGTGTTTCATCATGACAATGTCAGACTGCAATCATCTATAGCTACTATAAAAATTGAGAGAGGTTAGGTTGGATGTGTTGATGCACATGATGATCCTTCGTATACATCAGATTTCTACCTGTTTCGGTCAGTTCAGAAATCTTTAGGAACCATAAAGTTAACCTCAAAAGAACACTGTGAAAACGGCCTGTCAGATTTTTTATAAACACCTCAAAATTTCTACTGTGTGTGAATTAGAACAACTTTTGCTTTGCTAGCAACTTAATGGTAATTCAAAAATATTCACCAAACCTTTCCAATATTCACGAATTGCGTATAGTTCTTTCCCTAATCTGCCCTACGGTCTATTCAACTAGTCTATCTACCATTATAATTATCATTACAACAAGAATGCTTATAGCATAAGTATAAGCATTCTTCTCCTGATCGAGAAAGAGTGATGTAGCAAGAATGGAGCTACAACCACCCGTGGTGGTCGTTTGGGTGGTACCCGTTGTGATTAAGCAGTCCCATCTTTCTTACTCGCAGAAAACGATCGCTTATAAGTCATGTTAGGCCTACAGTAATGAAACGTTTCAACACGTAGGTAAATAGTTGTGAAACATGTTTAGGATATTATAATTGTGCACGATTTATGTAAACGGAAAGTGAAAACTATTTTTATATTGTAACGAATTATAAAATCAGATTATAAACTGTATAACTAAATGAAATAGCGAGTTATAAATTGTTATACTAGTATTTTATTGGAGTTTTACTGAATTAAACTTTGTCTACAAATCATTAGTTGCGGCACGGCAGATTATAATTTTAGCTCATATTGTTAAAATTAACTGATACAGCTGAGAAATAGAAACATGCAAGTAATGTGTAGGGCCCCTTACACCCGCGTGTGTTACTGTTTCATTTCGAAATAATTGAAAATCGTAGTCTCGTTTCTTATACTTACAAATTTATTTTTAAATGTTAAGTAATTGCATTACTACAATCAAATTTGAATGAAATTATGTTAATTTTTTGTACATAATAATTTGTCTCAGTGAGTTTTAGTGAATATTTGTTTAAAATTTAGTTTACAAAATTTTTGTTTTCTCCTAGAACCTTGAGTGGTATTGAATAAAAAATCTTTTGTACCAATAAATATGTATCTAGGAATGAATAGACGTTGCACAATATTTTGGCCATCAATACTCATCAGTCTAGACTACATACAATACTAAATAACGAGGTAGATTGAAATGACATGTTTTCATAGTTTGCATGATAACAGAGAGATTTCCATGTCATAATATAATAACAGAGTCTAAGTCCGATTTCCAGAAAATAAAATCGAGCTTCAGGATTGTCTATCGTTCTGGAATCCCTATTTCTAACCTGAGGTAGAGTGTTGGAATAGATAGATTTGTATGGTTTCATACATAAATTCAAAGGTGGACAATGGTGTCGATTCTGTCGTATATTTTGCCTTAAAATGGAAACTGTCAAAAAAACTTAAACCTCCTATGTTGACTTTAAGGCCAATTCAAGTGTTGTTTTATTTCCAAATTTATGCCTACAATAATTGATAGTTTATGTTATATTAGGTGTTGCAACACCAACTGTATCTCGTCCCTTTTTGGCAAGATGGCCGAGTTTATAATTATTAAGCCATATCCCTGCCCCTCATCCAGTCTTCAAATAAAATAACAGTTTGCCATTCATTCAATTTACAATACCTACTCATCCATATGTTCTACACAAACGCATCTTTTTGCCATATTTCTCCCTCTATTAGCCAGTTTAACTTTGGTTTCCCTCTACAAATTTTCAGTAAATTCAGTAAGCGTTTCCCCTCCATCTATTTACTTTCATGCTCCTTCTGCCATATTCAATATTCTTTAGCATGCATTATTATCGGAGTACAGCATTATGCAGAGTGATATGTATATTTTTCTACATGATATGAGTGTTCGTCACGCTACCAATAGTTCCGTTTACTATATTCCCGTTTGAACTTCCTTTTTGCAAATTATGTCCATATTACGAGTATGAGTGATTGATGACGGATAATGCAGGCTCTGCTTTCAGTATTAAGAGGACTGGCAGTAGCATAATTAAAAAGAGGAGAATGAGTAAGCGGACCCTGGAAGTGAAAACATCGAATGCAATCAGGAACAACTCTAAGATGAATAATCCATATGAGTACAATCTTGTCTTTTACTCATACTTATAATATACAAAACATAGGTATTATACTGCCTCAAAAGTGATTTTCTATACACATATAACCAAATCGTCGAATATTATGATTTGGGAAGCTAGAATGGATAGATAGATAGATAGATAATTCTTTATTGTACACCAACAGATTTACAGTATAGACAGTATAGTATAGAGAAAAAATAAACATCTGTGCGTCAAATATAATGTTCATCCATAAGATAAGTAGAATTCTTTTTTTAATTTTTTTATATAGGACACGTCAATTAGACTTCGCCTTGCCTGATGATAAGCTGAAGGCAAAGTTCCTAGAAATATTAAAGTAATACTCACTGTTTCAATTTTCAAATTCATTGAAATGTAATAAAATAATTACATATCCTATGTATTAACCGTTTAATGCATAGGATATGTAATTATTTTATGACGTCATTTTTACCGCTTTTTTACCCAATTTAATAATGTATAACTATAGGAATATACCATTAAAATAGGTACCCAACTATCTGCTAAATAGGTACCACTATGTTCCGCACTATGGTTCTCATCTGATTCATTTTATCGTTTCTTTACGAGCTTCTCAAAGTCTACCAGCTGCCGGAATGATTTTTGAATAAGTCGGTTCCTCAGAATACTGATTTTTTACTTTGTCTTTGTACTCGCGCCTCGGTAAGAATAGAAAATAACCAATTCTTCTGTGTACATTACCTTGCTACAGTTTATTACTGAGCGGAACACACACATCACAATTATAATTATTTCGGCAGGAATTTGAAGAGCATCTCCGAAGTCTACCTCTCAAATTGAAGAGCACAGCTAACGGTCAATCGCAGCTACTACCCAACATAAGGGGGTCAGATGACTCCTGCAAGAGACTCTACGCGGGAATCGTGAGATTCATGACACTATGGGTGCCTCATATGGGTGAAGACCCTGAAGCAGAAACTGCAAACGGTAGGTTCATGCAACACAAAAAAAATCATATAAGTAATTTCGTAGATTTGTAACTAATAACGGAATAACAGATAGTGTACGCTTTCCTCCTTCTCCAGTATTGGTTTATCGTCTCTTTTACAGAAGGTACAGACGTATGCTTCCCCTCCAATCTTGAGGGGAAAACTACACCAGAGCCTCGTCCATCAACTGCGCTGTGAACTTGCAGGTGAGATTGAGTTAGGCCACGAAAATCTTGGTATTGGTTGCCAAATTAAAATTTTCGATTTCGACGCATCGTCAAGTATGATGTAAATAGGGAGAAGAGAGGTAGTGATACTTCTAATGTATTACGTAAATAAACAAGAAACTATACTTTAAAATTGATGCGGTTGTTTAATATACCAATTTATATCGGTGCTAACTCCGGAAACGCCATCGCAAACTAACGAGACACGTGTGCCTTGAAGGACAGTCGATCTAAATAAATAGAGCTTATGAATTATATCTCAAAGGAGGACAAGGTCTCTCTATCTCGCAAAGAATGCACTAAACACGAGCAAGGCGATTACAGTAACTATTTTTCATCGACGACGTAGTAGAAACAGGAATAAGAAGTAATGGTGACAATACGAGGAAGAAATGTTCCATGGTTGCCTTATGACTAGAACGATTGATCGAGTTATTGTCTCATAATTGCGCCCCCGACCAGAGATCAGTTTACCTTAATAAAAGTTAACACATTCAATATTTAAAAAAACCCACCTTAATTCAACGTCACCACCTTAATTTAATGAATCTCAATATTTTTTTCTTATATAGGAAGGTCATTACTCAACTTAGTAGCTTTGAAACATAATATATTATTTATTATCTGAAATTCTTTACAAACTGTACAATTTACTGTCAAGTGTACGTGAAATCATGTTTTAGTTTAAGACAGTTCCGCTCGGCAAATTAGAGAAATAGATTCTGATAGACTGTACTTCTTCTCTAAATATAAGTGAGAAAACGCTGATTGTACAGAAGCTATTTGTGGCGTTTTATGTTTAAGATGTAAATAGAATAACATACTTAATATTCATACGTCATTCATAATTTCCTCGTAACAAATTGCATATCATTACATCTTGTCACGTCCGCTAATATTTTATGATAATAGAGTGGTTGAAAGAATTTTGCTTTAAAGAGGTAGCTGTATGATTATACGATAAAATGTCATTTTTACAATATCTCTAAGAAATTGCTATGGGATCAAAGACTTTGTTGAATGGCAACATAGTTAATAGTTTTGTTTCATGGAACTATTTACACAACGTAAACGCCTCGCCAATTGTTTTATGTGAGATTCAAAGCGAATATAGTTCATAGTTAAAATGAGGTATTCGCGAGTGCGTCATAGTACATTATATTTTATGTGTGCAAGCTGGCTATGTCTGTCGCGACAGACGCAATGCTAGCCACTGCAAAAGCGTGGTATTCAGAGCAAGGGTTTATTTCTGTTGTCATAGTTAGCACAGGCGAGCACTTGGGTTATATTTAGGTTATTAGTGACGCAAATAGCTGTGATAAACGGGTTTAATTTTGGCGCTTCGCTCTCGAAAAGCTATTGTTATCAATAGGTCATTAGTATAATTGATGTCATTTGTACCTGGTTAAATGTTAAGAGACATTTTTGTGAAATAAGAGAGGATAGGTCTAGTGAACATCTCCAGTTTCATGTTTGAGGAAGCCTAATTGTTTTTACATAAAAAGAGGTGGACATCTTAGACGAACTTGGACTTACTTGGACGTGGATGTAAGGTGGCCGTGCTAAGACCTTCGGATTAACCTCATCTGCTAGCTGATATATCTGATAAGTAACAAACGAGGCTCAAGCCAAAAGAAAAAATGGGCAACCATTCGCTTTAAATGCAACACTGGTCAAATTAATGAGCATGGTTTATTTATCAGTTGCTAAACCGTTGTATATGATATACTCTATAAAATTATCTGCTAATCACACAGCAGGGAATCAATCCTGTACGGTTTGATTCCCTGCTGTGTGATTAGCAGATAATTTTATAGAGTCGTTTTTATGAGTATTCTTCGCTTGTTCTCTACCTTTTATTTCATCAATAAATGATGAACCACCTTCAACCTAGCAGCTTTTTTATAAATATTGTAGGTACTTAAATAAAACAGTTTGTGAGGAGCAGCGGAGGTGGTAACGCTGAGTAGGTATATTATCCATCACAGTAGAAGTGGGCCATGCACTCATTTACCACTTTTAGGAAAAAGTGAAAACTCTAGGTAATGAATTTAGTGGAATTATAAACCACTCCCATGTTCAGAATGTCTATCTTTTCAATTCATTCGATGAGGTTAGCACTTAACACCGCCTCACAATTCGATCAGTATAATTGGTAAGTGGTTGGTTTGATCATCGTTCTAACCATTAAGGTGGTACTGCTTTCTGCACTTATCGGTAGTCGGCCTTACAACCGTGGGGTCTCGGACTCGAATCCTGGCCAGTACTGACATGAACCCAGGACTAACACAAATAATTTACCTGAGCTAGAGAGGTTAACAGGAAGACGAGTAATTTCAGGAACTTTTATTACTTTTATTACTTATTTGTTTTTATATATTATCATTCAATAATGATGGCATTTATTGATGGGAAACATTAAATTCTGTGAATCAGACCAGCTGTTGGCATAGAGACGAGTTACCATCATGCGCTCGTAACTCTGCGGCCCTCATTAATTTTTAATCTCCATATTGAATTAATATGTATTTTACACTTAAGTAATAATTACCTTAATAAATTATCCTATCATATTTTTTTTACAAAATAGTGTTTCGATGAGACATTGAAGGACGTATGACAGATGTGAATTGCCATACGTTCTATACTGTCTCCTTACTTATTTGAATAAAATGACAAATAACCCATAAAGGCATCATTTTTATCCTCTGACCCCGTTAATAGCGTAAAATTAGATGCCCAGACCATTTCTTCCTATTAGGCACCGAGAGAAATCGGTACCGCCATTAGGGTTGTGTCCTATATTTTTATTATTATTGTAAACTATTATTGCATAATAATAATATAATGAACTGTAAAAGTGAAACTTTCTTATGACAAATAGTTTTAAAGATATTTTATTTTAAAAATTCTAAATCTCAAGCCGATCGAAAATCGCTCCAAACAAAATCGCAGCATGTGGTGACGTCACATCGCACTGGCGCATAGTGAAAATGTTTGGAGTGTAAGAGAATATCGCGTTTATCTCAGTCTACGTTGAGTTTACACGTATACAGTGTTTAATAAGATTGGTTTGTAATTTAATAAGGAATCTATAAAGTAGTAAATTTTGCTTTATTCCGATTGTTTATATTTTGATCTATTTTGGGAATTAAAAATAATGAAAAGTCTAAGTTTTAGTTTAGTTAAGCAATATCTTACTTTACTATGCATATTTTTAGATAAAATACTAAGACATTAAGTAGTATTGGTAAGAATTCGATGACTCAGGATACTACCCTATTGCCGGTCAGAGCTGTTTAGTGAGCATATGATTTGTGTTCGATTGAATCCGATGGATACGTTCTGCCACAAAAAAAATCTTCTTTTGAAGGAATTTGTAAATGATCAGGCCCTCAATTCTATTAAAGCAAAATCACTGTCATACCACAGTCTATGTAACAAATGTCATTAAATTTTAAACTTTATTTCTATATCCTTAAAGTACAAAATTAAATAAACAAAGTTTCATTACACTTTTTCATTCACTTTGCAAAAAACTTATTAATTTTGAACTTTATGAACATTGCTTTAAAGTCTAAAATTAATTGGTTTTTTAGCAGCGTCCATGGTATGACTGTGGTATTGCTTTAGCAGAATCGAGGCCCTTGCGGTCTACCAGTATTTTGCGCCACTGTAGTAGTATGGGTAATGGACTGCTGAGACGGGGTCTCGGGTTCGATCCCAGGTTTTACCATGGCACACACCAATGACTTTTCGATGCTTTTCGAAGTTATTTGTGTATTTATCGCAGGTTTATAAGTGCCCGGTTAATGGCAATAGGCTCGCCACAATCATGTAATAACATTGGGACCTAAACATAAACTGGCGAAATGTGGATGCTAGCACCTCTGCCTACCCCTTCGGGGATATAGGCGTAAGTTTATGTTATGTTATGTTATAACATCCGCCAATTAGAGAAAATCGTGCAAATATCGTGATAACATCACTTTTTCTATAGCCAGAGAAGTTCCACAAAGTTCTAGGTAATTTTTTTGCTCACTGCAATTATAACCGGTATAATATTATGCCATACACATTGTATTAAACCACTACTACTACAATTCATCTATTTTTTAGCGTTTTTGCAAAAATTATCATTATTTGTCCATTAACGTACCTCTGCAGTTTGGACATGAATCTCCTATATTATTTAAACTGATGATATAATCCACTAATGACAGCATTTTTTACACGAATATGATGACAAACAACCAATTGATAACAGGTTACCGTATGAGGTTAGTGTTTAAACTACTAGACCAGCGGATTAGTATGCTTGAAAGCGTTTTTGTAATAATTTTCATTATTTATACATTACCGTTTCACTGCAGACCGAATACCTACAACTAACACTTTTGTCTAGAACTGTTTGAGATGTTACTTTGTCTAATAGTCATTCTATCGCTCGGTGCATGACTTTACCAGTTTTTCCCAACCCTCTGATTCATCCTCATACTTCCAAAAGAAAATTACGTCTGCGATTTTGCAGGAATAAATTTCTTTTAGAAGTGTATGGTTATTATATTGTAAACAGATATCACTACTATAGTTTTTTCCGGAGGAATCTCTCTCACTCTCACCAAAATCATACGATTCTTCAGAAAAGCATTAAAAGGTTTTTATAAAGCCGGCAATCGCGCTATTATATAGGTAGCTACCACAATATAATATACGGTGAGCCGTCTACTGTGTTTAAATAATGTTATCTTTTTAAATTTTCTTAGGGGTCCGTATCTCAAGAGGAAATAAGCGGAACCCTTGTAGAAATTCACTTCTTAGTCCGTTTGTCTGTCTGTCAAGACCTTTTTCTCAGGAATGCCTAGAGGTATCAAGTTGAAATTCATTGTTCAAGTCATTCAAGTTGAAATAATGATGTCCGCAACACTTTGAAGCTGTTAAAAAATTAAACTTCTATGTCAATGCAATCTAAAAATACATTACGGATGTTTTCGAAGCAAAATGCAACACGATATCCGCGACTCCACCTTCCTTCTTCAACCATTGTAATCCAGTCAAAATAGAAGAAATAAAATGGTTAGCTTGCATAAATTCGCATAGAGCTGATAATTGGTAGGGGTCTTAAATACACCCTAAATCAAAAGTCCCCATCGATTGCACTTGTGCATTCAAAATTTTTTTTTTATATCTACTACTTAGTTGGCAGACAAGCACACGGCCCACCTGATGGAAAGTAGTTACCGTGGCCTATGGACGTCTGTAACACCAGAGGAGTCACAGTCGTGCTGCCAACCCTGTAAGTACAGAGTTTCTGTGCCGTCAGTAGAAGACAAATCAGGACAAGCCTTTAGTCTTCCCACTGACGGCACAAATTCTCCAGTGAGCTCTGGCTACCCTACAAATTATTATATTCTCGCATTTTTCACGTAAACTGCAAGTGCTATCGCAAAAATAGTTCGGACAAAGTTGTAGATCATGTAATTATCTACAAAATTGACTACTTATTTTGTACAGATCACCGTTTCGAAGATCACCCGATTTTAAAATTGAAAGAAGTCAAATCTGTGATAAACAAAGTTACTTGTTCCCATAGTATGATTCGTAAACACTGGGCCTGCACCGCTGGTCCTATAAACTTGAAGTTTTGGCAATGAATACTTTTGTTATTATTTACATAATATACTAACAAAGGATTAATGAAATTTATGTTACTAAGCTACGAAAATAAGGGATGAATGGCAATGTACTTCTATACAAACTTTCATCCTTTATTTTACCTCCTTAGAAACATTTTTTTCAAAATTCCTATCCCTAGTGGATGCTTTAACGTGAAAAGTATCAACTGCCAAAATTTCAAGTTTAAAGGACCAGCGGTTCAGACTAACCCCTCGTTTACACATAAGTATAACACATGTATTTGACAAGTTGCAATATGTCACAGGCTACAGTGTGAACGCATATGTATTTTATACTTGTTAACAACATGTTGGCTATACATACTACGTGAACGGAAAAGTATCTGAGATACATGTAAAAAACAAGTATTGTGTTTTAATTAATCTTCTATAAGTCTTCAATAATTTTATATAAACAAGTTTACAACTTGTTTCGTGGTATAAACGAGGGGTAAGGGAACAAGTAACTTTGTATATAATGGATTTGAATTTTTCCAATTTAAATACATTTTTAAAATTGTACAAGTGCGATCGATGGTGACTTTTGATGTGTCTTGTATTATGGTGTGTTTAAGACCCCCAACAATTTTCAGCCTTATGCGAATTTATGTAGGCTCAAATCTTTATTTTGTCTGGAATATTCGATATTTTAAAAATTAATAAGAACTAATTTCCTTATAATTTTCAGCAAATGTACCTAAATGACCATTTTCAAATAAGATGAAATATAGGTATCTATCCAATATTCGAAATTTGAAAATTATAAGGTTTTGACATAACTTTTTACCCGACTATGTAAAAGATGTGCGCCATTTACATGAGCGTCCGGATTCTGTTCGTATGTATTGAAATGTATTAAATAATTATCTCAAGGTTGTACGGAATCCTCGATGCGCCAGTCCAATTCGCACTTGGCCGCCTTTTATATATATGAATAACATTGTAGACAGTCCGCCGCGCGGTTCCCAGCAGAGTAGAATTTGGACCACCCCATTTCTTCCCATGCGGTGTCGTACAAGGCGACTAAGGAATAGGGTTGTTTAACATCAGACAGATATATACAGCCCAGACTCAGCCACAGATGCATGCCTCGAGTCAACAATAGTGCCTGGAAGGCGGCAATAGGCTCACCCCCTAGTACGTGCGACCGAATTCAATGGTTGGTGAAATGTGGGTGTTAATTCACCTCTGCCTAATCTAATCCTCTGGGGATATAGGCGTGATTTGTATGTAACATTGTAGACAAATATTTTGAACCGGCTACCCATAACCAATTGGCTATTTGTAATTCTAAGTAGTAAGTAGGGAAGTTAATACAAATTTGTGTAGGTAAAGACAAAACTCTAGTAGTTTATGTGGAAGAGATTGCCCTATGACAGGGATTGAAATGAAGGTCTTGAAAATTGGTCTACCGATCGTTAAGGTATAGTATAAGGTAACTTAACCGTTGCCTTAGCTAGGGCGGATTCAATATCCATTAAGGTAAATTCTGCTATTTAACAATTTGAGGACACTGGAAGTCAAGGGTTCGATACCCGTTCCAATATTTGTATGTTTTATATCACTTAGTGGCAAACAAGCACACGGCCTACCTGATAGAAAGTGGTTACCTTGGCGTATGGACATCACCAGGGGAGAGTCACACTCGTGCTGCCGACCTTGTAAGCATTGAGAGTTTCTGTACCGTCAGTGTAGATAACAAAGCAAGACAAGCCTTTAGTCTCCCACTGACAATAAAAAAACTCTCCAGTGAGCTCTGGCTGCCCTACTCACCGCCGGGATTACAACACGTGGTTATTATGTTCGCGGTATTTTGTGGGGCGGAGGTACTTCTCAGTCGGACTGCTCAGTTAGACGAAAATATGTTCTACCTCCATAAACTTATATACATAAATATATATATATATATCTATTAGCATTGGTTACCATTGGTATTTCTTTGTATCACATGTAATAATTTTTACAAAAAATGCATATCTAAGTATATTATCCTCTCTACTACCTCTGTAGCGTAGTGACAAAACGTTCGACTGCGCGAGGCGCTGGTTCGATTCCCACCATTAACACCTGGAATTCATTACCAGCTCACGTGTTTCGTTCTTCCTACAGTACCGGGTCTTTTAAGCGGGTGTGAAAAAGCATATGTTGAGGCCGTTAAGCTGAGTGTCACCATTGTAACATTAAACATTGGTATATGTATATAATGGTGACCCTCTTTCTTGAGACTATGCCTTCAGCTTACCATCAGGCGAGAGAAGCAATAAAGAATAGGCACCATTGTTGTGATGACGATAAGAAGTGAGATAATGATATATGTATGTAAGAATATTTTCATTATTTATAAGACGAACAAACAGAACCTTTTTTTAGATCATACTCGTATCTGACTCGTATCTTATCTATCATAGAAGCCTGTTTTCTTTGAATCTTTTAGAGCTTTTATAGTAATTTAGAGTTCAATAGCCAGTGACTAGGTCAAACAAATTTAGATCTTGAGGCTAATCTACGAAGAAGGAGACTAGAAACTGAACTTCAAATTAATAGGCTTCACCAATTTTGAAAAATAAAAATGGGCTGGTTTATAAGACGTTACAAAAATTTTGATAAGTAACTACGCCATTATAAGAAGCACTATAATTATATTGCTCGCTAAATGACTTTATTGACGTCAATGTATATGAATGAAATATTATGTGTATATGATTGTACCTGTTATTCAAAGATTAGGTACGTAAAAGTAACATAGACCTTATTAATTACTAGTACTAAATTTAAAAAGCTTATTTCATAGCTGGGACATAAATTAGTGGAGACATCGTAGGTCCACCTGTGCGTCCGTATCAGCGGGTTGTTCGGTGTTTACCTCTAGACTAGCCTTGCCAAACGGCGACCGTGACGGTCGCAGCCGTGTGACACCAACGCGAACGCATGTATGTCTCGCACGGATGCCAGATTCTATGTCAATTTATATTTATATTATATGAATAGTCTTGTTTTATTAGAAGGGGCCGCCGCTTTCGTATCTACGTCTGACCATTTCGCGACATTTTATTGATGTTGGAAAAAATAATGAATAGAGGTTAGTGACAGACCAACCTCTATTATGTTTTTTCAAGAAAGTTTCGAAAAAAGATGTAGATGTTTTAATATTATATGTTAAAACAATTATGATATTGTTGTACTTAACTTAAGTTTTGTTAGCTATGTCTGTAAGTTTTGTCAATGTCAGTTATAGTGTAAATACTGCTTACTGAATGTGTCCTTACATTTTCAACTTGCGTACGTTAATTATAATTAGCCATGTTCAGCATTGTTCCCATACTTTACAAACTAATTAATTATTTCTGAAATAATTGTAAAGCTCCTGAGAATGTACCTAACCCCAGTTACAATTGACAGACGTCATGTTAGCTTGCCCATTAAAATTATTTTTGTAGCTCATTCCTAGGTCCCAGTGGAACTTATGATAGTTTGATAAAATGGTTTTCGTATTTATGTTTGTAACGGTTTTACTAGGCCACTTTTATATTCTTGTCGTAAACGAACCTCGCACATTCAAGCAAATCCTTGTCGGGCGCGAAGGTGGCCCCTCCTGCGAGGGCCAAGACCGCCAGCAGCGGCGGTAGCAATGTCCACATTTCGGGCTACGGTCCGCGTAGAGAATGCCGGTCACCTCTCGGGCATACTTTCACTTCACTCACTCGCCGCCTATACATCATCGGCGGAATTAACGCGGGCACATCACTACACTAGCGGGGCCGTCCTCGTGCACCAGCTGTCGTGCAGACTCCGTGCGTGGCTGGAGGACCGAGGATCTGCAAGCGCGGCGCGATACTGCGCGACTGCGACGAGCGGGTGTTATCGCGGCGGCGGTGGGCGGGCGCGGTCACGGGCGCAACCTTCGCTTCCGCGCGATCTCACCCTGTGACGCGACAGACGCTCGACGCGAGAAAAACTATTGCTACGCAACCGGCTACGATGATCGCGGACACTCGGCGTGTGCGGCGGTGATGTGCCCATCATTAGCTCATACTGCGAACTTTTTCCATTGCCCGTGACACGTTCCGAATCCACGTGTCTGATTTGTAGTAACTAATATTATTTATGATAGTAACACGGGTACTTGTAACAGGGTACTCAGGGATGGCGTGGGACTGTGCCCAGGGTGGGTTGTGCGGCGTGTCGAGTTCGCGTGACAGAACCTGCCGTGCCCAATCGTTAGACAACATTTGACTTTCGCAAATCTACTCGGAGTGACTGTAACAAAAGCGAATAAACTGCTAACAAGATATTAATTTCCAAGGGCACGTAACCGTAGCGCCACGGATGTTGTGTTTTTTGTAATATTCAGTAAATTTAATTTGGATTTTACGTCACTAATCCTTACTCAATCGATCACTGTTGTACGTAGATTCGCAAATGACAGCTGCAGCTTTATGTAATATTTACGTAGGTGAATAAATTCTGCTTCAGATCTTATATTCAGACAGCTAGGTAGGTACGTAAAATTTCCGAAGTCAGTCATGATCTAAATGTTCTCTCTTGAATGACTACTAGCATAAAGCAACAAACAAGCACACGTCTAGATAATGGCCTGTGTTTAATAAGTATTACCTATTTTGAACATGGAACATCAGGGATGCGTTTTTAATGAAGTTGGGAACATGGAGCAAACCTTGGAGAAAGTATTTTTTATATCGTTGTGGAATAACAAAAATTGTAAAGTGTTTATTTTGACAACAACACACGTAAAGTTAGAGGTAAAATCAGTAAATTTGGGATGATATCAGTCGTGTTCATCAGGTCGCGGTTTGCGTGCAACGAATAGGGATTTATTTAATTTGATCACAACATCAGCCACGATACATAAATAGAGTGAATCGTTGTAAGGAGACGCCACGGCATACCAACGGTAAATTGATTCAAAACGACCAGTCTTTATCGAACCGCACGAATTATATCATGTTTTGAATATATACTTGAAAACGCAAGCTTTGTTCGTAACCTTTCTGAAAGTGCGATTATTATAATGAAAAATAAAATACAGATAACCTCGTTTGGTTATTTACATATAAACATATTTTTTTGTTTCCTAACCTAGTCTTGGCTTTGTATTATTATCACAATTGATACAGATGATGAACGTAAATAATATAATTATAAATACATAGATATGATTACATAGCACCATTACAGTCGTACATGTTTGGAACATATCCAAACAACGAATGTGTACAATAGTATTTGGACTTATGTATCTGTGATACTATTACTTAAGCGAAAACTGCAGTTGATATGTGGAGTTAGTTTATTAATAAAACAACCATTCATTTACGAGAACAACGCTAGGTTCTCTGTTCTCAATTTATAATTAAAACTAACAAAGGTTGTATTGGGTTGTTTCAACGTTATGTGGCTTACTTACATATGAATGTTCTTACAGATTGGTCTGAACCTTTTGTTCGGATGGTGGAGATCCCCCTATAAGAAGTTAAGTTAGATGGACTAAATGCGGAAGAAACTTTGGTAAAGTGATGGTAAGTTAATTGAACGACTACGCGTTTAAAACTTTTTTTAAACACTGTCCTGAGGTAGCTAGTCACCCGTTGGAGTAGTTTGTAGATGTAAGCATGTCATATTAATGGCACTTCATATCTATTTAAAATTCTCTGGTAAATAATTAGGCGATAACAATCCGTGAAGTTGATTTTAACTACGTTAGAATGAGATACCTTTCTTTAGGTCAACTCATAAATTATTTACTACGTTGAACATAATATATTGATAGGTATTAAAGTCTCTAACAGCGTGAGTCGTAGTGTTCACTTGCACTTGATAGGATTCCCTCCGTTCTAGTGTTGTTAGATAATCAACTGTTACCTGCTATTTTCTGCTCTGATCCGCTTTGTATTATGTGTATGTGTTTCGGAAGTAAGATACATGTAGTGTACTGTCATATTAGGATTAACATTTTTCTTCATGAAAATATATATTGAGAGTGTAAATAGTTTATAATTTTTTTATAAAACTAGGGCTGCTAAAGCGTCCGTTGCGTTGAGTGAGCGTTAAAAGCGGGCTTTCGCTTCTGAGTGCGTCAATTTTACTTGCTCTAAAATGTAAAAAAAATAGTTGTACATTTGATGTTTACAGACCCTACTAGTTTACACTACCACAAACAATTTTAAGTTGCGTTCAACATTTTATCTATTTAACATTGTACATAAAACAATAGTAGATAAAGTATCTATCATCCATCGCCTAGACCTTGTAGGTACAATGCCATTTCCAAGATAGCCACGGGGCGTTTCTATTTTTGGAAACTATATTATAGAAGCTCGGGAACTACAGTAGCTTTTGTTTTGGAGCATTGTTATTACAATGAAGTAAGTTCGGTAACAGTTGTCCGTTAATTTGCTTTTTTTTTTTTTTGACGTTTGTCGACCTATGTTTACCAAAACTGAAGCTGTCAGCGTGAAGAAGATAACACTTTCTATGATGGATTATTCAGTTTCGCTAATTAATTAGCCCACCGCAGTCCTCCGCCTTCCGCATGCAGTCTGTCCCAGCCACCTTTTTCAGGTCGTCCGTCCATCTGGCTAGGGGGCGTCCTACCTTTCGTTTGCATCCTTCCCTTAGAGTATACATAAAACTGGTATACTCTAAGGTCCTACTTTTCGTTTTTCTGAGGTCCTACCTTTCGTTTTTTTCCCAGTCAAGGCAGCTTCGTTAAACGGTATGATAAATAAACAGCACTATCCATCCAGACCCATTTTTATAGTTTACATTAAGAGTTAGACTTGACAGGTGGTGGTTATAGTTATATAATCATATAGATTATATAATGGTATGGATTATAGAATAGTATCATATCGATTACCATGTTTATTATTTTCGCTGAGTAAATCATAAACATGGTAAATCTCCCGGCGGATTTTACCCTATAATGTGAATGACTATGTCAATCTCAAATCATAGGTACATGGATCATATTCCTATGACACCAAAACTGTAAAAAGTATCGACCCTTTTTGGTGTCCTTAGACATGACAGCAAAAAGTACACATGTACATGGTGGCTTTTTATTATTTTCACACAACTTATTAAAGTAAAATATTTTTTTTCCTATATCCACTGATTGGGAATCGAATCCGTGACCTTCTTTTCTTAACGCTTTTGACATTATGTTAATTTTGAGTTTATATTGTTAATAATTAAAAATAGTTTGTAGACAATATACATGCATAACGATTGACGAGTCTAATTTGTACAGAATAATTGTTGCTAATATTGCATTCATTCATTTCACGGCTGGCCAAATAATGTCATTTATATAACATGCGTAACTAACTGTTAGTAGGTAAATAATTTTGCATGCCAATAATATCGTGACTCGTAAATCCCACTGGGTCGTTTAAGTTTGGTGGTGTGGTTTGTTTGTGGCAAAAATATAGCCGTCTCGTGCAACCTATTAAATTTTGCAGCAATTTTTTCTACATTAACACACCCTTGGCGTGTAGTATTAGTATTAGTGTAATGTAAGTGTCCTTGATTTGTGCTGTTTTTCTCACTGGTTAGTTATTGATAGTATTGGAATCTGTGTATAAAAATCTAGTAAAATACTATTGTCCATTTCTAAATTATACTATTTTACTAGGTTTTAGAAATGAATTGGTAACCATTATATTTTTTTGTTTCCTGGTAAATGGTTTTCTTAACAGTCAAAAATAAGTGAAATAATAACTAAAAAACTTACAAAAAAAACAAGTACTCTGATGGCTTCGGAGAAAAGTTTTTCAATAATTCTTCTCTTACTTTATTACCAATCAACGCCGGAACGGAAGAATATCCACTTCTCCCATTTGTGCCGGAGTACCCTATCTTCCAACTTCTTAAAAAAGCCCTAAAAGTCACAAATACAACTTCTTGTGAATCGTACATATCGTAAAACCATCGAAAGTCGAATTGAGCTGAATGTATAACCTTCACTTGATTCAACATTATTAAATCAGCAATATGCTACTTACCGCACCGTCTACACGGCGAAGTCCAGCAACTTTTTATTAAAAAATGCAGTGTAATGCCTTCAGGTGTAATTCAGTATTTAGGGTTTACCTTTAGTTCGAGTTTACAAACCTCTGAAATTACATTTATTTTTTATTTTTTATACAACTTAGGTGGCAGACAAGCACACGGCTCACCTGATGGAAAGTGGTTACCATGACTTATGAACGTGTGTAACACCAGTGGAGTCACATCCGTGCTGCCGACCCTGTAAGAACAAAGATTTTGTGCCGTCAGTGTAGAGGACAAAGCAGGACAAGCCTTTTTTGGTCATCCCACTGACAGCACATAATCTCTCCAGTGAGCTCTGGCTACCCTACTCACCGCCGGGAACACAACACGAAGTTATTATAACCGCGGTATACTGTAGGGCGGAGGTACTTTCCCAGTCGGACTGCTCAATTGGGCGGAAATACCGCCGTGTTCTACCTCCTCATGCATCTCATACAATAGTTTCCCTAGGAACAGCTTAATATAAATTAATGTTTTTAACATTTAAAAAGTTATAGAAACAAGAGCACAACATGACGTTTACTTCTTTCGTTCAAAAACTTGTATTTTCAATAGTTTGCTTATTGGTATAGTACAACCCGAGTTGTACTGTACCAATAAGCAAACTATTGAAAACAAATCGACAAATTGGGACGGACTGAAAAAAATATTTGTGTCGTACCCGTGTAGGCAGCTTTGCTTCACTTTAGATGATCCAAACCCCTATGCAACAGCAGCAGCTGAAGCGATCCTAGCGGGTATTCAAAGCTATTTTCCCAACCGCTGGATTGCAACAGGAACAAAGTAAACGCCTGTGGTTTAATAGGCCCGCATAGAGACCTCAAACATCTGCATATAAGTCTTGGACTATGGCTCTTGCCAATAAAGATCAGAACATCGCTGAAGTGAAGCGGAAATTTAATACTGTCAGAAGGTCCAGTTAAAAAAGTAACGGCCAGGACTAGGTTTAGGTTCATCGCCAGAATTGGCGAGAGGCTTGTGCGCTACCCATCTGGTAGTTATACATTTTGGTCGCTCGTCAAAGCTGGTAAGGGAACCTTCTGTCAGTCTTGCCTTCAGGCGATGCAAAAATATGACGGTTGTCTGGCTCGTGGCGCTATTGAGTAAGCCGATCTCTTGGGTAAACTCTTTGCGTCAAACTCGACTATGAACGATGGGAATGCCACCTATTATTCCCAGCTGTGGTACTTCCATGACCTAAGCGAAAATTACGGTAGCACCGCAATTCCTGGGCGCACCGCTTATCTTTTCCTCGAGTATCGGGATCTTAGGAGTAACAATATTACAATGAGTTTTGTAGGATTGTTATATTATCTACCATTTCACAGTTTGTCAGCAAGGATAATAGTACGTTATGTTACAAGTATGTAATGTTGGTGATTATTGCTGAGGCGCCATTGAGTCTGGGGCCGTTAGATGAGGGTTTTAAGAGACACACGTGTATCATACGGCGTCAATACACTTGTGAAGAAAATAATACTAAAATAGATATTTACCCTTGTAGTTTTCTGGTAGTAAACTTTTCATAACGTTAAGGGCTTTCTATCTTATATCGGGCAGTACAAGCAATGCGCGCGCAATTTCATTGGTGAACGGCCATAGACTAAAAGAATGAGGTTTTTTTTCGAAACGTAGAAATGAGAATTTAAAGTTTTTACAAAGAAAACATAAGTTATACTTAAGTGATAGTTTTTTTTTTATATAGGACACGTCAATTGGACTTCGCCTTGCCTGATGGTAAGCTGAAGGCAAAGTTCCAGAAAAGAGGGTCACCATTACACATACCGTGTGACAATGGTGACACTCAGCTTGACGGCCTCATCATATGCTTTTTCACGCCCCGCTTAAAGGACCCGGGACTGTAGGAAGAAGGAAACACGTGAGCTGGTAATGAATTCCAGGCCTTAATGGTGCGACAGAGGAAAATTAAATTTGTTTAATAAACTATCAAATTGAAATTATCAATTGAAATACTAAGTTGCATGAAATAAGCTATTAATTTATTTGAACTATTTGGAACACTTTTTATTTTGTATCGAAACTTTTTTAATAACAAAGCAACACAACTAATAAAATCTTAAAAAATCTATAACGTATTTGATAATACATGTATTGAAAAAGTCATAGTTTGATTACTGGTGCCTAGGTGATATGCCTAATTGCTGTGATATTAGAACCGCTTTATGAGCAAGTTTATAGAAATGAATAAATCAATCGAAAATTAACTTCACATAGTATTCGGTCATTTTCACACATTCTCTCTACATACCACAATTTCATATTTTTAAATAATCAGATTATTTTTCAAAGATCACAATAAGTTAAGCATCATTGTAATTTTTAACATCTATCAAAAGGCCTGCTTGCTCGTATTTACATTCCTTAGTGAAAGTTTTTAAACTTGTTTGGACAATCATCTATATTGTGGTAAACTGTCAATTCAAAAGCACGAGTAGTGTTATTTCAAACACCTAGTAGTCAATACGTCACGAAATTGTCTCACAACCCGACTCCGGAACGAAGACGATTTTTTCATGTTTGGCGGCCAGCCAGGTGTTTTGGCGGTCTTTGTCAATGCTAAATTTATTAATACCCTACATCGTTATATTTTTCTACCGAGGTAGCCGACATCTCTTTATTCTTTAGGATGCAATTAATTCTAATAAATTAAAATATAATACACAGGCAATAACATAAAATTGTTAGGTATTACATACATACATACAATCACGCCTCCATCCCCGGAGGGTTAGGCAGAGGCGAATTAACACCCACATTTCACCAATCGTTGAATTCGGTCCCACGTAATAGGAGGTGGAGCCTATTGCCTTCTTCCGGGAATATTATTATTACTTTATCGAATCATATTAATCAACGAAGAAGTAGATGTTAAACAACATGATAAGAGAACGTAGTGTGATTAAAGATAGAGAAAGGAATACACAAATACACAGTTCGGATACAAAGGGAGGATGGGGAAAGAAATTTGGCACAACAGATTTTTATACTTTTTTTTTATCTAGGACACGCCAACTTTACTTCAACTCGCCTGATGGTAAGCTAAAGGCAAAGTCTCAGGAAAGATGGTCACCATTACAGACATTAAGTAATGTTACAATGGTGGCACTCAGCTTGGCGGCCTCATCAGACATATAAGTGGACCTGGGCGTATGTAGGTATGTCAATCAGGGCCCCGATATGCTAATTTTATGTTATGTCAAAGCCACTGTCATCCTACAGACACTGCAAAAAATGTCATACAATTTTATTTTTTCCCTGTATAAACGGCATCTTAAAGAGTGAATGAAAAATATTATGAACTTTTGATGATTTAATTTTGGATTTAAGCAAAACCGTAATGCCTAATATTAAATGGCATTTTTGCCGTGTCAGTAGTATGTCAATGTAGGTATCATGGTCACTCACATCAATATCAAAATAAACGGGGTATTTACCATGCACCATGATCACGGAGGAACTGAGTCAGTTCCTCCGTGATCATGGTGCTTGCAACAGCGCCGAAATATCGGAAACTCAAAACAATGATGCATGGTAAATATTCCGTTTATTTTGATACTGAAGTATGACAATGGTTTTATTATGACGTCAGAAAGATTTTAGGAAAAGGACAGGATCTCCGGCGAACATGTATAAAATCAATTATGAAAGTAGAAGAAGCGAACGGTATATACCAGCATCGTAGTGAGTGGAAAGATGGTACGGGTCACCGTGGGAAAGCGGCGTGACTCTCCATGTATTTCATCACAGGGGTTATGCCCCGAAATGCTTTTCATTGCAAATATTTACAGGCTCAATGAGACACTTATCGTCACAAGGACGTTGAACAGTGTCCATTGAATTTGCGCAACTCTGTCTGGTATTCAAAAAATTTAATTATTCGGGTGTTGGTAGCGAGTGATCAAAATAAATCCGGCATGTGAATGTGTGCCAGATAGAAGCGCGTGCGCCGCCCGCCCGGACGGTATCACACACCCGCTCACCCGGGCAATGCACGCGCACGCCACGATCGTGTCATTAACTGGCACGAACCGAACATAGTATATATTATTAATAATAACACCTTTAGTGTTTATGGTCTCATAAAATGTTTAATTTTTATATTATTTTAATGAAGAATGAGAAGAAGATAATAATGGTTGTTTTATGTTGATAGGGAATCGAGACCTCCACCTGAGTGGTGGTGTCGATTCTCTAGTTGTTTTTGTTCAGAAGTTCTCATATAATTGTTTAGTATTGCGTTTATTGAAATTTTTATTTATGTAAGGCGACATAATCGTCTAGTGTGATTAAGCCTTTTAATAAAGAGAAAAAAATCTACTTATTTTCGTATTACGTTTATTTATTTTAATCAGGTTTAGTCTCAGGTTGCGATAATCTGATAATTGATACGTCATCTTCACGAAAACTTCAGAAAATTTGCAACAAAATGTTGTAAATTCATAAACTTGCGTCAGAATAAATGTTAATTTCATATTTCACTATATTTTATTTTTATATTTTTTTTTTGGGCCCCCGTCTCCTCCACCAGGTCCTGCAAAAAGAAATTTCCTCCCAAGAAGTGCTGGCTAGACGTCGATGAGGGTGACATGCGAGCCAATGGTCTCACCATCACGAATGCCCAAGACCAAGTGGAGGAGGAAAAGCCGGAAGGCGCATTTTGGGTTAATAGGGTCACAATCTTCATGATGATGATGACGTAATTTTGGAATGTTGTCGGACTGAAGCATATACATTCCGCTTGCATAAACAAATAAAGTGAATAGGAACATGTAAGTTTTTTAGTGAAAGTTTCTATTGAAGGATTATTTAAACCTTTTTTAATAATGAGCGTATTGTGTTTGAAAAGGTAACTAAAATATGTACATCAACGTGCGGTAATGTCATTCGATGTACCGCAAGGTAGTGTACTTGGTCCATTATTTTCATAATAGATATTAATGACCTACCTAAAGTAATGCAGTATAATACAGTTTTATTTGCTGATGACAGTACAGCTTAATTATATTTGCTGAGTATAAGAAAATTTACTAAGAGCGAGGACACCGACAAAACAAATTGTATAATATTTAAAATTAAGTAAATGCAAAACTTAAAATTATTTTATCAAAAAGAAAGATCACCTCTGTCCACGTGGAATTATGATCCTGTAAAAATTCTTTTCGTATCAAAATTCTCTCGGATATTAACCCCAACGGCTCACGGGGTGGTTGTGTTACACTCACACCCACTAAAACCGCACGCTTCAGTATAAAATTGCCTAAAGCATATCCCGCACTACTGGCCGGCCCTGGGCCATATAAATGTAGTATTTTTTAATGTATCATGATGCGTATTTTTATTTATTAATAAAACTATTAAACGAATAAAAAAAATACGGCAAAAATTACAAGGAACTGTAACTAATGAATCGAGAAGTACAGATGTACCTACACGTCAAAATACTTTCAGAATCTTTCATAAATAAACATTTCTGTTATCTACGATCTCTGTAGACTAAATAGTGGTATTTGATTTCAAACTGAAAACAAAAACTCTTTGATACTGCCTGAATTTTACGCGCATATCACTCATTGAAATGAAACCACTTTTAACGGGTCGCGATTTTTTACGCTATATTTACATTTAGCCCGATGTTTCGGCTACATTTTAGCAGCCATGGTTACGGGGTGGTTAAAGATGGTAGTTGCCATATAGTTTGAAGTGTAAGCCTTCAAACTAGAAAGGGTCTATATGTATCTAAATAATACAAATAAGTCGCGATATAATCTGTTTAAAATTAGATTTATTTCAATTCAACAACAAAATTCAATCCCTTTATTAAGGTTAAAAATACTGTGTTACTTCTTAAAGAGAAATCAAACTTATTTATACTTCGCAAAGTAATAGTTATTAACTTGAAGATCCATACTTCTACAATGAGATTACAGCAAAAACGGAGAAAGGGAAAACTAATGTCAACAAATACAAACAAAATAAATCACGTTACGTGAGTCTTCTACTGGGTATTTCAGTATCTAGTGCGTTTTCACAATATATTTCATTTGGTAATCGGTATGTGTCAAGGGTAAATAATCGCTGACGATTGCGGTTGATCTTTCATAATATGGCACGTGGCGTTAGGGATATAAATTGGTAAAAGGTTATTTTGTTATTTATAGCTAACAAGTAGTGAGTAATTTTGGAACGCATGCTTCCAGTGTTGTCTCTGTGTGACGATAGTGTTTGTATCTTTACTGATATCAACCTATTAAAAGCTCTATATATAAAAGATTAACTTTTAAGAAAGTATTGTGATAAAGTTAGAAGTCAACAGCGTATGTAGGTACCATATAAAAGGAAACAAATATTCTGTTGTCCATGGTAGGTACAAGTACAATCTGGCAGATAAACTATTAAAAAACGCAAATTAGAAAACACTGAATAAGTACTGGCCATTGTATACACTAATCCTTGGATTGATTGTGTTATTATCTGTTCAAATTACCATATTATTATGCCTTCTACTTCTACAATGAGAACAATTTTTCTATTTCTTACATAAGGTTAGGTAGACTCTGGCCAACGAAATATGAACAAATCATTTTTTCAAAACTTTTATAAAGGCAACAGTTTTTTCCTGTCAGTTGGTATTTTATAGTCTTCGAAAACTTCTTGATACTCATTTAATGTTATCATTTGCGGCCAATTTAATACTGGCCAATTGTAAGATTAATAAATTATTGATTTTAAAGATTTTTTCCAATATTTTAATGGCCAATAATTGTATTTTAAAGATGGGGCATTGAGACTAATGTTCAATGTAACTTTAAAGGTCCTGAATTATTACTCATTCATGAGTCTCATCTAAAAAAAAATGTGTGTTAAAGAGTACAAGCACGTCAGTTCTTTTCGGTAACACAAGTCTGCAAGCGTTATCCAGCATAGACACATGTTTTTTTCTTTAAATTTTATACAAAAAACGTAATAAACATCTGTCATTAATTTCATATATACTGGTTTTTAAGAATACCTATTAAAAAAATATAAAAAAATGCGGTAGCCTAGTGGTATGGGTAATGGACTGCTGAGACGAGGTCTCTGGTTCCATCCCAGGTTTTACCATGGCACACACCAATGACTCTTCGATGTTTTTCGAAGTTATGTGTGTATTTATCGCAGGTTTTATAAGTGCCCGGTTAATGGCTATAGGCTCGCCACCTATTACATTGGGACCTAAATATAAACTGGCGAAATGTGGGTGCTAGCACCTCTGCCTACCCCTTCAGGGATATAGGCGTGAGTTTATGTTATGTTATGTTTATGTTAAACATAAATAATAGTATCAACTTCCTTTTATCGATGTGTATTCGGTGTTGCAAACTGTTGGTTTTTCAAATTTGCCGCCATTTTTTAAGTCATCTTTCGCTGGCCATACTCTAGTACAAATTTTCCTGGTAGACCACGATGCGGTCATTGTAGCGGATCAAGATTGAACATTGTAACCTCCGCCCTACAGAATACCGCGGCTATAAGAACTTCGTGTTGTGTTCCCAGCGGTGAGTAGGGTAGCCAGAGCTCACTGGAGAATTTGTGCTGTCAGTGGGAAGTCTAAAGGCTTGTCCTGCTTTGTCTTCTACACTGACGGCACAGAAACTCTGTACTTACAGGGTTGGCAGCGCGACTGAGACTCCTCTGGTGTTACAAACGTCCATAGGCCACGGTAACCACTTTCCATCAGGTGGGCCGTGTGCTTGTCTGCAACCTAAGTGGTATAAAAAATAAAAAAAAGAACATGATTACGCTGAAATTTAAAAATATATAGTTATATTGTATTTCGACAGAATGTAGGAACTTTGACATAACTTCAAAGTAATGTTTATTGTTAACATAAGTAGATCTGTGACGTAAGTCGCAGACCCTTCTCTTGTAATAACGTCCTTGACAATGCCTTGATATTTGAAATCACTTCGCGTGCCTACTCAAATTTCATTAGAATTTTCTAAAACTCTCTGTATCTATTCGTTCGCATAAATGAACTTACTACACTTACTACATACTACATAATAGGTGTAATGTTGTAGTACGTATGTCTACGTAAATAAATCATTGGCAGGTTACACATTCAAGTTGTAGCGCCTGAAAGGCATTCCACATACTATAAAAGAAAATGGTCATTAACTGTCACGGGTTCGACTGAACCTACCTACGGTAAAGGTGGTGAGAGAGTATTAGCACAGTAGAAAGTCATATATAGCTCGTTCAATTTATGGTATTAGAGGTGGACCTAAACGTAAACTGGCGAAATGTGGGTGCTAGCAACTCTGCCTACCCCTTCGAGGATATAGGCGTGAGTTTCTGTTTATGTTAATTATGGTATTAGTCAGTATCCTGTGAAGTTCACCAGCTAAAAGTATGAAATGAAAATTTTTCTGAAAAGTTGACATTTAATAATTATAAACAACTATATACATACATACATACATATAACCACGACTTTATCCGCGGAGGGTTAGGCAGAGATCAATTATCACCTACATTTCACCAATCATTAAATTTGGTCCCACGTAATAGGGGGTGAACCTATTGCCGTCTTCCGGGCACTATTGAATCAAACCATGCTTCTGAGGCTGAGTCTGGGCTGTATATATCTGTCTGATGTTATACAGCCTTATCCCTTAGTCGTCTTGTATAACACCACATGGGAAGAGATGGGATGGTCCAAATACCATCCAATACTACTTTGCCGGGAACCACGCGTTATTTATGGCTAATACAAATAGATATAATAACTCCTTTTCCACTAATCTTATTAATTTGGCTGCAATTACATAATTTCATTGAATCTAGTAGACCTTTCGTGTGCACTATCGACACAGGTTCTATTGATTCAACAAATTGAAATTTAAAATTTTATCGAGGCGCTTCACTGACATCTCGCTGACACGTCGTGTCTTATCATTTATTGATTTTGTTTAATTTTAGTCTCAATAGTTACCGTGAATTGAAACAAAATTTAGCTTTCGTTTGACTATAGTTTACTTAAAGGCACAAAACAAATAATAGTCTATAGGTTGATATAACAAAACATGAATAGGAGGAGAGGAAGTAGGAGGTAGGACACGGCGGTATTTCCGCCCAATTGAGCAGTCCGACTGGGGAAGTACCTCCGCCCTACTGGTGTTACACACGTCCATAGGCCACGGTAACCACTTTCCATCAGGTGGGCCGTGCGCTTGTCTGTCAACTAAGTGGTATAAAAGAAAAAAAAAGTAATATGTCTTATATCTGATCACATCTGAATTAACCTAAAGACGTCAAGAATGATGCCATCGTTCAGCGAAATCATCAGTATCTTCATTGTCAAGGCACTTCTTATTCCAAACTGGCGGAGTATTTTTAACTGATAGAACATCAATCAACATAATATGGTTTTCTGAATACAAAAAGAAAGGAATCTTTCATGTGTAGCTTATATTAAATTTACGATTGTATCCCATAGACATTTCGTATATAAGAAGTTTAGGAGTCTTGTTGCGAATTGTACAGGCTGTAGGTACTCTTTATTTGCAAGTTTTCCCGGGCACCAATCTCATAGTACTAAAATCTCAGTCAATTCTGCATACACAATAAATTATACTACCTATAAATGATTCTTGTTGCCTTTATATTCCTATTCCTTTGTATTCGTTGCCATTAGTCTCTCTCTGGTATGTTCTCTGAGAGATGTCACGAACAATTCACCGTTAAAATATCTTAATCCGCGCAGCAATCCCAGTTACATTCAAAGATTACACTTTTTTGATTTGATTAGATTTACGAGAGGGAATGTCACTTGATCCTCCTAGTCCGAGAGGAAAGTCTCGGCCAGAGCGTCATGGGCATCCACCAATTAGCATATATGACACGGGCCCAGAAGATTATTGTCCAAAAGAGTGTGCAACTTTTATAATGTATATTGCTCTAAATAACAAAGGTGGGTACTTACCACTTTAAAATTCTACTAATTAAAATTAAAATTGTAACAACATGAACCATAGTAAATTCTTCATAAAATAATTTAGTCCGGGAAATGAAATATTATAAGTACTGCTAAAGCTTGCTCGCGTGGTGTAGGATGACGTGACTTGGCGTGTGTATCGTCAACTACCACCCTTTGTGTATTACTATGTACTTGTACTTGTTTCTTCATATATTTCCATAAAGTTAAAGGATATTTTTATTTTACTTTGATTTTAAAAGAGACCTAGTAACCGAAATTACTAGCAGGTATTCTTTTTAACCCCTCCAGCTAAGCTAAATGACTTGTGTTAGTAGTGAGTATTTACCAGAAATTCTTTCTATTAAGTATTTTCAAAGGTGCAGTGAGGTCTAGCCAGGAGTTTAAAAAGACTGACATTTTATTATTATTTATTTGGTTACATACTTATTCATACTTCCATGCTAATATTACAAATGCGATAGTATGTCTGTTCCGCTTTCATGCCTAAACCACTGAGACGATCTTGGTGCAATTTAGTTCAGAGATGTATTAATTAGAGCTTCGAAAAGGACATAGGCTACCTGTTACCGCAAAAAGGGGGTTAGAGTGGTTCAAGTAGGGGAAGAAAGTTTGTATGAAAATTTCTTTGAAGATTACGACAATAGGTAGGACACGGCGGTATTTTCGTTTTAAGCAGTCCGACTGGGGAAGTAGAATACCGCGGCCATAATAACTTCGTATTGTGTTCCCAGCGGTGAGTAGGGTAGCCAGAAGAGCTCACTGGAGAATTTGTACTGTTAGTGAGAAGACTAAAGGCTTGTCCTCCTTTGTCTTCTACACTGACGGTACAGAAGCTCTGTCTAGACTTACAGGGTCGGCAGCGCGAGTGTGGCACCTCTGGTTTTATATACGTCCATAGGCCACGGTAACCACTTTGCATCAGGTGGGCCGTGTGCTCGTCTTCCACCTAAGTGTTATAAAAAAACGTGATGAACTTTGGTACAAAGATAAATTAGAGCTTGTGGAAGGAGCCCAGTTTGGTCGCGCTAACCGATATCCAGACGAGAGGAGCCGCGTGCAACAGCTAGGGTTTAGTTTATCAAATACCTGAGTCGAAGAAAATTATCCAACTATAAATTCTAAAAGTTTATTTCATGTTCGCATAACATTTCTGTAGTGGTTTTCAGCCTGACCACGTCTTTTGCACATTGACTTAAATGACTCGATATTGTGGGATGACGGACACACGTATATTGGTAAAGTATTCCAACTCTTGATAATGCAAAGAGGTGTTTATTGTATGAAATTATTTGCGCCGTATGAGGGCGACACAGAACTCGATTTTCTTTTTCGTTTTTCTTTTTGACCTTTGACATCTGAATGAAAAGGTATTGTCACCACTTTGAAACGAGACTTGTGTTGGTTTTGTTTACGCTATTGTCAAACTTCGGAAACTTCCGCAGTGGAAAGCTGCGTGTGATTTGCGCCAAAAAACGAGCTCAAGGACATGGGTTAATGAGTTAGACTGCGTGACTGAGTCAAGGCTCGTTCGATTCACCAGTTATTTGTTGCTACTCCCTATCACCGTTTACAGTTTGCCGTTTGCATGCATATATCTCTATTACAATTGCTAAGATTACACACAAACATAAGGGTGCGCAGTTGCGTACGGTGCCTACTATGGAGGATATTTAGTAGGTAAATGGTAACAGTACTACTGAAAAACTTTTGCCTAAACTATATTTACTCATAGGTTTTTCTACCTACTGACGTTCCATCATATTTTGGAAAAAAAACCATAGCAATTTTATATCAATTAGTAGTACTGTAATGATAATCACCATTGATTGAAATAACTACTTCAAAAAAAAGTAATGTATATTGTATATCATGGTATTCAAAAGTTATAGTATCATGCTAAAAGACATTCAATAAGCGCCATCTATTGATCTGGTACGTAAATGTAAAGTCGACTGCTATGAATAAACTATCGCCGCGACGAAACCAACGAACTCGACGCCTACGATTTGCCTCGTATACTTTCAACCTTTCATTTAGATCTTCTATGATTTTCCTCGAGATGTCGTTACTAGTAGGTTACTCAGAAAATATCGCCGCATAGCGAGCTATTTGTAGGTCAAGAGTTAACGGTCACTTTGTTATTCTAGGGGTAGTACCTGGCACTCCACTTTTTCGGCCAGTGGTTTTTCATTGACTGACCTGACATCGTGATTAAGTCCTCGATCTGAAACAAGAGCGAGTTAGCTACGTAATGAGTTCTGATTAGTATTTTACTGTCATTCGAAACGACGCATCGATCACTGGAGAGTGTAATACAACCAACATTATTATTAATCGTTAAAATTTAGAAAAATATATACCTAGGTAATGTAGAAAAATTTTTGCTACCAAACGAGCTCAATATGATACGAAAAGCTAGTTTCAATTTAATTACTTTAAAATAATTGCTTAGGCATCTAGTTCGATGTTCGTATCAGTTCGATTTACGACACAGAGCAGCGCAAATTTACACTATTGTACAAATATTTGCTTAGAGAGGAAGGGTGAAAGCTACCGTATAGACTCCGGCCTTTGTATAGGCTGATTGCATATAAACTGGTCCTTGTGTTCATAATTAAAGTTAGTGCGTTAAAATACTAATGATATTGGAAGATATCCTATAAATATTGACTTTTTAGGGCATTGTGTATATTTTAGACGATGTTTTACGTAACGTTTAATTTCTACCAGGATGTTCTCTCTAAGGCAAAGTCGGTCAGATAGAAGACAGCCTTCGTGGCGTGGCAGTAGTGAACGCGCCTGATTGGTAGGAGGCGCAGGCTCGATCTCCGCTCAGTGCAAATATTTGCATGCATGAATATGGGTATTTGAATAGGTCTGGTCGTGCCTTATAGATCACGTTAAGCCGTTGGTTCCGGTTGCTATAGAAACATCTATGGCAGTCGTTACGGGTAGTTGGAGACCTAAAAAGTTCAATAACCGGTCTAACTGCAATGCTTCGATAGCAATTTTGGGTTGGGGAGGTTACATGGCAGTCGCTTTTCAATATATCTTTTTTTAATTCTTGATCTGATTCTTTGATTTTACTATTTAATTAAAGTTTTTAAGCAAACCATTTTTCATTATATTTGTTAAAGTGACTAAATGAATCCAGATTCAATACGCAAGTCTTGAAAAATCATTGAGACATAAAGACAATAGCGATAACACAAATAAATATCGTACCACTGCTATCAAAGCTTCAATAGTCACTCTTCATGCAAATTAGATTTTGGGGAGCGCCCGAATTTTCAATAAAGCCTACCCACGCCCTTAGTGGAGACATCGGCAAATTCTTAAAAGTATTACTCCTGAGGTAGGGCTTATCTTTAAAAGTTTTAAAACCCTGAGCTGTATCTTACAAAACCGTTACTAATGACCCTCTGAAGTTTATGAAAGTTACTCCTACATTTAATAACGAAAATCTATCAAGTTTCTACTTAAGAGAATTACAGCTAACATAAAAGGGCTAGCTCAAAGGATTAGTTTGGGAATTGGATAGGTTTATTGTGGGAAGTACTGAAAATTGATCTTGCTACTACGGTTATGTGAGTTCTTGGTTAGGCTGACGTGGTCTAGTATTAAATCGACAAGTCTTACTTAAATAAATGATAATTTAATCTCAGTGGTAAATGCTTTTTAATGGGATGAGGTTCGGGTGTGAAGAACGAGGCTCGAAGCCTCTAACGCAGGCTTTCCTAGTTATTTTATTTTATTTTATTATTTTAGGAAAACTTATAGCTAAAAATAACATTAGGTGAATTCAAATAACATAATGAGGGCTATTTACAAATTTTCACCATAACAAGTCTTTGAAATTTTAAGATTTTACGGCAACACAATTTTATGACCAATTTTACATCTAGATTCAATACTTTTAGTTGAAGACATTAATATTTTTTTAAATCAATAAAAGTTTAGGGTGTCGCTATAAGTTAGAAAATGGATGGAAGGTGAGATTAAAATTTATCATTAAGGTAATAACTGAAATTTTAAAAGTACATAATCGTAGAATTTAAGATTGTTTAATCTTTATTGCTTCATTTCAAAAGTTCAGTACCCTTGTAAATTGCCTCATTTTACGAGAGAGCGTAAGCATTTGAAATACCTCTAACAAAAAATAAAAGAAATAGAGGGCCGGAAATACGTGAAAAATTCTTCAGCCGCTTACAAGCTATGATGTTGTTTGTCGTGTTGAGCTCTCAAAGATTGGTAAGTAGTTTTGTAGTTGAAGATAAACTAAGGATACGGATAGTAATGTAAATATTTCTGCGATATGTAGATATAAATATTTAAAAGGTTAAATGATAAAATATAGGAATGCAGTCTTCTTAATTCGAACGCTTCAATCAATTCCAGTCGAATTAAACTCACAATTTGGAGCTCGGACCAATCGAACTTTGTGTAAGTACTAAGTTCAATTGTTCCGGGCTCCAAATTGTTAAATTTTTTGAGGATTGTCTATTTTATTAAATAAAGACATTTCAAAGCAAATAGGTAAATTAAACCCAACGAAACGACGACAGAAAAATGAAAGGTAGCTTGCATGATTCCATTTGCATTTTATCGCTATCTTGAACTTAGTAGGTTCGTAAGGTGGTTTTAGAGTGGTTTGACAACACTCCAACAATAAAGGAATTTGATTAACCTGTATCCGGCTATACCTGTAACCTGGCCCCGGCCGGTTAATACTATATTAGGTAATCTCCATGAGAAAACCGCCAGAATAAATAATGCTTTTAGACTAATTCTTTCTATACTTTTAAGGTATCCTTTTTACTTGCTTAGTTCATCTATAGCTCTATGCCTAAGTTTACATAGAAGAAACAAGACAATAACTTGCATGTATAATAATAATTTGGATTGTGTTCATTTATCAAGGTAAGTAATATTAATCGTGAAAGCTCTGAAAGTCATTCACTTTGGGGGAAAGCAAGAATTGCCGTGTCAAGTAAAGTGAGAATTTGACAAATCATCGCGTTCTATGTTACGAACACACTATGTTAATGTTAGTTATGATTCACTCTGTAATTTAATTCTGATTGTAACAATTTTATTAATTAAATATGAGGCTCGCCTTTTTTGATGCTAATAAAGTAAGTTGATGAATAAACACAGCTGTCCATCAGTCATTCTCGCGTCATCAAGTTATTTATTTTAGTTATAGGTTTATTTGTAGTATATTGTTGTGTTTGATTATAACAACATCTATGTGGGTGAAGGGTATCCCACCACGATATTCGAAGTCTAAGCTAACTTGACTTGTAAGCCGGTATATCCGCTGTTTGTAGTTGCTTCCGTAAAAACCAACATAAAACCAATTCATAAGGAAAGAAGGAGCAGGAGAGTAAACCCATAATTTCCTTCCAGTAAACTCAGGAATGCACAAAGGAATGCATGTGGCCTCTGTGACGTAGTGGTAGAACGTACGATTGCTACGCATGGGGCTTGGGTTCTTTTTCCACACAGTGCAAATATTTGTATACATTGGTCTGAATGTCTCTATGCATAGTGTGTATGTATTTACCAATAAAGGTATCTAAGTATGTTTATCCGCATTCTAGAATCTATAAGCTATGCTTGTTAAGCTATGCTTACTACGAGTCTAGATAGCGTTGTGTGGAATGTTATAGAGTTATTTTTTTATTTATTATTTGTTTAGAAATTGTGTAAAATGTCTTTTTACTTGGCCATAAAGCTTCTAATTATTAACAATAAATGAAATCTACCTTTCCAAAAATAGCTTCAGTTTTTACCTTAAAAGTGAAGGTGCAGGGCAGTTCTGTTAGTACATATGTGATTATAGAGTTCACATATTCTTTCCATCACAATAATCGGAGCTATTTATACTAGAAAACACACATAGATCATCGCTGTAGGAGGCTCAGACTTTGATCTGCTCGGAGGCTTAGCACTTGTGAGCGCTCGACTGTAAAAAGAAACAAAACCTGTATAAGTGTAAATATGAGTTTAGTATCTGTGTATTAATATTTAGTGACTATTTTTTTAATTATATAGGTACTATATTGTCAATGATAGTATAAATTGATAAGGTTTATTTATACTGTGTGTCAAAAGTGCGTGGACAAAACTGTAGTATCATTTTGACAAATCTGCTTTATTTCTTAGTTTATATGAGCAGTAGCACACTATGTCCAAGCCCGCAGGGTTAAACATAGTGTGCTACAGCTGCAAATGGGTTTGTTTTATTTAAAAACTCAATAATAAAGTTTCATGATAAAATTGTATCTTCGAAACTGAGTGGATTTACCGATGAATCAATTACTTTAATCTAGAAAAGCCTAATGGAATCGGAAATCCAGTTTATAGGAAGCTGCCAGTGTTAGACTACTATCGTAGTGTCAAATCAGATAAAGTTATAAACCGTAAATTATCCCAGCTAATATAGTTTATTGGCTGATTCTCTGTTACCCAACTTGTACATTTCTTTAGCTGTAGATAAGCAGAGTACGACCTTTTTATTCCGGTTATAGTTTCTTATAGGTTATGGGAATGAGATCGATATTCTTCGCAAACGGAGTTCTACTCTGGATATAATATACCTATTCATAGTTCACCCGTAACCTCGTGACCCCGGTCAGAGCCATTCATATAAAACGTTGGGTATATAAAAACTTATTTTTTGGCTATAAATATATTATTCCAGGCATGTTTATAAAACATAACATAACATAAACTCACGCCTATATCCCCGAAGGGGTAGGCAGAGGTGCTAGCACACACATTTCGCCAGTTTATGTTTAGGTCCCAATGTAATAGGTGGCGAGCCTATTGCCATTAACCAGACACTTATAAACCTGCGATAAATACACACATAACTCCGAAAAGCATCGAATAGTCATTGGTGTGTGCCATGGTAAAACCTGGGATCGAACCCGAGAAAAAAAACTTTAACTTTGATTCTTTGTTGTCTTTTGCATCGAAAGAAACCAAAGTGATATATTTCACAATGTGAATATATTTATTTTGAAAATTAGAGCGTATGACTTATGACCATCAATCGTTTTATGATAAATTTACAAAATGTACCAACACAATTCTACTGTTTTATTATTATATAGATGTCTCATAAATAATCATTCACATACAATCATGATACCTATATTATCATTTATCGATTTATGTCTTTTTTAATGGAAGTTTTTAACTTAATCGATATTGAAATTTTTTATGCAATCACTACTTCCATCTGTCTGAAATACAATAATATTATGAACGGGGTATACCTAGTTACTTACAGTTCAAGTTATTTTATCAATGATTGTTTTAAATTAGGAATTAGGTATTGTTTTAAATTGGAAATTATTAATTTATCATTGTTGACATGTTTTTGAATCGTTATGGTTGTGTTGCTACTTTGTCGCATTGGGTTTGCCTGTAATGACTTATGCATGTAAGAAACAAATAATAAATAAATTTTGTAAATGTAACAAGTAATGTTGTAGTATTGCATTATGAACCTCGTATTATAAGGTAGATAGGTTTTTAATCAACATCCTGTACAAGTATGAGAAAATTATGCAATGGAGATGTCACTACGGAAACAGAAACAGGTAGAGAGAGAATTTGTAAAAGCAGAAACGGAAACGGAACCGTCGGTGGAAGTAAGGAAATGAAAAATAAACGTGGATTTTATCGGGACACGCGTTTATTTTTAATAAATTCATTTTCAAATTTGAGCTTCGGAAGGTTATAGGTAATTGTTTTATTCACATCCTTCCTTCCTTTCCTTTAAAAAGAGAGAGAGAGAAATATAACCCACTGCGATCGAATGAGGTATATTACAGTGGAGCAACTCGAAGATTTCCTCCGATTAAATTAGGTGATCATGGGTGTTGGGCTCCAGCCCTGCTATTCAATTTGAGATGTTTTATGTATAAATTAATGAATATGAAGTCACTGAGAACCTTAATTGCGCGATGCAGGATTAGAAGTTCTATAGAAGTAGAGGACGTTGAATAAATAGGATTGTTACGATCCAATTACAAATTGTTCGTGCTCTTTCCTTCACCTTTGTTAAATTGGACTGTTCAATACAACGCAAATGGTGCAAATGGTCTCAATACTATGGACGCCCAAAAAGTGTGAAGTGGAAGAGGAAGAGCTGGAAGGCGGACCTTTCTTTTTTTCTTACGTGTGAATAATCCTCACGGATACCCCTACCCCCACCGGAGTCGGTGCGAGAGATTATGTCGGACTCGAACCGACTAAAACGCATGGCGCCTGTGGATCGCTTTTGGTTGCCAAAGATGAGGTTGACAGGCATATTCATCGCACCCCGGTCGACCTAGGGCCATCTCTCTAGATATGGCCCTCTTCTGGTGTGGGAACTACAGAGTCTCTAACTCGTCCGCGGAAACCGAGAGGCACACAACGCGCGCCTCCGCCGCGGCCTGCTTCTTCTGCCTGGAAGGCGAACTCTAAGCTTCGAGGTAAACATGACTACAATCATATCAATACATCTGTAAAAAGATGATGATGATTACAACGATACCTTTTTAGTCATAGTTATATTACTGCTATTATTACTATACCCTTGGTGTTAAATCTTCACTAGCTTGTAGTATATTAACTAAAACGTTCATTTCAAATATAATAATTAGCGAGAGAAACATTTATGATAGGAAATAGTTAATCAATTAGGTAATTCCTCAAGCGTTAGTGCTATAATTTACAGTTGAATGAGTCTAAAAGTAATATTATGGAAAGTAATAGTGTTAGAATAGCAGCTGAATATTAAACTAGAGTTCTGAATATTAAATATTGCAGGTGTAGCAGGTGAAATAAATAAATCCTATTAGTCCCACTAATATCTATTATAAATGTTGCGTTGAAACGGCTGAATCTATTTGGCTGTAACTTTATACAGGAATTTGTCTATCTGGAATGTTAGGACGAGTCTGGAATAACAAATCGGCTACTTTTTATTCCTGAGATTCGTTCCCATAGATTACAAGGATGGTATAAGAAATCTAGGCGGGCGAGTCGGAGGGCATTAGCAAGTTGTAAATTATTTGTTTCTTTCCTGTCCTAAGGATAGGTACTATACTTATCCTCTATTTCTTCATTTATTGTCCTTACGGAAAAATTTAATATTTTCATTCCAACATTGTTCACTATTTATTTTTCAAATTGATTTTAGCAGAAATGGCTGAAATTATGAAATAAGTTTAAAATTTAAATAGGAATGTATTAATGAAAACATGAACATGTTGTATTTTTTATCATATGATTCACGTATAATATTCAGGTTTTAATTTTCTACATTAAAAACTTTCTATCAAGTGGACAGTGTGCTTGTCTGCCACCTAAGTGGTATAAAAAAAGTCCTGCTATAATTTTCATAAAAATAAATTATTTTTAGCGTGGGTGGGCAGACAATAGGAATTCTGTACTTCATTAAAATTCATTCATTCCGAGTGATGACGGAGAAAGAATACAAGTATTACCACCCCATCTCATCCGAAGGGTGTCGTAAGAGGCGACTAATGGAAACATACGCAAACCAAATCACTGCGAGAGAAGGAAAACTCGAAATAAAACCCTGTACCAACCCGTCTGGCCAGCGTGGCAACAGTAGGCCAAAGCCTCCCAACATTGGGAGAGGCCTAGTCCAGCAGTGGACTGCGATGGGCTCGTTGATTGATTTGACTTCATTAAAATATACAGTTATTGATAAACGTATTTTGTAGTACACCTAACAGTTATTGTAATGATGGCAATCAGTTTACGGAACTTATGGTTGATATACTCTGAACCACCGGTGCTGGCATACCAATAAAATAATAAGTTATGAGATATAGAAAAAATTGGATTGGTTCAGGCGGGCTTGAAGTTGGTAGTTTGTACGAATATCGGTAGATGGCTCCCACAGTCACCGTAAGACGATGGTTTCGGGCGAAGGTTCTGTGGCTTAGTGGTCCGAGTGTTGCCCCTGTAAGGGAAAGATCGCGGGTTTGAATACCGCCTGAAACGATCCAATTTTTTCTATATCTTAATCTATTTGAATAGTTAGCATACTAAATGCTTTAAAATTTCATTCAATAAGTTATGAGTTACTTATAAGTTAGACTTTAATTAATATCGTAATTTTTAGATAGACCGCGGTAGCCTAGTGGTATGAGTAATGGACTGCAGAGACGAGGTCTCGGGTTCGATCCCAGGTTTTACCATGGCACACACCAATGACTTTTCGATGCTTTTCGAAGTTATGTATGTATTTATCGCAGGATTATAAGTGCCCGGTTAATGGCAATAGGCTCGCCCACCTATTACATTGGGACCTAAACATAAACTGGCGAAATGTGGGTGCTATCACCTCTGCCTACCCCTTCGGGGATATAGGCGTGAGTTTATGTTATGTTATGTTTATTTATTCCTTTATAAAATGATTTCTCTTTATGACGAGGCCATTGGACTCGCCATAAAGAGAAATAATTTTATTTATAATTATTATTCAATATTGTGTTCAAAAAATACGGTCAGGTGTAATTAAAAATAAAAACTGTAGAAAAAGTAAAAGTGTATTTCAATAGGTAATTATAGTTCTTAGATTGTCAACATAATGTAAAATTAATGCATCCTTGCTTTATTTAATTTTACATTATGCTCGAGAAGGAGGCGGAGGAGCGGGGCCTTAGGAGACTTAGGTCCCTCCCGTCCCGCATAGTCCGCTATGCGCGAAGGCAGCTCAGGAGTCGGAGGTCGTTGAACGACTTTTATTTGCCCTTTATTACCTTTTTTATACCATTAGGTGGCAGACAAGCACACCTGATGGGAAGTGGTTACCGTGGCCTATGGACGTGTGCAACACCAGGGGCGTTACACACGCGCTGCCGACCCATTTATACTTTGTGCTTTATTTGTGGGGATTGCCGCACATAAAAAAGAACCCTCACACTGTGCAGAATATACGAGCAAGAACCAAGCGGTTCGGAGACTCTTTTCTTTGCCGCACCACCAAGACCTGGAATTCATTACCAGCACACGTGTTTCCTTCTTCCTACAGTCCCGGGGCCTTTAAGCGGAGCGTGAAAAAGCATCTGATGAGGCCGCCAAGCTGAGTGCCACCATTGTAGCACTTAGTGTCTGTAATGGTGACCCTCTTTCCTGAGACTTTGCCTTTAGCTTGCCATCAGGCGAGGTGAGGTCAAGTTGGCGTGTCCTATAAAAAAAAAAAAATAATTTTGTCACGATAATAAAATGATAAATAATAAACAGTAAAAAATAGATTTCTTTTTTAATTATATTATCTTTTTCAACTTATAATAACTTGGTGTGGTGTTCCCAGCGGTGAGTAGAGTAGTCAGAGCTCATTGGAGAGTTTGTGCTGACAGTGGGAAGACTAAAGCCTTGTCCTGCTTTGTATTCTACACTGACGGCACAGAAACTCTGTACTTACAGGGTTGGCAGCGCGACTGTGACTCCTCTGGTGTTACAAACGTCCATAGGCCACGGTAACCACTTTCCATCAGGTGGGCCGTGTGCTTGTCTGCCACATAAGTGGTATACAAAAAAATCTTTGTAGTCGAGGTTCTAAACTTTAGGATTCTAGTATTCTTATTTAATCGTCTTAATTAACAGAGATAGCATGGAACTAACATGTCATTGCGGTACACACAAACTAACCGGACCGGTTCATAGTTCAAACTCGGCTTAGACTAAAGTACCTAAGTTATAATCGTATTACGATTTGCGCCCCTACCACTTGCACCTTTTCCCAGGCCATTGTTATTATACAGATTTGTTCCTCGCTGTTCACTGTTAGATGGAGGAGTGCTTTATCCCTGAGCTCTCTTGTGTGTCAGCCTGGGCAGAGATAGGGTGGCTTTTGTATTTAATTTCATTGAAAATATTCTTTCATAATTGAATTAAAAGAAAATAACGATTTGAAAGATCATCATATCATTTACGACATGATAAGTCCCTCTTTTATTGTGGCCAGAGCCGGTGGGGAAGGTTATGTCGGACTTGAACCGACTAAAACGCGGGCCATTTGAGGGTCATAGGTTGCCGGAGGCGAAGTTGTCAGAAGCATATACGCCCCCCCCCCCCGTGGATCCAGGGTCATCTCTTTCGAGCTGGCCCTCTTCGGGACTGGGGATCTTGGCATGATTCTTCCCTAAACTTTGTACTAAGAAATGGGTTGATAATAAATAGCCTTCGCAAAAAAAAATCTGTAGCTGTTAGTATTCATAATTTAAAAGGTTGTAGCAAAGGATACTCCGCTCACGTGAAATACTAATCCCGTTTGTGCGACCCATAGGTATGAAGTAGCCTATGCATTATCATTCAGACTATGATTTATCTGATTACCAGAATTCATCTCATAGTTATTTTTTATAAGGTTTCTCTTAAAATTTACATACATACATACATATAATCACGCCTTTATGCCCGGAGGGTTAGGCAGAGGTGAATTATCAGCCACATTTCACCAATAATTGTATTCGGTCTCACGTAATAGGGGTGAGCCTATTGCCGCATTTCGGGCACTATTGTTGACTCGAGCCATGCATCTGAGGATGTTAAACAGCCCTATCCCTTACTTGCCTTGTACGACACCACATGGGAAGAGATGGGGTGGTCCAAATTCTACTTTGCCGGGAACCACGCGGTCTATAAAATTATCATTAAAATAAGACAAATATAGCCAACCATGTTCTGAAACCTAATTCCAATGTGTTATAAGTCAAATTGCTAATATTATTCATAAAACTTTTCATTCAGTTACTCCTATTATAACGCGGAATTTTGCTTCAGCAAAGGAAAAATGAAAAACGAGGCCCTTTTAAATCGTTTGTCTGACTGTCAAGGGGAACTTCTCCTAAATGAATAATGTGTAATACTTGTGAGGCTCGTAAATACCGGGCGCAGTTGGAAATGTCTTTGAACCACATAGTTAACAATATGTATCACTTTGTTATTTCGCTGTAAAAAACAATACACCCGTATTCTTCTTCTGTTGTGCTCGTGTCGACGGGATATCGTTTATCATATTGTGTTTATCCTATGTGCAGCTACTCCGATAGCGTTCTCAGAGGCACTCATGAGAACCCTGGTAGCCTAGTGGTATGGGTAATGGACTGCTGAGGCGAGGTCTCGGGTTCGATCCCAGGTTTACCATGGCATACACCAATGACTTATCGATGCTTTTCGAAGTTATGTGTGTATTTATCGCAGGTTTATAAGTGCCCGGTTAATGGCAATAGGCTCGCCACCTATTACATTGGGACCTAAACATAAACTGGCAAAATGTGGGTGCTAGCTAGCACCACTGCCTACCCCTTCGGGAATATAGGCGTGAGTTTATGTTATGTTATGTTTATCCTATCTGCAGCTACACCGATAGCGTTCTCAGAAGCACTCATAAGTTTCTCCGGTGTATACGTGTGTAGGCATTGATGTTATTTTAATGATATTTGAGAGTGTTCAGGGCTTTACCAACATTTTTATGGCCCAAGCTACTTGCTAAACAAAAGATGGGGTTCTGATGTAAGCTGTCCTCATGAGAGGGAGGTCAGACACATCTGTGCAGGCCTCTATGCCTGCCATGCCTAGCAGAGCATTATTGCCTTTTGCACCAATTCATTGAGTCTTGAATTATTATTATACATATATGTAAGTAAATAGAGTTATCGGTTCTTTCATTGACTCAAATAATTATGGTGGGAGACAGTGACAAAATTGTTAATCATATCGAATCTCATTCTTTACAACGACTGCATTATCAAGCAATACAACCCCCATGTCAATTAACATTATTTCACTGTTATAATGCTCTAAATGCACCATTCTCAAAGAAAAAACATAGGTTAAGCGCGGTGCAAAATAGAATTGTAGACCAAATGAATCTAACAGGATGTTTTATATTCTTTTTATATGATAGGGTTACCCTGATTCCGTTATTGTTAGCTTTATTATGATATATAGGGTAGTAAATCTTTTTCCTCTTGCATTTTAATAGATTCTTCGTAACCTATGGTTTATGTAAAACTAGCTATAGTTGGTCGGTTTTCGCGACCAAACATAGTCTATGTCCTTTCTCAAGGTCTAATCTATCCCTATACCAAATTTCATCAAAATCGGTTGTGTGGTTTAGGTGTGAAAACGTGACAGACAGACAGTTACTTTCGCATTTTTAATATTAAGTATGGATTTCTGAATTATGGCGGCCCGAGGTCCTCTTATTAATTTTGATCGATATATTGGCTTTTCCGGGAGCTTACGGTTTAATTTACAAACTCTGAGAGAAAAGTCTACGCCAGACCCTCATCCAATTTCAATTTTAATTCAATTCAAACGTTTATTTGCTTCAAATATGGTTACTAAGATTTTGTCTTAAAATTAGTAGATACAACATATTCTGCTCCATAGAGCGTGCAAACATTAGGTCATTAATTCCTTATTGCAGGTTTAGTGTAGGTAATTAAGTAGGTTAGTCAGTGATTATGATTATACATATATTATACAATAATGTCTGGAAATTGGCAATAGGCTCACCCCCTATTACGTAGGACCGAATACAATTATTGGTGAAATATGGGTGTTAATTCACCTCTGCCTAACCCTCCAGGTATAAAGGCGTGATTATATGTATGTATGTACAGCGCGACAAAAAAATAGAGAAAATTGCAAGTCAATATTAGTTATATCAATCCATTGTTCGATCGGGTTCGATCCCCGCTCAGTGCAAATATTTGTATGCATAAATATGGGTATTTGCATTGGTCTGGGTGTTTCTATGTATAATGTGTATATATTTACAAAAAAAAAAAGTATTTAAGTATGTTTATCCGTATTCTAGATTCCATAACACAAGCTAGTTAAACTATGCTTACCATGGGTCTAGATGAGCGTTGTGTAGAATGTTGTAGAATATTTATTTATTTATTTATTGTTCAATAGGTAAGTATACCTATATAAGTATAAATAGTGTTGGCTCTACCATGTGGGTCAGTAAATCTTATAGTTTTATTTTAGACGTAGCAATTATTACTACAAATTGAAGAAATGCATCAGATACGTCCGGCTGTTTATAGAGCCATTTCCAAGACTCGCCCTCAATATTTGAAACAAGCTGTGCCCGCCATACGAGTGAAATTGGGTTTGGCTATTACTAGAAACTGTTTGCAATAGTAATATTATATTATACTAGTCATTTAGGTATATAGAACTTTTGTCATATTTACGTATAGTGCCAGATTACAAGTTGGTATTGCATTCGACTCTACACAAAAGTACTTAGGAGTTATTCAGTACACTATCACCAATTTGTACCTTAACTTTTGTTATTTATACTAACAATCCTCATTTATATTAAAGAAATATGTAAATTCGAATTTCTCGAAATATTTTAAGCCAAGAAACCATAGTGAAGTCATATTAACGTGACGATAATAAAAAAATAAACGAATTCAGATTCTGATCTGTAAATATAGATTGTATTGCAGAAAAGCGCCCCCATATTTTCGCGTCAGTAACTTCGTATAAACACAATATACGTGAAAAACTTTTCTACTACGTATTTATTATGACTTTTATAGCAATAAGAAGGAAAATATGAAAAACTCGATATAAGGAAGGGAGAAACATATTTGAATAGAACAGGCGAATCGTGAATTTGCTAAAGAAATTTTACAATTAGAAAGGAAGTGGTAACTCACCCATGTGTGCACAGCAATTCTTACTAAAGTAAAAATCTTTAGTACATAAATATCTTAAAGAAATTTGGATTTTAAAAATGGAATAAATATTATTTTGGTGAGGCCATTGATATTCGGTCTTACTATGTTTTCAAAGCAAGATAAAATGTTTACAATATCTTCTGGAATATATATAGTATGTATATTTATATACCTATAATTATACATACATACATACATACATATAATCACGCCTTTATCCCCGGAGGGTTAAGCAGAGGTGAATTAACACCCACATTTCACCAATAATTGTATTCGGTTCCACGTAATACGGGATGAGCCCATTGCCGTATTCCAAGTACTATTGTTGACTTGAGCCATGCATGTTAAACAGCCCTAATTATATATACCTATACTTAGCTATTTTGTTATTATGTTTCTTTTTCATTAATACTGTTTTAATTTGTTTATATAAGTATTCTCAATCCTAATCTTCTCCTATTTTTCTCTCCATCCTATGGTTACCTGTAACAAATAATTGCGCAGAGCGATAAGGCCGCCATAAGTACGTACCATAATTGTACCTTTAGTTAGATGTACGCTGTGATGATCGGGGATAAAACGGGAGTGACGTAGTATTGCTATGAGAATAAATTCAAGACAAATCGCTGTAAATGATGCCAGATTAGAAAGTAAAAAAGTAAAGAAACATAATAAAATGAAAGATGTAAAATAATTACCTTTATCTTTTTATTCCACGAAATCTTTATCAGTTTGAAACCATGCTCCCATTAAATATTTTTGTTAGGGTTCCGTAGGCACCTAAAAAGGATGAAAAGGAACCATAGAATCACTTTGTTGCCCAACTGTCAGTCAAGGCAATGTTGGCTGACAGTTGGATGGGAGCTTCTCTAAATTCCGGGAAAGCAGTTTCGAAACAAAATGGAGTTGACACATGTTAGTCGTTCATTTTTGCGAATAAAAGCTGTATATAATATTCTGTGTAACTTTAGTTACAATGTTCAATGTATTCTATGACCAAAAAAGTTAAATACCTTTTAGTTTTGAAATGAAAGTTTACGATCTTAGTAAACTACTAAGTAAATTAATTTTACATACATATAATGGTTTGGGACTTAGCGCGATTAATTAAAAATTATAAAAAAGTTAGTGGTAATGGACTGCTGAGACGAGGTTTCGGGTTCGATCCCAGGTTTTACCATGGCACACATCAATGACTTTTCGATGCGTTTCGAAGTTATGTGTGTATTTATCGCAGGTTTATAAGTGCCCGGTTAATGACAATAGGCTCGCAACCTATTACATTGGGACCTAAACATAAACTAGCGTAATGTGGGTGCTAGCACCTCTGCCTACCCCTTCGGGGATATAGGCGTGAGTTTATGATATGTTATGTTATAAAAAAGTATGAAGTGAAAGCTTCTTTACGTACATTGGTAATTTTCGTAGAACATTTTTGGAGATGGGTTGGGACGATGGTTTGTAATGGGAAAATTATTGAATTCGCGACACCGTTCCAACATCTCATTTGACAAATTGTGACAATTCACATGTGCATCTCTGTATAAAAGTATCTACAGAATATTGACCTACTTTTTACTCCAATTGGTACTCCTGGAGTGCCAATTTTTTTTTTGTGCAGAAATTCATGCGTATACCCTACCGGCCGCCGCCGGAGTGGTTATGTCAGTTCATCTCGGACACGCGTCTTAGGAATCATATATGTTTATGAAATAGTACGTACCTAAAATATAAATTCAGTTTGAGCTTGAAACGAATAAATCACTCATATACAATAAAAACGTGTCCCAGAAAAATGTCTTGACTGACAGTTGGACAACAAAGTGATCCTATGGTTACTTTTCTTCCTGTTTAGGTACCTACGGAACCCTAACAAAAATGTTTAAATGGGAGCATGGTTACAAACTGATAATGAATTCGTGGAATTAAAGGGTAAAGGTAATTATTTTACAACTTTCAAAGAAACATTACTTTAACTTTATTCTGTTTGTTTCCTTTACAATGTATTATTTTGAAATCGGAATGCTCAATTTATTCAGAATACAACAAAAAGGTCAAATTAAGTAGATAATAGCATTCGTAGAAAAACAAAAGAAGTTATTGCGAATAATGAATTATTTTCTTACGAACAAAAGAAGGGTCGTCTGTCATTCGATAGAAATAGAAGTACAGTCAGCATCAGATTGATCTTGACTAGCAAAGTACTATTTATATATTATATATATTTACATATTTACTATTTTTTTATTCTGATATTTGGTACATACTATTAATTCGAACGATAATACAATTTAAATCAACATAACAGTTTGGTATTAACATCATTAGTTCAGGAGTCTAATGGAATGGAATGGAAAGGGGACTCCCTTGTCCGCACTTAGCCTCCCTTTTGGGCCATTGTGCGTGTGGAGTACTGGCTAGAGTAGCCAGCCTAGCTCCGCCCAGAAGCGCAGAAGCTTACTGGGGGCTTCACAGGCTTCGCGGAGCGACCTCACTGTACCGAGGATTTGTGATCGTTGTTAGGCTACTGCCTCGCATTCCAGTATTACGTGGGCGGCCGTTTCCTCGGCAGCAAAACATCCCCTGCAAAGGGGACTGTCCGTGACACCAATGGTGTATAGGTGCTTGTGGAGGGGGCAGTGGCCCGTTATAGTCCCCATTATTGTTCTTAGACTTGTTCTGTCTAGTTTTAGGAGACGTTTCGTGAGTCGTTTGTTTACTGATGGCATAACCACTTTTGACTGCCTGCAGTCGGTGGCTTGTGTCCATCTTTGGTTATGTAGTTCCGCGGATCTCTCGCGTGTCCAAGTGCGGAGTTGCGAGAAAGGGATTGGTAGCAATAGTAGCGGGCCATCAACGCTCATACCAGAGCCTCTCTTCGCAAGCTTGTCCGCGGCATCATTGCCGTAGGACCCGCTATGCCCCTTTATCCATTGCAGCGTTACTGCATTTAGGGTGGATAGCCTGTTCAGGGCTGTTTGGCACTCCGTTACTAGTGTGCTGTTGGTTATTTGCTGCTCCAGCGCTTGTAAAACTGCTGTGAGGAATCTTCTATTTAAGTCCTTCACCTTCAGTTCGCTTATTGCTGTCGCAGCAGTTGTTATGGCAACACATTCGCATTGAAAAATCGAGCTGTGCTTGCCTAGTGGTAGGTGGATGTTCAAGCCAAGGTCTAGGGAGTGTACGCCGGCTCCTGAGCCATTTTTTGTTTTGGAGCCGTCAGTGTATACGCGTACCTCTTTAATACCGGAGTAGTCCTTTTCCTCGGCCTGTTTTGTTATTTGGTATTTTTTGTTCCAGAAATATTGTTTAAAAGTTCTATCGCAGGGGGCGGCCATCAGTGGCCGATGTTTTAGGGCTCGTCCAAGGATTGTGGTATGGGGACTGTCGTAATAGTTGCCCCAGAGTCCCAGGTGCCACAACCTAATAGCGGTGATGGTGGCCTCCTGTTGGATGAACAGGTCAAGCGGTACTATGTTGAGGGCTATCTCCATAGCAGCGGTAGGAGTGGTTTTCATGCATCCACAGGTTGATGAGCAGGCCAGCCTCTGGAAGGATTTTAGCCTGGCAATCACGGTAGACAGCTCTGTTCGAGTCCACCATACTAAAGCCCCATAGGCTAGCATGGGTCTGATCACTGCTGTGTATAACCACAGAGTTATTTTGGGTGAGAGTCCCCATGTAGTGCCCATCATTCTTTTGCATTGGTAAAAGGCAATTGTGCACCTGTTCAGTTTGTGTTCAAGGTGTTTGTTCCAGAGCAATTTGCTGTCGAGAATAACCCCTAGGTATTTGACTTCTTCCCTAAGTGTTAGTTCGGTTGCAAAGAGTTTTGGGAGCTTGTATGGGCCCAGTACTCTTCGGTTTGTGAACATTATTAGTTCTATTTTCTGGGGGTTGACCGATAGGTCGTGCTTTTCGCACCAGATTTCGATTATTTTGAAAGCCTGTCTCATGCGGTTGCATATGGCACTTTCGAACAACCTTACTAGGATCGTATAGAGTAAGTTAATAAAATGTTTCCTTTCGAAATTTACTAGGATCGTAAGGAGTCGTTCAGGAGTCAATAGCACAGGGTATCCTACTGTGGGTACCTGACTCCCACATACTCGTACAAAAAGTAATAGGGTTGGATTTCGCTAAAGGAAATGATTGGGTTTGGATACGTCTGGGCCGGTAACTCGCGTATTGCTCAGTGAAATTCATCGGACAAGGCATGTAGGGTCTGGTTACGGTTGGTCTAGGCTTGGTTCTTGTTGCTGGCGGGATTCACTCTGTTGTTCTAGATTCTAAGAAGAAATTTGTGAAAATTCTAAAATGTAAATTTGTACACGTATGCATATGTAGAATTTATTGTGGAAGAAAATAAAAGCATTATTATTGTTATTCCCTTTAGTAATTAATTTACATACAAATTACATTTTTAAATACATTCAGATAAAAAATATATATATTTAAAAATGTAAAAATACAGGGACCAAGCTACCGGTGCTTAGTGCTCCAGGGAAAGGAAATTCCTCACTATGCGTGCCGTGCCTAGCAGAACTGCCTCCTGCAGCAAGCCCTTGAGCCAGCTGTCCAACGAGAGCCTCAAAAGATGTTGATCGAGGCTCTTGGTGATAAGTCCGAGGACTGAAACGACTATCGGTACAATAATAACTGATAATAATTATTATTATTAAGATCATTTAAACTACTCTCAAGCTCGATCTGATGCTGACGGTACATCTCGAATTCACGTCTAGAATATTGAGTCCGTTTGTTAACCTTGTGATTAAGCATTTTTGTTCAGAACATCTGTTTATATTCCTTTTATTCCCAGTATTCAATACCTGCACTTTGATTTGTAAGGTATAATGAATGTATAAATTACACCTTTGTTTCGAGTTCATTGTAACTAGTTAATGCAAGATACCATTTATTTCAGCCATATATTCTCGAGGGTGTGCGTATTACGTGCCAAGTTTCTTGGAACTCATTCGGAACGATAGTAACGGAACATACGTGCCAAGTTTAAACGTTTTCGGAACAATAGTAACGGAAAGATTTCTTACAAATATACATAACGGTTGGATTTGCGTGTTTTTTTATAGGTACCACTTACGTGGCAGACAAGCACACGGCCTACCTGATGGAAAGTGGTTACCGTGACCTATGGACGTGTGTAACACCAAAGGAGCCACACTCGCGCTACTGACCCTGTAAGCACAAGAGTTTCTGTGCCGTCTGAGTAGAAGACAAAGCAGGACAAGCCTTTAGTCTTCCCACTGACAGCACAAATTCTCCAGAGAGCTCTGGCTACCCTACTCACCGCTGGGAACACAACACGAAGTTATTATGGCCGCGGTATTCTGTACGACAGAGGTACTTCCCCAGTCGGACTGCTCAATTGGGCGGAAATACCGCCGTGTCCTACCTCCTGCTAAAGTTGTTAGTGTGGTTTTCATTATCATCAACACAAACAGTATAACACAAAACCCGAGTGTAGTCAATATGGTTGTGGTTCAGTATCTCACAAAAGTTAACTTTACTTTTTAAATTATTCTTTAAATATAGTAGGGGTACATATTAGAATAAACGTTAAGCTATCCTTGACAAGGGTCCTTTATCTCTAAATGTAGCAGGAAGCTTACACTAAACTTAATATGAATCACACATAGAAAAGTTCGTCTAAGTATTACATGCTGTAGTTAAGAAGTCAAGTTTATTATGTAGACACTCGAAGTTCGTGTTGTACGACCTAAAGTCTTGTTAGGAACTTTTGCGTTGGAAACTTTTAACTAATAACGTTATACTTTAGTTAATTTGCTTTATCTGCTACTTTGGTATTACAATATACATAAAATTTAGGGACTAAACATTGATACAGTGTTAATTTTGACAATGGATGAATATATCGGTAGTTACCTGTTTCTAGAATTAGGCAACTGCTGATGAATCCATGCATTGTATGCTCGAACTCAGTAAATATATCTAAACATTAAATATATAAAGTGGAATCAAAACAATGTGTAAAAAAAAATGTATATAGAGTAAGTTAATAAAATGTTTCCTTTCGAAACAAATAATATGTGATCCTCTATAGGATCTTAGCTTGAAAAAATAATTACTAGCGGAGGAACGAATAAAAGAGGGGATCAGGTAAAAAGAGTTGAAGGGAGGAGAGGCAATAACAATCTTACAAAACATACTCGTATATGTAAATATGAATAAGCAGAATATGTATGTATAAACTTTGGTTGATACAATTCTTGGTTTATTGTTACTACGACAATGAGCAATGGTAACTCCTAGCAGATTTTTCCAAAGAAAACACAAGTACGAGGACACAGCAGTGAGCTTCAATCGAATCATAAAGTCATTAGCTGGAGACCGCTGCGATAATAATGATAACAAAATAATTTATTGTTGAGTTTATTCAATTATAACTTGTTTAAAAGACAATAATATTGTTGAACGAAATTCGCCGTCTGCAAGCAAGGAAATAATTTAACAGTGAACTTATGCCAAAATAAAAAGATTCACATAAAAATGTTACCAACTATAACGCATTCCACCTAACTCTAAATATAACGCCGTCTAGCTGTAATCGCAAGCTAATGACATTTAATAAATACCTACATGTTTGCATTGTACACTTTTGTAGTACTATTGGGTGATTATCTGAACATTTTTTTCAATTATACTGATATAACATATGATCCGCCTTCGAGGTAGCCTTCATGTCCGTAACATCGCAGATAAAATGCAGGGGAACCGCCTTTGCTGGTACGGCACATAAAGCGGCATCCGCCAGGCTACGTGGGGAATAAAAGCCTACCCCAGCCGGGTCCAGGTAGTGGCCCAAAAAGTCCTGGCTAGACGTGAGGGAGGGTGACATGCTTGCAAATGGTCTCACTACCATGGTCGCCCAAGATTGTGTGAAGTTAAGGATTAAAAGCCAGAAGGCGGACTTGAGCTCCGAGGTCACCCTGGCCTCGGAAGCAATCAGGAAAATATGTGTGCATGAAGATGATGATGATAATGATGATGTAGAGTGATATATGACTATGCCTAACAAGGAAGATACGAAAATATTTGATAACCTAACAAATATTTGACCTCGGTATAAAAACTTCATAATTTGATCATTAGTGCGATCTCTAATTTGTTCTAATTGGGTACTTTAGTCACGACCCTCTCTGCTTTTGAAAGTACTCAGATCTGTCCGTTTCGTTTATTAGGAACACCTTTGAAAATTGCAATAAGAGATGGTGCCTACCTTAAAGCAATAGGTACGGTTACTGTTTTTAAACTAACTGCTAACGCTATAATATAAGTTCTTATTCATTTAATGCTAATCTTACATTGGAACATTAAATTACATAGTATCCTAGTTTTGATAGCAAAACAATTATTTATTTGCCAAAATTGGTTGACTGCAGCAGCAAATGTAAATTATTTTCTTTGTAGAGTAAACATAGACTTGATTAAATTAAAGTAAAATATTAATTATTATAATTTAAATAAGGAGATTATTTTTTTTTAATAAAGAGATATAATTATGACGGGACACTAGGACTAGGAGGTAGGACACAACGATATTTCAATCCAATTGAGCAGTCCGACTGGGGAAGTACCTCCGCCCTAAAGAATACCGCGGCCATAATAAACTGATGTTGTGTTCTCGGCGGTGAGTAAGGTAGGTAGAGCTCACTGGAGAGTTTTTGTACTGTCAGTGGGCAGACGAAAAGCTTGTCTTCTACACTGACGGCACAGAAACTCTTGTGCTTACAGGGTTGGCAGCGCGATTGTGACTACCTTGGTGTTGCACACGTCCATAGGCCACGGTAACCACTTTTCTTCAAGTGGGCCGAAACAATAAAGAATCCTTTATCTACCAAGCAATTTATTTGTGAACATAAAGGTACACTCTTGATAAAAAGAACTTATTTAAATGTTCTAATTTGTTCCACAAACTAACCCTCGAAGTTCAAATTCGTTAATTTACGGCCGTGACGTTCCGTCCGTCACGTGATGCTCGCTATTGAGTTAGCCAGTTTTGCATGTGTACCAAATTTCATTATTTCTTCACAGAAAATAGTTTGTTGTTCTGTTTATCCTCCGTAAGTAAGTCAGTTTGGGTTCGATTCCCGCTCAGTGCAGATATTTTTATGTAATATAAGAATTTTATATATTAATCCATATAATACAAGCTAGTTAGATATGCTAACATTAGCTCTTAATAACGCTGTGTAGAAGCAAAATTTTATATACTTTAGCGCCCAAAATAACGTAAACGAAAAAGAAAATCTATATTTTCCAATAACTTCCTTATTTCCATGAAAGATAATTAATTGTTTTTACGTACGTATTTTTCTACGTACATTTAAATTTCGCAGAATTTCGTGAAAGAGAAAGCGTTTTTTTGCAGAATCTGATCGATTTGTAACGAGGCGTCTGGTTGTGACGAGACAACCACCACTTCATCTCCCCCATTTCACCTGCAGTGCCTACTTTATATACAATTACACTTATAAATTTCATCTTAGCTCCGAAATCAATTTCCTAAGAGGAGACCCTCAGTAAATAAAATGGATGGAGAAATTGAAAATTAATGCTATCGAGGCCTTCGACGAACTGAACAGTAGTTAAGCTAAAATGTAATATTCGATTTTGTAGCACAAGAGGAGGCTCGTGGGTAAGTATTACCGGCTAGGTTAACACAACACATTGTGAGGCTAAACTACACTAGCCAGGTTAGTCTTAAGATGGGTTAACAACAAGTTTTATACATGCAATTTGATACTAAAAACATGTCATTCTAAAAAAACATACTGCAAAACATGCATGAAATGAGAACAACCCAATGTTGCTCCCATTTTCTTTAATGTACATACATCTGAAACCCTCTAATTCTGCAATAAAGTCATCACCCAATTATTTTAGAAAACTTTTCTGCCTGACGAGAGAGCAGTACGAGAATCAAAAGACCTTTATTAGTTCAATTTATTGAATTCCTTTGCAATCACGTGTAAAAAACGTAACACAAAGAAAGTATTTGGGTACATGGTAGAAATTGTATTATTTGTGCGTTGATAAAATATATCAATAAACCAAGTACCACATACCATTTTTACCATTTGTTAGAATGGGAAAAATGGCTGTGGCTTACTAGTTACACAGAACAGTGTAACTAGTAAGCCACAGAGTTTCGTAAAAGAAAGTTACGACTGTTAATGAAACGATAATGTCCTGCAGTATATGTAAGAAAGAACCTAGAGTATTTCGAAAAATAATATGACATACATAATTTTAATACGAGAAATAAAAATAAACTTTCTGTACCAAAAACTCAGGCTATATAAAGTCGGAAATTCAAAAAATATTTAATAAATTTCCTCAGGATTTGGTTGAGACGTCACATAATAAATTTTAAAAAAAATTATAAAAAATATTTAATGAAAAAAGGTTACTAGTCTTGCAGTCAACCTAAGTCTTGCACATGGTTCTTATTTGGTTTTGTTTACAATTTAAATTGCTCGCACAACATAAACGGTAAACAAAACCACAAAACAAAAAAGATAATTTAATTCTAATATAGTTCTCTGAGTTTCTTGCTGGTATCTTCTCAGTAGAACCAACCTACCAAACCAGCAAAAGAATCACTTTCCAATGGTTTATTTACATTATTGAATATTTTTATAATATTTCTTGACTTATGTGACTTGACTTGTGTACCTAAACTGAATAACTGAAATTGATTCTTTGATTTTTGATTTCGATTTGAATCTGTGTACTGTCTGCTAAAGGTCTATTTTATTACGCTGGAGTACATACATTTGTTAGTTGCTTCGTGTCTCTTATAATTCAGACATTCTTACACGCAAATTTGACCAGTTCTAGCTACCTTAAACATTCTTACACGCAAATTTGACCAGTTCTAGCTACTTTAAACATTCTTACACGCAAATTTGACCAGTTCTAGCTACTTTAAGTATTGGAGCCCTTACGAGGTTTTGTGGACGTCATACCTTGATTGAAGAGAACGAAAGTTAGGTAGGTATATTTGGATGGTTTTTTTAATAAGTTTGATTGGTTGGCACAGAATAGTAAAGAATTTATTTGCTCTCAAACACGGTAATAAAATTCTTACAGTATGTCCATGTACTTCTAGATTGCAAAGTTGAAAACAAGAGCAGAGAGTCAATATAAACATTTTTTTTCCTTAATAATTGTTTAACTCACGTTTAACTACTATCCCACCTACTGGTAAATGGTAATATAGTTTACGATCAAATATGCTTGCTTAGAAGATACTTCTTCAACCTGATATAACATAAGTATACCACATTGTCAGACCGCCCTTCAAAACTACATTTGAAATTCCTGTGTAATCAATTATTTCATTATTCTCTGTCCCAATCGTATTCACCGAACTTTAATCTCAACTGACCACAAGTATTGAAACCGCAAACAATTCGTAGATATTGTGCATCCTATGGTTTTCGAATGACAAACTGAATAATAATATTTTCGGCTATTGAAGCTCCTTGCTTAGATGTAACCGTAATAAGACTTTTCATACTCCATGATGTGTGAAGGATCTCAATTCAGATTATCTGTCTGGATTAGAGCGTATAGAATTTCGAAACCTTGTTTAATAAGTGAGAAAGGTCTTTTATTCTACCGTTGTTCTACAGAAAACCCACCTACTGAGGGAAAGCGATAAACATCTACTGCCTCCATAAGTGCGACCCTAAGGGTGACTAATATTAGCACTTAATCACGCTAAAATTGCCTGTTCTTTTAAGCTACCAATGGATTATTCCTTGTCAAATACAGGCCTCCATAATGAGAATGTTTGATAGTCCATATTATGTTGAGATAATCTAGTATTAATATCGGTTTGGATTTTTGTATATTGACAAAATATTTATTTCTACTACTACCGCCTTAGTTTCTAAACATGATTCTTTCTTCCGATTGGCAATGTGTCGTTGTTTTAAGCTAGAAAATTATTCGCTTCTGTTCACAGACCCATATGTTTTCTATAATAAGTTCTAGTGGTCAGCACACCCTTTTAAAACTATATTAAATAAAATAAAAAAATGAGGTAATCGTGAACGACCATGTTCTGACACGACAAAAACGTTCCATATATCACAACAACACACCATATAATCACAGCTTATAATGACAGCTTCTGTGGCGTGGCGGTAGTAAAACGCGACCGCTACGCAGGAGTCGCGGATTCGATCCCCGCTCAGTACAAATATTTGTATGCATGAATATGGGTATTTACAAAAAAAAAAATATTTAAGTATGTTTATTAGCATTCTAGATTCCATAACACAAGCTTGTTAAGCTATGCTTACCATGGGTCTAGATAGCGTTGTGTAGAATGTTGTAGAATATTTATTATTATTATAATCTTATAGTTAAAATATAAACTATTTTTGCTCCATGTATTTTCATCGTCAGAAGTTAAAACATTGTCTATAGGTGTACTTATAACTGGGCCGATTGCTTGGACACTAAGGGATCGATAAATTGTAGATATCAAAGGAGGTAGGACACGACGGAATTCCGTCCAATTGGGGAGTCCGACTGGGGAAGTACCTCCACCCTATAGAATACCGTGGCCATAAAAACCTTGTGTTGTGTTCCCGACAGTGAGTAGGGTAGCCAGAGCTCACTAGAGAGTTTTTGTGCTGTCAGTGGGAAGACTAAAAGCTTGTTCTGCTTCGTCTTTTACACTGACGGTATAGAAACTCTCTGTGCTTACAGGGTCGGTAGCGTGAGTGTGACTCCCTTGGTTTTGCACACGTCCATAGGCCACGGTAACCACTTTCCATCAGGTGGGCCGTGTACAGGTCTACCACATAAATGGTGAAAAAGAATGGTTGGGACCATTCTCTCTGCTTCACATATTTTCATATTTGTAATCTACTTCACTTGCCAATGCAAATAGTTATTTATAAGTCAGTACGTAACACCCGCTAATATATAAAAATTCACTATCTACTTATTGCTCCCCACTCCTAAACTCCGACACGATATATTACATACTACTCATACTAAATTTCTGGAATTATATTCGTGGGACGAAATAAACGTGGGAAGTAATTATACCCCTTTTAAACTTTAAGTACTATTTTACGTGAACCGCACTACACTATTTTTAAAGACCGCACCGTAGTAAAATCCTCAAACGCCTTGCCCGTCATGAAATTCCAAAATAAAATACCACTAATCCCTAAATTGTCGGTTTTTATGCCTTATGTTATATTCTTTCCATGATCTAAAAATTACGCATCTCTATTTATCTACTGATGGTATAATTAATACGCTCATATTTGCATATTACAGCGTAAATTGCATCATTAAATGTTAGATTTTGAAAAAGGGGCTGGCCAGAAGTACTCATAACCTGCGGTCTTGAATGAAAGGATTAATGACAATAGAGAAAGCTTGTGAAGTATGTAAGGTTAAATGGCAGGCTGTTAATTCTGCCTACCCTGGAGGAAAATAGGCGTGAGCCTCACAATAATGTTCTCATGCGTACCCTCGTTGAATTTTTTAAAACAATCTCTTTATACACCCATCCAGACAATTTTTGCTGTGGATTGATGACTTAAGTCGCATCACAGATTAGCAGCCATTTTCAGCAATTTAGTCGGTCGGATGATATACCCAGCGAATTTTCACACAGAGAGTGAAGAAGTTATAACATGACACAAATGAAAAAGGGAGCTTAATTTCGATAAAATTTTGCAGATATTATTAATACTAACCAATCGCCTTAAATCTCTTTGAAATTTAAAGGGCGCGTGAAATCCACAAAATTTCTGACGAAAGTCTCCCTCAAACATTTAATGTGCGCACAACATCCAACATTTTAAGGTAGATCATTATTTTTGACGAAAACGATTTAAAAGAAAATAACGTTTTTTGGGACTTGCGTTTATTGAAATTAAAGTAGGCCTGTACAGGATTTTCACGTAAAACCTCCTCGCAATTTACTATACAAAGTATTTCATTTATTTCATAACAGAAACTTGTACTCGTAATACGAAATCCCTGGTGAAAATTTTTAGAAAAAATCTACTTTTAAAGTATGTCTAAAGCCTCTTGTACTTATAAATATTTATTTCAGACAAAACTTAATATCTTTTTTGCCAAAGTAAATAGGTTAGGTGTAATTGTACTTACTATGTTGAAACATTTTATTTAATTAGATTGAGTCGTTGTTTTTATTCTGAAAGAAAATTTATTTTAAATAAAATATTTAATTACATTTCTAGTAATACACAACCTGTTTCATAAACTATTAGAATAAAACTAAAACAACTATTATTATATACAACTTATAGCTAAAAATAATTAAAATGCGTCGTGGAATTCCTCCGCATCGCATGCCTCTTGTGGTAGCGTTCTCAGAAGACTGGCAGCATTGCCACGTATACAACGTGGCAAATGCTTATTTTCTGACCTAAAAAGAGGCCAACCTTCTGATCACGAGAAGCATCGTCCAAACGCTTCACAATCTTACGGTAGAGATTGCGAGCGCTCGGACCCCATGACTCCAAAGTTTCGACACCAAACGGCACAAATTCATAATCTCCGATGAGATTGGAGTAATTGCAATGTCATCGGCTCTCGCCTCAGCAGAAGCAGCAGTAGCAGCACCAGCACAACCAGCATCGTTAGGTATATGGGTATGAGAAATGGTATCAACGGATATGGCGTCCCACACCAGAGTCCTACCCATCTTCATGCTATCCGGTCTAGTGCAGCACGGCGGATTATGTCGTTGAGGCCGGCGTGTCGTGGAATTTGCCCAGCTTCGGCTTCTGCACAACGATATTGATGCGGAGAAACACACGGCGTACCTAAACGGATACAAGTTGCAATGCTGAAAGAGTGTCATCTGACACTAGTTCCTACGTTAAACGATGTATGAGCTTGTAAAACCCATCATGGGGGAGTGGCCAGAGAGGCCACACGGCAGCCTCTCGTACTGTCTGACTCAAATGATCACCGCACGGGTGCCTCAGGCGCGGATACTGATCCGCGTCGGATGGAGAAAAAACCAACGTCTGAGCGCCATCACTGCGGCGCAGGGCTGCACATACTCACCGAGTGTGCGACGTGGGAGACGCCGAGACTAGAAGCTGATAGTGACAGTTCTCATGCTCGCCACCTTGCTCGCGACGATGGTTCAGCGATGGCGATGGAGCGGCAGCGGAAGCGAAGGAGGATCGCAAGTCACGCTGCTCGTGTACTGAAGCAACTCGAGCGTCGAAGGTCGAAGAAGGACCTCCGTCCGCCATGAGCGCAGGCCTGGGGGTAATGAGTGAAGCCGCCTGTCAGCCTCTCCCACCGGCTCCGGTGGGGAGGGGTATGCGTAGGGATTATTCACACATAAAAAGGTAAATATCTATTTTTAGTATTATTTTTTTCACAAGTGTGTTGAAAAACGTCGTATTGTACACGTGTGTATTGATGATTATCGTCCTCGGCTCTCAAGACTCTACCCTAACCAAACGGCTCGAGGATCAGGAGCGCCTCAGCGGTAATCACATCATCACACACTTGTACCGTAATGTACTATTAATCAAGAGATTTCCTTGCAAGAATTTGGGAATCTCCTTGAAATGACTTCATATTGTCACTTTCACTTTCGTTTCCAAAAAAAGGATGAGTTCCAAAAGGCCGCGTGGTTCCCGGCAGAGTTGAATTTGGGCCACCCCATCTCTTCCTGTGCGGTGTCGTACAAGGCGACTAAGGGATAGGGCTGTTTAACATCCGACAGAGATATACAGCCCAGACTCGGCCTCAGATGCATGGCTCGAGTCAACAATAGTGTCCGGAATACGGCAATAGGCTCACCCTCTGTTACGTGGGATCGAATACTAAATAATTATTGGTGAAGTATGGGTGTTAATTCGCCTCTGCCTATCCCTCAGGGGATAAAGGCGTGATTATATGTATGTATGTATGTATTCCTAAAGAAGAGGGACTAGGTGGAGCGTGCTTATCTGCCACCAAAGTGGTATAAAAAATATACATAAATAAGTCTATTTTCATTACTTTTTCCATGAATTAGATCCTGGATGTTTCTATATCATTATATTTACTTGCAAAGAAACGCCCAGAAATTCTTCGTAAAGCCTGTGATGTCCCCGGTAAGCTTCTGCGTCTTCTTGGCGGAGCTGAACTGGCTGTTTTAGCCAGTATTCTTCACGGCACACTGGCCGAAAAAAAGAGCCTAAGGCCGACAAAAGAGTCCTATTCCACGCCCAGTAATTCCTCAACTGCTTATCTACAGACTTTTATTATACAATTCAAATTTATACAAATTGTTGAACTATAGCTTCGTGGGTTGTAGACTACACATTCTAATGAAATTAATTTCTCAACATATAGGTACCGTTTAATTAACGTCTAATTAATTTTAGCGTAAACGCAGACGTTAGTACATTCAACTCGTTTAATGAGTTGAATGTACTAGGTCTGCGTTCCCAAAACTTTAGTAAGCCTTGGTTCAATTATTTAAATATGTACCTATCTTGATTTTTTATTCTAGTGTATCACCAACATTCTAACGTCAATCCTAATCTTGCAATTTGGTGCTCTGCTCTTCTTCCCATCCTGGTCTTTATTTAGGTGTCATGACATTATTGAGAGCAACTGCAGTTTAATCTTCCAACTGCGTGTGGAAAGCCTGCACCAAAGCTTCTTTCACGACAAAGTTAACTACTGTGCCTCATATTATAATTATCGATCATTATGTATGTACCTACACAATAAAAACAAAATTTTTGAAAATTTTCAGTAGGTATACCTAATATTTTTAGGACGGATACAGATTTTTAACACAAGAGATTAGGTACCATGAAGTAAGTGAAAATCTGATTGCTTTAATCTTCCATTTCAAAGGAGATAAGGGCCTTGAATATAAAATGCTCGCCAAGACGTAATTTGCATACGACCTTTAGGAAAGTATGCCGCAACGATTAAAAAGACTTATATTACGAAAATCGGCTCTGAGATTTTGCCGAAATCAATGTACGCACAAAAATAAAATCCGTGTCACATCGGATCGGAAAATAAGGGTTTATTTGTGATATTTTTAACACAATGAAGTATTTAAAGGCTTAGGGTGGGATGTTAGGATGTAATCTGCTGACATACCTATAGATCCTCAAAAGGGTCGTTGGAGTTCATGGTGACGATTATAGAACAAAACGCATGTTATTAATATGCGCCTACCTCGTACTAGTTCTCCACCACCTTATAGTAGACTGGCAGAGAATGCCTACGGCATTAAGTCCGTCAATGTACATCGTGCATAAAGTATAAATAAATAAATAAGCCACACATATCTAGGCTACTAGTTAGGAGTAAATTATATTAATTCTTACAGTGAATATAACTATTCTTATACATAGAATGTCCTCTCTGTCCATATCCGCTTCAAACCCTTAATAACAAGCTCATCATATTAGAGACATACATCATACTATCAATACATTATGATTGCACTAGATCGTCAGTTCTGTGACTAAGTAAGTATATCAAACTTTTAGGAACGAAAGTTAAAAGGATTTTAGATGAAGGCTAGGATCAATGAACCATCTAAAATATCCTATTTTCAAATAGGTTTACTCCATACATATTTCATGTCATCGGGTATCAGGGAATGTGTGTAAAAATATTACATCATAACACTTTGACTAATGAACTGTGCTAACCGACTGAGACCGGTGGCGTCGCCCATTGGCATTTCCAAGCCCCGATGGTAATAAATCATTCTGTGAAAAAATGTTTGCGTTTATATGTAGGTAAGTAAAGGATGATCGAATCGACACGATTATTATTTCACTTGAACCCGACATTTTCTGATGTAAAGGTTTTTGGCGCTTCACTTAATATTATTTTATCAGTGGCAGCCCCTACGGGTTCGCTGATATGACTGTTTATATATTTTACTTTTTTTGTAGGTAAGCGGTAACCGTAGATTACGGACGTTTCTTAGCAGTGTTCGTGTAGTAACATTTGCCCTCAAGCACGCATCCCACGCACACTCAAGCTGTGGAATGACCTCCCTGCTGCGGTTTTCCCAAGCGCCTACAATATGGGGTTCTTCAAGAGGGGCATCAGAAGGTTTCTTCATGGTCGGCAGCACGAGTGTGACACCCCTGGTGTTGCATACGTCCATAGGCCACGGTAACCGCTTCCCATCAGGTGGGCCGTGTGCTTGTCTGCCAACTTAGTGGTATAAAAAAAAATATATAGATTTAATGAAACGTTCTATTCGCAAAGTTCATTTGTTTAGATTTTAATATCATGATAATGCTCACGTCTAATCTCTATCTCATGTGCAGATAAGTCATAATGTTATCCACGACGAAACACGTTTGCCTAGATAAAAGGAAAAAATCTTTAATTTGCACCAGAGCTGAAGATTTCCAGGTTCCAGTTAGTACATAGTAATTCTCTGAGAGCACGTCGGTCCGCATGCCGTACGAACATCTATAGCACAACTGGTCTAACTGCAATGCTTCGATATCGTCTTTGGGTCGTGGAGGTCATATGGCAGTCGCTTGTTGGACTGGTAAAAAAGCTTCGGGTGCAACTGGGATTAAAGCTAAGATGAAGAAGTTCTCGTTTGTATCAACGGGATAAATAACCGTTTCATTTAGATCTTGTTCGACCATGGAATTTATAATTCAGCATTTAATTGATATTTTAAAGTACTTTAGCGATTTTAAAGAACTATTACACAAAGCCCCCCCGTACCGCTAATGAATTAACAAAAAAAATTACAGGTAACTTTTTTTTCTACGACATCTACGACACGCCAACCGGACTTCACCTCGCCTGATGGTAAGCTAAAGGCAAAGTCTCAGGCAAGAGGGTCACCATTACAGATACTAAGTAATATTACAATGGTGGTACTCAGGACCCGGGACTATAGTAAGAAGGAAACCCGTGAAAGTATCGGTGTAAAAAAAATTAAGTCTTCGAATATTAATACCTTATAACATAACACAGAAACTATTCTACAACATAGCTAAGTGTAGCTTGTAAAATTGATAATCTAAAACACCGCTTCACAACCAACTGTAGGTTCCTTAATAGGGACATTCTATAGTGACATGGGTTCCAATAAATAATGAGAGATCAGAGGAAATAAATACTGCCCTTATCCTATGCGACACTGAATTAGGATTATATTTTGCGAGTAATTACGAAGTTGTCGGAATGATTAATCACTGGCGCTATCCGCAATGATTCATACAATTTACAATAGCTCTCTAATCCCACCATAATTATCTTTTGTACGGTTTTCCATATAACACATACTATTTAATTTACTATCATTGTTTATAGAAGAAATCGAACATCGATTGAAGGGTCGTGATTTCGAAATCCGACCTCTACCATAATGAACCCACTCTTAACACAAGCAATTTCGCTTAGTTGGGCTTGATAAGTTAGATTGGAATTATCATATAAACGAGAACATCAATTTCTATTTAAAAAATAACTCATGGAGCCTTAGAATGAAATTTTAACGTCTTAGCGACCAATTTTGATCTTAAAGCAATTGGGTATTTGCCTGTAGATAATAAATACTATATTATGATACGAGTGTGTAAAGTTGGTAATTACCGCTGAGGTGCCATTGAGAACCGAGCCGACAGGCGAGGGTCTTATGAGAGTCGAGGACGGTAATCATCAATACACACGAGTATCATAAGACGTTTTTCAACACATTTGCGAATAAAATAAAAAGCAACTTTGATGACATTGTTTTCGTACAGAGTATCAAAATAAATTTAATAATTTACATAAACTTGTTTTTTTCATTTCGATACAACTTTAACTGGTCTCAATAATGTATAAATGCATTTTTCTAAATAGCCTGTGGTGCACAAATGGAATATAGCTCTAAAAATAACTTTCTAATTTAACGCAAATTATGTTAACTATTTCATGAGATCAGATAAAATAGTGTATGAAATAATAATAATATCCCGCAAGTAATAAAAATGGAAAAAATGGAAAAAGAAAACGCACAGAGACAACAGACCCTCATGACCAAGAACAACCCCACATAGATCCGATAGCCTCAAATAAATGGCTTCAGATAGGTACTTTATTCCCAGAAACAGAAGGTTTTATAATAACCATACAAAACCAAATAATTAACACTAAGAATTACTGAAAATATATAATTAAAGACCCTACAGCTACATATGATAAATGTCGCAAATGTCATATACAATCAGAAACTATACAACATATAACCGGCGCATATGTAACACTCACTCAAACAGATTATACACACAGACATAATCAAATAAACAACATTATACACCAAAGCTTGGCACAAAAACACAATCTGATAATAAAAATACTAATACGCCATATTACAACTACAAACCTGAAATAATTTTAGAAAATACATTACATAAATTATATTACGATCGCACCATACTTACTGATAGGACACACACTACCACAAACCAGATAACAAATTACAAGATAAAATAAACAAAAGTACTTACCTGATTGACGTCGCAGTCCCAAACACCCATAACTTACAGAAGACCATTACTGAAAAAAATTATACATATTCTGTCCTGAAAGATGAAGTCATGAGAATCTGGAAACAAGACAAAGTATATGTAATGTCGATAGTTGTATCCACCACCGGAGTCATCCCTAAACATCTCTACCATAGTATCAAACTGATAGACCTTAAGGATAACATCTACATACCCATTCAAAAAGCCACTATATTGAACACATGCAGAATTGTGAGGAAGTTCTTGCAAATAGAAGCCACTGAAACCACACACCCACTAACACACGATATACACAATTACACAGACACACACACACCACATTTGCTTAGTTTCGACGCATAATTTTTTTTAATACCAACTCATTGAGATGAGAATAAAAAAAACTACACTAAAATAATAATAATATTTATTTATTTGCATCAAATGTGGTAAGTACAAAGGTGACCAAAAATTTATGAGCGTAAGACACATTTTGCCAATCATCATGACACGCAAACATTAGATAGGTAGGTACAACAACACAACAACAAATTTTATGTTTCAATTGAATTGCATTCTAACAATTACTTATAATATTTTTTTAAGGAGTTAGTGCATTTATTCAGTTTAGGAACATCAAAATTTTACAATTAAGTCAAGAAATAATATATAAATATTAAATACAATAAAACTAAAATAACTATTATACAAATTATAGCTAAGAATAATTAAAATAAGTCGTGGAATTCCTCCACATCGCATGCCTTTTGTGGTAGCGTTCCCTAAAGACTGGCAGCATTGCCACGTTGTATGACAATGCTTATTCTCTGACCTAAAAAGAGGCGTCGACCAAACACTTCGCTCAAAACAAACTTGTGACTGGTCATGGATCCCCATATAATCTTGGCTGCCTGCATCTTTTCAACTACCAATGTTGTGTTAAATATAGGTTATAAATATATAGTTTTTGTTAAACCTACACACAAACAACAACCACGGAATCACCTAACCATACACGTACCACAAATACATTATTTCACAATACATAAACACACTATCTTACATTGTACCATATTGACTACTATATACTGCAACAGATACTATGTTCTTAGGTTGGAATACTCCCTTTTAGTAATATCAATCAGCACCCTAATAATAATATTAAAAAAAAAAAGAAAGCAAGCAATTCACCTACAACAATACAAGTTTGCAAGCTTTTATCTAAATGGCAAACAACGCAGACAGGGCTATACTCTGCAGCCCGGAAGAATGTCAAAATCATATTGCCTTAACTGCTAATAACATCAATATTTTCCATATAAAATATTCGAAGCGTAAATAGGAATTTTAATAACTTGCAAACACTAATACATAGTACAAAAATAGAGTTTGACGTCATAGTGCTGATTGAGTGCTGGATGTCTAAAGTTCATAATATTCCCACTCTGGAAGATTACCAATCACAGGCCACTGAGCGTAATTTAAACCAAAACGATGGAATTATAATATTTTATAAGATTGTCCCTGTAAGAGAGCCGGACTTCACCGATGGGAGTTGTCTCATATGTGAGATGGAAAATAAGCTGGCGGTGGTATCGGTGTACCGATCCCCGTCATACAAAACGAAACAAAATTATGATAACTTCTTATCGAGCCTAAATAACATATATATAGAACTAACCACTTTTCCAAATATAGTTCTTGTGGGTGATCTATATACCTATATACCTAATAGCGATGAATATGGTCTTAAGTACCTTATTTTAAATACATCACATGGACTAATGCCAACACACCTTTTGCCAACCAGGGGGGAAAAATGCTACGATCACACCCTATTAAAGACAGTCTAAGCAAACACTACAATGGTTCTGGATATGTCCATCACAGATCATAAAGCAGTAATATTAGCGATTTCCAAACTTAAAACTACACAGATAACTAAAAATACGATCTCGAAACTAAACTATGAAGCGATTAAATTGGAATTGGAAAAAACAGATTTCCAACAAATCCACAAATCTATTTACACAAAAAAAATCCACAATAATAGCTGATAACACCAAACAAATTAATATTGCAAATAGACGTAGAACAATTAAGCCGTGGACGACCCCAGGACTCTTAAGGTGTGTCAGGAATAAGGATAAAATGCACATCAAAGCCAGAAAGTCTCCTGATAATATCATACTAAAGATAACCTATACCCGCTACCGCAATTTCTGTAACAGCTTGCTACGGAGGCTTAAACATGCTCATGAAAAGAGTCAACTAGAAAAGGTAAAACGCAATCCTAACGCACTTTGGAAAGCTATCAAAGAAATTACCAATACTTAAAGAACAATCACTAGTCCATCTAACTTATTAAGCATAGATGAAAATTACAAGACGTCCATAAATAGGGTATGCCACTATTTCAGTAATATAGGTTAGAATATGACAGCACAAATAATATCCAAAACCGACACTCGTGCCACCAATAATACCACAGCAACTAACACTGTGCAGTCATCCCTCAACTCCTTAGTTTTATTAGCATTTGACGAAGCAGAAGTAGAATCCTGCATTCTGCAATTACGATCAGACTGTGCAATAGGTTGCGATGGAATACCGGCCTTAGTTCTAAAGCAAAACTGTAGCACACTTGTTCCACCACTTTCTGACATATTCAACAACTGCTTAGAATCTGGCATATTTCCGGATAACTTTAAAAGGGCCACAGTCCATCCAATCTATAAGGGAGGGAGCAAAGACTGTGTCGGTAATTACAGACCTATATCAGTGCTACCCTGTCTTTCCAAACTCCTGGAAACTATACTAAACAGACGCCTGAGGTCATACTTAAATAGTTTTAATATCATAGCTGACAACCAATATGGATTCAGGCCAGGTGTTTCCACAGAAGATGCCGTCTTGGAGCTGACACAATTTGTTGCACAAAATTTGGACCGCAACATTAAATGTATAGGAATATTTCTGCACCTCTCCAGGGCATTTAATACAGTTTCTGTTCCCTTACTTATGGATAAACTGGAGCGATTAGGTGTGCGGGGAGTGGCACTAAACATTTTCAAGGACTATCTTAAAAATCGCAAACAAGTTGTAAAGATTGATTCCTATCTTAGCGATGAAAATACAATAACGTGTGGCGTCCCACAAGGGGGCATACTATCTCCCACCCTATTTCAAACCTACATGAACGACCTTTGCAAACTGGTACTTGACAAATCAAAGCTATATGCATACGCTAACGATACTGCAATAGTGGTCCATGGCCCAACCTGGGAAACCGTAAAAGCAAATGCTGAATCTGCCCTCACTAAAGTAATGGAATGGCTAACACGAAATCTGTTATCATTAAATATAAGGAAAACTGCATACATACCATTCTCAATACGACACATAAGTCAGCCTCCAAAAACATTTAACATTTCAGCTCACTCATGCATCAGAGCACCATCTTGTACATGTACCAAACTAACAAAAGTTGATACTATGAAATATTTGGGTGTTCAGATTGATGAAGGGCTAAGATGGAACAAGCATATAGATACCCTTACGAACAGAATCATGCGACTGACACATATTTTCAAATCCCTTAGGGGATCAGCAATCCTGGACACAATGAAAATGACCTACTTTGCGCTCTATCAGTCAATTATAGGGTATTGCATAACCGTCTGGGGTGATGCAAAGAAAACCGGTTTTCTTGGGGCTGAGAGGGCGCAAAGAGCAGTGCTCAAGATAATGATGAAGAGACCATATAGATACCCAACCACACAACTATATGCCGACTGTAAGGTCCTCACAATCCGCCAACTCTATGTGCTCCGCACGTCGTTAAGGAAATATATTAGTCTTGACCCATCAAGCCCTAATAAACGCACAAAATTGCCTACAAGTGTTACACACAGAACGACGTTCGCAAAACATCAATTCTATGTTCTGGGCACGTACATATACAAAAATCTTCATAAAAACCTTAACATAAGGGATCTAAACAAATATACAGTGAAAGAAAAAGTAACAGATTGGCTTTCTAAAACAGGAATACGATAACACAGAGTTATTGCTGACATTCATCAACTAACACACACAAACATACACACACACACTCACACACACACACACACACACACACACACACACACACACACACACACACACACACACACGCGCGCACCTAAATATACAAACACTTACACAACACTAACATATACACAACACACACAAGTGCACACACTCACCTTCACAATCATTACAAATAATCTTACTAGCACATACATGATTACAAGCACCGAAGCACATGACACTCGCTATAATTACAAATAAATCAAGTATACGACTGATCACTGCTACCTATGTAACAGGTTCATCCTAGTGTAGGTAGCAGAGCCCATCATATTATAATAACGAATATGACTAAATATACTGTGCTTAAATTGTATCACTATGATTTGTTTGTGTTTGTGAAATAAATCACGATACTATTGTATCAACGCATGTAAAATGTGTTCCTAGTATTATCACATATAATGCATTTTTAAAATGATAAGAGTGGGAAGCAAATTTTTTAAAGAAATCATGGACGAATTCTTAAAAAAAATTACCTCCCACTCTAAACCATTCCGTAATTGCACATAATTTGTATTAAGGACCCTTATTGTGCAAAAGTTTCTTTAATTACTATTATTATAGTACCTACTTAGATAAACAGTTTATTTAGAGAAACAATTAGTACATGTGCAGTTAGTAAAATTATATTGAAGTGTTTTTAATGGCATAGTTTAATTTATTAAATACTTACACGTTGCAATTATATATTTAAATACGAAGTTGCATAAAATGAGTAAGCATTAGGTACCTATATAAATTTATATGTACTATTGAACATGATCTTTCTTGTATCGAATTTTTTTTAAGAGCAAAACAGCTCGACTGATAAAATTTTAAAAAGAAGCCGTAACTCACTTGTTAATTATGGCCAGGAAAAAGTCACAGTTTGATTATAGATGCCATTATGTGCCTAATTGGGTATGTGACAAATTTCGGGAATCTATCTTAAAATATGTAGAAATTTTTATAAAAAAATGTAACTCAACCAATATAATTAAAAAGAAGAAGCTATAACTCTTTTGTCAGGAAAAAATCTGTTTGAATATTATGTGCCTAATTGGGTACTTGACAAATTTCGGCAATCTATCTTAAAAGATGTAGAAATTTATTTAATACCTTTTTTACGTGCGAAAAATTCCTACAGATAGAAACAGTGATGGCATTCGGACAGTAGCTCTTTCTCCATCCGACGCAGATACAGCCCGAAGCACCCGTGCTCGGTGATCATCAGCGTCAGACGGTACGAGAGGCTGCCGTGTGGCTTTACTATCCACTCCCCCATGATGGATCTTACCGCCGCTACTACGGCACTACTGTTGCAATTCATTATTTTCTCGTAAAACCTTATTAATTAGAAAAATAAAACACAGGTTCACATTGTTAGTCTAAAAAGTGCGCGAAAAACGCTCACGTGACATTCTGCGCGTGGCGTCATTAAATAATATATACGAAGAGACCAACCAACGAAAGTTTCCGTTCCGCTAAGTAACATTTTAATACGCTAAAAAATTTCAACAGCTTTTCTGCGTTTTGTCTCATGTGAAATACACATAAAAATCTCAATTTTATTTTGTAAAAATAAAATATTAAAATTCATCGTTTTGTGAAACACATTTTGTATAGTTATTATTTACGTATAAGCTATCAAATCCAATGCATTTCATATTTTTTGTAATAGTTATCAAATTTCCAATTGCGGTGAAATTGGAGGCACTTTATAAGCAAGTGCGTTGGAAAATGATTTTTTAGTATTTTTTTTTTCGCAAGTGTGCTGTAAAACGTTTGGGGAGTGGCTAGAGAGGCCACACGGCAGCCTCTCGTACCGTCTGACACAGATGATCACCGAGCACGGGTGCTTCGGGAAGTATCTGCGACGGATGGAGAAAGAGCCAACGTCCGAGTGCCATCACTGCGACGCGAGCGAGGACTCAGGGCCGTACACGCTCACCGAGTGTCCGGCGTGGGAGATGCCGAGACGGGAGCTTGTGGCGGCCCTGGGAGTGAGAGTTCTCACGCTCTCCACCTTGCTCGCGGCGATGGTCCGCTGCGCGGATGCGTGGACGGCCGGCGCCTCCTTCTGCGAGCAAGTAATGCTCGTGAAGCAGGAGGCGGGGCGGGAGCGGCAGCGGGAGCGACGAAGGATCGCAAGCCAAGCTGCCCGCGTACGAAGGCAACTCGGGCGTCGGAGGTCGATGAACGACCTCCGCCCCCCATGAGCGCCGGCCTGGGGGTGACAGGTGGAGCCGCCTGTCACCCTGGCAGGAGCAGGCCGCGGCGGTGGCGCGCCCGGCGCGCCTCCCCGTTTCCGGGGACGAGTTGGGGACTCTGTAGTCCCCACACCCGAGAAGAGGGCCAGATCGTCAGAGATGGCCCTGGGTCGGCCGGGGTGCGAGGGATATGCCTGTCAACCTCACCTTCGGCAACAAAAACGACCCACAGGCGGCGTGCGTTTTAGTCGGTTCGAGTCCGACATAACCTCCTCCACCGGCTCCGGTGGGGAGGTATCCGTGGGGATTTTGCGCACGTAAAAAAAAAAAAAAGTGTGTTGTAAAACGTCGTATGATGGGTGTATTGATGATTACCATCCTCGCCTCGGCGAGCTCACCAACTTAACACACTTGTACCACAATGTACTACTATGTCGTGTTTTCTATTCCCCATAAGCTTTTATTTAAGTATGTCAAAAGAAAAAAAACATGAGTTATACACTCACTATACACGCTATTGGTTTTTAAGAACGCATTGGACCTTTGAAATTTGTGTTTTCTAATTGTGTTTTCAAATTGCTCATAAGGGTGTTAAACGTTCACCTGCTCGAAATTAAGAAACTTCCTTTTAAACTTATGTTGGTAGATATATTTTCAAAAGACTTGCTACATATTTATTTGGTACTTAACTGTTGCCCGCGTTCCGCCCACGTGGAATTTTGATCCTGTAAACTTTTTTTTCGTGCGGAAATTCCCTCTGATACCAACCCCGACTGCCCACGGGGCGGTCTCGCATACAGACCCACTACAACCGCACGTCGTCTTAGGTCTTCAGATGCCAGGGTATAAAATTGCCTGACGCTTATCCCGCGTTCCTGGCTGGCCCTGGGCCATCTACGAAGGCGAACGCCGTGCCACTGCACCAGCGGGGTGAAGTGGTGACAGGCGGCTGCACCTGTAGCGGGCGCTACGCCTGCGCTCGGCGGCCAGCCCGCCCTTGCCTGACCCTCTGGTAGTCAGAAGGACATATGGGAAGCCTTTGAGCATCTCTCTACAGGGTCGCTCCCGTTGTGGCCGATATTTGCCGTAGGCGGCAGCGTCTCTGCGCGAGAGAGGTGCTTCTCTGTTGCCCAGGGTCACCGCATGGAGGTTCCGGACTACGCCCCTCGATCCTGTTTCCGTTGCACTTTCTGTTCAGCTCACCCTTCCCGGTTTCAGTCGTGACGTATTTCGAACTCCTGTTGCACCCTATGCCGGTAATTTAATCGTTTTCAAATAATGAATAGGAATCTACCGGATTTATTTACATTTATAATTTCGTAATATCTTTTGAATGGAACGTTCGATTTTTATAATTTAAAAAGTAATCAACCGGTACTGAAATAGCTCTGAATACAAAATAATTTATTTGGATAATAATTAATAAAAGGTATAATACCGGTCGGTATTTCTATCAGCCACGTTTGAATTTATTCCATGTTCGCGTAATATTCATATTGCGATACCTTTCATTCTGTTCATTGTAATTATATAGTTATATCAGTATAGATATATCTTTACTTTTGTATAAAACGCAGAGCGGAAAAAGGTCGTAAAATGAAGGTTTTCTTTATTTGAACATAAAAGGGTAAGCAACAAAACATCTTAAAGTGGTGCTGAAGAGTACCTAATAAAATTAATGAGGTTTCTTTGTGAAACATTTAAATACTTCAATTAATATAAGTGGAACATGTTATGAATTCAATAAAATTTAAATTTGGAGATCCAACTAAAGGTTTCTATTTGTAGATGAGGTCCAAACTTTAAAGTCGTATCTACGTACATACGCGAGTTAAATTCACAAAGAACTTGTGTTTATTCCTCTTCGATGGATCCATCTCATGACTATCCTTAAAAGGCACCAGCTGTTGCTCATGTGCGCGTGTAGAGCTCTTTATGCGCAACTCACATGGAGCTATTCCCGAGAAATAAGTAATAGTCCAGACAGTTATTTAAATCCTGGAGAGACGGATTAACAAATAGGATGAATGGATGGACATTCATCCTTCCGTCTATTCAAACTTTCGCACTTATGTTACAAGTTTAGTCACTGAAACTCTAGAAATCATATTATCAATAATGATGGCTTCTATCTATGCTATTCAGTTATCCCTTTTCTAAAATCTCTCAATTAGAAAGTGACAATATGTACACGGGTTCAATATACATTTGCCACTTTATTATCTTCTTAAACATTTGTCTTATTCTATAAATAAATTAAAGCAACCCTCTCTAGCGGTGTGTTTTCTTACCCAATGCTGCCCTTGACCTTCAACACAGTATATTTCAACTTAGTATCTCTAGAATCAAGTATTTGCTTTATTGACTGCGTCTAAGCGAGCTCATAGAAATCGTTGTTACAATATCTTTTACGCAAAGTCCTACCCTTTTGACTACGATTAACCTTTTGAATAGTGTAGGTTGACAAAATATTTAAGCAAGCACCTATAATATGGGGTTCTTCAGGAGGGGGGCTCAGAAGGTTTCTTCGTGGTCGGCAGCGTGAGTGTAACATCCCTGGTGTTGCATACGTCCATAGGCTACGGTAACCACTTTCCATCAGGTGGGCCGTGTGCTTGTCTGCCACTAAAAAGGTATAAAAAAAAAGTCTAAATATATTTGAAAACTTAATATTTGTATGGTGATAATATGATTGAATACAGAGATTTTAAACGATTACCATAAAAATTAAAATACTATTTGTTTGATTAAAACGTTTCATGAACTTTAAATAGATGAAAGTTATGCAAATCTAGTTACAATCTTGATACTTGCTAGGGTAGCTTGTCTAAAAACGACGGTTAATGAAGATAGTATACCCAGCTCAGAAACCTCATAATAGTCATGTCATAATCTTTAGTAATTTTAAAATTTAAATAATAAAATAAGAATTGTTTGCACTCGTATCATATGCAGTGAAAAACTAGCTCTACAAATCACACTGTACACCTTTATAACACAATATCTCCAGTCAGGTGTACAATCATGTTTACAATGAATAAACATCTGAATAATTTAATAGTCCATTTCATTTTTCATCCCTTCTATTCGAAAAGTGTCACTGTTACCTACTCTTCAAGCGAGAGCCAAATACCTAGCTCTTTTCTGTTATGAACTTTTTCGCGGGCGGAAAAGTAATTTGAATTTGGAACATAAATAAATACCTATATCATTCATAGAAATCGAACTCAAATATATGAATTACTGGCTGGGACGTGCTGGCCGCACGTAAGCGCGCGGCGCGAGGACCTGTGGTAACTAAAAAAACAAAATGCGCGCGCATTACTTATGTCTCTGGCTGTATGAATTAGGTATTAGTTTCTACACCTCTTTCGTTTTACTTTATATTTGAAAGGAGAAAACTGAAAACGTACAAGTATCTTATTCATAATTCTCTCTCTGTTCTTGTAAGTAATTAGTACATATCTATTTTCTCATAGAAAGGGGACGAAAAGTAGTTCGTATCGCTCGTGATTCAAAGTTGCGCCCCCGCCGTATAAATACTACTTTGCTCCCTTGTCATACAATCTACTATTTACGTATTCATAGGTATGGTGGTACCTATTTAGACAAGTATACACAGACAAGCGTGGGACGATTTATAGCCCGCAGCACTTTTTATCTTTAAAAAATGTTTAGTAGGTACTTACTTTTATATTTCTGAGAATTGTTAGATAAACATACCTTGTTAAATTCAGTTTTGGTTTAGGACTGCCTCCTTGTCGGCAAATTTTTACGTTAAAATTAAAATTCACGAAGAAGACTAAAAAGGGATTATTGAATTCTCGGTCTTACAAGGTGACGTTTCTTTTACTAAGAATTGGGTCTATTGGGAATTGAGTGAACCCAGAATTGTATAGCCTGAGAAAGGTTCCAATGGAGAAATTGTGTCAACCCATTCGCACCCTTCGCTTGTCGTCTCGATTTATTTGGTCTTTATCGTATTTTGGCACTGTCTGCCACACTAACAAATACATTTTTGTTTCTTTTTGCATTATTTCGCATATTTAACATACATACATTCATATAATCACGCCTTTATCCCTGAAAGGTTAGGCAGAGGTAAATTAACACCCACATTTCTCCAATAATTGTATTTGATCCCACGTAATAGGGGGTGAGCCTATTGCCATATTCCCGGCACTGTTGTTGACCCGAGCTATGCATCTGAGGCTGGGTCTGGGCTGTATATATCTTTCTGATGTTAAACAGCCCTATCCCTTAGTCGCCTTGTACGACACCGCTTGAGAAGAGATGGGGTCCTAATTCTACTCTGCCGGAAACCACGCAGCATATTTAAAACAAAAATGAATTTTAGAATGTGACGTAGGAGATTTCTACACTAGGAGTGTTTAGAATTGTGCTAAATCAAAGGGACTTAGGTTCTATACCTGCTTCATAGAAAAATTAATAAGTGAATTTCTATAATTTCGAAATAAAATCACTTTTTAACGGAGAGTCTGTTCGCGTATCGCGATTTATTTAATATTAATTAGGTATATTTAGCATTTTATTCAATTAATGAAATTCGTGTGAACTTCCGATAGTAACATGTCTCATAATTTATTTACTTAACTCTATTCAAACATTGTACTCTAAATTGTCTGACCTCATCTGGGTCATCCTATAATCTAGTATATAGCCTATAACATAACTCGTGAGATTTTATTGCAACCTACTTGTTCCTAAAAATAATATTGAAAGTTCCCAATAATTTGGCTATCAATCCTAAACGCCTCAAGCGCAACATGAACATTATCCGAACTCACACCCGTAGAGACATTGGAGGGCTCAACCGAAACAAATATTGAGGCGCAGTTGAGCAGATTAATTTCCCCGTGGAGAAGTACGTGCGATATTTGGAAAAGGCCCGACACATCTTTTATCTAATATCAATATATATAAGGAATCGACAGCCGCAATTTTCACTGCTGATTTAACTCCTATAAAATAAAAGTTAGGAATATTTTATTATTCCTAATTGTATTCTGGTCGGGTTCAGATCGTAATCACTTCAGTACGGTGGTTAATTTTCTAATTAATAGTAGACTTCCGAGGATTTATTTTTGCTGTTGCCCGCGGTTCAGCCCGCTAGGCGTTAGGTATGCGAGCAAACATACCTGATTTCATCAAATTCTGTTAATTAGTTTGAGTGTGAAAGCGTTACGAAAGACAAATCACAGCTCACAGCGTCCCTTTCACATTTATAAATTAAATATTGGTCCGTAAGTAGTCTTCATTCCATCTATTGGTAAATTTGGCCGCCGCTTTATCATTTGACGACGAATAATTCCCAAAACATGGCGGTCCATATAAAAATCTCGTAATATAGGCAGAAGACAACACGCGTGTCTGTATAAAATCCATACCCTTATCGTCTAGCATAGAAAGAAAATATTGAATCGTTTTATTTGACCCGGGATCGTTTTCACACCGAATGACACGACAGCTTTGCCTGTATAGTTCTAGATAAGAAAGTAGAGGGTGACATTCATTAAAAGATCTCATCGGCAGGTAGAGCTCTCTAATTGGCAAACTGTGACAACCCCTGGAACATACAAAGATACGAATCAGCTGGAGTTCAAGGACCTTTATGACCTCTAATTCTTTAAATCAAAGTTATTCATATAAACACAGCTTATTCAACCAAAGTAAGGGTTTCAATACTGAATAGCATATTCGTATAAAATTTCTTGTTGTTTAAATCGCGTAGAATTTGCATGAATATCATTTTGTTTCAGTTGAGTTGTAAATTAATGGAAGGGCTGGTATCATATGAAAGTAAATTATTTACAACTAAGTATTTAGGCTTACCCCGACGTTTTAAATCTAGGTAATTAGACAAATGATCAAAAGAGAAGGTACTTAATATTATAATATAATGTGATAAAAGGTAAATTTCGAACGATGTATTTTAGAAATTGCGTGATGTATGCCACGTAACTGTACAATAATAGCAACTATAAATATGATATCTACCCAACCATAACGTAATATTATGACTAGAACCACCTGTAATAAAACCCGCCTGTCACCCACACATAAATTGGAGAATTAAATTTATGAGGCTGAAATACCAACGTGTGTTAATTATGCTTCCATAAGTGATGTATTATTTTTTGGGCTGTACGAAAATCTTCGGTCCTTAGTCACTTGCATGCCAGTACACCATGACGATTGACGGATGAAACTACGGTGCAGGCTTTCCTCTCGGACTTAGAGGCTGCCTCCACAAAAGTCTTATAAATAAAAAAGGTCCAATGTACAAACGTTGGACGCATTCAGGACTTGTCGCCAGTGCTTTAATGATGAATTGTGGATATAAATGTATGGAGTTGAAATATCAAAAGTTGTAAATATTGTGTGTCAATCCCATTTATTAATTATTCTACTTACAATTGCGCAACTTGTTTAGGCTAGCTAAGATAATAGGTTTAGTGAGACATAACATTTCTTAAGTAGAAAGCTATGGAGTACTACGACTCTTATTTACTGTTATAATGATAGGTAATACTGTAGTATGCATGGTATGTATTAGTGTATTTTTTTTAAACCACTTAGGTGGCAGCTGAGCGCACGGCCCACCTGATGGAAAGTGGTTACCGTGGCATATGGACGTATGTAACACCAGAGAAGCCACACTCGCGCTACCGACCCTGTAAGCATAGAGTTTCTGTGCCGGCAGTGTAGAGGACAAAGCAGGACAAGCCTTTAGTCATCCCACTGACAGCACAAATTCTCCAGTGAGCTCTGGCCGCCGTGTCCTACCTCCTAGAAAAATATATACAAGTGGCAATTCAATGTTTATGACATACGTTGACTACTGACATATACCTACGTTAAATCTTATACATTTATGTCATTCTATTCTACAATACCACAGAATAAATAATAGTGATACGTACGATAATATGCCGTTCAACGAATTATCACTTGCCTAGCGGGGTAGGAATGCCAATAAGCGTTGAACTTTGTTTTTGAAAAACCTTTATTGAATTAACATTAAAGAGTTAATTAAAGAGTAAGTAAATAAAAAATAATAAGTAAATTAAAGAGTTAAAGATTGAACCTTTTGGTAAATGTATGTGACGTAAAAAGGTTCATACAGCTGCGCTCAAATTAGTAAATTTAATTATATGGATAACGGTATGACATGCATTAATTACACAATTTTCTTTTGAAGTGTAGCTACAGCTCATTAGGTATTATTGGAAAATGGTATAGGTATACACTATAAAGTAAGTTACATACACAAAGATACAGTTTTCATAGAAACGTCTTAATATTTAATTCCCGAAAACATATTTCCCAGCTCCTTTGACAGTGTGATGGATTACATACCTACACACTTCTCAGAAAATTCCACTAAGCGGCTTGTAAATGTAAATCTTGAACGTCACAAATTCGTTTAAGCAAATAGAACGTTCGTCGTTCTGAACTGTTTGTTATAAACTATGTGGTTGAGAGCATCTAATCTCATTAGCCAAATTAATTTACTGTTTAAGGAGATAATTAATATTTATTATGAAAATTAAGGTGACATAAGACGATTTAAATAAGTGTAAAAATAGGAGGAGGGACACGACGGTATTTCCGTCCAATTGAGCAGTCCGACTGGGGAAGTTCCTCCGCTCTACAGAATACCACGGCCATAATAACCCCGAGTTGTGTTCCCGGTGGTGAGTAGGGTAGCCAGAGCTCACTGGAGACTTTTTGTACTGTCAGTGGGAAGGGTATTTCCGTCCAATTGAGCAGTCCGACTGGGGAAGTTCCTCCGCTCTACAGAATACCACGGCCATAATAACCCCGAGTTGTGTTCCCGGTGGTGAGTAGGGTAGCCAGAGCTCACTGGAGACTTTTTGTACTGTCAGTGAGAAGACCAAAAACTTGTTTTGCTTTGTTTTTGACACTGACGGCACAGAAACTCTTGTGTTTACAGGGTTGGCAGCACGAGTGTGACTCCCTTGGTGTTGCACACGTTCATAGGCCACGGTAACCACTTTCCATCAGGTGGGCCATGTGGTTATCTGCCAGTCAAGTGATATAAAAAACATGAGTATTATATTACTAACTGATTAAGATAATTAGGTCAATACTTATAATGAAAACCGCGGTAGCCTAGTGGTATGGGTAATGGACTGCTGAGACGAGGTCTCGGGTTCGATCCCAGGTTTTACCATGGCACACACCAATGTTCCACCAAAATTCAGAAGTAATTTTTGTGCAAAGGTTTTAATGGTATTATAAGATTACACTACCCATTATAATGTTATTGAAGGTATTGTGATCCATTGTTATTAAAAAAAACAACATAAGCAACCCCTTAATCCTTGAATCTATTAAATAAACTCGGAATAAATTTTGATATTATTATTAAGAGCTCAAAACCAAATATAACAACCAATTACGAATTAATTCAGCAAATAAAACACGCTGGAAGTTAAATAATACAACGAAATTAAAAGAAAATCGAAAATCCTAATTGCCTTCAAGACGAGAATACGCGTCTGGAATACTTTTCATGAAATTTAAAAGTTGCCTCTCCTGTTTTGAGCTTGAGATTAATTGCAATAGAAATAATAATTAGGGTAGAATATCATGACTAAGATGAGAATCCTTTGAGAAAAATTCAATGTAAAACTAATTAGCTTTAAAAAGCATTCAAGTTACCTACTTAATTGTAAAATAGAGGGAGACTCTCGTCTTAAGAACTGTGATGAAGTTAACTTTAACCCCCAATAAATAAAACCTGGCAGCAGCGAATGGGATGCTTGTATCTGAATACTTAATTATTGTACTTTACCACGCTAATATATTGGGTGTTAATGGTGCCCAAGGCTTTCTGAACCCAAGTCTACCTCACCTCCAAGCCGTGCAAAAGGTATGCAAGGGTATAGCGAAAGGTTATTAACCCTGTGATTTAATTCATATCAGACTCCAACAATTAAAATGTCCTATAATCATTCTGTGAGCACTTCAATATTGAACCTTAATTTGCTTCGGATAATCTTAATTTCGTTATACGACTTCAAAGTTTTGAGTCATATTTTTTTCATTAGACATAACAAACATTACCTACTCAGTCAACTAAGATGATATTGTAGACTAGATTATTGTGCAATCTATTTCTTTGCGTTTATTGAAAAATAAATTCGATTTTCAATAGTGTTCGGCTTTAGTGCATCAAATAATTGTAAAATAGTGTACAGCGAAATAAAATATTCCTTCCATAAATGCTAGATCACAGATCGCACCACATTCTGTGTAGAATATAAAAAAAAGTATAACGAAATAGGTTATATGAACTTGCCCTGCATGCATTCTTTTTACGTTGATTGCTAGAAAAGATTAATGGTATATCGTTAGTAATAATGTTCCGGGGGCTTAGTGTTTACATCGCGTAAGTGTGGCGTAGGCGGACCCTTGACAAAGTGAAAAGTTTCCACGGAACCCACTGACAAGGGTCTTTTAATTAAAAAAGTAGACGAGTAAATAAATACCACAGTACTGTTCAATAATAAACATTGTGTTTCGATAGAAAATTTAAAGTTAGACTTCAAAAGAACTCTCCTTTGTTTGTTAGGTGCTAAACATTTTGTTTTTTCTCACTTCAGTTTTGAGTAAACAATTTTAAAATCTTTCAACATTCAATAATAAGCCCTAAAATTGAAAATTATTTACGTTTTGGTGCTTGGGAAATTAAATATACTTTGTGAAGCTGTAGTGAACGAATTTAACTACATAATAAAATGTGTAAAAATAAAATCATGGCACGTGACTGAAACTTTGTCATCAGCCACAAAGGAATGGTTTATTATACATGCAACTTTATGGAACGTGTCTCGCTGGAGATGCGCGCTATATTCAAGTATTCAGCAGCATTTCAGAATGCAGGATTTATTTGAAGTTGCAATATTTTAAATTAGATAAGATTCCGTTGTACGCTGGTAGCAGGAAAGGAGCGATGAATCGCGTGAATGGGCGGGTTTAATGACTCAGAATGTGGAGGTATTGTATCAGGGCAGAGCCTCGTCGTGATTTTATAGTTATTCTATTAGAGAGGAGCGAGGTATAACTGAGGAAGTGAGGAATTATGACTGCAGTGATTTTTTTTCCAGAATAACCAACAGTATTAGTAGGTACTAGCGATCAAAACAAGATACGAAAATGATTTTTTACCGATGTAATTTTTTCGTGTTTATAGTTTTTTTGTTTTCATACATTTTTGCCTATGCGTCACGCGTATTCCGCATCATCCATACTCCTTCACCTACGCCAAAGGCGCATAACAACCACATATAGCCAAAGCATAACCTCTTACTAAAAGATAAATACAAGATTGAAAATTCATGTTATCGAAATTTTCGTTTTTATAGTAAAAATATGGAACTGCTCGCAAAAAACCTGTTGATACTATAAATTATGTCAAATATGACTGAGTATATTTTCAATCAAAGCTTGATATCATAAGTTATACCTAAAATCACTTACTAAACTATCAATCATATCTGTAACCTATTTTCTTCTAAACTTGTAAACTATTACCTCATAACTTATAATTAACTTAACTTTTAATATAAATTGTCTGGAGACTGAGCGTATATTTGCTAAGTGACTACTTTATTACGACAATGTCACTAAAACTCCTGCAACTGCCAATATTGATAACAAGAGATTTGTACAAGACTCTATGCAATAAGAATGAATCGGCAAAACAAGTATTGGAACACATCTGGCAAAATGTTACTTCCCACGCGCAATATTGATGACAAAGGGTGTGAGATTTGGTCGAGGTGTTGAGTAGTGTTGAATGAAAAGTGTCTGTGTGTAGGGCTGGGATGCTAGGTGTGAGCGGAGCGGAGAATGGAGTGCGGGAGTGGTGGTTATCGATCGAAGGCGCTGCGCAACAAGTGTCGCGAGCTGGCTGCTGCGTGTTGAGCGAACACACTGTCTGATTGGTCTGCTAGCAAGCTGGATGGCGTAAGTTTGTTTTTCTTTTTCGAGCTAATAAAAAATCGAACAGAAAAACAGTCTTGAAGAAGCTGAACACTTATCTGATTCCAAGAAAGATTTCAAATTTAATTACTTATTATTTTCGATTTTTACTTACTTTTGTTTACAAGTAATACCAGTACCTACAATTCATTACAACGCTTTGGTAGCAGACAAGTGGTAACCGCAGTCTAAGGATGTTTGCAACACTATCAAGGGCGTCACACCAGTGCTATTGGTTTTGTGAAAACCTCATGCCCATCTTGAGGAATTCTGTCTGTTACGAGCGGACATTAATTTTTTCTAAATACATTATTATTTATAAATGGTAGAATATGCACAGAGAGGCCAAATTTCTCTTAAGCCTGAGGGGTTTCACACTGCCTGTGAGTATAGCATTGTCGATGAACCTCGACGCCCGTCTTTGCATCGAGTTAAATGGGACAAGTTGGAATGCACCTGCAAAAAGATGATAGCAGTAGATACTCCACGTGTGGCCGGAACTGCGATTTACAAAGAAAAAGTTTTTTCTCCGCAGTGCAGTACTGCTACGCTGAAACTCTTATTCAACAGAGGATGTTGCTGCAAAACCTGAACATCGTGAGGATCGGATCCTGATATTTTTGAATATGGTCAGATCGTATCCATGAATTAGGTTTTCTTAAGAGTGAGGTTGAATTTGACAACTGTTTACACATTAGGTTACTTATTTAAAAGATTTTCCTTCACTGTTATCATATAAGAAATAAAATTCTGATCAAGTCTAAATACAATGTAGGTATTTGAATTATCTTGGTCACTCACATTAGTAATAAAATGTTGCAGGATATTTATCATGTTGTATTGTTCTGAGTTGCCAATATTTCTGCGCTATTGCAAGCGCCATGATCAGGGAGGAACTTTCGATCTACTCTTTCGAGTTAGTATTAAAAATATCGGGATATTTATCATGCTGTATTGTTTTGAGTTTCCGATATTTCGGCACTATTGCTAGCACCATGTGATCATGGTGCTAGCAATAGTGCCGAGGAGTCCTCCTTCATATGTGATCATGGTGCGAAGGAGTGAGAGAATATGGTGCATCCTTACTTTTATATCCTCTTTGGTGCTTGCAACAGCGCCGGAATATCGGAAACTCAGAACAATGTAACATGGTAAATATCCCAATAACTTTAATACTCAAATCTAAATACGTAATAAATATGGTAGAATAATAATCATAATATAGAAGTGAGTTATTTTATTCAGAGATAATCTTATTACATCGGTACAAATGTAAATACCTGTATTTGAAAGTTTGAAACATATGTTGTAAACATTTAAATTAATAATATTTAGTTATTTATATTATTAAATTGAGTGGAAAATTAACATCTATACACAATCTACACATCTCAAATCCTTCCGTGCTAAGTTTCACAAACAGTATCAATATAATTATTTTTATAAAGGATCTTAAAAAATCTTAGAAGTACATCGCTATTTTTTAAGGTTTGTATTAAATGTGCGAAGATTGTTCACAATAAGTTCATGTAGTAACACTGACAATTTTTTTATGAATAATCACAATAATAATTCATATACAATATGTAATAGATATAAATACCTATACAGTAGGTATATATACTGTTTATATATTGGATAAACTAACATTAAACTACCCACACAGTTAAAAAAAGTCAAAGGTTAATTTAAACTAAAATCTTTACATAATTTTGAATATAACACAATCTACATCTACTAACTAAGAAGATTATATTTTTTCAAAAAAGGCACATCCATATAATTTGAAACGTTATTTAATAAATTATAGTTTAATTTGCTCTACACAACTGAATTTGAAGAAGCGATTACTAAAATGGGGCCAAAGAAGGTTTGTAAATGTTTATTTACATATGGTATTAGAAGTTAAACAATAAAGTTCGTGATAATAGCTTTAAACGAGTACATTAAACAAATTAAGTGGTACCTAAATAATTAATGATTACACCCACGGGATTGGCGGCGAGATTAAGGCTGCTTAATCCTGGGTAGGCGTATTTTTGCGAGCTTCGTTTACCTACTGTGGGTCAAAATATTCATAATATGTAGATCTCATTTATTCTCATTGAAATAATTTTGATTTCAACATAACACAGATGTCTATATCTGTATTTTTATTATACTCGTGGTAAAAAAGACTGTATACAATATATATAAGACGCTGAAGAACCAGTGAATACACGTCTCAATCTTACATTACCCCTTACATCCCTTATAATCCACATGTTGAAATACACTTGTACTATATCCACAGTATTTTTATTATAACACCAGACCAGTTTCGCCTTATGGTATCCTCAAAGGTTTACAACACATAAAAACGAACAAAAGTACAAGTGTATTTCAATATGTGTAACAACAAATTCCACCAAGTGCCATCAATCAAAAGTATAAATAGTCCCTTACACTCCTTACATTATTCTATGAAATTTAGAAGTAAGTAGATTTTCACGAGACATAACCACCCACTAAGAGTAGATTGAAATCCTCTAAACGGGTGAATAACCTGGACGACACTCAGTTGAATGAAAATTATTTTTCGAGAAAAAATACGAAAATTATCGACACCTTTTCGATGAATCCACTGTATGTATTTTATAGCTTTCAATAAATTTGATTGAACGCTGGTAAATTACTTATCTGCTTGTCATAAAATGTAATTACCTAGTACAAAAAGGAATAAAACTGGCACGAAATTAATCCTATCGCATAATTTACTTAAAACTTGGTACACATATGTACTTCTTGATTTTAATAATGAAAAGTTAAATATGTACAAGCTAACTTTGACTTAATCATTTACAAGTAAACGAAGACAAAAGAGGGAATATTTGAACGTTGCAGATTTTCATTTACTAAGAACATTGTTAGGTATCACTTTCGATTATAGCCTTCGATATTATTCTAATATGTAAATATTTTAATTAGTTACTGTTCTATTACAAAAATAATCAATAAGATTAGTTGTATTTCAAATTCGAGATCGATTCATTAATTTTTAAGGTCTGTTATTAGGAATTGTCCTTCAAGTAATAATTATAATAGTAGATTTGCACGATGCTCGGGGTCAGTCAAAATAACTCTTTTTAGAGCATTTTGTACGTCCCTGTGCGCGGCCAGCCTGTGGGTATCATATACCCAGAAGCAGTACAACGCTCTCCGTGTTCAGTACAATAATGCGTTCAGGGTGTTGTTGGGGCTGCCCCGGCACTGTAGCGCGTCGGGGATGTTCGCTGATGCCCGTGTCGACTGTTTCTACATGACGATGCGAAAACAGTGCACATCTCTGGGGCGCAGGCTCCGGATCACCTCCAACAGCGTTCTCAGCGTATTTGCAAATAGGTTTGATTGTCAGTACATTAACCACTGTTATATGATAAATGTACTGACAAACAAACAAATGACTCAGAGGTGGGCATTTTATTAATAATAATTTAATTGAAGTTGTATTTATATTATTTTATTTTATTTGAATTATATTGTATTTAATTGTAATTTATATTATTTAAAATTCAATTTATAAGTATATATAAATCTCATTGGACATTCAATTTAATTTAATTATTTTATTTTTGTAATGCTTTATGACGAAAATTAATTTAAATTTGGTTTTATGACATTTGTGTACTTTATCTTATGTGTATTGTATTATAATAATGATAGTAGATCAATATGTAATGAGTCTCTTATACTTGAAATAAATGAACTTTGATTTGATTTGATTTGAATAATACTAAAACATAACAAAACATGTTTCTATAGCAACTAACACAATGTAAATGTTGGAAAAATAAAATTCTTATTGATAATCTTACAATAGTTATTTCTAAAACCTGTTGTTAAAATCTGAAGAGTCTGCTACAGTAAATATGTTAACATACATTACATTGATATAATTGTTTCAGATAGGTATAAGTAGAAAGTTATTATGTGTCATGAGATTGATCCACTAGAATAAAATACAATAAGATATCAAATACATATATCAAAGATTCATTAATACTGGTTTGGCATATGGAATGTAATAAATATATGGAATATCTTATTATCATATAAAGTAATCCAGCAACTATATTTGCGTCTGTTTCCCACGATAGTATGTTATTATTTTTGAAAAAACAAGATCACTTTACCCTTACACATTTTCTCGTAATAAATGTTAATATAGACAAATCCAATGCCAATACGTCATCATTCATTTTGTTTCGATATCATGCGGAACACTCAGTCCGACCTTTCTAAATAGATACTACATCACGCCTGAAACTTAACTAATTTAAGTTAGAATTATTATAATCCTACAGTATAAACCAGTCACATAGAGCCGCCACTCCAACACTATCACTTGTCCTACATTGTCACTCTGATATATACTTAAATCTTAAAACTATAGATACATCGACTTCATTGGCGTTATTTAACACTACTTAACTAGTTATACACGTAATAAAGTGGAGATGTCTTGTTAAGGAAATGACAAATCTTAATGGATAACTAACATTTTATTGCTGAACATAAACGTAATTAATGGAAAAATAAACTGGGCGGTATATGAGCCGATGACGTGAACCATACCTAAGGCTACACCGTCAACTACATAATATGGCACCTTGAAAAAAGAATGTTTTTTTTTGTAAGTAGAACTAGGTACATATAGAAAGATTCGTAGTGACATGTAATAATCTAAAAGCGTTAACGTTTGTAATGCCACCGACTGCTGCTCTATTAGTGAAAAGGCTAAGAAGGACATCAGAAGACAATCACGAAGATAGAATCCACTTGAATGAAAGTTACATCATATCTGTACGTATAGAAAATTCGAAAATTACCCGTGACCTTAACTAACATTATAAATGGTGTGGTAAATCCTATATTACCACAAAAACACGCGAATTTAAGAGATGACACATGAATTACGTTTGTTGCCGTGTCGCTCGCGAATCTGTTGAAGATGGGCCAATTGAGCTGCCGAGGGAACATGTGGCGCATTTGCTGGTGGGGTAGGACTCGAGCCAGGAGGTCCCTGGGGACCTGTAGGCAGTGACTGTCGCCTCCGCCGCCGTAGTGCTGGTGATAGGTTATACTTAACCTTTGCCTGTACCAGGAGTTCCTTAAAGATCTGCGACACGTTCATATTCTCTTTAGCTGATGCTTCCACGAACCCATTTTCCCAATCGACTGTGACTACTGATTCTGTTGTATGAAATTCTACCTGCAAAAAAAAGAGTCATTTATTTATCTTCAATTTGCTTTTCGAGATAAAGGATTTTATTTGCAGTTATAATTAATATCCCCAGTGATTGGTATTTTTTCTGTCACTACTGCCCTCAGACACACATGTTGCTGTAAATTAATATCGTTATAAGCGAAGTATAATGAAATTATAAGTATAATAAATCATAACTAGTGGTGGGTCAACTCGGAACAATTACGACTCGAGTTAACTCGAGTTGAAATTCAGCTCGAATTGAATTCGATTTACACAACTCGAGTTAGCAAGAAGAAGCTGAGTGTATAATTTGTTGCAAATTACTATTTATCCGCCTGCGCCAGCTAGGATAATGCATTATTTACGCATATGTATGTATTCAGTTTTCTTTGTTCCCCTTTATAGGTATAACGATTGAATGGATATTGAATAATTTCAATGAATGAGGTCTAAATTGAAAATGAAAGGTATTAATTTCCTGAGTGATATAGGGTACAGAAATTTGAATAAACAACGGAAAGAATCCGACTCCAGCTGAATAGTTCGTTAGTTATCATTACCATACTTAATAAGTAAGATTGAAATAAAAGTTTATATAGTTTAATATTCATAAAATCTGTAATATTGTGACCAGTGAATATACTTAGGTTAATATTACGATCGGATAACTTTCCTGTCGCTGTCGGTATCATTCATCGATGCAATAGCAGAAATATTAAATTAAAGCAGGTAGGTACTCAAAGAACGAATCATGCTTCCATTCTTTCGCTTAGCCTGTTACATCATGTAGCTGCAACCCAATTCGAGTTAGGAAGAATTCAAATCGAATTAATTCGAGTTAAGCGCAACTCGAGTTAACTCGCGTTAACGACTCAATTTGACATATCTCTAATCATAACATAATTTTCTTATTATTCTTATATAATAATCGTTTGATGAATAACTGAGGTGCCAGTAGTTAGCGTTAATTTATCAGTAAAGACCTCAAAAATGGAAATGTATGCTATTATGAAACTTTATACTTTTTAAGTATTTCAGCAGAAATACCAAAAGCTAGAAGACAGCAAATATTAAATATGCCTAGAGCTACGTCAACATTTGTCGAGACTCTTTTATCTAAGACTCACGGCATCGAACAGAAATGTAATGCGGAATGGTAAAAAAATCTCAATTTTTGTGGAATAAGTGCATCTTGAATTTGCAGACACTAAAACAGTTGTGTTGATCAGTACTCAAAAAGGTCTACCTACTATATGAAGAAGATTGTGAAGACTGGTCGTTATTTTCTTTCAACTTGTAATTCTTTGTATCTACGAATTGTTTCTATAACTAATTTGCGTAGATACAGTGTCTGTGATCACAAAATTCGAGAGTAAACTTGTTACCATGTCTATGTTGTAGAATTAATGTTCTGTTTTTATTTACTTTAATTACTTACGAACATATTGATCAAACTTAGTTTTTATAAAAGACAAATTTCAAGTTTGTCTTAAATAATCACCTGTGTGCGTAAAACTACAGGTCTAAAAAGGAACTCCTCTCATTAAAGATACATGGTTTGATAACGACATATAATATTTTTTTCGAAAGTATGAGTTAAATTAATAAATTTTCATATTCATCAGCGGCATTGCTTGTGCATCTCATCTCATCAACATGCATTCTTATTTTTCTTATTCATAATTTTAAGAATAGTTATATTATATCTCGGGTTCGATCCCAGGTTTTACCATGGAACACACCAATGACTTTTCGATGCTTTTCGAAGTTATGTGTGTATTTATCGCAGGTTTATAAGTGCCCGGTTAATGGCAATAGGCTCGCCACCTATTACATTGAGACCTAAACATAAAACCGGCGAAATGAGGGTGCTAGCACCTCTGCCTACCCCTTCGGGGATATAGGCGTGAGTTTATGTTTATGTTATGTTATGTTAGTTATATTTAACTTTTTTTGAAACAAAACTACTTTTTCGGTTTTTATCACCATTTGGTATTTATAAACTTAGCTCGATCTTTCGAATTTTTTTTCAGCTACCATGGACGCAGAGTAACACCAAATAATTTGCGATAGAATCCTTTACAAAGTGGTTTTATTTCAATTAGTGATATTCGCATAAACTTCAGACAGTTATCATTTATCATACATTTTACTTCTACAAAATAACGTATACGTATACTTAGGTATGATTGTTTGTGCAAAGCGTAGTGCAGCGTCATTGGCGAGTAAGCGGATGCCTCCGTCCATTGTGTTCCGCTCCGGGGTTTCTGTTGCAACGTGGAACAACTTACCTACGCATTCTATGAATGTACACACTGCGGAGTCAACTAGCCATTGTCTAGAAAACAACACGTTATTGTTTTTCATTTGATATTACGTGTGTTTGAAACTTTGTTCAATTAAATATTGCAAATACAATCTAGAACTGACGCTAATGTAAAGAGAAGTTATTTTAAGCTATGAGCTTACATAAAGGTATTATGTTTATTTATTTAATATAATATAACCATACATTGTTTTTACAGATTGTATCCAAGACAACAATGTGGTACATAATTATTACTTATATATAATACTTGTAATATTTATTAACTTATAGTAGGCAACATTAATAAGTTCGTGACTCTAAACATTGGAGTGTCACCCGCTCAAATTCCGCCAATGAACAACAAAATATATCTACGTTCTGTGCTATGCTATTTAAAATATTCAGGGCTCGCACGTAAGGAGCATGCTTCAATAAGTTCGTCCGGGGTATCGGAACCTCAAATGTCTGCTCCCTTGGCGCCAGCCGCAGCCTGGTGTTAGGAACACGCAGCCTCAATGCTTCCAACACCTGCGGGTTAGTAATTTTGCCACGAAACACCAGAAATACGTACTTGGCCAAAGCCAAGCTACGTCTTACCTCCAGCTTATAGTATCTAACCATCCCCAACACGAAAGTAGTTGGATACATAAGTGGGTAGAACGGGTATACCCCATATTGTTTGAGGTAAAGATACCTGGTAAATTTATTCTGCATCTTTTCCACCATGGAGTTATATTTAGCTTCATAGGGATTCCAAATAATAGCACTCGTCTCTAACCTACTTCTTACTAACGCGTTATACAGCGCTTGCACGGCAACGGTGTTTTCGAAATCCCTAGTCTCCCGAATTATGAAACCTAGGTTCTTAAAGGCCTTTGTACATACGTCCACTATGTGTGTTTTGAACGTTAGTTCTTTAGTGAACAACATTCCGAGATCTCGCACCTGTTCTACACGCGGAATTGCTTCCCCCCCCATATCGTAATTGTCGTGAATAGGTACCACCGCACGTGAGTACGACATTATGTTACACTTGGAAATATTAAAACACAACCCGTTTTTTGAACTCCATTCTACCACCCTGTTTATATCTCGTTGGAGACGCTCACAGTCCGGCTCGTTGGCAATCCGGTGAGATAACTTCAAGTCGTCTGCAAATAACAAGCATTTCGCATCTTGGACCACTTCTGGTAGATCATTTATCATGATGATAAACTCCAGTGGTCCAAGATTACTACCTTGACTCACTCCCGTGTAGGTACTGTACGAGTCTGAATTGTAGCCCCCGTACTCAACGTATTGTTTTCGGTTCCTCAAGTAGTCCGCGAAAAATTGTAGGAGATCTGGAGTAAATCCAGCCCTCGCGAATTTCATCAAAAGCACGTCGTTGTCCACACGTCCACACTATCGAAGGCCTTCCGATAGTTGAAATAGGCAACATCTAACTGGGCACCAGCTTCAGAATCAAGCACGTGTACTGCCTGGTTCATGAAGCACATGTGGTTTGAATTAGTGCTACGTCCCGCTCTAAAGCCATGTTGGGTATCGATAAACTGAATACTAACCTGTGACGTTATGATCGAGCACAAAGCCGTCTCGAAAACCTTTGCAAACGTCGACAACACTGCCACAGGCCTGTAACCGCTGATATCTGAGCCTGAAGCACCCTTCGGCACTGGTGTTACCCTAGTTAGCTTCCAACCTTCAGGATACAATCGCTCTTTCAAACAAATATTAAAAAGATGTTGAAGAGGTTGTGCCAACACCATCCTGCAGTCCTTCACTAAATAGGGAGGTATGCCGTCTATCCTGTTGAACGCTTAGGTTTAAGGCGCTCGAGAGCCCGACACACGTCCTGTAATGATAGTTCACCTACATGAACCCGCGACCCGCGCTCTGGTGCCATCTGCGCAGCGGCTTCAGCATTCAAACGCGGCCGTTCCGTAAACAGAGTGGAAGTAATTAGCGAACTCTTGCGTGCACTCATGCTCCGTTAGTATACACTAACGTAAACACGTATTACTAAGGACGGTAATACTACCGTCCTTAGTAATACGTGTTTTGCAACGCTTGGAACGTCTCTGGCCAATGAACCCCCAAAAGGACCTTGGCTCTTTAACGAATTGAGTCTCAATACGTCTCTGATACTCATCATACGCAATTTTAATTTTATTCTTTACTGAGAACCGATAGTAAGAAAACTTATCATAATCATCTTTAAGTCCGCTAGCTTTATAAGATTTATGCCACAATGCTTTCCGTTTTATGTCACCTATTATGTCAGCTGTATACCACTCTGGGTAATTGTACCGAGAGTTGCAAGCTTTAGGCATTTTTCTTGGAGTGCTATCATCTACTATTTTATTAAATATATTATAAAACGCGTCATAAGCCTCGTCTATACTGTTCGTCTCAAACAAAGTGCTCCAGTCCGCATTCGCTAGCGCATTATACATAGTATAAAAATTAGCTTTATTGAAGTTCCAGCGCGAACGGTCGTCCCCAGGTGACTGCGGGAGGGGGGTGGCGGGCGCGGGGACCACGGCTGGCGCCAAGCAGCGCGCGCGACTCACGCTCACACGTAACGGCGGGTGCTGTATGTCTATAGGACTCAGTACCGCCGGCTCCTCACTTACGGCGACCCCTTCGTATTGCATTGTTGTTAACACAATGTCAGGCGACCTGTTCTACTTCAGAGAAGGTGAACAGCTCTCCCAGGGAGGTGTCGGCTTTCTGGTAAAAAAGGACCTCATTAGCAGCGTTGTTGAAATCGGTAGTGTGTCGAACAGGGTAGCGTACCTTATTGTAAAAATCACGAACAGTCGTTCGCTGAAGGTGATACAGGTATATGCGCCGACCTCGCTTCACCCCGACGAAAGTGCCGAGGCCGTATATGAAGATATTGCTAAGGCAATTAATCACACCGCCAAGGCCACTTACAGCGTTGTTATGGGGGACTTCAATGCTAAAGTGGGAATACAAGAACGCGGTGAGACGAAAATCGGACCTTATGAAGTGGGGTGCAGAAATCACAGGGGACAAATGCTAGTCAACTTCCTCGAGGCGCAGGGGCTCTTCTTAATGTATAGTTTCTTTAAGAAAAAACCCCACAGGAAGTGGACTTGGCAACGTCGGGACTCTGTGATAAGAAACGAGATAGACTTTTTGATAACGGACGGTAAGCACATATTTAGAGACGTCTCTGTGATCAACAAGTTTAAAACCGGAAGCGATCACAGACTTGTCCGAGGCTCTCTAAATATCAACATCAAGGCTGAAAGATTCCGAATGATACGGTCTACTCTCCGACCTACGCCACTCCAAGTCACTCTAGGGTCCGAAAAGTGTCAATTGGAACTTCAAAATCGTTTCGCAACACTGGAAACTACAAACGGCATTGACGAGAAAACCGACACAGTGGTCAAAACATTACAGGAAGTGTCTCGAAAGTTCTTTCCCGGGAAACGCAAACAGCGAGAGTCCAAGCTCTCTCCTGAGACTCTCGAACTTATGAGAAAGAGACGTGAGAAGTCATCCACACCGTCGTCTTCGTCAGATGAGAGAGCCTTAAATCGACAAATTAAAAAGCTGATTAGACGCGACCTCTGACGCTATAACACCCATATCGTCCAGGAGGCGATTGAGCGAAATAGGGGGTCGAAAGTGCTCGCTCAGCAGTTGAGGAGGCCCCATCTGACGAAACTTAAAACTGCGGATGGTAAAATGACTGCCTCAAGGTTCGAGATTCTCGATGAGATCGAAAAGTTCTATGGACAGCTATATGCATCACGGACGAGTAAACCTACGGGACACAGCGATGAAGACCACAGAGCCCCACTCACGCGCCATTACACCGAGGAGATACCCGATATCGAGCAGTGCGAGTTGGAGGCGTCTCTCAGACAACTGAAAAACAACAGGTGCCCAGGTGATGACGGTATTACTACTGAGTTCCTGAAAGCAGGCGGAACTCCAATCCTGAAAGAGCTAGCAAGCCTCTTTAATTCCGTCATCCTACAAGGTCTAACACCTAGGGCATGGAGCGGGAGTGCGGTGATACTGTTCTTCAAAAAAGGAGATAAGATCTTGCTGAAGAGCTACAGGCCCATCTCACTCCTGAGTCATGTCTACAAGCTGTTCTCGAGAGTCGTCACAAATCATCTTGCGGGTAAGCTCGACGAGTTCCAACCACCGGAGCAAGCCGGGTTTCGAAAAGGTCATAAGCACCGTGGCCCACATCCATACTGTTCGGCAGATTGTAGAAAAGGCCCAAGAATACAATCAGCCGCTGTGTATGGCGTTTGTGGACTACGAAAAAGCCTTCGACTCCATCGAAACCTGGGCAGTTCTGGATGCCCTACAGCAGTGTCGTGTCGATTGGCGATACATCGAGGTGCTGAGAGCTCCAAGACCAGAAGACGAAACCTATTAGCCTCCAACGTGGAGTGAGACAGGGAGATATTATATCCCCCAAACTATTCACCAACGCGTTGGAGGACATCTTCAAAACTCTGGATTGGACTGGGCGGGGTATAAACATTAACGGTGAGTACATCTCACATCTTCGTTTCGCCGACGACATCGTCATAGTAGCGGAATCGTTGGAACAACTGGGCGAAATGCTGCATAGCCTAGATGGAGCTTCTCGACGCGTCGGCCTCGGTGTAAACTTGGATAAAATCAAAATTATGTTCAACGAACATGTTGCACCGAGACCGATTGCCATCGAAGGGGCGACACTCGAAGTTGTTCAAAAATATATCTACCTGGGGCAGGTTATCCAGCTCGGTAAAAACAACTTCGAGAAAGAACTAGCCAGAAGGATCCAACTGGGTTGGGCAGCATTTCGCAAACTACGTCGAGTTTTCTCTTCACCCCTACCGCAATGCCTCAAAACAAAGGTCTTTGAACAGTGCGTCCTACCTGTTATGACTTACGGTGCCGAAACGTGGACACTTACAATGGGGCTGGTCCATAGCTTAAAAGTCGCGCAGCGGGCTATGGAGCGAGCTATGCTTGGAGTTTCTCTGAAGGATAAAATTCGGAACGAGGTTATTCGACAGAGAACCAAAGTTACCGACATAGGCCACAGAATAAGCAAGTTAAAGTGGCAGTGGGCTGGCCACGTTTGCCGAAGGACCGATGGCCGTTGGAGCAAACGAGTCCTAGAGTGGAGACCGCGAGAAGGTAAACGAAAGGTAGGACGCCCCCTAGCCAGATGGACTGACGAATTGAAAAAGGTGGCTGGGACAGACTGGATGCGGAAGGCGGAGGATCGGAGAAAATGGCGCACATTGGGAGAGGCCTATGTCCAGCAGTGGACTGCAGTGGGCTGATCGATTGATTGATTGATAACACAACGTCGAGTGTGCGATTATTACAATTAATAATGTTGTGGTATCTACGCGACACAGCATAAAAATAACAATTTATTGTTACGGAATACAGTTGCACATACTAATTCAAATAAATGTCTGTCCAGATTAACATTATCCGGTAAGGAAACTTGACGCAACTCCAGCCCACTGTTTGCCGCCGCCGCCAACAATACTCCGCCAAGCTTCCGCCCGTCAGCACGATCGCAGCGGCACCAGCTCCCCGTCGTGTATAGATTCGTTTAATCCGCTTTCAGTAATCGCAATTAGATCCGACGTGGAGGCTAATATGCTTTTATAAAATGCTTTTAACTTTGTACACAATCCCCTCATATTTTGATAATAAATTGTCAAAGGTTTTTCATTTTTCCTATTCTTTGGTGGGGGGGGGGGGGGGTCCACGGGGTCTCCGAAACCAACGCCATTCACCTAAACGCGTATTTACAGGCCATACCTTAGCTATAGCGATATTTTCATATAGACTTTCCGGTACACCGATTTTAAATGATGCATAATCACGCTGCGTCTTCGGTATTATTTTTTCCACCGTTACGTTACAATTTTCACCACAAATTCCTTTTATATGTGTCAGAATAGCTTCCTGCGATATGTCAGGATGTAGTGACCAGATATGCAAGTACTTCTTTTTTTCCACCGCTTGAAGACTATTAATTTGACTGCTTTCACCCCTGATAACAACTGTCCTATTGGCCCTTCTCTCCTTCTTTTTATTTGACACCACATGCCATTCCGCTTGGTTATTCTCACAGTTACTGTTATCTTCTATTCTCGTGCTTTCATTGCATTCTAACTGATGTTCCGTTTTTCTTAAAAATTTCTTATAACCTTCCCGTTGAGTACCCCTTTCCTTATTCTAATTAATACCGCTCAGCTGTGGTCTTGCCTTGTTCTGGCCAGAACCAGTCAGATCATCACTTATTATAGGTGGAGATATTACGATAGTTGTTATTTCATGTTGAGCGTTATTGCTTATACCACCATTCAATTTTGCTGACGTTGGGTTCCTGTATGTATGTAAAACCAGTTATAGTAGATATTTATCATATATTTAATAAATATTAAGAAAAACGTTGAGGGCTTTCCTAAGATGATAATACGTATCCATAATGTATTGAGTAATATTGTTTAATGAACTTATATGAAGAATTAACATTAACCCTAGAAGAAATTTTAAGGAATTATGATTGCGCAGCAAATTTTCTATTAGACAGTAAATAGTTTAACAACATCGTGTGACGTCGTTTATTAGATAATAGGCAAAAATAGCTTACTTAACGGCATTATGGTATTACAAATTAGAACAACAGATTTTATGAGAAGCTACGAGTATATGCACGCCAAGATATTCAAGCGAGCGAAGATTTATATTTCACAGTAGTCAGTGATGAAGGCATGGTACAGAAAACGAAAGGTTAAACAGTTTGCTTTTTATTGACTAATAATATAGTGTACCCTGAACGCGTAATATTATGTGAAAGGAACAAGAGCACGACAATTTTGAAAACAACACACGATAATAAAACTTTTCTTCGATACTACATTGTACTTCAGAGTTATGCCTCATATCAAATGCACAGGGGAGTCACATTTCTTTTTAAATAGTGCTGTTAAAAACCAACTTTGTTCTAAAACGAAGTTGAAATTTTCACAATCATTACTCTTAAAAGAGTTCAAAGTTCAAACGAGTTCAAATTTTAAGAGCTTTATTCTTTATTGAATCAGGTACTGTTTTGCTATTTGGTTTTCGAACATTTGCAGAGATAATAGAAAACAATGAGGACGAAGATCTCTGGATTCCTTCATAGCGGAATGAAGTGATATTGGCCTGTATGCAATCAAGCTACAAAGTAGTACCCATGACTGATAATAGAATGGGACTATGAGAAAGAAATCCTTTTTAAAAATCACTCTAATGAATTGGTGACGTGTTGGATGGTTATCTAATAAGCTACAGTTGCTTTTGCGATTAACATGGGCAAGAAAGGTTCAATCTCCTTCAAAAGAGAAGTCGTAACAATGGCGAGCTCTGGATTGTCCCTATTAGTAATAGGTCTATGTTAAAAGGTATAGGCCTGGGTTAGGTAGTGATCCTTGCTCTCCTTACAGAAAACTGTTAAATTTAACGAATACCCTCGAGCCTTTGCAGATGCATAGACATATTGCTTCCTTGGCTGTATTTTACCGTATCTACCATGGTGAGTGTTCTGATGAGCTCTTCCAACTAATCCCACCATCTCCTTTCCTACATCGGATAACACGTGCAGGCCTTAGATGTCACTCTCACACTGTGCAGAATATACGAGCAAGAACCAAGCGGTTCGGAGACTCTTTTCTTTGCCGCACCACCAAGACCTGGAATTCTAGAGTGATCCTTGCTCTCCTTACAGAAAACTGTTAAGTTTAACGAACACCCTCAAGCCTTTGCAGATGCATAGAGAAATTGCTTCCTTTGCTGTATTTTACCGTCTCTACCATGGTGAGTGTTCTGATGAGCTCTTCCAACTAATCCCACCATCTCCTTTCCTACATAGGACAACACGTGCAGGCCTTAGATGTCACCCTCACACTGTGCAGAATATACGAGCAAGAACCAAGCGGTTCGGAGACTCTTTTCTTTGCCGCACCACAAAGACCTGGAATTCATTACCAGCACATGTGTTTCCTTCTTCCTACAGTCCAGGGGCCTTTAAGCGGGGCGTGAAAAAGCATCTGATAAGGCCACCAAGCTGAGTGCCACCATTGTAACACTTAGTATCTGTTATGGTGACCCTCTTTCCTGAGACTTTGCTTTTAGCTTACCATCAGGCGAGGTGAAGTGAAGTTGGCGTGTCCTATATATAAAAAAACCAGTTTCTAAATAACATAAAATAATGATAAATGTTTACTTTCTTTAATATTTAACGTAGCCTACAGAATATATACCATACTAAAAATATGAGTAGGTACCTATTTTAAGTTAAACGTTTTTCTCATAACCATATCAAATTTCTAATTTAGTCTTGCGCGGAGTTCATACTTACTTTTTAATAATTATGTATTTGATACCGTTCTATTATTAATTAATACTTCCATAATATGAAAAGTTATAATAATGTTAAAATTATTAATTGTTATGATTTAATACAATAGCGAAATGTACTGTGTATCTACTAAAGCTTGTGTTTATAAATTGGTTTTTAATGGCAATATTATAATGCCTGCAAGATGATAGGAAGGATAATTTCATAATAACATCATGATAGTTCAATAAGGAGGTATTGTGAAATTAATTTCGAACATCTCAGACTGTCTGGGTATAATAATCATCGGTTCTTAACACAACTGCCGTCATCAAAGAATCATTCAGATCCGTGATTTCATTCCATTAGCTCACTTTTTAATAAATCTCAAATTGAGCCACTTGTCCAAAACCTAATTTATGCCCGTAGCAATAAACATGCTGTATGTGAACCCGAACCTCTATTATTAACTGTAAAGTGAAGAAAGGCAGTCATTATTTTTTTAAATACATAACATGACATGCAATAGATAAACTAGATTTGCATTGTTAAATATTACAAAGTTGAATTACACGGTCGCTCGTTTATTTTACAGCCGAGTTCACTTGTATATATAGAACGGCGAAAATAAATGAACCCGAATAGGGTGACGTAATAGGGTCTATTGTATGACAAAAGTCGAACGGTTCAGACGATCTCGACAGATCCGGTGGACTTCCGATATAGTTACAAGGTCTTTCAGACCGCCTGTTCCATATATTGGGAATACTGACACTTCGGAAATTCCTTTCTGCTCACAACATGACGGGTTAATAAATGACACAGAATTGTGGTGAATAAAATGTTACCGTAAGTCGTGATTCATCCATTCATTTTCAATTTATTGTAGGAATTTAGGCACGCTGTCATGAAAATATAATGGTAAATTGAATTTATGAGAAATCATGTCTCAAATGTAATAGCAGAAGTTTATGGACAAGAAACATTTTGTAGATAGGTAAGCACGAACAGCAATTGTTTCCAAATATTTCTTTGAACATTTGAGCAAATCCCCGGAGGCTTAACATTATACGTGACACGCGTTGATCCGCGTTTCACCAATCACTTTGTTATCGGCCTACACAACCTAATCTATATAAGTACTGTCAACAATCATAATGGTGAGGATAATATCACAAATACTACTATAGGTACATATAAACACAATACATAAAATTTCAGAAATCTGTCTATTGAATATCTACTGTTACAGTTAAACAAAGAATTAGCTGCTTACCTGTCTCGCACCAGTTTCTGCCAAGTCCACTTTGTTACCAACAACAACAATCGGGACAGCAGTGCTGTCTTTAGTTTCGTGTATTTGATCTCTCAAAGCTCTCACTTCAGAGAAACTGTTCGCATCTGTTATATCGTAGACAAGAATAAAGGCGTCTGCAGATTGCATGGATAATGCTCTCATAGCAGGAAACTCGTATGCTCCCGATGTATCTAATATATCCAATGTTAGTCTAACGCCTGACACGTTGAAATCCCCGTGGTGCATCTCTTCTATGGTCCTCTTGTACTTAGGTGAGAAGGCTCCGTATAGAAATTGTGTTATGAGAGAGGATTTGCCAACCTTTGCGGCTCCTAAGACTACTATTTTGTGACGCACTGAATTATTAGTGAGGTTACCGCTGCTCGATACCGTGTCCTCCGTTCGCTCGGTCCTGAAAAAGAAAAACTATTAAACAAAACTGTAACATGTTACTATACCTACACAAATGGGAGAGTAGGATTATAAGAGTGATTTGTGATAGGTTCTAGTCCAACAGCGAATATCAGTATGATTTCTAAGAATCACTAGCGGTATTGACGAGGGTTTATTTATCATTCGATAGAGTTCAATTAATTCAACTGTATTGATGTGTTTTCCATTTATCGTTACACCCAATTTACTTGTTATTACCAACAGTGATTAATTAAACAATCATTCACAGAAATAGATCAGTAAAAGGTCTTAAAATGGCCTTCAAATAAATTGCAGAGTAAGTATAACGACAACGTGTGGGTCGCATTTCGCAATGAGCGCGATAATAATGCACATCTAGTTTAACACAGACGGAATAGGGCGTTATTGGTTATCGGTTTGTAAAAACAATAAATATTCTAGCTAATGTATGTTTATAGATAAATAGCAAGGGCACTAGGCTCCTTATCACTGAAACTTGGGTTCGCGTTTAACAGTTAATTTATAGACTGGTTTTGTTTCTTTATTATTTTATTTTATTAAAGAAATCGGACAGAGGCTCATCGAGGCGACCGGTGACACTCGTTCCGGGTCGTTCCTGGTCCAAAGGCTGTCCATCGCCATCCAGCGTGGCAACGCAGCAAGTGTTATGGGCACTTTTGCACCGGGAGCGATCAGGGGCGGTTTATTTGATTAGTACATGGACTAAGCATTGCTTGTTGTACCATGTTGACATATTGTATTAATTTGACGAATAATAAAATATAATGTACGTTTCTTTACTTGACAGTTTTTTTAATAACGCTATTTGCAAATTTTCGTGTTATATGTTGCAAATGCGTTACCGTTTTTCATTACTAGGCCATCAATATGTTTGTTTGCATTCTTAGATGTATCAAATAACACTGTAAAATGTCTTACTCAAACTAGGTCGACATTTAAATAGGATTTAATAAATCATCGCAAATCACTAACACATATTATGCTCACAGTCACACATTGATCAAATTTAGATATATAGGGTACATCTATTAAAAGATTGAAATTAAATCACCATTTGGTACGTCCAAAGCTCGTCAATCCTTCTGACAGCAAATCTCGTAAATCCTACTGACAATAGATGGATTCACGAGATTTGAGGTGTACCGATAAGATTGTGTTTTGCCTGTAGGTCATTTAAAACCATTTCTATATCTACATAGGTACTATAAGTTACGATTTTTATAGAATATTGTTATGTACTTATGTAATTAACATAACAATTTTTTTCCTGTAGAAAGCTATATACAAGTGTTTCCACAGAGAAAAAATCTAACAACGCATCTTATTGCAGTTTTAATACACTTAATCACGGTATTAAATATTAAATAGGTTATTTGACGCATTGCTTTACGTTTTATAATATAAATTCACCTTTAACTATGTAATAACATCTTGCGATTAAAGTTTAAACCATAACAACTTTCAAATAATTTGACAGATTTAAACTTCGATTACTAAACTTAGAAATACTTTTGTGATGTTAAAACTTTGAAACAACCTCTGTATAAATTTTAACATAACATTTTCTTAACCAAGATATCTTGATCCTAAATCACAAGACGAAAATCGAGGCTTTGGTGTGCTCTGATTGATTTGATTTTAATCTACGATTACTGGATTTGAGTTCGTCCACACCCTAGCACCACGTGCCATCCTCAAAAGACACCCAAAATACGTTTAGAGTATAGAGTAAACGTTTGTGAGATAATTGGAATAAAGATATATGCCGGCAACTATGCCAGTGTACATAAGTTACATAGTACCTAATGAATTGCAAATGCTTGATGTTTCTTTATTACTCACGCCCATCGTCACGTCATCAATTTATGGCTGACCACACCATACATTAGTTTCTTATGTGTTTTATGGAAACACCATAATCATTTACCTATTTATTTTAGTAGGATATTTCCGATTAGAAATAATTTGTGTAGCTACTTTATTTTTTTGGTTTAACGTTTCACGATAGATTGTTTTTGTGTTTGTCTCTATGTTCACGGGCTGTTCAATTTGTGTTTGTTTTTATGTTCAGTCAGCGTCAGAATAATCTTAAGTACTAAGTCTTAAAATGATGTTAATACCAAGGTATTAAGAGCAAATCAAAATGTTTTATTGATTTAAATTATAATGCCACAAAGATGTACCTGTAGTATTTTTTCTGTATCCCTTCTTTGTGTACATGCGATAAAGAGATATATTATTATTATTATTATTATTGTCCAAATTAAAGGTGTGTACCAAATATCAGAAAAATCAGTCTACAGGAAGGGGGATAAGCCAAGACATTAAAATCGTTTTAATCAAGGCATTCACATTATATAAAAAAACTACGATAGCCTAGTGGTTTGGGTAATGGACTGCTGAGACGAGGTCTCGGGTTCGATCCCAGGTTTTATGGTACACACCAATGACTTTCCTATGCTTTTCGAAGTTATGTGTGTATTTATCGCAGGTTTATTTTTAGTGCCCGGTCAATGGCAATAAGCTCGCCACCTATTACATTGCGACCTAAATATAAACTGGCGAAATGTGGGTGCCAGCACCTCTGCCTACCCCTTCGGGGATACAGATGTGAGTTTTTGTTATGTTATGTTTTATTCACTTTATTCGTCAAGATGCTAACTGTTCATGGCCTTTTCATGTTCATTTCAATTTTTGCCGCGTCCCTTATAATAATAGCTCCTCTGTAAATGTGTTTATTATTTTTTTTATACCACTAAGGTGGCAGATAAGCACACGGCCCACCTGATGGGAAGTGGTTACCGTGGCCTATGGACTCGTGCAACACCAGGGGCGTCACACTCGCGCTGCCGACACTGAAGAAACCTCCTAATGCCCCTTTTGAAGAACCCCATATTGTAGGCGCATGGGAAGACCGCAGCAGGGAGTTCATTCCACAATTTGAGTGTGTGTGGGATGAAGTTTCTTTCATACCGCACAGTGCGTACTGTCTCAGGTTGCAATGTGTGGGGATGAACTATGCCTTCGATGTTTATGCAGCCAGCATCACGAGCGTGACTGCTGTTTTATTTACTCGCTCCATGTATCACTTCTCTTCTAAAACACCTTTATCGGTAATATTGAACTCATGTAGCTTATCGCAACTGCCCCGATCGATAATATGCGAGTGCCACATGATTATTTATCGGTATTATGTAGGTACACCCATATCGTTACGGCGACAAAGATTTACGGGTATTGCAAAAGCTTTGGTTTCAGAATTAGGTGTAGATATTTCCACAGTATTTGCGAGCGGTTTTTTGATATGTTAAATAATTTATTACGGTTTTATTGCTTTCTCATAAAAAAACTATACGCTTTTGTAAAACGCTATAATTTTGTACGGTAGGAAAACCTACATCGTAATGGTTTAAATAAATGGTTTAGGATACTGATAATATTAACCTTATAAAAAGTATAAATAGACCATAGACTTTACAAATTTACCTTATGTAATAAGTAGGTGAATAATCATTAATCACTCAATTTGATGTAAATACTTTTTTGGAAACGTAAACAATATATTTCGACTCATTTTTACATTATATCCATATTATGTTGTTATTATAAATCTAAACCTCCGTCGCAGCAAGTGCTGCCTTTGTGCCACCGAGGTAATATTAATTTAAATGAAAAATAAACTTATCCTTGGTATAAATTTCGAACCAGAAGTTTGTTTATAACCAACCGCAGGTCGTTTCCTTGATTTATATTTACTGCACAGTATTGCTCGCATTACCAAGTATAAGTCCAAGCCGCACTGCGATATTTTACAATACGATTACTCCCGCTACATTCTACGACATACGGAAATTGTCTGGTGCTACACGCACTAGCGAAAAAAGCCGCGTGAAAGTAACATGTAGATACGCAACCAAATCTGTGTTTTCTCCAGAATCCATTGAGTTGCGGTGTGATTTAATTTTCTATGAATATTTTGTTCCTAAAAACTGACCTAGGTATGTCATTCATTCATGAATTTAAAACCGTCATGAACTGCGGCGATAGAATTTCAGCGAACATCGTTTCGCTCGCCAATCGCATGGTTGCATCACCGGTTAGTTTAGCTCTGTAGTTTGTGCTGTGAAACCATAGTACGAAATAATGCAAAGTAGACTGATTTCTAAATGCGTACTCACGATTTTTTTTTTTAATATAGAACACATATATTAGACTTCGCCTTGCCTGATGGTAAGCTGAAGGCAAAGTCTCAGAAAAGAGGGTCACCATTACTTACACATACCGTGTGACAATGGTGACACTCAGCTTGACGGCCTCATCCTTTGCTTTTTCACGCCCCACTTAAAGGACCCAGGACTGTAGGAAGAAGGAAACACGTGAGCTGGTAATGAATTCCAGGCCTTAATGGTGCGATAGAGGAAAGAGTTACCGAACCGATTGGTTCTTGATCGGATGTTCTGCACCGTGTGCGGATGACATCTAAGACCTGCACGCGTTGTCCTTATTTCCCTTTTAAAAATATTAGAATAAAACGTAGAAACACCGCCCATTTCACCTTGATAGGGTTTCGCTTCGTCCCCAGTATGACCTACGCTTAAGTAATCCCAGATGGTTTAAACTTCAGAGTTACAACACACTGTCGTAATATTTGCAAGATACACTATTGTTCTTGACAGTTAATTTTGTAACCAAGTCGTTCTAGTTATTAACTGTGATACATTAGGTACTGCGTACAATATATTTTACTAGCGAGTATTTCCCTACAATATTCTGCTCAGAGAAATTAATCAAGTATTATATTTCTAGGATAGGGAGTCGGGCAAAATATGGGTATTGAATAGCTAATGTAAATATATCTTTAGACCTTTTTTACACACACATATACATATTTTAAAGTACTGTTCTGTCGTGTAACAGTTATTTGTACAAGAAATTAGTTAAAGGAAAATAGGTCACAGAATAAACATAATCTCATCAAATTAGAGCCTACACGGTTAAACAGAATATTATGTTCATAGCTCTTTGTTTGAATGTCCCGGAGCGACCAGAGGTTGGAGCGTTCATTTCTATCGGCAAAATGTTTCCATTCCTCTCTGATTGACCTATTGTGGAGGACCTTTCGTCCCACACCTCTGATTTATTTACTAAACACAGTTAGTCACGGTTGTGAACTTAAGTAAATGATAGAAATATCTGTTGTAAACTAGGTGATAGTTTTGAATTACCAAAACTGTTAATGACATAGTCTTTCTTGTTTAAACTCTATCAAGGAATTCTTATACCCTAACGAGAGTTTTTTGTTATAACTCATTGGTCACAACATCTTGAAAGATGGTTGTTGTTGCAGCGTCTGCACAATCACGGTCACCCGCATCGGCGCAGGTGATTGTAGAGTCCAATTGAGCGCAGCATTTCTTGCCGCATCTATGTGTGTGGTACAAGTCTATACTCGTAGGAGGTGAAAGATGGTGGCGGAGTTTCTTCTGATTCAACGACTCGCACAAATCTTCGTCATGCCAGCCTTTATGTTTTGATGGCACTCCTGATTCACCTTGGCGCGCATACGCTTGCAGACAACCTTAAATCTCAGTATTGGATGCCCCACATGTCTCTTGGCGTCAGCTATCTCGTTCAGCATCACTTGACGTGGTAACCTCTCGGGACTCATACGCTAGACGTGACTTGACGTGATAGGCAGTTGTACTGATGCAGTGTGTTTTTCTGAAGATTTCCTCGTTCAGTACTCTGTCTCTCCAGGTGAAGCCAAGTATATTCCTCAAGCAGCGCATGTGAAATGTATTCAGTTGGCGTTCTTGTTTTGCGTATGTAATCCAGGTTTCTGAAGCGTACAACAATATGCTCAGGACGCAGGTCTGATAAACAAGAACCTTGGTGTTATTGGTAAGCTTATTACTTTTTCAAACTCATGAAAAAAGTTTGCCAAATGTCGTTGAGGCTTTGCCAATTCGAAAGTTAATTACTCTGTCAGTCACCAGTGAAGATGTGGTAGTGGAGCCGAAGTAACAAAACTGAGCCACGAACTCGAGAACGGAACCATTCACTGTGATTTCAGGACGCCGGTCTACGCCTTGCACCATGATGAAAGAAGCTTTGGAGGGCATCCAATCCTCTCCAGTACGTCTTACAGACCCTCTCTACTGACACTGTCGAAAGCCTTGTTGAGATCGACAAAGGCCATGAACAGAGGAATCTGACGTTCTCATCTCTTCTCCTTTTGTAATTTTCTTTTTTTTTTTGTTTCTCTTTTTGTTATATAGACTCAAAAAATGTTTTTAGAAGTTAAAGTTACGAATTAACGTATTGTTACGTCAGCAATTTTTATTCTTGAAAAGATCAACGCGATTACCTAAAGTTGGTTAATAAATAGAATGGTAGAGCCTACAAATGATGTTATGTATAGAAATATTTTGAAGTTTCATAATAAGTTGTTCAAAATATTGACAACCGCGTGGTGTCTCTCTCACGTACTCTATACGGTCAGGAATTATGTCCTTACGTGACAATGTATTCCATAATTTATATTAATGTTTTTTATTTATATATTTTAGGTACTGTAAGGAAACTGCCTTCTTTATATAAAATTTAAATTGTATTCCTGTAGTTACCTAACTATTCAAAATCAAACTTTAAATTGTGCAATAGAATCAAAAGCACAGCGGTATTATTCTATATCACAACAAGTTTCAAACGCAGTCGTAACGTGAGTAGACGCTGAATTTCAATTGGTAAACATGAAAGGTAGAATAAGCGTAAAACTAGACCAGCAAAGGTGTGTGTGTGCGAATACGTACGCGCATAGTGACGGAATGGTTGGTTAAGTTAAATAAAAAAAGTACCTACTGACATTGCGGTACCGTATTAAAGCTTTGACAGCGTATTTTAGAGAAAAAACTTAGATCTAGCAAACATGACTTTGGAAAGTAAACGGTTTCTATAACTATTATATAACTAAAACAAAACTATGATTGGATTCGGTCTCCTCTAGATAAGGTATTTTTGGATATTTTATATGTGATGGTGTTCTCTTTTAATGGCTTAAAATTATGATACATAGAGGAATTGTTTAAATTAAAATGAAAATATGATATAACATATTTCCATAAATAAAGCAAATTTTATATATTCTTGTTGAAATCATAAATATAGACAACAGGAACAAAATTAAAAGTAGCGCTGATTTAATTATGAACCGGTAACTTGTATGTAAAAATGTGATATTTTTATTTATTAATCTAAACTTTTTGCACAAACAGACAAGGATTGTATAAAGGCGGACTTAATGCCACTGGTATTTTCTACCAGTCAACCTTATATATATATATATATATATATATATATTTATAGTATTTAAGTATATATATATATATATATATATACATATATATTTATACAAATATACCTACACGAATAAGTACATATCAAATACATACAGATGTTATCTGAAATTAGTTTTGTTTGCCAACTATGGGTTGCTGTAGAACTGGTGTACTCTGGTCTTAAATATAAAACGGCTTGTAGACATTCCGATTTCCAGAGGAATGTTGTATGGAAAGTCTGATTATGTCACAAATGTTAGTAACATACAATCTACAGCTCTGATTTACATTTACACATTTCAGCGTTGAGATGAAAGATTTCTGACTGTCAACCATAGACTGGAAAATCAGTGTAACTATAGATGGACCGAAGATCTGGTCAAAGTATGAGGTCGCCGTGGGACCGAAGAAGCTTGAATTCAGTATATGACATTTTATGACTATGAACCGGTCATTTCAGGAGACCATTTCTCATTTAATCACATATAGATTAACGATTTCTGCCATTCGGATCCCGACTCAATACAGCAATAAAAGGATTAGATAGTTACTCATTTGGAGGATGCTTGGTCGAAAACCTCCACTTGGTGCATCCTGGCCAATGGAGACTGGGTCGTTAGTCGGTTTAAGCCCGACATAACCACCTAACCACCCCGGTAGCCACTTATCTACTTCTTATTTATTATTATTCGCATTTCACACTCAAAATACATTAGCAAATTTAATCTTAAAAAACATTGGTCCAGGTTGTGAATGCTTGCAATATTGTTATTGCAATGCGAAACAAGTCAAGAAACTAAAATAATATAAGTTCTTTCTAGTTTTCTAACTAGTTTTACATTGGGAATTTCCACGAGGGCTGAATAAAAAGTGGATTGTGTAGAATGACTGGGGATTTCTATAGCCTTTGATGTGAATAACAGAAGAGGATTATTTAGTTGCAGTACCTATTTTATATCGATCAGATATTATAAATATTTCTATTAGATTAATTTAGAGTTTACGTAAAATCGTGTAAATGGTGCGGTGTATTCCTTGTGTGCCCATTCGCGTGCTAGTCCCTCACTACATTAATGTATTATGACTCCATTGTGTAATTCCATTTAAAACAGCTTTTGCACTTGTCTTTATTCTAATAAAAATTGCCAACAAAATAAAACGAAAAGCAAATTCATAGCAAATTCAGAGACTTTTTAAGATAAAATGTCTGACTGCCTGAATCAAGGATCAATAACTTAATAAAAATTTCAAGTCGAGTAAGTTCATAACTGCTAGAAAAGCATGGCTTTATCATCTCCTGAGGCACGTGACAAGGAGTGAAGAATTGATTTTCATTTGCTAACGGCATGTTATCTAGATCGTCTTCGTCACAAAAGGCGTCAGCTCCATTTTCAGACTCCAAAATATAAACTTTTACTTTACCTAACATGCTGCTTACACTCACTCCTTTCACACATGCTCTAATTAACAAACTGTGCAGGCAATTCCTTTAACTAACCTTTAGGAAGGTCGTTACCCGCTATTATAATCTAACGGCTTTATTACGTTCAGCCAACCATTTAATAAAATTAATCCCGTTCTAACGAAGAAATTGGGTAGTTGCGAGTATCTAAATGTAATGGGTCTTGACAGGATGGGTAACTTTAAAATAAATTATTACTATTAAGGGATCGCTTCTCTTTTCAATTTATATTGAAGCAGGTTTTAAAGACGGGCGGTTAATACTGGTATAAACATAAATTCATGTGAATAATTTAATTAAGTGTTTATTTCGGCTGACTTTAAAAAAGGAGGGGGTTTACGATTCTGGGAGTAAGAGTTCTCACGCTCGCCACCTTGCTCGCAATGATAGGCTGCCGGCGTGCGTTTTAGTCGGTTCAAGTCTGACATAACCTCCCTCACCGACTCCAGTGGTGGGGTATTCGTGGGGTTTTTGCGCACAAAGTAAAAACAGGCAGCTTACGTTTTGTGTAGATACTTTTTGCTTGGTTGCACATATTGTTGTTACAATACTTAAAATATATTTAAAAAAATTAGTAATAATCAAAACAAGACCATGGCGATGTTACTCTAGGATTTTGGATGGTGGCAACTTTTCGTTGTGTCGAGTGAACAATTACTCATGAAGTAGTTAAAGTAATGTTAGATGATTAACTATTTGATCATTGGGTTAATAAACTAACAGGTAAGGTCGGGTTCATTAATAAAACCCACACACACCCTTGTGTTTTACTTAGCAACGACTAATATATTACCTTTTCATTTTAGGTCATTATTCCTGTATTTTAATAGCTATTTCCATTATATATATCTTGTTTGAAAGTTGATTTCAAGATTTTATAACTCTTTATTAAAAAAAAATTATTGGCCGCTTGATAAATTAAATTCGATTTCAAAAACAGTACCTACTTCCTAAATGCTATCCATTTTGATGATCAATTTCGTATTACTTTTTTACAGCTGTAATAAAAAAAATGCTTTTCAAAAATGTAATAAAAGTGTTTGTTAGCTTAATGTTTTCTCATTCATACACAATAATATAAAAAAAATTGGATTTGTCATCCCCTAAAAATGCAAAAATGTTAGTACTGAAAATTGTGTTATCCAATTTCTTCAAAAAAAGAAACGGCTATTTCATATGTTACCACCTATTATTTTGTTTGACTTGGAAACTGTTTTCAAAAATATAAAAAACAAATTATTAACTACATTTTCAAGAAAAACAAAATAAAACTTACAATATTTTTCTGGTCATTTCTCAAAATATATTCAAAGCCAGTACATTTTCATTCAACCTACTGTTTGTTGTGTTTGCAAAGTACACCAAAATATACAAATTTATGTAAATTTCGTCGCCTTCTACGTTCTTTTTTACGGAAACGTTCATGAAATACAATTACAACGGTCATCCATTTTTACGATAATTACTGGATTTCCGTATGTCCGTTTGGCAACGAAACAAAATATACCGAAATAGTGTTGACAGCTTATCTCTTCAAATACAGTTGGACCAAGTCCCGAAAATAGCTGATTTAAATTTTGAGTGTAATTTATTTATTTATGCTCAAATAATTATCCGCACGTGGAAATGAATTGATACGATTTGAAACGTTGAATTCAAAATGAGTTGAATAATGAAGTGAAAGGTTAATGAAACGAAATCATGTGTAATAACATGATTTCGATATGCGACATGACGGCAGAACAGGCCACGCAGTTGGCCCGTACATAAGCCTAATTAAGCTGTACATACTACATACTCTAAGTAGGAATGAAGACCTAACTAGACTTCAATAATATATTATCCAGCTGTAATGGAGGTAGTATCAAAACCGTAAAGCAGATGGTAGTTGACGACGAAGTCCCCGAGGTCACTTGGGTAGAACTGGAGCTGGCGGTGCGAAGGCTTAGAGCCAAGAAGAGCACCGCCCCGGGACCCGACGGCATTCCAGGCCGCGCGTGGGTCGTAGCTCTGGGAGAAGACGGTCTCGAACCCCGACTGAGAGGGTTCCTCAGCGCATGCTTGGAGCGGGGCCAGTTTCCGAAGATGTGGAAGACGGGGAAACTGGTCCTCATCCGAAAGGAGGGTCGCCCGGCGGACGAACCGTCCGGCTACCGGCCCATTGTATTGCTCGACGAGGTGGGCAAGCTCTTTGAAAGAGTTATTGCGAAGCGCCTCGTCGAGCACCTCTCTGGTAGGGGGCCGGACCTGGCGGATGCCCAATATGGCTTCCGCCGGTGGCGGTCCACCGTGGATGCCATCATGCGCGTGAGGACTTTGGCGGAGGAGGCAGTTGCCCGGGGTGAGGTGACGTTGGCGGTGTCCTTGGACATCTCCAACGCGTTCAACACCTTGCCCTGGAGTTGCATCAGGGAGGCACTCGTGTACCACGGTGTGCCTCTCTACCTCCGCCGCATAGTCGGGGCGTACCTGACGGAGAGAGCCGTCATCTACCCAAGTGCGACCGGCGTCGGTCGGCGTGAGATGTCGTGCGGTGTTCCACAGGGATCGGTTCTCGGGCCGCTACTGTGGAACATTGGATACGACTGGGTGCTTCGCGGTGAGCTTGCGGACGGCGCCGCCGTCACGTGCTATGCGGACGACACGCTAGTGACGGCGAGCGGGGCTACATACCGCGAAGCGATCCTGAGGGCCACGACCGCGGTTGCTCAAGTCGTGGAACGGATCCAGCGGCTGGGCCTTGAGGTGGCTTTGCATAAATCCGAGGCCATGTTCTTTCATGGACCTCGGCGCACGCCACCACCTGGTTCCAGTCTCACAGTGGGAGGCACTCTCATCGGCATCAAGCCCCAGATGAAATATCTGGGGCTCGTGCTCGACGGCCGGTGGGACTTCGGGAAGCACTTCCGAAGTCTGGGCCCCAAATTGGCGGGCACAGCCAACGCTCTGGCGCGGCTACTGCCCAACCTGAGGGGCCCGGAGGACTCCTGCAGGAGACTCTACGCGGGTGTCGTGCGGTCCATGGCCCTGTACGGGTGTCCCGTGTGGGCGGACACCCTGAGTGATCGGCACATGCTTCTGCTGCAGCGTCCGCAGCGGAAGTTGGCGTGCCGCATCATAAGGGGGTACCGCACGATATCATTCAACGCGGCGAGTCTCCTCGCCGGATCGCCACCATGGATCCTGGAAGCGAGATGCCTTTCGGCGCTATACCGGTTCCGAAGGGCGGCGCGGGAGCGGGGACACGATCCCGAGCCCGAAGAAATTCGGGCCGTGAGATCCCGGCTCCACAGGGAAATGGTGGCGGAATGGGAGATGCGACTTGGACAACCAGGCGCAGGGCACGCCGTAGTAACGGCGGTAAGACCCATCATGGGGGAGTGGCTAGAGAGGCCACACGGCAGCCTCTCGTACCGTCTGACGCAGATGATCACCGAGCACGGATGCTTCGGAAAGTATCTGCGTCGGATGCAGAAAGAGCCAACGTCCGAGTGCCATCACTGCGACGCGAGCGAGGACTCAGGTCCGCACACGCTCACCGAGTGTCCGGCGTGGGAGACGCCGAGGCGGGAGCTTGTGACGGCCCTGGGAGTGAGGGTTCTCACGCTCTCCACCTTGCTCGCGGCGATGGTTCGCTGCGCGGATGCGTGGGCAGCCGGCGCCTCCTTCTGCGAGCAAGTAATGCTCGTGAAGGAGGAGGCGGGGCGGGAGCGGCAGCGGGAGCGACGAAGGATCGCAAGACAAGCTGCCCGCGTACGAAGGCAACTCGGGCGTCGGAGGTCGATGAACGACCTCCGCCCCCCATGAGCGCCGGCCTGGGGGTGACAGGTGAAGCCGCCTGTCACCCTGGCAGAAGCAGGCCGCGGCGGTGGCGCGCGTGGCGCGCCTCCCCGTTTCCGGGGATGAGTTGGGGACTCTGTAGTCCCCACACCCGAGAAGAGGGCCAGATCGTGAGAGATGGCCCTGGGTCGGCCGGGGTGCGAGGGATATGCCTGTCAACCTCACCTTCGGCAACCAAAACGACCCACAGGCGGCGTGCGTTTTAGTCGGTTCGTGTCCGACATAACCTCCTCCACCGGCTCCGGTGGGGAGGTATCCGTGGGGATTTTGCGCACGTAAAAAAAAAAAAAAAAAATAACCGTAAAGCAGAAGAAAATGATATATTTTAAACCACGCAGGTGGCAGACAAGCACGCGGCCGACATGATGGAAAGTTGTTACCGTGGCTTATGGACTTGTGCAACACCAGGCAATTCACACTCGTGCTGCTGACTCTGTAAGAACAGAGAGTTTCTATGTCGTCAGTGCAGAAGACAAAGCAGGACAAACAACTTTGCCTCTCGTATTGCAATTCCACTATGCACTCCCGGGTTTGTTGGAAGAGAACTCAACTTTGAGTTAAGCTTGCCTTTGTAGGTACATTACATATCATCTTTTTGTAAAAATGACATTTACGTGTACAATAAAGTATAAATAAGCATTTGGTCTTTCCACTGACAGCACAAAAATTATACAGTGAACTCTGGTTACCCTACTCAAAGCCGGGAACACAAAACGAGTGTTTTAGTTTCATCCCAATTGTACAGTCGGACTGGGAAAATACCTCCTCAGTCGGACTGCTTGAAGGGTGGAGGTACTTCTCCTGTCGGATAACTCAATTCGGACGGAAATATCGTTTGTTCGATATCAAATGTACCTATACTAAACACCTCAACAAAGTCTAGGGAACAAGATGAACCCAATTTTTTTTTTTCGTGTAAATCTTGTTTTGCAAATAACTGGCAGCAAATAAATAAAAATAGAATAAAGTAGATTACAGAGTTGTTCGAAATTTAAAAATAAATTTAAATAAGTAATGATTTTCGAATATGGAGGGAAAACTTTTAAAAGTGTTTGATTGTGCAGTTTCTCTGAGGCAAAATAAAAATTTTTTTTTTTGATTGTAAATAACGTTTATTATCAATAATACGTCTTTTACGTATGGTTTGTGCATTTTTGTGACTGTAGTCATCATGTCACGTCGTCATTTAAGTCGCGAAGAGATGTTAAGGGCTGTTGGTATGCTGCAAGCTGGACGAACTACGATGTAGCGGATGCTGTCAACACCCAACCAAGCGTAATTTGCAGATTATGGGCACGCTACAGGTCTACAGGGGATGTTGCCGAACGTCACAGGGGACGAAATAGGGTTACTACCCCGCGACAAGATCGTTTCTTGCAAAATTCCGCAAGGCGGCAACCCACGATTACTGCTCGTCAGTTGGTCGCAGGCCTCCAGTCTCAGCATCAAGTGGTTATTAGCGATCAAACTGTCAGAACAAGACTACACGAAGCCAATCTTTATGCTCGCAGACCGCTTAGGGTTCCAGCTCTTCGACGTGGAAATCGAGGTCGTCGCTTATTGTGGGCTAACGCACATTTACAGTGGACCGACCATCAATGGGCACGGGTTCGGTTTTCCGACGAATCTTGCTTCGGTTTTCATCCTGATTCGAGAAGAGTGCGTATATGGCGAGTTCCTGGACGTCGGAGTCGTCTCCAGAATCCGCAAGAAGTTCATCCTTACCAAGGTGGAACAATCATGGTATGGGCTGGAATTCGCCTTGGTGGAAGGACCGACCTCGTTTGGATACGGGGCAATTTGAATGCAAACCAATACATTCAGGAGGTTATACACCCCATGGTAATCCCTCATCGACAGCAGTTCGGTCAAGATTTTATGTTCATGCAAGATAATGCACGGTCACACACCGCCAGGGTAGTGGTCATGCGTTAAGCGAGCACAATATGACGACGTTGGAATGGCCTGCTCAGTCTGCCGACCTCAATCCCATAGAGCATGCCTGGAATTTGCTTGGGAGAAAAGCTTTCAGTGATTCTTTGGAAAATCTGAACACTGAAGAACAACTTTTTTTACACCTTCGCAGTGTATGGAGCCATATTCCACAGACGATGATTGACAATCTCATACTAAGTATGCCACGCCGTTGTCGAGCTGTTGCTAATGCTTTAGGAGGTCCTACAGATTATTAAAAACGTTTAAAGTACGGTTAATTACTGTATTTCTTACTACCTCGTTATTTTTGTGCCTAATCATTTCTATGATTATTGTACGTAGTAGTAGTACTCAATATTGGCACTATTCAATTCTTTCTTAAAAAAAAAAAAAATTGGTATGAAAATGTTTTTATTAAAATTAAAATTAAAAACGGTATAAAAATACCCTTCTATTGATATAAAACACTCACTATTACAAGAAAGGGTTTTTAAATAAAAACTAGAAATGTCCTTGTTCCCTAGACTTTGTTGATGTGTGTATGTGTAATGTGCGTGTGACTGCTATTATAAAGTCAAAAATCTAACACTGTGTCAGTTAGACTGTCTATATAAAAGTGAGTTTATAGTTTTTAGGGAGATACCCATTATTTAAATCAGTTCAAATGTTAAGAATGAACACTTAGGAGATATAAATAATGCCATAAAGTCCTTACAGATGGTCCGTTATCCCAAGAATTAGTGAGGTAGACGCACTTATTGGCACTTTACGAGCCTAACGCTTTATTTACAAGCGGGATGGTATCAATATATTTTATTGGAATTGGAACATCGTCATTCAGGAAAACTTTACCGATCACTCTATGGTTTTAGGTTGTTTATTGCTTTTATTTATTTTTGGTCAACTATTAAGTAAATAAGTTGTGAGATACTACTAAACTTTTTCGATTTGTGGGTGAAAGGAGTAAGGAGAGCGATCATAACTTTTACGACAAGATACTTACCACAACTACAAAAAACAAATCGACAGGCCCAGTTCCTGTGTGCCTACAGCGACGTTGAGATAACACTGTAGGTAAAATATGTGTCACGAAGATGGTTCAGATTCATTTAATAAACCGAAGAAAAAGTTTAGTACATAATTATTTTGTTAGTAAGAAAAACGTTAATGAATACGGTACTTAGTCTATTATAGGCTTGCAAATGTTAAAAAATTAAAGGTATTCGAGTGGTGATCACGGAATGACGTGTGCTACATAAGGCGAGTAGATGTATCAGATCTAACTTGGCCTCTGTGTACTTTCAGCTTACAAACTTAATAATGCTCTTCAGTACCTTCTCGATCATTTACGGGCCTTGACATTTTTTTTTAAAGTTCACTTCTCTACTTTATTTCCACCTCCATACACAATATCCTTGCCTGTCTGATCTCACAATTAATATTGATTATACGATAGTATCCAAGCTTAGGTTATATACCTGCTAACCTAGTTTGTATTAAATTCTTTAATATTAGATATCCTTACAATGGCTCTTATTCTCAGATTATGAGCTTCTCTTAGTATATAAAACATGTAGGTACTTACCCACATCTATAATATATATAAAATGCGAAAATTGTTTCAAACTCTCTATTATAAAGTATGAAAGTATGAAAATAATTAATGTAATAATGGTTTTAGTCACCTAAAACAGGTTTCTGTAGATCGTAGAAAAGTTATCAGTAGTCTACGTAAGTGAAACCACGGGCAACAGCTATATACTTTTTAAACCTATTGAACAATAAAATTACAAGGCATATAACCTCTCTGTGAAAGTATTTCCTTTTTGAAGGAAGTAGGACACGACGGTATTTCCGTCCAATTGAGCAGTCTGACTGGGGAAGAACCTCCGCCCTACCGAATACCGTGGCCATAATAATCTAGTGTTGTGTTCCCGGCAGTGAGTAGGGTAGCCAGAGCTCACTGGAGAGTTTTTGTATTGACAGTGGGAAGACCAAAAGTTTGCCCTGCTTTATCTTTTACACTGACGACACAGAAACTCTTGTGCTTATAGGGTTGTCAGCGCGAGTGTGACTCCCTTGGTGTTGCAAACGTCCATAGGCCATGGTAACCACTTTCCATCAGGTGGGCCGTGTGCTTGTCTGCCAACCAAGTGGTATAAAAAAGTAAATAAAATGTCTAGAGTTAGAAAGCTTCTTCTGACTTTATCATTTTCATATGACTACTTCTAGTAACTAATTGAACACGTTTGAAATTTAATTTGTAACATAAAGTTCTCATGTTTGGCGAGTAAGTTCTCTGCAACACTTATGTTTGCAATAACTAGGGAACTTTGTGCTGTACTTAAAAATAAAACCTACAAATATTGGAGCCTCTACCACCGTTAGTTAGAGAACTGATAACTCTTAGTGTTATGATTTCTTACTTTCTTTCTAGTGAGGTATGTTTGTGGATATTTGGCAAACATTTGTTAAAGGTACGGCGCTGGTATCCGCAACCCACGTCATAGTGCGGTTTTTGCGCGATGTTATAGATATCATTATTATTTTAAAAATATATCTACCTACCTGTGAAACCGGTTAAAGGTACACGGCATAATAGTAGCGGTGTAAAAAGTGCGTTTGTGCAGTTAGCATGGACAAATATATAAAAATAATTAATATTTAATAATTAGTATTTATTGTTAATTAATATTTGTTACACATTATGGTACTGGGAAGCAAACGAGCAAGGAGTCGCTCATGTCAAGAAAATAAGTTTTATTTCACTTAGGTGGCAGACAAGCATACGGCCCACCTGATGGGAAGTGGTTACCGTGGTCTATGGACGTGTGCAACATCAGGAGCGTCACACACACGCTGCCGACCCTGAAGAAACCTTCTAAAGCCCCTTTTGAATAACTCCATATTGTAGACGCATGGGAAAACCGCAGCAGGGAGTTCATTCCACAGCTTGAGTGTGCGTGGGATGAAGTTTCTTTCATACCGCACAGTGCGTACAGTCTCAGGTTGCAATGTGGGGGGACGAATTCCCTGCCTATGGTAAGTATATACCTTTACATATACCCTCACGTATATAATTGTACCTACCTGTGTTTTCGGTACACGTTAAATTAAATAAACTTCAAGAGGGGCAAGGTTTCTTCATGGTCGGCAGCGCGAGTGTGACACCCCTGGTGTTGCATACGTCCATAGGCCACGGTAACCGCTTCCCATCAGGTGGGCCGTGTGCTTGTCTGCCAACTAAGTGGTATAAAAAAAAAACTATTTAATTTTAAAGTATTAACACAAATCTAGTAAACAACTAAGTTTACAATAGCAGACTGTAATGGAAACAAATAGACTCTTGAAAGTTAAGTTGATACATCTCAACTTTAATTAACAACGTCTTACAAGTCTGAATTAGTTTCGGTTCGGCCGATTGACTTAAAATGTGATAAACAGATAGTTTACATTACTTCTTGTCATGTGAACTAATGTTACTATTAAATGCGAACGTTTTGCGAAATTAAAAAGATGTTTGATACTCAATTCTGTGGAGACTCTACTATGACCACAAGTCTACCTCACCTGCTGATTAACGGCCCAAGTTCTGGTGGAAACTTTCCTTAGATATTAACATGCGTTGTAAATCGAAGTCAACTTACCTACTGCTATTTTCTTTTGGAATGGTTTATTCGGTTAATATGAGAGTGATCGCCCTCACGACCACCAAATACGTACAGAGAAAAAAGCCTAGTACTACGTCTGTCGCCTTTGTGAGCAATATAAATCGAAATATCTACACACCTAACACCTATAAAGAATTTCTGATTATAAATATCAATGAATCTGTATCGAAAATGTAACTAGAACATGGATTGTGGATTTCAATTACTATACTATGTATTCGATTATGATTAGAAATAATATTTTTTTATGATTGATATGACAACCGCGGTAGCCTAGTGGTTTGGGTAATGGACTGCTGAGACGAGGTCTCGGGTTCGATCCCAGGTTTCACCATGGCACACACCAATGACTTTTCGATGCTTTTCGAAGTTATGTGTGTATTTATCGCAGGTTTATAAGTGCCCGGTTAATGGCAATAGGCTCGCCACCTATTACATTGGGACCTAAACATAAACTGGCGAAATGTGGGTGCTAGCACCTCTGCCTACCCCTTCGGGGATTTAGGCGTGAGTTTATGTTATGTTATGTTATGTTATTTTTTTATGATTTAAGTACAAAATAGGTGATTATATTTTTTTGTGTTTTAATTCACGTCTGCGATCAGCCTATGGCGTTTAGCGGCTGTGGTGATAGGTTTTACTTTTCGGAGCGGTTCCTCCAGTGAGAATATCAACTTCCTATTGCCGCGTCGTTTCCAGCAGAGTAAAATTAGGACCACCCCATCTCTTCCCATGCCTGCATGCCTGCATGGTCCTTTAAGCGGGGCGTGAAAAAGCATATGATAAGGCCGTCAAGCTGAGTGTCACCATTGTCACACGGTATGTGTAAGTAATGGTGACCCTCTTTTCTGGGACTTTGCCTTCAGCTTACCATCAGGCAAGGCGAAGTCCAATTGACGTGTCCTATATAAAAAAAAAAAAAAATGCTGTGTCGTACAAGATGACTAAGGGCTGTTTAACATCAGACAGATATATACAGTTCAGACTCAGCCTCAGATGCATGGCTCGAGTCAATATTAGTGCCCGAAATACGGCAATAGGCTCACCCCCGATTACGTGGGACCGAATACAATGATTGGTGAAATGTGGGTGTTAATTCACCTCTGCCTAACCCTCCAGGGATAGAGGCGTGATTATATGTATGTATGTATGATTATATTTTTTTTTTTTGTGATTTCAGCATAAAATAGTTGAATGTATTTGTTTTTTTGTTTTCGTTCAGTCTATGAATTTAGCGACTGTGGTGAAATGTTTCAGATTTCAGAGCGGTTCTTCCAGCAAGAACATCAACTTTATATGTGGAAGAGGAACAAGAGACCGTCGGCAGCGCGAGTGTGACACCCCTGGTGTTGCATACGTCCATAGGCCACGGTAACCGCTTCCCATCAGGTGGGCCGTGTGCTTGTCAGCCAACTAAGTGGTATAAAAAAAAAGACAATATATTTTCTCTGGAGGCGCTTGTTGTAGTTAGGTGTTAGTAGGTTTATAGTCAAAGTATAATATAACTAAGACATTTATTGGATGGAGTATCTACATAATCCAAAATCTTTATTCACGTATCCAATAATGTTGTACAAACCTATTTATGGTTATATATTACGACCCTAGTTAAGGTTCCCTTGGGCGGCCATTAGGCGCACGTGCGTCTATGGAAGCATGTTATGTCAAGCGTACTACCCCAAAACGAGTTGAAGATAGCGCCCCTATGGACGGGTTAATTTAATGGGTAGCCGACATAGTTATATATTTTCAACGATTTTTCCCATAGAGGTACCTCCGTGACAATTTCCTTTGGTATAGTAACTATTATTAAAACGAATCAAATGTAAAATTAATTAAGTTGTATTATTCTGTTAGTTATTTTGTGCTATGAAGCGGGTTGAAAATGATATTATTTTTAAATAGTCGATCAGGACCCATTACATACCTATAATATATATGAACAGTATAAGACCACGGTAACCATTCTTCATCAGGTGGGCCGTGTGCTTGTCTGCCATTTAAGTGGTATAAAAAGGTAGCAGGGAACAAATAACAATACAAAAGTAGTCATTAATAATTGTGATACGGATTGATTTGGATATATCATCTTGCAAGTGAATATCATAATTAGTTTTTTAACGTGCACAAAATCCCCACGGATACCCCCCCACCGGAGCCGGTGGAAGAGGTTATGTCTGACTCGAACCGACCAAAACGCACGCCGCCTGCGGGTCGTTTTTGGTTGCCGAAGGTGAGGTTGACAGGCGTATCCCTCGCACCCCGGCCGACCCAGGGCCATCTCTCACAATCTGGCCATCTCTCACGATCTGGCCCTCTCCTCGGTTGGGGGGAACAACAGAGTCCCCAACTCGTCCCTGGAAACGGGAAACCAGGGTGACAGGCGGCTCCACCAGTCACCCCCAGGCCTGCGCCCGAGTTGCCTTTGTAATCATTATTAGTTATTGTGAATTTTAAACTTTTCTGAAAACATTAATTTAGTTTCAAAACATACCTCGAAAGAAAAAAAATATATTTTAATTTCCATATTGTTTTATTTGGTTCTGTTGCGTTGCGAATGTGTATTCTTTTTTAATAAGTAAGTATATCCATTATAAAAGATGCATTATTATTTGAGTTTTTTTTTTTTTATACCGCTAAGTTGGCAGACAAGCACACGGCCCACCTGATGGGAAGCGGTTACCGTGGCCTATGGACGTATGCAACACCAGGGGTATCACACTCGTGCTGCCGACCATGAAGAAACCTTCTGATGCCCCTCTTGAAGAACCCCATATTGTAGGCGCTTGGGAAAACCGCAGCAGGGAGGTTATTCCACAGCTTGAGTGTGCGTGGGATGAAGTTTCTTTCATACCGCACAGTGCGCACCGGCTCAGGTCGCAATGTGTGGGGATGAATTCCCTGCCTATGGCGAGAGGTGCGATGATAGAATGTAGCTACGGGCATAATGTCAAACAATTCATCTGAGCACAAACCATTGTATAGGCGGTAGAACACACACAGTGAGGCAAAATCCCTCCTAAGGCTAAGAGGTTCCACTCTACCTGCGAGTATGGGATTGTCAACCAGCCTCAATGCCCGTCTTTGCAACGAGTCGAAGGGGTCAAGCTGGTATGCAGGTGCTCCAGCAAAAAGGTGACAGCAGTACTCCATGTGAGGCCGGACCTGTGCTTTATAAAGAAGGAGTTGCTGCCCCGCAGTGAAGTACTACTTCACCCTGTTGAGCACTCCGAGTTTTCTTGATGCCAACTTAACCTTGTCCTGCAAATGACTTCGGTATTGGACGTCGCTGGAGATATCGACACCAAGGATCCCGATACTCGAGGAGATGGTAAGCGGTGTGCCCAGGAATTGCGGCGCCACAACGAATGGGGTTTTCTTAGCGGTGAATACACATACTTGTGTCTTAGTGGGGTTGAATTGGACTAGGTTTAGTCGTCCCCAATCGGATACTCCAGAGAGAGTAGTCTCGATTTCAGACACAAGTTGTTCGCGACTCTTCTCCACCTCGGACTGAGGGATATTTGCACGGCCCGTGTAACACGTGTCCCCGGTACTGTCGTCCGCATAACAATGAATGGAGCCATCAGACAGCATGTCATTGATATGCAGCAGAAACAGCGTCGGAGACAACACGGAGCCTTGTGGGACACCAGCGTTTATGTTCATGCGGTCCGAGCAGCTGCCGTCGACGACGGCTTGGATGCTTCTGTTGGACAAAAAGCTGGCGATCCATTCGCAAAGTCCCTCGGGGAGTCCATAGTACGGCAACTTCGCAAGAAGACCTTTGTGCCAGACCCGATCGAAGGCCTTCGCTATATCGCGGCTGACCGCTAGTGCCTCACCCCGACTCTCGATGGCTTGCGACCACCGGTTTGTGAGATACACAAGAAGGTCACCGGTTGAGCGACGGTGGCGAAAGCCGTACTGTCGGTCGCTCAGTAGATCGTTTCCTTCAAGGTATCTCAGGAGCTGTGTATTAATGACACGCTCCATAACCTTCGAGAGTAGGGAGGTTATAGCGATAGGCCTGTAATTGGTCGGATCTGTCCTGTCACCTTTCTTAGGTACAGGGTGCACGAATGCGGTCTTCCACGAGACTGGGACCTGCCGCGCGGAGTATGAGAGTGCGAAAAGGCGTGTAAGTACAGGGCACAGCTCGGGGGCACAGTGCTTAAGCACCATCGCCGGTATACCGTCCGGCCCACTCGACTTCCGGACATCTAGGGACTTAAGCTCGCGCCGGACCACCCGTTGCGTGATTTTAACTTCGGTCATGGAAGCACCACAGCTGGGGATGATGGGTGGTTCGGCGTTCCCGTCGTTCATAGTCGAGTTTGACGCAAAGAGATTACCCAAAAGATCGGCCTTCTCCTTAGCGCCATGGGCCAGACTACCGTCGGATTTTTGCAGCGGCGGAAGGCAAGACTGGCAGAAGTTTCCCTCGGTAGCTTTGGCGAGCGACCAAAATGCGCGACTGCCAGATGGGTAGCGCGCAAGCCGTTCGCCAATTCTGCCGATGAACTCAAACTTTGCCCTAGACGTTGCCTTTTTACTGGACCTCGAAGCAGCATTCAACTTCCGCTTCACTTCAGCGATGTTCGGATCCTTATTGGCAAGAGCCGTGGTCCAAGCCTTGTATGCAGATTGCTTGCGGTCTCTAGCTTCCCTGCAAGGCCTATTAAACCACGGGCGTTTGTTCGCTCCTGTCGCGACCCAGCGGTTAGGGATGTAGCATTCCATACCCACTAGAATCGCGTCAGCGACTGCTGTTGCACAGGAGTTCAAACATATTGTTACATTCCATGAAGTTTTAAAAACTTCTCCTTTTTAAATCAAGAACAAAGTTACTCTAAACTGCTTTTCAAGTCTCACCTACGAGTACGTTGACGTACAACACCTACTTTAGTTTTCAAGTCAAAGAAGTTATAGTACTTTTAGCTTTTTTTTTAACTGGTGGCTCAGACCGTTTTTCATTTGAATGATTGTTGACGATGACTTGATTATGACGACGATGATGATTCGTGTTGGCGCCAAAACTAAAAATATTTATAAGTGTATGTATTTTCGAAGAAGTAAGGTTCTAATTCAATGTTTGATTACAATTGATTGAGTAGAATAGGAGCTATGATCAAAAGTCGTGAAAACTAACATTCAGGCGGGCGCGGCCGCGGACATCAGCTAGTGTTAACATAATTTAATCAAACAACAAATAACACAAAAGGCCCGATTCAGTAAAATTATAATTTTATAACCAACGAATAAGTACGTAATGAATCATCTTCATAACGAATAAATAGCATTCTAAATTCAAATTGTCTTTCCCAAAATACTTTCTATTCATACCGTTCTCATGATTTCATTACCAATGATTAACCAGCGAGCTCACTTTGTGAAAGTATCTATAATTAAGTTACCTACTGCCCAAATAAGTTCAAGATATTTTATAAAAATAAGTTCAATGTGATGATGACTATATACTCGTAATAAACAGTAAGTAAGAGTGAATATGTAGGTATGCCTTATCCAAATTTTGCTTCTGTATTATAATCTTAGCGCCATTCCTAGTCACATCCGGGACTTTCACCTCAGAACCAAGGTTTCTTTTACTCCATCTCCTTAAGATTTGGTTTATTTGGCCGTTTGGGAACCATTGACATGAAGGTTCAGTCTTTGAACTAAGAATATAAAAAAGAGCTCACTGGAGAATTAGTACTGTCAGTGGGATGACAGTACAAATTCTCCAGATGCTTTGTTCTCTACACTGACGGCACAGAAAATCTGTGCTTACAGAGTTGGCAGCGCGAGTGTGGCTTCTCTGGTGTTACACATGTCTATAGGCAACGGTAACCACTTTTCATCAGGTGGGCCGTGCGCTTGTCTGCAACCTAAGAGGTCTAAAAAAAGCTATTAAAATCTTCAGAAAACAAACAATTTAATTTTTGTTCATTATTTTATGAAAAGATTCAAAGCCGATTATAGATGACGACTGTACTAGTCCAAATGCATTGCGTTGCCGATGCATTGCATAGAAGGCTTAGCCTTTGGTCCGAAACAGAAAATGCCACTTTGATTGTGCACTTTGACCGAAGTGCAGAATATATTGTGCACAAAGGGTACGAGAACAAGTGCTCCATTGTCAAGGGATTAGTGATGTACTCTGTGTGGAGGATGCTTCGGAACATGAAACAAATTCTAAATACGGTCCGCTTGGGTCTGTAGCCACAATGTACATACATATAATCACGCCTTTATCCTGAAGGGTTAGGCAGAGGTGAATTAACACCCACATTTCATCAAGAATTGTATTCGGTCCCACGTAATAGGGGCCTATTGCCGTATTCCGGGCACTATTGCTGACTCGAGTTATGCATTTGAGGCTGAGTTTGGGCTGTATATATCAGTCTGATGTTAAACAGCCCTATCCCTTAGTCGCCTTGTACGACACCGTATGGGAAGAAATGGCCCTAATTCTACTCTGCCGGAAACGCGTGGTTTCCGGCAGAGTAGAATTAGGGCCATTTCTTCAACAATGACTTCTAACTAATAAATAGTAGGTCTTAATAGTAGTCAACTGATCTGGCAGTATGGATTTGATATCGTGGAAGATCACAATAGGCGGGGTGGAATCAATTAGACGAATTAAATAAGTAAAAAACTCGACCATTATCATTTTGTATCTGTTATACAATATACACGATAAAAAAACGGGTGATGCCATAGTTAAATCACATTAAGAAAATAACATATTATGTATATTTGCAGTTACTAAAGAAATAATAAGACTGTGGTTATGGGTATGTTAAGGTGGTTTACGTACATAGAGCGAATGACACACCAGTACCCCTAGCACGAAAAGCTATCGTAATTGTATCGTGAACGCAACGAATGAATGGAGCATTGCGATTGGCCAGCTTCACATACTAAAAGGTTCACTGTAGGCAGGCGGCCAATCGTAATACTCCATTCTCTCGTTTTTTTTATATATTTTTTTTATACAACTTAGGTGGCAGACAAGCACATGGCCCACCTGATGGAAAGTGGTTACCATGACCTATGAACGTGTCTAACACCAGTGGAGTGACATCCGTGCTGCCGACCCTGTAAGAACAGAGATTTTGTGCCGTCAGTGTAGAAGACAAAGCAAGACAAGCCTTTGGTCATCCCACTGACAGCACAAAAACTCTCCAGTGAGCTCTGGCTACCCTACTCACCGCCGGGAACACAACACAAAGTTATTATGACCGCGGTATTCTGTAGGGCGGAGGTACTTCCCCGGTCGGACTGCTCAATTGGGCGGAAATACCGCCGTGTCCTACCTCCTCGTTACGTTTACGATAGTTTTTCGTGCTAGGGGTAGTAGTATGTAAGTTACAAGCGAATGGGCAGACTAGTCTAAAGTCGACCTCGCAGTACACACATTGGGCAATTTTTTTTTTAAAGGACAGGTCTGATGTACTCGAAACAGTGGGCTTGCATGAAAGAATTAATGATAGTAGAGGAAGCTCGTGAAGTACATAAGGATAGAGTCAAATGACGGCCTGTGTCTGCCTACCCCAGAGGGAAATAGACGTGAGCGCATGTATGTATGGTTATGTCTTAAAATACATGAATGTCTTTCAGGTCATCTGATGTTTAATTTACTACTTAAAGCTACTTAATTTCGTTTTAGAAGTTAAGACGGGTTAATACTAAACTAATCTTACATAACTTTATAAACATGATGTACCTAAGTAGTCATGATTAATCATAGCTCAAATATAAATGAAAGGTAGTGATTGACACATGATTTACTAAAAGCTTACACCTACCCACATTATACCTACGTTATACTATACACCTACGCTTTTACTCCTCCACTCTATATAATATAATTATATAACATAACATAACATAAACTCACGCCTATATCCCCGAAGGGGTAGGTAGAGGTGCTAGCACCCACATTTCGCCAGTTTATGTTTAGGTCCCAATGTAATAGGTGGCGAGCCTATTGCCATTAACCGGGCACTTATAAACCTGCGATAAATACACACATAACTTCGAAAAGCATCGAAAAGTCATTGGTGTGTGCCATGGTGAAACCTGGGATCGAACCCGAGAACTCGTCTCAGCAGTCCATTACCCAAACCACCATTATATTATATTATATTTTAATATATATGTAAACACAAATATAACTCTGAAGCTGTAACCAATGGTTATGTGCCACAGTTCAACAACACTATTGTAGTTTAGTTCAATTGATTTCACGATATACAATACATGATAATTTTCAATGAATGTGATGGCGTCAGTGAACAAAGTTACCTCCAACAAACGCAGAAAGTAAGACAAAGATGTAGACTTTTTAACTTCTAGGTTAGATAAGTTTTTAACAAGAGAACCAATGCTTTATGATAGGTTGGTTGTTATTCTTTTCAAGTTAAAGAACCCAGTGGTTTTACTACAGTTAGTATGAACTAACCTAAATATTCAAATTTCTTGTCCAAATTTAATTTTACCGTTGAGAACATCAACTGTAAAAACTGAATTATAAAGCCGCTATTGAATATTTAACCTTACCTTTCCTTATGCATTTACATGATATACTCACACTGGCCACAAATATTGTTGCGGTTAAAAGAATATAAAAGTAATAAAATTACAATAAAAAAACCATTTTGAATTTGGAACTTCTAATTCTCATATCTATTATTGTTTTATCTGCATATTATTTCTTTGAGCCTATCGTTCTTAAAATGTGAAATTTAATGTATCTGGGAGTTTTGGCGCCTACATGAAGAATGACGCATCGTGGTATTTTTTTATTTTCTGAAAATGGTGTGAATTCTAGATTTTACGTTTAAAAATGGTGGATATAATATCTTTGACAACGCACACAAGTGGCAAATTACTTTTACTATTGTGACTTTTCGTGTTGGTTCCAAATTTATTTATTTATTTATACTTTATGCACGATGCACATTGGCAGACTTAATGCCGTAGGCATTCTCTGCCAGTCTACCATAGGGTGGTGCAGAGCTAGTACGAGGTAGGCGCATATTAACAAGAGATGCGTTTGGTTCTATAATGACCAAATCTCCCTAGGGAGCTTCTAGTAAAGTCCCCTCAACTTTACTGAGGACGGTAACTTGAAAATCTTGACCTTGGCGTCTCGCCATTAATAATTCTAAAGACATTTACTTGACATTGGGCATATATCAATTACTTGCCAAAAGGGAGAAAAAAAAAGTATCTAATGTACCTTTTGTAATGTATCTAAATATCATCAGAGTTGAGATTGTATCATACTAACAGTAGGTACGTATACATATTTTGTGGGCTGAATTTCACCAGTCTAAACCAATTCTCAAAACTATTTAGTTAATCTCTTGTTATTGTTGCAGATACCGTACCAAGGCCAGTAATAACTAAAATATATACGTTCGAGGTAAGCTTATCTTCTTTTTGCAACTAGCTTTGATGTCGTCGCATCAACGCGTGACATATAGATACTACTATTTTATATAATACCTACTCGTGATATTCATATGCAGGTATTATCTATATTATTACTTGTAACTAATTTGAACACGTTTCAATGAAAGTTATAAAACTAAACTGAAACCAATAAGGTGATATTGCTATCAGAAAAATGTTCACGAGTCAAAAAGTTTAATAGTTATTTAATATGATTAGTTATGAAATGAACTGTTTGTTATTAAAAGTTAATGCAAATGTTATGTATTTTTCGTATATATATATATATATATATATATATATATATATATATATATATATATATATATATATATATATATATATATATATATATATAATACAATTAATGATATGAATAATAGCTTATGTATAAATATTATGAATAATAGGTTGTGTACGCGTAAGGTGCCCGCTGCTTTAATTCCAAATTCGATGACAGTACAACAATAGTGTAACAAACCAAATGAGTGTTTGAATAAAACATATTTGTGTTAAAAATTTACCTTCGACCTTACGAACAGTATAAAAATGTATACATGTACGTATTGTCAAGCGGAATTATCTAAACAAATACATAAATCATGACTACATATTGAAACCTCAAACATAATCTTAAAGTAAGCTCTTTATAAAATCTTGATGATAACTACCATTAAGTGAACAATATACTGGGATTAGAAAAATCTGAAGTAAATGTGTAGGTTGGCAGACAACGCAATCCGTCATCTCTGTTATTACTTCTTTCAAAAAGTCTTTGATATTTTCTTCATTTATTATTATATTATGGCGTACCTATATTATAAACGTTTTCAATGTGAATGTGGATCCATTTAAGATTTAGTTATCTGCTGTTTCGCATTACCTTATTCGGAGGTTAGGCCGCGTGCAACTCACAAAGGTGACTTTATCGGGTATTGATGTAGACATGAACCTTAAATCAACTAGACTACGGTGTAGGTTTACGATGGCTAAGATTTCTTTGGAACAAAATTGTGAGAAATATCAAGAAAGCTTCCATGATGCGGAAGCTGAATTTTATATGACAAAAGAAATAAGAATAGTAATTTAATTCAATTTCTTAGTAGGTACATAATGTTAAAGTATCATGATTACAAAACCGAAACACAGGAGAATGAACATGTTCGGTTAATTCAAAGTGCGATGGGTCACATTCCTTTTCCATTCAGCTTCCGTTTCTTTCAACTTCTGCTTCCCGTCGATAGTCTGTTGTCGGTATTGATATCGTGCATAAAATCACATTTGTTGTACGGGAACCCCCCTTAAATATTTATTCTATTTTAATTTAATTATCAATTATTGTAGCGGCAACAGAAATACATTATTTGTGAAAATCTGGCTGGTGATAAACAAACGGATAGCAACATAAATAACATTTGTACTTTGAGAGCTCCCCTTAAAACAATTTTTGTTCTGTTTTTAGTATTTCATGTTACAGCGGCAATAAAAATACATCATCTATGAAAATTTCAGCTTTCTAGCTATCATAGTTTATGAGACACTGCCTGGTACCAGACAGACGGACAGACAGACGAGCGAAGTCTCAGTAATAGGGTTCCGTTATTACCCTTTGGGTACGGAACCTAAAAAAATTACTTTTGAGTAACTTCATGAGAAAGAGAAGAAAGCTTCTATCTCCTTTTCTCTTTAAATTTGTTATCTTAATAAAGTCACTGGCAGAGCTGCAACAGTTGGTAATGAATAATTTATAGCTGTAATCCGAAGTCAAGAAGCCATTGTATAATTTTGTGAGATATTCAAATATTCATTTCAACTAATAGAGACATCATTTTCTCTTTCTCCTTATGTCTTCAAGCTCTGACAAAAGCCAAGGCCGCATAATCCATCACACTAATAAATTGTTAGAAAGAAAACGTCTTTGCTTTGTATAAAGACTGAAGTAATCCTCTCTTAAATATTGCTATGTAGTATCCAATAAGAAGCAGTTTTCTGTGGTTTGGTTATTAACAGTATGTTATTTCTATATATGTGCCGATATACGAGTAATTCGACATTCAGAATAATGTAATAGCACATGTATTTTAGCAGAAAATCACCTTGCCCAGTTAATGAGATAAAATTGCAAAAATATTAACCCTCGGTGATTGCTGAAATTGAATATTTCATCATATTATTATTTCTCAGAACCTCAGAACGCTTATGCAAATTATAATTTGATCGAAAAAGGAATTCACAAAAAATCCTGGCAAGATTTCATTTATTAATCATGTTTTTTACCAATTGATTAAATCGTTCAATGCAAATTTTGATTAAGTAACATTGTAAGATATAGAAGAAATATTATTTTTTTGTTAATAACAGAACGTAATAAATCTCGATAGAATCCCTTTAATTTTATTGCAATGATGTGTTTCATGTATTTTTACCATCTAATCATTAAATTCTATCAATTTATCTTTTTGTTATTGTAGTAAACGAGATCTACATCAGTATCTATGTTTCGATCACCATAGTAAGTAGAATACATTCAACTGCCACCTGCCACTTTACCTTATAAATTTATCAATGAAATACGTAATATACTTACTTAAGGGTTGTACCATAAATTAATTACGTCGTCTGTTGACATACATTGCATCACGATCTTATGAAAACTTTATTTTATGCTCTTTGTAAGTAATCCATTCCTCAGTGTTTCCAAAAACGAAATTACGCAACGCAGTTGTTGGACCCGTAACGCTTGCCATAGATGTTCGTATGGCAACCGGGACCGACTGACAGTTTAACGTAAAGCACACGACCAGACCAATGCAAATACCCATATTCATGTATATAAATATTTGCACTGAGCGGGGCTCGAACCCGCGCCGCCTGTGTAGCGGCCGTGTCCATTACCGCCACGCCACAGAGGCAGATATGTATTATGTTAATACTAAAGTATTGTGTACTCACAATCTACTTACTTAAACTTTTGGCAAGTACATAACGAGTCATGCCAACGCAGAATAAATTGTGTTTTCAGTACGATTGAACTTGTGCCAAATTCTGAACTTAACTTAGAGGGTTGTTATAAAGTTTTATGGGGTCAATGGCCCATTGCATTTTTATTTTAAAATAAGTAAGCTTAAATAATAATGCATGAGATAAAATAGTTCAACATTCCATCGTCTCATGGATGGTATCTACTTAATAGGATGGGATAGGATCTACTTACGAATGTAAAATTATTTCACTATTTTATATAGGACACGCAAATTAGACTATCCTAGTCTGATGGTAAATTGAAGGCAAAGTCTCAGAAAAGAGGGTCACCATTACTTACATATACACTCAGCTTGACGGCTGATCATATGCTTTTTCACGCTCCGCTTAATGGACCCGAGACTGTAGGAATAAGGGAACACGTGAGCTGGTAATGAATTCCAGGCCTTAATGGTGCGACAAAGAGTAACCGAACCGCTTGGTTTTTGATTGGATATTCTGCACCGTTTGCGAGTAACATCTAAGACCTGTCTTGTGTAGGAAAGGGGGGGAATTCACTATTTTGATATAGGCTTTTTACTATATTGACATAGATATTTCAAAGCGAGTATAATCAAGAAATGCGGAAGCAACAAAAATATTATCTAAAAGTAGTAATTCAATTTCAGACAGTCATCAAATATTTCAGTATTGAAGCAGACGTTGACATTGACAATGATCGTTCAATTAAATATCAGCCTAGTGATTATTTTAATAACGTGATGTAACCATCTACAATTTAATTTAAAAAGATTTGAAATGATCAAATATTTAATTATCTCTGTTTGGGAAGGCAAAAAATTTGTAAGCATTGTAGAAAAATATTTTAGGGACTTCACGATTGACAATGATCGCCATTAATAAGAGGTACACAACAAAACGTTTATTAAAACCTATCTACCAAAGTATTGGGGTTTATTTCATAACATCAGAATCCTTATTTTTAAAACCAATCGAAGATAGCAGAGATCTTTCTTTAAATAATTATCTTATTTTGTTAAAAACGTTTTCGAATTATTTATTTATTATCGAATTATTTTCCTGGTATTCATCAAATACTCGGTATCACCGTTATGTGTCTTTGTCTACGTACAGTACATATCTAAAAACTAGTGGATGTGTACAAATGACAATAATAATCATTTGTAATTAGTGCCACATGCCACTAATGTTATGGACAGCTGAGACGAGGTCTCGGGTTCGATCGCAGGTTTTACCATGGCACACACCAATGTCTTATTGATGCTTTTTGAAATTATGTGTGTATTTATCGCAGGTTTATCAGTGCCCGGTTAATGGCAATAGGCTCGCCACCTATTACATTGGGACCTAAACATAAACTGAAGAAATGTGGGTGCTAGCACCTCTGGTTACCACTTCGGGGATATAGGGGTTAGTTTATGAGTTTATGTTATGCCACATAGACGCATTTTAATGGCCACTTTACACTATAGATAACGGTAATAAGTTCAAAGTTATTTGAAATGCAAAATAAAAGCCAATAGATAGCTAATCACGTACCCGATTCATTGCATCAAATCGACAACAATTTAGATTGATGTAGATGTAGATAAGAGGGCGGTAAGTTAGGCAAACAATTCAAATATGGGGCCTTGTTACGAGATGGATCGAAGCTGTAGTAGAATTATTAAGGTTCACTGTTTGTGGCTCTATTCGTATACAAATTGGCTTCATAACTCTGAAGCCTATTTGAGCCAACGGGCTCGAAGTAGAGATTTAGATATAACAGGTATAAAACATATATGCCATGCGTGATTTCTTGTTTTATACCTTTTATACCCAATAAATCTAATCTCTATTTGCTACCTACTTTTCAATATTAACTTTTGCACATCTAACACTTTTGTGCTTGACTATCTCCTAGTCATATATCGTAGTCCTTTGGTATTTCAATATCCCGGTATGAATTACTAAAATACTGCCTATAAAAAATGAAAGCATGGCATCGTTTGTGACACTTAATTCAAAAAATATCTTTGTACTATGGAAACCGTAGCAACATGCCTCGATTGTAACCGTAGAAGTGTGAAACGTCTATCCACAGATATTTTCAGTTTGGAAGTATTATTCACTGATATTTTATGTATATTACTTACAATGTGTTATGATTATCATTGGAACCATGTTTTCATCATCATTATCCTCCTACCCTTATCACAAGATTATTTGGGGTCGGCGCAACATGTGTTCTTTTCCATTCATCTCTAGTTGCAGTCATTTCTACATTCACTCCCTTCTTAACCATATCATCATTCACACAGTCCATCCACCTCATTTTAGGCCTCCCTCTCCCCTTGTAGCCATCCACTTCCACAGGTAGTGCCTTCCTTATGACATTACTTTCATACCTACGCATTACATGCCCGAACCAGGATAAACGATTCGTATCATATTTTCATGATATGAATAATTAAGAGTTTGTAGTTATAAAATTTACAATACATATTTTACACATCGACCTAAATATTTTTTATTAAATCTATTGTTTTATGTTTCCTTCATGTTTATTATATCTATTACTTTCTTTCTCTTTATACAGTAGTGCTAACAGGAAAATATTAGTATCACTTCAATAATTTTATGTCAACTAATGATAATGGCTTGGAATAGTGGAAAGAATAATGGTTCAGTTCGCTAATGTAGTGTGTATTATCACGCTAACCCACATCATACACTAAAGTTGATGCAACGTACAATACTCAGCCTTTGCCTCACTTAGAACGAATAGCATAACATACTCAAATAAACAGACCAAATATGTCAAAAAAATAACATATTTTCCGTCGGGATTAAAAATTAATAACACGCGAGAAAGAAGAGGATGATCATAAATGTTCAATTTTTGTAAATTAAATAGCTAATGGAATAATACTTGTTGGTTTTGGACCAGAAAGTGTGAAGTGAAACAATTATTAAATTGATCACGAGGAGAATTAATTATTTTAGGAATGCGAGACAAAAAACCAGACGAATACCTACTTTATACTCTAACCCGTTGGTTTCTAGGGCTTCTGATCAACATATTTTAGGTCCTCACCAATTTGGATAGTATTTGTATAGTAAGGTCAACTCCAAATTTTATTTCTAGGTATCATAAATATAAAGTAGTTACCTACTTAATTAATTTTCTTTTGTTTTCTTTTATACAGAGCTACAGAATGGGTAAATGACATGCCTGTCTCTCGGGACTCTATAATATGTGCCTACCTAGATCTTAATAACCTTTAACTAGTCAACCCAAAGTAATAAGCGATAGGGTCAAGATTTATTGAAATAGATTGTCACATACCATTTGCTCACTGAAAATAGACTTTGAGTACACGGTACCGCACATATAACCTAGGCTATAATCATGATTTAGGAGAGCGCTGAAGGGTTTCTCTCCCATTCTCTATTTTTTCTATTCTCTTCTTTTTTATTCCTTTCATCCATAATCACGACTGATAAGACTACCCATTTATACTGACCCAACGAAAAGAAACTCCAAGAATGGTGTTGAAAAATTGCCTCCTTATATTTAGGTTAGAATACCTCCGGAGTAATGAGCGGTCCTGTCACGTCCATCTGTAACCGACGTTCATTTGGTTCACAGATCGTTCATTCTGCACGTCTTCGTTCAGTATTATCTGGGAGATTTTCTTTGGAATGTTGGAGTAAAACAATGAACGAATACGTTTTATCTCCAGATTCCTACGCGATTTGAATTTAGACAATGCAAATGGGGGTAATTTGAGGTAAATTTACTTAAATGTGCAATTTGGTAGATCCAAAATGTTGTAGTCGAGAGGTAAGTGCGTTTAATTAAATCGAGCGTTTTGTACTTGTTTTACTTTTCATTTTTCTTTCTTGAAATCTCGACAGGCATTCGGGTAAAACTCGAATATCAAAAAATGATAAGTGGAGTGCAATTTTATGGGTTAATAAGTATTTAGTGATTAAGTATTAAAGTAAGTATATTTTTCGACAAAATACTATTATAGAAATACGTTAGCCATTATAGTCGACTCTTACTAGACTGAATATCATCTTTACAGACTCTTTTCGATTTAAAAATAGAGTGTTTGAAAATTATGTACTCAGTCGCCTTAAGCCTTCAATTGCCGGGGTGAGGTAGCCCTTGGCATATCCTTCGCGCATCCCGACTGACTGACTGACTGTGTGGGACTATACCATAACTTTATATCTATTTGCGAATATTGTAATCGTGTGAAAACTAATATTAACTCTCGTGAGAAAGTCATTAGAAAGTATTAAAATGAGGTGAAAAGTGGTTTATTCAATATTCACAGTTCTACCATCAGTTAACAGCATAAATAACCAAAACGTGTCTAAATTTTATTCAGATATTTTTGGTTGAGTAACTCTGAAATCAACTGGGAATTGTCGTTATCTACCGCCTGTCCACAAAATGTCATTTTTATTTCCATTAAAATTAAATTCCGTTTTTTGGTGTAGTCGTTTGGAAGATATTCGCGTACAAAAAATATTTCTGCATTCTATTTATATACATATATTATATATAATGGATTTTCATTTATTTATACTACATATATATACTCAGCCTCAGATGCATGGCTCGAGGCAACAATAGAGCCCGGAAATCGGCAATAGGCTCACCCCCTATTACGTGGGACCGAATACAATAATGGTGAAATGTGGGTGTTAATTCACTTCTGCCTTTTTTTTTTTACGTGCGCAAAATCCCTACGGATACCTCCCCACCGGAGCCGGTGGGAGAGGTTATGTCGGACTCGAACCGACTAAAATGCACGCCGCCTGTGGGTCGTTTTGGTTGCCGAAGGTAAGGTTGGCAGGCATATCCCTCGCACCCCGGCCGACCCAGGGCCATCTCTCACGATCTGGCCCTCTTCTCGGGTGTGTGGGGACTACAGAGTCCCCAACTCGTTCCCGGAAAACGGGGAGGCGCGCCAGGCGCGCCGCCGCCGCAGCCTGCTTCTGCCAGGGTGACAGGCGGCTCCACCTGTCACCCCCAGGCCGGCGCTCATGGGGGGCGGAGGTCGTTCATCGACCTCCGACGCCCGAGTTGCCTTCGTACGCGGGCAGCTTGGCTTGCGATCCTTCGTCGCTCCCGCTGCCGCTCCCGCCCCGCCTTCACGAGCATTACTTGCTCGCAGAAGAAGGCGCCGGCCGCCCACGCATCCGCGCAGCGGACCATCGCCGCGAGCAAGGTGGAGAGCGTGAGAACCCTCACTCCCAGGGCCGCCATAAGCTCCCGCCTCGGCGTCTCCCACGCCGGACACTCGGTGAGCGTGTGCGGCCCTGAGTCCTCGCTCGCGTCGTAGTGATGGCACTAGGACGTTGGCTCTTTCTCCATCCGACGCAGATACTTTCCGAAGCATTCGTGCTCGGTGATCATCTGCGTTAGACGGTACGCGAGGCTGCCGTGTGGCCTCTCTAGCCACTCCCCCATGATGGGTTTTACCGCCGCTACTACGGCACGCCCTGCGCCTGGTCGCCCAAGTCGTAGCTCCCATTCCGCCACCATTTCCCTGTGGAGCCGGGATCTCACGGCCCGAATTTCTTCGGGCTCGGGATCGTGACCCCGCTCCCGCGCCGCCTTTCGGAAACGGTATAGCGCCGAAAGGGATCTCGCTTCCAGGATCCATGGTGGCGATCCGGCGAGGGGACTCGCCGCGTTGAATGATATCGTGCGGTACCCCCTTATGATGCGGCACGCCAACTTCTGCTGCGGACGCAGCAGGGGCATGTGCCGATCATTAAGGGTGTCCGCCCATAATGATCGGCACATGCCCCTGCTGCAGCGTCCGCAGCAGAAGTTAGCGTGCCGCATCATAATTCACTTCTGCCTAATCCTCCAGGGATAAAGGCGTGATTATATGTATATATGTATATCATTTATTTGTTGTTCATGACAATCGATTTTAATTAAAACTCACTATCTAAAACTGTTACTATATTTCGGTTGAATTAAAAAATACTAAATTTTTCGAATACACAAACACATCTTGCTCAAAGTTGTAGCGGCAAAACTTGATGATGGTGAGCGTAAATTTAAACGAAACCACTTACCATTTTATTTAAGTTCTAAAATAATGGCAAAATTCAAGGGGATTACGCAAACCGTGCCAAAACAATTCTCATTAAGGGCTTAGTACAAAGTGCGTTGATTTATATAGCTTAAATTAGACAAAATAAACGATTTACTCTTTACCTATTCATACAAACGCTTTTGCCTTTGACATTCTGATAACTACGAGAACCTTTTGAAAAACTTTCTAAAACATTTTTACCTTTAATACTTTTTACAATTTGTTTCTTGTCGACTTTGGAGGTAAAGCGGTCCCTGGTGGAAACTGCCGCTAAATTGGACTTATTCAGTATTCGACGTAGCAAAAACTGTAAATAAAAACTGTGCACCATAACTACCATTTTTCATGTTGCAATATAGAATCTGATTCTTATAGATAAAACTCCGAATTTCATGAATAGGGTATCATTAATTATTGTAATAAGTGATAGCTCTCAACGAAACGATTATTTGGATCAATTGCAACAGAAATCGCAAAATCTAGAACTAGACTAGCATAAGAAAACTAAGACACTCTGATGATGACCAATATTCTTCTAAAAATATATATCCTTCTCATGGGGTGTATTATAATAATAATAAATATTGTATAATATTTAGTTTTCACCCGATGCGGAACGGAGAAGGCTTTAGGAAGCTGTTAGGATGAAAAATAGTTTTATATGTGCACCCGAACGTTGCCATTTATTTCGAAAGCGATTGGATCGTTTCAACTGCGGTTTTCTGTTTAGGGTTTAGTGATTAAATTTTTCTGTGAAGGCCTAGCAAAATGGTGAGCGATAGAAGAAGGATTACTACTAAAATCCACTTACTAAATGAAAGTAGGTAGCCTACTTAAGGAGAGCAAATCCGACGGGTGTTGATATTCCCTTTTTTTTTTTACGTGCGCGAAATCCCCACGGCTACCTCCCCACCGGAGCCGGTGGAGGAGGTTATGTCGGACTCGAACCGACTAAAACGCACGCCGCCTGTGGGTCGCTTTGGTTGCCGAAGGTGAGGTTGACAGGCATATCCCTCGCACCCCGGCTGACCCAGGGCCATCTCTCACGATCTGGCCCTCTTCTCGGGTGTGGGGACTACAGAGTCCCCAACTCGTCCCCGGAAACGGAGAGGCGCGCCACGCACGCCACCGCCGCGGCCTGCTTCTGCCAGGGTGACAGACGGCGATATTCCCTAATGATATTGTCTTATTCTTAAATTCAGACCTCGGAAAAGCTTTCCCGTGACTTACTTTAGTCCTATTCGGTGGGGATTGAAAAAATATTTAAGCAATATTTTCCATTGATTACGTTTATACTACATATATTGGAAAATGTAATTAAATTATACAGGAGGTAGTCGTAGTGTGATACGCAGTAATAGTCATCAAATTGTACCAAAGCAACGTAAAGACGTAATAAACCACGCTCACTGACTGAAAATTCGTTACCTATCGATCGAACAGCTGCACATAACAGCGTAGTATCCATTTTGCGTATCACGCAGGGGCGTACTTCTAAGTCCCAAGTGAAACAATGTGCTATAGAACTTTAATTTGTTATTTAAATGCCTCTATGGTTGCAATAACGAGTGCTGTTGCTGCACATGAGATTTTAGATTCACCGCCCGAGTTATTTGTTTTTAAAGTTTTAAAACACTAAAATCCGGAGCAGATAAGCACACTCAAAGAGCCTGAAGACTAGTCCAGTCCGGTATTCGGGTCAAATATTGTTTTTTATACCACATAGGTGGCAGATAAGTACACGGCCTACCTGATGGAAAGTGGTTACAACTGTGGGTGCAACACTAGAGGAGTCACACTCACGCTGCCGACCCTGTAAGCACAGAGAGTTTCTGATGTTTAGAAGATAAAACTGGACAAACTTTTGCTCTCCCCATAGACAGCACAAAAACTCTCCAGTGAGCTCTGGCTACCCTGCTTACCACCGGGAACAGGCTATTAAGGCAGCGGTATTCTATAGGACGGTGGTACTTCCCCAGTGGAACCGCTCAATTTTACGGAAATACCGTCGTGTTAGGACACGACGGTAGGCCTCCATCATGTTGATGAAAATATTCAGTTTCAAATGCATATCATTCTAGCCGACTGAACAGCCTTAACTAGTTGTAAACTACTAACCGATAGCTAATAGCTACCGATACTTTTATAAATATGATTAATACATATAATACAAAGCTACTTTCGATCGTTCATTTCTATATAACTGGTAGATTTTGAGGTCAGTCCAAGCGCTGAAACACGAACTTTATTAAGTACCCGAGATGATATAAGAGCCCAGATGGATTACCTGAAGTCAAATATGGATTCTGCTGAAGGTGGACTTACCATTTAATTGCTTAGTTAGCATATTAAATGCTCGCTTGTTGAGGAAAATATAAGGGTACTGTAGCGCTCCGTTTAACTTGAGTGCTATTATATAGCTGGTGCCGGTAATTTGGGAAGCTTTATAAAGAGAACGGCTATTAACTTATAATTAAAAGCTATTTTTATTTTTGTTGCCTTTTTCTCAGTCTACTGATAATATATTTATTATTTACATTTGCTCATGCTTTTAACCTAATAACACTAATTACTTCAAATATTGGTACTAAACATATTTTTCATCAATCAGATATTTACATTATATAATATTTGAACTCTGGAAGTTCAAAACTGTTAGTTAAAATGAAAAATGTACCAGTTATATGAACTTTTCGAAGAAAAACGATTCTAAACAATACCAATTCACATAGCAACACAATGAATTTCCTGTCGCCTGTCGATGTCGTTTATACTCTTTTACTATTCAACCATCAAATTCTAGCAATGTGCGTGACTACAAGTAATTATTTGACTGTAGGTATAATTAGTGATAAAGCCATATGCACATACCATATATGACTCGATTCGATGTTACAGGTGCTCGAGTCAAACGGTGCCGACGCCTTTACGTGCTCACTGAAGCAGGGTGAAAGGCTCATAATGACAAACATTATCATTAATCTAATATGCGTACTTATTAGTTTGATAACGGATAGTATGGCTGACTACATACAAAAGTTGTTGTTTAACCTTGCCTATGTAATATAGGTACGAATGTGTAGTTAAATTTATGACACAAAAAGAGGTAAGGATTCAACATTTCCTGTTCCATATAATATAAGAAATGAATTATGTTTACGCACTAAGTAGAAGACGAACCCGCGACCTTTATTTTTATACAGGCTTCCATAAAAAAACTGAAAATTACTAAATGAAGTAGTGTGAATTCTCATCAAATCATAATTAGATATACGGTTCACTATTGTTTAACAAAAAACGTAAGACAAGAGATCATTTTCACCCAACCACGGCGAAGCAAAAGGAGGGTTATGATTTTGACACGCCACGTATGTATGTATGTAGGTTCATCTGTTCCCTCATAGCTCCTCAACCACTTATTAGAACTGGACAAATAAGGTATCGTTAGAAGCGTCTTTGTCGTCTGCTGGTTATAGGCTATATAATGTATAATGTGTTACTGAATCTATTGTGGCGCCCTTTAGCGGTCGTAAAGTACTATGTTAAAAAATAAAATTGAGATAAGTATGTCGCGTTTGATATGAACTGAAAGGGTTTAATTAGCACATTTCAGATATGTATAGAAATACCTATAGCTTGCCGCAAAATAATGTCAATAACAAAAAAAAAAAAACAGACTAAAAATAATCAATTTGAGAAATGATGTTAAAGCATAATGATTTTTTTCCAAGTAAATATTTTGTTTTAATCAGTAGTTTTTTAAGCAATAACTTGCAAAATGATAAATTTGTGAAACGTTGTTTTTTCAAATGAAGATTTATTATTTGATTTTTTTCACCAAATGATTAGATACCAAGATATACAAAACCTAACATAGATTGAGATGGCTTGCTTTATTTATCAATTTAATATTTCTGTACAATATTTAATATTAAATCAGGAACACCACTAGCTAGACTTGATGATAAAAGCGAAGAATCGGAAGCAATCGTTCACATTAGGAGAGGTCCAATAGTGTGTCGTGCAATAGGCTAATTGATTTATTTAATATTATCTGTAATCGCTATAAATATGTGACGTATTCGGTGAGGCATGTTGGGGATTAGATCAAAACACGAATCAGGCATTCAGCAATAATTGGGATATTGTCGAACAGTTGTTTAGCTCGACCGATAGATGTGACTACCACTTAGTAAAGACTCGCTGAAGCTATTTGGAATTCTAACCGTACCATTACGTTTATAGAGCTTTGTGATTTTGTATGTGTGAATTAGAAGTCCAATTTTGATCCCGTTACCGTAACCCATGGAAATAGGTTCATATTTAATTGATATAGGGATAAAATTTAATTTATATAGGGATAAAAAGTAGTCTATAAGTTATTCCAGACCTTGGTCCAAATTTCCTTGTGATCTGTTCAGCTGTTAGAGCGTGTTCGAGTAAACAGACATCCAAATAATTTCACAATCTTTTGCATTCAGTTTTATAATTATTTAGAGTATAATTAATTAGGAAAAGAGGATACGTAAATGCTTCATAATGATCATCCTCACAGCGAATTTCGAGTTTGGCTCAAAATTTGCACTTTGTAGCACGAGGTACGTGTGTTGTTTTTGGTGGGTTTGTAGTTTTCGCCCTGAGCGATAGCCGTTTAACCTCCTAAATTTAAGAGAAAAACCTGCACCGGAGCCTCTACGTTGTTTTGTAATGAGTGCTAGATCAGATATACCCTTTTTTTTTGAAGTTCTGCTACATGATCATAATGTTGCATGCTAAAATTCAAGTAGGTAAACCTGTATATCCTCGCACAAATAAGCAACGAGTGTTAATAGCAACATTTCTTTTTGTAAGTCCCACGTTAGCGGCCCCTGGTGGCGAGCTTAATCAACGTCTTTTTTTGATTCATAAGCTGTAAGTATAACCTTACACACGATTCCTTAATCGCCTTGTACGACATTTAAAGATTAGGTAAAGGTATTGTAGTTCGCCAAAACCCTCGCATTTTTCAATTCAATGCGAAACTTCAAAGCTATTTTCTGTTTAAACATAAGCCTTCTTAAATATTTTAGAACCAGGATTGCCTCAAAATAGCAATATTATATTGTATGAACATAACATAAAAGCCTGTAGTCGCCGACCACTAATACACGCCACAGGCATTCTCAGCCATTGTTTATAGTAAAACAGAAAGCTGTATAAAATTCACAATGTACAATATTGCTCGTATCTACCCTGCTGTTGTGCTGTTATCATGGACTATATGGCCTGAGGGAGCATTGCCACAACAATATCAGATACCTCCATGCGCTATCTTATTACTCTCTATATACCTACTCAAGTTTCATGCATTTTTATATTATAAATAAAAAATGAAGTCAAAATGTGATTGGTACTAACACGGACAATAAAAAGATGCAGCGTGTTTTTATTCAGTTTATCAGTTAAAATGCTCAGTTTGTATATTCACGAAAGTAGTCTAGTCAGGTAGCTATGTGATACTTGAGTCGACTTAAATTTAAGACTAACATTAATTTATAGCCAGCGCTTATCTTCAATATTATTTTCATAGATTTCTCTGCTCAAATTTACTTTTTTTCTACAAGCACCTACAGATGATGGTCTGATTATGTCCACATATTTGAGTAAAATTTGAGCATTTGTTTCATAGTGAAATTGAATTACGAACAATCCAAAAATTTTTAAGTCCTAAAAAAGTATAAAAATAAATTGAGTTTGTTTATTCCTTACGCCTTCATGCGGCAATCGAAGTTATAATATTTTTATATTTTTTATTGCATACACATTATCAGGGATATAGAAAAGCACACAGCATTTACCCAGAAAATAGTTTTGCCGAAAGCTGTATGTACTGTTTTGCCCTACTTTATCTCTCTAGGTTGTAAAATGAAGCCGTTAATATACTTTCTTCATTAATATAGCTTCGTAGATAACTGGAGAAAATATTACTTAAAAAAAATAATTAAAAAGTTTCAACAATTTAACTACAGTTAGAAGTTCAATGCCTTTGAGATGAATGAAATTAAAGTTACTACGGCTAATAGGAGTTCTGTCCCCCAGAGTATTAATTGAATTTTCTTTTCAAGGCTTCGCAAAAAAGGTACTTATATCCAACTTGAGAGAAATGTAGTTTACAGGTACGTTAGTATGGCTTAGTGGATGCGCAGTATAATATTAATAAAAAATATGTATTGTGAGATCACCCACTTGGTAGCTATGATTACCCACATGTTTTATCGGGTATTATCACGTGTACAAGATAGCATGAGTTGATAACGCTTGAAAGGTTTGGAGGGTATTCTTCTAAGTACATGCAGAAAACTAACAATGATTTAATAAAGATTCATACTTAAATAAATTATGATGTTATACTTTCGGAAAAAGCGGTATAAGTTTATCACATATGCACTGACAGAATGACCAGCGTGGAAGACGCCGTTTCGAATCCTTTTGGCGGCTCTGGGGTTGGGATTCCTTCCGATCAGAACGTTGCTTGCAGTGATGGTGCAGGGCGCGTGGGCTTCTGTCGACTCCTTCTGTGAGCAAATAATACTCAAGAAGGAAGTGGGAGAACGGGGTCGTAGGAGACTAAGGTCCCCTCCATTCCGCATAGTCCGCAATGCGTAAAGGCGACCCTATATTAGCGCAAGCCTGGGGTGACAAGTACGGTCCGCACCCGTCCTTCTCTTTCTGGGGAAAAATGGGGATGCCGTAGTCCCACACCCGATGGTGCCTTGTATGGTCCTGGTTCAGACAGGGTGTGCGAGTGATATGCCAGAGGCTACCTCACGCCCGGCAACTGATGGCCCAAATGGACGTGCGGTTTTGGTCGGTTCGAGCCCGAGATAACCACCGAATGGATAGCCGCACGTTAAAAAATATTCATCACATACGAATGCTACCATAACTTTATTTACCTACTGAACAGTCCACTCCTGTACTCGATTTCCATATTTTCTGCTACCGTTATCACACTTGACCACTACTGTAAATATTCGCACTCGCACTTTGTCGACCTAAGCATCTCGATAAATGAATGTGTTCCTTTTTCTTCTTCACAATGAAATTTAGTGGATTTTCTTCTTAATGAATTCTATTATGACTTATAACACATAACATAACATAAACTCACGCCTATATCCGCGAAGGGTTAAGCAGAGGTGCTAGCACCCACATTTCGCCAGTTTAAGTTTTGATCCCAATGTAATAGGTGGCGAGCCTATTGCCATTAACCAGGCACTTATAAACCTGCGATAAATACACACATAACTTCGAAAAGCATTGAAAAGTCATTGGTGTGTGCCATGGTAAAACCTGGGGTCGAACCCGAGACCTCGTCTCAGCAGTCCATTACCTATACCACTAGGCTACCGCTATTACGACTTATCTCAGTTACTATTAAGCTTATCAAAAATCTATTTACTTTTGTTGATCTAGAATCATTAAATTTGGCGAGAAACAAGGCTTTATAATACAAGTATAAAGGGAAACTCAATTTTAACAGTGAATTGAAGGGCGCGTCCAAAAGGATTAGTTTCTAATTTATATTCTGTTAATTGATATAAATTAATCATCTTACAAATTATAACAATTTATCTAAACGATAACATTGTTAACATTATTCTTAACACGGATTGTCTTCAATTTATGACGCTTTTCAACTGTTTCAGTAATAGTTTGAATTAAATTATCTGAAAGTTGAGTACATTATAACTTTATGACATATTCTACATTTTTTTCATTAGACACCACCGCGGTAGCCTAGTGGTATGGGTAATGGACTGCTGAGACGAGGTCTCGGGTTCGATCCCAGGTTTTACCATGGCACACACCAATGACTTTATAATGCTTTTCGAAGTTATGTGTGTATTTATCGCAGGTTTATAAGTGCCCAGTTAATGGCAATAGGCTCGCCACCTATTACATTGGGACCTAAACATAAACTGGCGAAATGTGGGTACTAGCACCTCTGCCTACCCCTTCGGAGATATAGGCGTGAGTTTATTAGATGATGTTGAGATATTCCACATGACAATTCCTTAAATATAGTTAAATGTTTAACTGCAATCCTTAGATAGAAACTATTACAGCGGATTAGGGTTATCATTGAAACTCCAGCGACACTAATAAGTGTGCGAGTCGAGATAATAATATCCCATGAAAACACAGAATGACCCTCGGGTTTGTACTTTCATTGTGAATCCCACAAAACTAAAATGTCTATATTATTAATTTTGGTCTATGTCATAAATATTATCAAAAGAGTATTTACATCTAAGAGAGAGTAGGTATAGTTAATGTCTGACCTTTTGTGAAAATAGAGGATATTGTTGGGCGTCGGTGAGATGATTTCAATCTTTTATTCAAGGGTTTTTGTCTAAAATAGAGTAAGTTGATGACTACAAGGCTTCAGTGCTTTCTACTGTAACCAAAATAATAGGCAAAACAAAATGTTAAAGCAAGAAGTATTTAATAAAATTAAAAGTTCTAAACGGTGGGTCTCATTTGCAAACCATAAACTGAAGCAATATTAATGGGTAAGTTGACTTCTTTTTATATACACGAATGGTCATTTAACAATACATACTCTTTACTATACTCAAATTACAAAACAAACTGACATTTAACACGTGTACCTTCTAATATATATACGTAATATAATTTTTCACCTTTTTTATGAATTTAAGAAGCGTGGTTCCCGGCACTCTGCCACCTCATTAGGCCTTAGGCCACCTCATCTCCTTAGGCCACCTCATCTCCTTAGGCCACCTCATCTCCTTAGGCCACCTCATCTCTTCCCATGTGGTGTCGTACAAGGCGACTAAGGGATACGGAAGTTTAACATCAGACGGATATAAACAGCCTAAACTCAGCCTCAGATGCATAGCCCGAGTCAGCAATAGTGCCCGGAATACGGCAATAGACTCACCCCCTATTACATGGGATCGAATACAATGATGAAATGTGGGTGTTAATTCACCTCTGCCTAACTCTGTGGGATAAAAGCGTGATTATATGTATATTTGAATTTAATGATCTGTTTAAGAGAGTAGAATATATTTGTTAGATTATAATTACGCAAAATAATAATTTCTAACGGAGTCCATTGCGTCGGTGAGGCTAAAGTAGCCTATAACTCGTAATGGGCTGTTCAATTACTTATTTTTTACGGAGGGTAACTTTATACTGACCGATTATCGCTAAATAAATCCTATATATGCCATCAACTTCTGAAAAACCTGTCGATCTTTTATATTTATTTAGGATAGCATATATACTTGTTATAAAAGAACTCGTAGAGTCTATTGTAAAGCTTAGTGCCAAAAAGGAATTTGCAGAAAATACACTGAAAATCTATTTGTAAGCGCTAAACTGGTTGCTATGAGTTGAACAACGCAAATTGGGACCTTTATTTATAAAACTTCTTAATATTTCATAACTAATAATTATAAATAACAAAGGACAATAACAAACGGTAACCACTTTCCATCAGGTGGGCCGTGCGCTTGTCTGCCACCTAAGTGGTATAAATCCACTATGTAATGTTGATGAACTCTTAATATAAAACGATTCTTAATAATGCATCGTTTTCGTTAGTATTCTTCCATATACCCATGCATAAAAAATCCATTTCTTAATAGGTATATAAATTACATTTTATATTCTTCTACATAAAGAAAATACAGAATAATACGGAAGAGCAAATTTACCTTTGAGGAAAAACGAACAATTATGGCCTGATAGGTACTTCTGCAGGGGAAACAAAATATGGAGATTTTTGCCTTATATTAGGTACAATTTTTACTTTTTTTTCAAATTTTATTTTTTTCTAACGGTATTTTTAGTTCTACTAATCCATTAAATTAAAGTAGTTAAGTAAACAGAGTTAGTTTTTTATTTCTTGTGGGATTGAAGAATTTCACATGCATTTTACGACAATCAGCGGCCTCCTAACATACCACAGATTACATATTAACCCAGCACAGAAATCGGTCGAGAACTCAAGATCCGATAAGCTATTTCACTTACATATAATGGTCGGCCAACGCAATCCCCGTATTCGTAAACCTTACGATATTATTCAGTGTGCATTACGTGTGTGGAGCATTCGTTAAAATTATTAAACACGTGTTTAGAACAAATTAACTTGAATCTTTATTCTAGTCGTTGAAACATACTAATTTCAATTGGTGCATGTGCTTACGTAATGTTTCACACCAAGGTTTAAACAAAAAATATTTCAAGATCTAAGCATCTAAAGGATACCTTCTTTAATCAAAAGTTAACGGTAAGATGTTCATGTATATAATGTTCTAATAACAAGTAGTAGTACAACAAGTAACTTTTTCTGATGTTGTTATAAATATAAATTAACACTAAAACTTTACATGTTTTAAATGAACTCAAAATGTAAAAACTTCGTTACTGAATCCCAAACGTGCGAGTAATTCTGTCAAGTTAGTTCAAGATTATCAACAAGAAAATACCTACATAATACATTGCCGCCACGAATATTTCATCGCACTTTTATAAATAGAATACGTTATTAAGGTATGAAAATGTGTTAATTTCACATCAATGCCCCTTGTCGAACCTACCAGCGCCTAAAATAGGGTGCGATTTCGACGCCATTCTACTCACGTGCGTTGAATAGTTTAGAAAATGCTGACGCTTCGTGTATTGTACAGCCAAAGGTTGCGAGCGGGTCACATAGGGGTTGTGTGAAAAGAAACAAATCGTGCAAAATAAATAACTTTTTTGCTGTCGTTTCCAAATGATTACAAAATGAATAAATCATCTTGAGGCCAAGTAGATTACATTGAGGTGGCGACTAAGCAAATTGAAAAGTATCTAGGAACGATAAAATTGTCTCTTAAATCAATTCAAATGCAAAGTAATGTTTTTATATTACAATAAAATGCACTTTAATGGAAATATTAAAGTACTTTTAATTCGATCTGGAATACGAAGAAATATATTAAAAATAGCTTATCAAGTGAGTGCAAATAATGTTACGCTGGACAAAACAATAGTGGTGGTCTGATGGTGTTTAAAAGTAGACCGATTAACAGTAACGACAAAGCCACTGTTCTAAAACTATAAGTAACTATAAGTTAATTTTAATTATAACGCTTTGATCCCAAATATGATATTACAATCTTTTATTCAATAATAAATTATATTATTGTACTATTAATTCATTATAATCCAAATTTATCCGATTTGCTCTAATCTTATTTGATGGGTCGCTGCACTGATCCTAGCATGTAATTTAAATGGGGCAGACACGATCATTTCGTTTAATAATTCTTTACAATAAAAGAATAAATATTCAATCGATTGAATCGCCTAAATTAGGAGACAGAGAAAATAGTAGCCGTCGAGGAATGTCCATCATCATGGTAGTTTATCAATGTCAATGTAATGTACTGTCATATTATCCTATAATAGCACAGTTTCTAATGTATAGAAACAAGGACACAGCCGTGAGAATTTGGTAAAATTCAACATCCAAGTTAGTAAAATAGTTAACCATCAGTGAATTTCCTTCACCAATAACGTAGGACACGGCGGTATTTCCGCCCAATTGAGCAGTCCGACTGGGGAAGTACCTCCGCCCTACAGAATACCGCGGTTATTATAACTTCGTGTTGTGTTCCCAGCGGTGAGTAGGGTAGCCAGAGCTCACTGGAGAATTTGTGCTGTCAGTGGGATGACTAAAGGCTTGTCCTGCTTTGTCCTCTCCACTGACGGCACAGAAACTCCCTGCTTACAGGGTCGGCAGCGCGAGTGTGGCTTCTCTGGTGTTACACACGTCCATAGGCCACGGTAACCACTTTCCATCAGATGGGCCGTGCGTTTATCTGCCACCGAAGTGGTATAAAAAAAACTTATTTTATTACTTGAATTAATTAGTAATAATACCAATAATTAATAGCAAATAAGGACTTTCGATTTCTATTAAAATCTTTTGCCACACTTTTTTTATAAACGGTTTCTTCGCCCTAAAATTGGTGATACCTCGCAGGTTTATTATCATTTCATTACACTGCTGATTACAGTGCCGAAGCGTTGCTCGTAAAAATCCTTTCATGATATTTTAGATTTATGTACTTTAAGCTCTCAACCCGTTATATGACATCGTGACGATAAGAGATTTCCTGAGAAAAAGAGATTCCTAATCAATTATTCATGAAAATATTCACCGTATTATATCTTTTTATTTTTATTATATTGAAACCTCCAAAGCCTCCAAATAAGAGGGGGCCACACCAAAGTAGCATTTGCTGTACATACAATAAATGATGCTTTGGTGCCCTACATTTTCGCAGCAAATGCTGTGTCATATTTTGTCAAGGAACATTTTTCATGGCATATTGCTGCATGGGTAGCTAATGCTGTTTTGGTGTGTGACTTCACGAAGTAAATAGTATGTGTAGTGGCACTTATAACTATAGATCTTTAGCCAATTTAGCAGTGCCTTGTTAACCACTTCAACAATTTGACTCCCGTTTGTAAACTGCCATTTACCTTAAGTCAAAATGGTGTTATAGATATATATGTTATAGTTAAGGTCAAAAATACCAGGTAGTTAGAAAACCTACACGTGGTGTAACTTTCACCGTGGAAAAGCAGTTGAGGTGGACGTCCAATCGACCAAGCCGTGGTTCTGAACGACCACGGGCAAGAACGAAGAAATACAGATGACGGTTAAATCTGAACCACTCTATTTTTTCGTGGGGCTTATATTTCATCTGTAACTGTCTACCGTAGGTGCTGCAAAGTTTTATCTTTTTGTTTATGCAAGCACCTTACGAAAATTACCTACGTTTTCTGTTCAAAAGTTTTTGATGAGGCATAAAAACTGTAACTGCTTTATATTGGTATGATGACGGAACCTATGCATCATTTTATGTCATACATACGTGAGTAAAACTTCAAAGCTAGTTATTATAAAAGCGACATATAAAACTGCTAACTCGAAAGGCTACGTGAGCGAGGGGATTTTATTATCTCCCGTATGTACGTTTGACTACGAGTATAATGCATTTAAAAGTTTCAGAAGTTAAGTTGGAATCAGTTAATATGAATTTAGAACTTCTATGCTTTATTTCCACTGGATAAAAAATAGTTTCAAAAAAAATTCTGTTTCGTTTTTATTACTTCTTATTTTATTTTACATTTAGTTTTATTATCTGGTAGTTGTTGTTGTCAGTTCTCTAAAACGTTACCATGCGCCGCTGTTTGACCTTATAAACGCTTTCTGTCAAGAAATCAAAATTAAAATTATAATGTTTTTAAAATTAACAATAATGTAGCAATTTGTTGCGACATACATGCCTAAAATTCGGTTCCATACTAGCAATCAATTATTATATTATGTAGTAATATTATAATGTCATTTTCATAGTAATTAGTTGTTTATAAGGGCGTGTGCACCAAGTCGAAATTTGTAACTCAACTTGTCAATTAAAGTTTGACAATCTATCCTTATAACAATAGGGTCTATCCTAATTATAGTCGTGACATGCACAAAAAGCACTGTGTAGTGAGTTGTAACGGAGTAGCGACCCATCGACCTTTGTGTTCGCAGGAAGAGATCTTGTTTCTCATCTCATGCTCTTCAAGTATTGAAACGTGAGTGAGTAGGAATCTTAATACAAAGGGTTTAGCATAGTTGAATGAATTAGCAAAATAGTATGTGTTGAGAAGTTCCAAAAGGCTAGAACCTCTCACTACATTCTATTACTATTATCTAACTATGTTTCTTATACAAGTTGGTAAAGAACTGTATATGACCCACCATAATAATCATATTACTATAGAAAGGGTTTACGTACTTCTTGAGTTAGGCGCCTCCGATAGAAGTGCCAATTTAGGCAGACCCATCACCGCACTTTAGCTTTGAATATTTTTGAATCTACCAGCTTCGAAGAGCGGCAGATCAGCGTTCGAAGCTTTCACCACTACTTATTTATTCTATTCTCTTCAAATGGATGCACATAAAAGTACAATACGATTCTATTTGCATAATGACTAATAAAAATGGACCTAACTAATAGCTTTCACTACGCTGCATATATTTCAATATTAAAATTTGACTCATACAACATTTATAATATTTTGTACCCTTGTAGCTTCTATGTTAAATCCTCATTTCAAATAAATGATTATAATTATTTGAGATGAAGGAACGATTTTTTCATTTTAGTCTATGAATATCAAGGTACCTATGTGTTTTTTTTTTCAATATATCACTGTGCCGACTCTTACCTACTCTCAGGGTCATAATGATGGATATGCTTTTCATCTTCTAACGATTATAAGTGATGTGTGTAATATTAAGTTCATAATGAGTCTCTTTTTGTGTATCGAAAATTAATTGTTTCCATATCTATACTAAAATTATGAAACTGAAGTGTTTGTTTGTTGGCTTTTTCTCTTAATCTCAGGATCTACTAGATCGAATTGACAAACACAACATTATTTTTTTATTGGATCGAATTGACAAATTCTTCTTGTAGCTTCATTAAGTGTAGTTACAAGTATTTATGTTCTATTCACTTCTAAATTATTATGAAATCGGTCATGAACGATATTTTATAAGGTTACCCATCATTTTGATACCCTATTTTATAAATATGGCTATTTTTTTTGAAAACTCGCATTTTAACACCAAATATCCACCAGTATAGATTTTTTTGACATTTTATGAACCGACCCTATAACCTTTGGGAGCTGAGAACGTTTCATTTGAGACCCAAATCAACTAGTTGAAAGGCCAAATATCTCAGCTATCGATTTGATTTTCACCCGACCATTGGAATACAACCGAGTGTAATGAGAATAATTTTCTAAACTATCTGAATAGTTTCCTTTGAAGATGCTTCGAAAGAGCGACCGGCGTGTGGGTCATATTACTTACTTTTCTCTACCGTCAAAATTTAACCTACCACTTTTGGATAGTAAATAACAAAGAGCTTTAGAACTTATTTGTTGAGGAGTCAGCTTCATGATTCAAAGGTCCCGTGTTACCGTATGCCGTTTATTATTTTCGCAAGACATGAGGGCGTTGTCATATCTTTTTAATTTAACCTCCAGGCCTTGATTTGGCCTTACACTACAATCACACTACAGTACACAGTTCTTCAAAAATGATACTCATTGAAAGCTTTTCCACTGAGCTACATCTTCGGAGGTTAGAGTGGTTGAAGAAGTAGTAAGTTTCGTGATTTAATGGACGAAAAGTACCGAACTGTTGTAAAATTATAGTTGCTTACTATCAAATAAACCATATACTTGATTGCTTTAAACATTAATATAGACAAAAATGTATTTATCCTCCTGTATGTATCTCCTTTGTGGCGTGAGTATCAAAAAATAAGAAGTTTAGTATATTTTTGCTAAAACCAAAATATATTTTGCTTCTACAGCACATTTCCTCAGTAAATCACATTTAAGCGACAGCCAAGATATCAAACATGAGCATGCCTTTGGGTATTTTAATATTACCTACGTTATCATTTATTTCTCTCACTGTGGTAGACGTCCGCTTATTGTTGTTGCTCTGAAGCCAACATTTCATCTAGACTAATTGTTATTACCAAAGATTTTATACAAGTGAATACAAGTATATTTTAGGTTTACTCATAATTGCTATGGTTTTTCGAGGTCCAAGCCAACCCCACCTGTGCGTCGGTACATTTGCTTATTAATGGTCTTTTTTTTTTGCACCCGGATTCCCTTCCATAAAATTCAAAATAAACTAAAATATACAGGAGAAACAGGAGTGTGGACCCCAGGATCTAAATTGTAGGCTTCATCAAAGCAAGATAACCGGGACTGGCACTCCGATGACGATAAAGACTTAATAAAAACTTTTAAACTATCTCGTTCCATGATATACAATATACAAATTATACGAGCAAATAAACAATATTGTTTAAATTATCTAAATACGTTCAAGTATTAAACGTAATAAAATATGAAAAGTAGACGCTTTTCTGTATATTTTTGGACTTAAATAAATAATGCCAAATGCTAGCGTGAAAAACAAACATTACACTTTATCTATACCGTTATTAAATCTTTCGTACAAGCCCACGAATTTCAAAATTTCCCCCTTTATTCGAAACATTTGATCGGTGTATAATTCTTCGAGGTAGACCCCAAATGACCTACCCACACGTTTTCCTTATATACTCGCTTTATCATTCGTTCAATACTCATTCATTATACGTGTCCAAACACTACCTCGTGTAACTGTATCCCATTAGCAGCTACATTTTTACCCGAGGGGAAGCTCGGTATACTTTTTCCTAATCTTCCTTTCCAGAATTTGGTCATTATGACTTTTATTGAAGCCGGAGAGTATAACCGGTCGCAGAACCTTGTTTATCAATTCAGCACTTGCAGGTAAAGTTGACTTGGGCTCTAACTGCCTTAGTGGAGTCCAATACACCTTTTGAAGTCATTTAAATGTTGGTACCCGCCGCTATGCTTCAGGTAGAGTAGAATTTAGGCCACCCATCTCTTCCCATGCGGTGTCGTGCGAGTCGACTAAAGGATAGGACTGTTTAACATCAGAAAGATATATACCACTACTTATCATGTTGTGCATAGTAGATAATAGCTCACAATTATGTGCTCACTCCCTATTTTCACTTCGTATTAGTATGAATTTTCTACTTTATATATCTATTTGTGTGTTATAGTATATGTATATCAGTATATGTTGATAATACTTTGTGTAAAGCCGTATATTAATTTTATTTTACTTATACTTCTCTCTCTTTCTTTTGCTTTAATACACTATCAATTTTAGTTTAGCCGATAACTACACCATATTTTTAATTTTATAACATTACTGTCCATCCCAAGGTTGCCTGGAAGAAATCGCTTTAGCGATAAGGCCGCCCATTGTACATTGAACTGTATACATGCTACCTTCTTATCCTACTGTAAATCTGTTGGTGTACAATAAAGAATTATCTATCTATCTATACAGCCCAGGCTCAGCGTCAGATGCATGCCTCGAGTCAATAATAGTGCTCGGAATAATGATTAGTGAAGTGTGGGTGTTAATTTTCCTCTGCTTAACCCTCCGGGGTTAAAGACGTGATTATAGGTATGTATGTTAACTGTTGCATTTTTACATTCCCTTTTCTATCTGTTTAAATCACGTTTCGCAGTGATTTCATCTCAATTGCATAGATATAATTTCCACAATTTCGCACCCAACCCATCTTTCCCTAGCATACCAACATCTAAGACCAAATACCAAAACGAATAACCCTTAACCACTACGTGATTTCTATTTTTATCTTTTCGTCCATAAGTTTAATTAATTCGTACTAATTGTATTTCCGAATTTGCCTATGTTAGAGTTAAGACGGTTATTCGATCCAACCAGTGGCTTAATTTGAACATATTAATATCTAAGTAATTAAGTTGCGAACTTATAGGGCTATTGCAGCAGTAGTACCTTTTAAATTGTCTCTGCATTGACAATAGGGTGAGGGCAAATGACAATTAGCAACCCAAACTTTTATGTCCCTTATATTTATTTGGCATGTGAACGCTTCAAATGGGATTGTATTTTTTCAATGTAAAGTGAACATCACAGCCAAAAAAAAACAGAATGTACGAATATGTAGGCAGGTTCCATTTGTCTTCTCGGCAATCGTTTTTCACAAATTACGTTAGAAAAAAATCACCGCCTGTTACATCGTGATTTTATCGAAATATTCATTGCAGAGGTAAAGTCGGGACTAAGGTAAATTGCAGAAAACTGTCTTCCCTTTTCTTAGATAACGAGTTTCTCTTATCTCACCCATGTTGTAGGAATATAACGCATTTTTTAAAGATTAATGATAAGAAGTTTTTAATGTATCGTTTAAACACTCATTTATTTTAATATTTCATCAGCTATTGGACGCGCACATCCTTACTCGATATCTTCAACGCAGTACCGTTTCCAAAAGCTTGAACAAAACGCAATAGGTATCGAAATAATATTAAAATTCTATCAAGATACTACTTACAATTGGTGAGTGTATTTATATTATGGTTTACGCTACAAAACAAACAAAACATATTCAAGCGCTACGTGTTGATGGGATAGTTTCGTAGACACTGCTACACTTTCCATTTCTCGTAGCAAAACATTTATGAATACATTTTAAACTGCACACCTTGTTATTATTATAAATAAAATGATCAAATCAAAATGATTGTTCAAATATTATAACAAAAAATAGAATTTACCTGTGAGGTCTTCTTTCTTCCTCGTGATCTTCTTTCATAAACGATGGTTGCAGACTGAATCTGCGACGAAATTGGTGTCGACCCTTCATATTGACAATTTTCAATTCACTTAGCACTCATGTATTTAGTTTGGTTCACAACGTATGATGCGAATTCCGATAGTCGCGAGAAGTGTTGAGGGATCGCGATGGCGACGTGCGCTTTCGATGGCGGGCGGAGAACGAATGGCGGTGCCCTGCCGCCACTCCGCGAACCCGCCACACCACGGTACATACAGATTTCACACTGAATTCGTAGCATATCTATTGAAAAATACATCGCAGAGCCCTTCTATTTATTATTGCAATTAATCTTTGACACATTAGCTTCGCAATAAATTGAGCTTTAATATTAAATTATTACCATTAATCAACCAAAAGAACGTTCAAAGTTCAATGTTTACTCGGACAATTTCATCGCAAATCGAAATCGTTATTAATTTTTTTTGTTGTAAATATCGATCGGTATGAAAAGATAACAGTAAACCAATCAATAGGTATACGATGAATAAAGCATTGCGTGTCGACCGATACGATGATAAAGCGAGGACTCAATTAAACTAGTTCGCAACCGACAAAAGTTTCCTTTTATTCGCATTCGTTTAAAATTAATTCGAAAAGATGCTATCTATTCTAGCGTATAAAATGCGCTCAAGTATTTAATGTTTTCACAGCGATATAAAAGAAATTCTTCAAGATTAGATACCTGTGGAGTCGGATACCAGTGCCTACTGCCTACCTATACATTTGTAGTCGTTGCCTGTTGCTGCGCCCCGGCGGCCTCGTGCCCTACACTAAGTAGATAAAATGTTCCGTAGGTTTCGAGGACTTTTTCTGTTACATTTTCAGAGCAACTCTACTTAAGTATAGGATTGAAATCTCGATGAAACGTGTTCTCGAATAATGTATATACGACCTTTCTCTTTATTGTCATCAGCAGATGGGATTTTTATTGCAAAGTTCCAAACGTACGTGGATCATAATAGACATGAAATAAATTTTCTATGAGTGAGGTTACGTGATAAATTTTCGCAATGGAAGTAATTTCCTGAGAAGATGGGTCCACAAATGTTTTACATACGTACCTGAATAATGTATCACTTGATGATATTTTGATTATACTTTTATCTTAAACAGAAAATAGGGTATATGCTGTAATAATTAAAAAATATGTGTCATATGACAATGAAAGAAGTAAGTGTGTAATCTCCTATTTAAAAGAAATAGAAATAAAATTGGTTTGTAAGTACATTACCATAAAAGTTCGGGCGCCTTGGAGATACACATGCCTAAGATAATCAGCGGATATTGGAAACTTTTAATCTTCCGGAGGTGAGCTAAATGAAACCAAACTGTGAGGTTTAAGGTTTTATTGTCCACTCCAGTGTGCATTCAGAAATAGATGTAAGGATACATTCCTAATGTATAACTAACCTTAAATTTAAAATTAGATTTTTATAAGCTATGTCAATATTATCCTACGTCAATATGATTCTATGTCACCAATGCACTTTTAGGTTATTTTGAAGTTTAGATTTAAAATATAATTAAAGTAAGCTCACGGCATCCCTCGGCGAGTATATGTAAACACAGCAGCGGGAAAGCTCGTAGCAGGCGAAGTTTTCAGTTTAAGCCCATGCGGTACATCCATGTTTGAGGTGAAAAGCCCAAACCCTCCATAAGGAAATGCAGTTGACCGAAGACAAAGAAACGCCGAAAAAGGTCCAAAGAAAAGAGAAAAGGCAAAGACAAAGGCGGTTCCAATTTGGAAACCTGTAACAAAATTGCATGTCATTAGAACAAACTATATGAACACGAGGTCCTAATTTTTTATAAATTTGGGCGACCCACCGCCTTAATTTGCTGGAACAATGCCAATAGCAAAAGAAATCATAATACTCTCAGATTAAGAGCTGAAACAATAGAATTTTAACAATTATTTTTCAAATTAGGAGCGTGGCGATTTCCATCAGAGTGAATCTTATTAAAAAATGACAACTCACCAGAAATAAACTATAATTCCACAAGAGGATAGTTGTGAAGACACAAACTATTATCCTTTAGGCCAAAATACTCTCATTTTTATGAGATTTATTGAAATTAAGTTACGAAGCCATGAATATCGACCATCCAGCCTCAACGCTAGGAAGAAAGGTGCTTTGACAGCCATACGTCAAAATGTCATTCACTCCGCGTTCCGAAACCCTTCGTTCAAAAATAGAATTAAAACCGGTGTGACGACGTTCGCAGGGCGCGTCGTTACAATGCTTGACAAAACACCTACAGCGCAGAGAGTATAACTACTGTCACATTTTGTCACCCTACTACTTCAATTCTCGACTAGGGTAAAAAGTTTTAATGGGAAGGAGTGTTAGTCTATATTAAGAATCTCTCAGTATCAGCTAGGAGCATCTAGGTGACAGCAATATGTCAGTAGTCAGACACACCATTACATAACACACCACTGGACGGTGTTGTACCGTACTGTGGTGGTAACTAAAATAACTGGCAAAAAAGGTATAAAATAGAAAGAAAGAAAGAAAGAAAAGAAAGAAAAGAAAATATGTTTTATTTAGAAAACACAGCGCACATTTTCAGAGGTGGTAACACACAGCGAAATACAACAATGCTTAAAAATAATGTTTTTTTTATTTATTTTTTTGTTTCCTGACCATAAATATTCGCCTCACTGCCAATCCTGACAGTACATATACACCTCTGCGTACCCCTAGGGATACTTAGATTTGAGTGAAAATATGTTAAAATTTATATTGAGGAGCATCAAATTAATAACCATTTTCATTTTGTCCTTAGATTTATACTTTATATCAATTACGAGTAATTTTATGTATCGCTGGGTTCGCAATTTATTAGAATCCCTGTGTAGCAATAGAAAAATGAACGTATATTTTTTCTGAAAGCTTACCGTTTTCCCGTTCATAAACGATTTCAAATTTTCTTTTAAGGATATTTAAGCTGTAAAAATATTTTATTAGTTAAATTCAAATCATGTAGTGATGTCTTAACAGCTGTAAAATCACCAGGTTAGTTTATTTTGCCCCTGAATTATCCTTTTATATTAAAACATAAGATAAGACCATTAAAAGAGACAAAACGGAAAATAAAAATAGACCTCATGTTGAATCAAGAAATATGCAATAAAACACGTAAGATACACCTGACCAAATTTTCTCTGGTTACATTCACTAATAAAAATTTTATGAATACAACTCATAACCAATATTTGTCCTGTTTTATTGAGGTACTCAAGTAATAACTCTGTACAGTACACTCGAAAAATAAGATAAAAGCCGATATTTGTTTAGAATATGGCTCACAAATTATATTATTTAACCCTAATTCTAGATACAATAATACTTATACTTTACTACCAAGAGGGGGGCAGAAATCAAAACTTATATGTCACCAACATTGTTTTTCGTCACATATGATATGTATATTTTCTGTCCAAAATGGTATGTCTAGTTACCTTGTACGACTTCCTGGGAAGAGATGGTGGGTTTCTGTTGTATTACTTTGCCGAAAATTCTTAGACATTGTACCAATCCAGCAGTGGTCCTCTATATGTTGTTATTAAACGACTACGTTGAAGCAAAAGGAGAGTTATGATTTTGACAGGCTATGTATGTATGTAGGTTCATCTGTTCCCTCATAGCTCCTCAACCACTTATTAGAGCTGGACAAATGAAATATTGTAAAAGCGTCTTAGTCGTCAGCTGATTATAGGCTATATAATACGTCACTGAGTCTATTTCAAATATGTATAAATAATACATTAATTCTTTCCCCAAAATATTATAAATAAAAAATAAGTTTAAATCTAAAACCCGACTAATGAAAAATCACGCTATAGAAGTATTAAACAAGAAAATATCAAGGTTAACCGTGGTCGTATGCCACTTTTCCTTAGAATATTGTGATTTTTCAATAGTAAAGTTTTAGTTTTAAACTTTTTTTTTAGAAATGAATCATAGACTAGACCTCTCTTTATATGTATTTAAAAATATAATTTATAAGTAGTATATTATAATTTATACATTCTAGTAGGCAGTAAGTATATTTCTTTCTATAACTAATATTACAATGTACATTGCAAGAGACCGGTGCCTAAACTAGACTTGAGGTCTGTATTTCAGGACACCAGGATCTCCTCCCCTATTTTTACAACATTTTTTTATAGTACCCTCCATCCGTCTTGAAGCATCCTCTCTTTCTTCACTATTAGGAATTAAATATAATATAATAACCTGGTACCTATAACCTGATGTGTCCATTATCCTAGACCTGCCGAGCAGGGTAATTATCCTACCTACTTCTTTCAAAAAATAAACAACAGTAAAAATAGTCACTGAGTGTTCTATGATTATTTGGAGACGTTGTTTCCGAGCAAATGATGTTAATAACGCATAATTGTTTTAATTTTAAATGTAAGATGAGGCTGTGGGTGGTTTTAATCAAATTTTAGGCGTTCCAACTTCACAAACGAATTTCACTTTTTGAGATTAGAGTATAAATAAAAATCTGATAATATTTTAAAATTAAATTATTTAACAAGAAACCTTCATTTCGGTTTCTTTATTGTAGGAAAATGGGAAAAAGAAAAGAGATAAGACTTCAGGTAGGTATTCCTACAAGAAAGTAGTCTAGTTAAAATGTGTAAATTGTGATCCAGATTTTGGCTTATATTAAGTTTTATTATTTTTATTAAACTTTTTGCACAAATACACAAAGATTGTACAAAGGTGGACTTAATGCCACAGGCATTTTCAACCTTAGGGTGATGCAGAGATATTTATATCAAGGTAGGTGCACGAAGTGTTGTAAATAGTTTTTCCCAATGTGACACACAAATAATATCTTTTTATGATAAATAAATTTTAAGAAATGAATCAATGAAAAAAAAATGTGCAATGAAACACGTTAGGTAATTCAATAACTACTTTATTCATCAATGGTACATTTTATTCCAGATGAAGCCTGGTCATCAAACGAAATAAAATAAGAAAAATAAAACGAACACAAAACGGTAATTGCAAAGAAATAGATTCGTAAAATGATATTTATTCTTACACCCATTTCTCTATCAGTTGTCGAGGTAGCACAATTCAATTTCCACCACTATTTGAGCATAGTAAAGACTTTGTAACTTGTAGGTGGGGAATTTGCCATGTGCGCGTTCTCCATGAAAGATAAGCTTCCACGCGTTAAAGGTTACGTTTACACAATCGACCGAACCTAGAAGTTACGCGATAATTCCCAATGCAATCATTTCGAGGAAAATGTAATGTGCCTAATCTGCCAAATATTGTTAATTACTGACCTATTTATAGGTAGACTAAACTACAGAAATTCGATTTTGCCAATTGGTTGTGGAGGTTACATGACTGTTGCTTCACGGAAAATATTGAAGTTCAGCCGCATCTTAGTTGGCCTAGAAAGACCCCAACTGAGTAGGGAAAAAGGCTCAGAGAATAATGATGATATAATAAATAAATATTCTACAGCATTCTACACAGCGCTATCTAGACCTATGCTAAGCATAGCTTAATTAACTTGTGTTGTGGAATCTAGAATGCGAATAAATGGTCCGAATTATTGGGAACCCTGAGGTCACGAACACCCTCGAGCCTTTGCAGATGCGTAGAGATATTGCTTCCTTGGCTGTATTTTACCGTCTCTACCACGGTGAGTGTTCTGACGAGCTCTTCCAACTAATCCCACCATCTCCTTTCCTACATAGGACAACACGTGCAGGCCTTAGATGTCACCCTCACACTGTGCAGAATATACGAGCAAGAACCAAGCGGTTCGGAGACTCTTTTCTTTGCCGCACCACCAAGTCCTGGAATTCATTACCAGCACACGTGTTTCCTTCTTCCTACAGTCCCGGGGCCTTTAAGCGGGGCGTGAAAAAGCATCTGATGAGGCCGCCAAGCTGAGTGCCACCATTGTAGCACTTAGTGTCTGTAATGGTGACCCTCTTTCCTGAGACTTTGCCTTTAGCTTACCATCAGGCGAGGTGAGGTCAAGTTGGCGTGTCCTATATAAAAAAAAAAAAAAAAAAAACATAGAAAACACTATTTTTATAACCTTTTAACCTAAAAAAATAATAGTGTATTATATGATCAACGTTTTTTTACTTTATACAACTTAGGTGGCAGACAAGCACACAGTGCACTTGATGGAAAGTGCTTACCGCGACCTATGAACGTGTGCAACACCAGGGGAGTCACACCCGTGCTGCGGACCTGTAAGTACAGAGAATTTCTGTGCCGTCAGTACAGTTGACACAATTAGGACAAGCCTTTGGTCTTCTCACTGACAGCACAAAAACTCTCCAGTGACCTCTGCTACCCTACTCACCGCCGGGAACACAACACGAGGTTATAATAGCCGCGGTATTCTGTAGGGTGGAGGTACTTCTCCAGTCGGACTGCACAATTGAGACGGGAATACCGTCGTATCCTACCTTCTCTCAGTTAAATTAGAAGATTAATCAGTGCCAAGAATATTTCAAATCATTGTAATTACTGGCAATCTGAAAATAGTGACCATAAGTTTTTAACTGACCGTATTAGATTAGAAAAAGTGAACAACGAAGACGAGACTTGAACCCGCGACTTGAAATAAACAAAGCTTTTAATCGAGTCCAAAAGGCAACAAGGTTCTCAATTTAGATGTGTATTTTATATGACAAGTTTCGGAGACATAAATAAATCTCAATAACAACCGCTACTGCTACTATCGCATATCTAGGCATTGTTTACGCAATTAAACAAAATAACATCACGCCTTTTAACTGAAACTGGTTTTCTTAAATATTTGCACAGATCAGACCTTTGGCTTAGCAGTCGAACGCTTTGCACTACGCAACGTAGGTTGAAATTCTCAGGACATAAGTTCAGATTTTATGATTGCGTTATGATTTTCTAGTTAGACGCAAAAAATTCAAGCCACAATGATTTTAGCGGAAATAGGTTCTTCTGAATTCTTCTGAATAGGTAATTGACTAACTGACAGACTGACTATTTAATTCCGATATTATTTTTAATTTCAATTATTATTATGATAAGTAAAATGAGTTGCTGAAGTAAAGTGAATCGAAAAATTGCTTCGAGTAAATTACTCATACAACCATTTCAAATGAGTGTTGTATTTAAGTATATACGTGGGGCGCACTATAAGTTTCCGGAATGAATATGAAAAAATACTATTAAAGGTACAAAATTAATTTATTGTTTTTCAAAATAATCTCCCTTGGCGTCTATGCACTTTTTCATTCGATCAAACCAGTTTTGAAAACTTTTGTGCCACTCCTCTGTGGTGACCTCTGAAACGTGTTTTTCATACTCCTCGACAGCCTCTTCTGGTGATGAAAATCGTTGGCCGCGTAATTGGTTCTTAATTTTTGGGAACAGATAAAAGTCACAAGGTGCCAGGTCGGGACTGTATGCAGGATGACTCATGAGTTCTACATTTTTCGCTTTCAAAAAGTCGTTTGTCTGTCTGGCCGTGTGAGAACTAGCATTGTCGTGGTGCAGGATGATACGGCGTTTACGGTTATTTTTACGGAGTTCGTCAATAACTTCCGGCAAACAGATGGTCGTGTACCAGTCACTATTCACAGTACGACGATTTTCTAAAGCAACAGTAGCCACGTGTCCAGTTTTATTAAAAAAAGAAGCAATCATCCGCTTAGATGCACTTTTCACGCGCGCCACTTTGGTTGGTTTCGGCTCATCTTGAAAGACCCATACGCTCGATTGCTGCTTTGTTTTGGGATCGTAGCAATAAATCCATGTTTCGTCACCTGTTACTATGTCCCACACCAAATTAGACGCACCTTCGTTGAATCTGGTAAGCATGGCACTGCACCAAGTGACGCGGTCCGTTTTTTGATCCTCGGTCAAGTTATGTGGGATCCACCGCGAGCACAGCTTTCTCACACCCAAATATTTGTGTAGGATTGATTGTATTTGACTCATGCCTATTTCTAAGGATGCGCGAATTTCATGGTAGGTAACATGCCTGTCTGTTTCAATCATACGGCGCACAGCATCGATGTTTTTGTTGGTCACAGCGGTGGACGGCCGACCATCGCGAGATTCGTCACTGAGATTGATACGACCACGCTTGAATTCTGCAAACAAGCTATAAACAGTCGTCTTGCATGGAGCTTCATCGCCAAAAGCTGTTTCAAGCCGAGCGATGCTCTGTTGAGCCGTCAAATTACACTTAAAATCGTAGAAAATCATACTACGAAAATTTTCCCGAGTTAAATCCATGTTGATGCAGACACACAATTTTTTAAATGGCGCCACAAGGTAAAAACAAAAGACAGTCAGATGAAACAAACTGTATTCTACAGCCAAAGAGTTCTATTTTCAAATGTTGTAATAAATTTTTAAATATTGTTTATGTAAGTGGCCAGTTCTGGAAACTTTTAGTGTAACCTATGTATATGGTTTGAAAGCCCAAAGCCTGAATTAGTTGAATAAAATATAATTACAAAAATATGCATAAGCCAATAATATCGTTTGAAGATGCCTCTCTGTTTATTTTTTATCAAATGGACATTTTAGGTGTATCACTGTTGCCGCTGTCTTGTTATTTATCTCATTCAAATAGTTAATTACTCTATCGTCCATGAAAAAAAAATTAGCCCCCAGTACTTTCCGTTTTTTTTGACAAACCAGAAAACGTGAGACGAAGTCAATTATAAGTTTTGTTTACCATTTTTCGATAGTATCTACAAATTAAACACAATTTATAATATTTTTTCGGGTAAGTAATAAAAATATTTTTCGTCTGTAACGACTACTATATTATTATATTTTTATTAAATTTATTCTTATTTCATTTGAAAACCCATATATTATATCCATACATTAATATGCGTTAAAAATTTTCAAGTTAACAGGTATTAAGGCAAACGAAATACAGATTTTTAGACGGTGAACCGTTTCTAGACCATAGTGCGTCGTCGTGAAAATGTTTTACTCGCTGTGGAGTTTCCGAGGTCGGGCGTGGGTCGCCTAATTTGTAAAATTCCTCAGTGTATTAGCTCTTAAAATTTCATTATAGTAATAAAGCTTTTTTATAATAAGCTAATGAAACATAAATGGCTCGGTTTTTAGTATAAGTTATAGATAAAGATTAGATTTTAAACTAGTATTATATATAACTGATGAGTAAAGAAACTACGTTTATAAAGCCCGACTTCAAAAACTATAAAATAACATAATTAATTTACAGATTTATTTATCTGTTAGAAACCTAGTTAATGCTCTCAATAAATTAATCAAGACATTCGTACTATACATCATTAAGGAATTCAGTTATCTTCCTTCAATTCAAGACTTGTCACAGGATCGTCATAAAAATAGCTAACTAAAAAGCAATCATTACCCATTTCCTATTTGATTTTGAGGAGTTCTTTAGTGTATCGCCAGAGTCCAAAGTCCAGTACCCATGGAATTTATATGCTTAACTACCCTACTGGATAACTGAACCCAATGCAAAATAAATTGCAATTTAAAAGACGGTAATATCGAAGAACATAGGTAGATAAATCTCTAAGTAGGTGTACACACATAAAAAAAGACCTCCTCCTTTTTAGAAGTTAAAAACAAAAAATCGTGATATCGCCCTTACCAGGTACATGTTAATTTGTTTTGTATTGAACTAATTACCTCTCACGTTTTTTTATAAAGCAGGAGGACATTTTTTGTTACTGTGTATCCATTACCTTTTTTAAATACTGTTTCACATAAAGATCTTTTTAACAGTGTTGTGTAAATAATTTTCTTGTTTCACATTGAGACACATATTTACTTAGTAAATACTCTCTCGAAGCTGCTCAGCCTTTGATCTTTTTAGTTTTATTTCTTTAATTTAATGAACGCCACATGGTATGTGATGATATGTTTTCACTTTGGAGCCACTGGGGTCCACAATTTGGACGCAACCGGGTAAAAGGTATAATTCTGAAGGCCACCTTATACGGCAACTGCAGACGCGCAGCGTACCCTGATATTTCAGGGTACGCTGCGCGTCTGCAGTGAATAAAAACAATAAACAAAATTATCATATTCAAGTGTATTACTTGAATATGATAATTTTGTTTATTGTTTTTATTCATTGCGGCTTCTCAATGATGCCGTTCATCCGTATCGAAGTTTAAGACGTAATGTACGTGAAGAGACGATACGTCCTTCGTAATTATTCGTTGATCGTTAGAACGATGATGATGAATTAAAATGGAACATTGTAGTATTTGTTAATATATAACTCTACTGAGTCCTTCAGTATTTGAATGAAACCAATGCTTTTTTACATACATGAACATACAGATTATATTGTCTACTAGCAAATTTCCAAAAGAGAAAAACCTGCCTGTCTTGAATATATTTAAATGGATGTTGTTTCACAATTTCGCTTCACATAGAACATACCTACTTAGTCATAAACTGACTGAGGTGCCGGAGGCTGGAATTGCAAATTAGCTTTGGGCGATGAAAGCGTTGGAAGGGGAACTGTTCCCAACTTAGGCGCGAAAAATAACGCTCAACAAGTGAGGAACTAACCCTTCGTGACCAAACTTGAGATAAAGTTATAATGTCAACTTACTCATTAATTCAGTACCTAGGCAGTATAGTCTCGCACCCCGGGACCGGATTAAAGGATTGATGCGAGTTTGTACTGTCAATAAGAATTGGTACGACACTCATGTGTCTATTCAACGCGAAACACCGCTAACTGAACTTTATTTATTGCTACATAGATATTTGCCTGTGGTCTTTTCCGCATTGAATTTGATTCCTTGGGATTCTATCACCAGGATAAAAAGCAGCCAATGCTTCCAAATAATCTATTTTTGTACCAAATTTCATTCTGATCCGTTGAGTCGTTAGTGTAGTTAGTAGTAGTGCGTGATTGAATAACAAACATTTAAATATTAACATTTCTATTTCTATACTAACTTTTATATCCAAACATCTTCAGAAACTTGCCCATTTATAATATTAGTATTATTTCTGACTCAAAAAATTCAATGATATGACACCATTGCTGGGGGGCGAGGGATATGCCTCTGGCAAACTCACCTCCGGAACTTACGACCCTTAGACGGCGTGCGTTTTAGTCGGTTCGAATCCGACATAACATCTCCCACTGATTCGGGGGGGGGGGGGGGGGGGGCAGAGTCATTGGGAGAGGTAGGGAGTAGGGTTCGGTGTTTCCGGGGGGATTTTTCGCTCGATAAAAAAGGGCAATCGATAATTATTGAATATGAAGTTTGACTCAATATTTTGTAAAAACATTATACGTTTAAACATAATGTATTTTTCACCCAATATAGTGTAGCCACAAAATACTTAGCAAATCGTAGGTATCAAATTTTACTTAACCGCTTACATTTAGGTGACAGATTCATTATAGCCACTTTATGTTGATTGAAATTACAAATGATTAAAAGATTTATGTTTAAAGAGATTTAAGTATTTCAACACACATCGCATATTTATTTTAATCTTTCCATGTTAACACATACCATGGATACCATTGTAGTGATCCTTGTATTAAGTACATAGAAACAGGACATTTTTTTAACATGCGAAATATCCCCACGGACTACCCTCCGCGACCGAGCCGGTGGGAAAGATTATGTCGGACTCGAAACGACCACAATGTCGCACACCCGTCCCTCAGGGTGTCCGTTCACACGGGGCACCCGTACAGGGCCATGGACCACACGATACCCGCATAGAGTCTCTTGCAGTAGTCCTCCGGGCCCGTCAAGTTGGGCAGCAGATCCTCTAGAGCGTTAGCCATGCCCACCAATTTGGAACCCGAACTTCAGAAATGCAGAAACAGGACATTTTGGAATTATGTCACTCAAATAATATAATCAACGATTTTCATGTCAGATCAGTATTAGGCATATAAGTTTAACAGGTTTTTAGTTTCAAACCCCAGCTTATTTTCGAAGAGGTAAACAGAAATGAATTAGGCCAGCTATACCATTCTCTGGAAAATTTTGAATCATTTTATTTAACCTCAGGACTTGTTTGAAAGAGTACTGTGAAGGTGAGTCAAACGTCGTAAATTTTTATTCCGATATTATTTCATTTGTAAATGGTCTATACATCACTTGAATATGGACAACAAACAGAGCGATAATAACAATTTCGGCCCCGTAGTGAAATTAAACTTCGAACTTCGAACGATACAAAATGTGAAATATGAACTATTAACCTATGGCCTATGGCGTGACACTTGGTCATAATTTTTGATCCAAACTAACATTTAAATTCTCCAGGTTTCAGTGCTACTACGGTAGCAAATAATCATACTAATCGTCCACCTTTAATGTTCTGACAGATGTCTTTTGTGCGTACCACCTACAAAGAGTGAGTTGGGGAGGTGAGTGACTTGATTTACATATTTCTTAGTAGATAGCACCTATATAAATTATCGTACTAGGATTATAAAATTAGTACAATGGAGGAGAATAGAAAAATTCCAGTGTTAAAAAGTCCTGTGTGTTAGATTATTTCCTAATTTCCCACTGTGTGACGTACCTCAAAATGAAGTCTCCGGATAGTCCTGTGTTTAACAAGCAATTCATTGTGAGTAATTTATATGCAACAGCAACTTAGCATAAATTTATGTTCTCTTTTCGTATGTCTTACAATCGTTTCATTTACAGTTTATATATTCAAAAATTTGGATAACGAGCCTCGGAAAATGCTTATAGAGTATTTGTTAAAGAACAAGAGCCTGAGAACACCAGTATAACGACATTATATAATAACTGAACTTCCCTGCTATGAAGGAACAGAGTTATTGCCAATTACCCAGGGTTCATCATAACAAGATTTTCTAGCTGAAAAACTGTTCGGTACGGTTACTGTTCATAAACATTTATATGAAACCAGAGTGCCTAAGTTTTTAACCTAATGTCTTTCAACAAAAGGGCAACGTTGTATGTCATTAGTTATAGAATGTATATATACATATGTATGTAATGTGTACAATTTACTATCTGCCGCATTGGGGCAACCTGTAATGGCAGTTACATAAGGAAAACATACATACATACATAAATATAATTATGCCTTCATCCCTGGAGTGTTAGGTAGAGGTGAATTAACACCCAAATTTCACTATCATTGTATTCGGTCCCACGTAATAGGGGGTGAGCCTATTGCCGTTTTTCGGGCACTATTGTGGCCTCGAGCCATGCATCTCTGGCTTAGTCTGGGCTGTATATATCTGTCTGATATTAAACAGTCTTATCCCTTAGTCGCCTTGTACGACACCGCATGGTAAGAGGTAATTTCTACTCTGCCGGAAACCACGCGGCACATAAGAAAAAAATAAAGCATTTTTACGATTTTAAATTAAACTTCCGATGTTTGACTTTCTGCATGCAAAGATAAACCCCTAAATCCATATAAAACTTTCCCTTGAACAAATGCACGCTATGCACTGATCGAGTATGGCGTGCGGAACTTCTTGTTAACTTCTCACTTCATGAACTAAAGCGCCAAAGTTGGATAATGGGATACACACCTATTAAACTACCTTACGGAGGTGCTCATTAACTAAGTTTCTTAATTACAACTTACAGCTTAGGTGAGTGAAACTGTGTGTTACATGTCTTATAAGCGGCCAGTCAGTGGATCATGGATCATGGATCATAATGGAGTACTGGTGCCTCCTTGACCATAACTACAGAGAATTTGATCCTGCATAAAAATCACGAAAATGGACCCAAGGTGGTTAGGATCATTATAAAAAAATTCCCTCGTAATAAGTTTGGTATCATCGAATATAAATTAAATTCTTCTTTATAGACGACGAGGAGAAACTATATCTTGCAACTTTTTAATTACAAATCTGATACTGTTGCGTTATCGTGGCGATCAATGGTTAAATTGGTAGGTATTTTGTTACCCCAGTATCAATAGGCACCATTTCTAATTGTATTTCCGTCACAATAAAAATATCAAAGAGGCTTTATTACTTACAAATACACAAAGTTGTGTTGCTAACTTGTTTGTGTTGGTTGGAAAAAATATTTTTCTTTGACAAAAACACGCTACATAATGTTTTGAGGTCAATCTCAAACGAGTTTTAAAACATATTTCGGCTTGTACTTATTTTTTGTTGGTTCATAGTGCTTCAGTTAACGTTGCCATTGTATATTTTTGTCATTGTAGAACGAAACAATACAAAGTTTACAGACGATGTCTTTCAGTTCGTGCGGTCAAAGTTGTTAGCGGCAAATAAAAAGAATCATTAAAATATTTTGTTACGTAACAACATGTTCTAGGTGTTTTCATATTTGAAAAGAAACAAATAAATAAATAAATATTCCACGACATTCTACACAACGCTATCTAGACCCACGGTAAGCATAGCTTAACTAACTTGTGTCATGGGATCTAGAATACGGATAAACATACTTAGATCCTTTTTTTTTTCGTAAATACATACATATTATACAAAGAAACACCCAGGCCAATACAAATATAATATATAAATATAATATTCATGCATACAAATATTTGCATTGAGCGGGAATCGAACCTGCGCTCCCTGCGTAGCAGTCGAATGCTCTACCGCTACGCCACGGAGGTCGTCAATATCAAATGTTAAAGATATCACGGACTTGATACATAAATAAAGGAATGGCAGGCTAAGAGCGCAACAACGACATATACTTAACTGCTTAACTTATGTAGGTGCGCATCACCAATACAGGTTAGCACAACACCGTTTGTCTCTCTGCAATTCTGTTATTTATTTTCTCGACTGTAAATAGGTATATCATTACTGAGTCTTATTATATCGCTAGAAACTCATTATAACTTTCATAATAAAGAAAAGATACTTCTTGTTATTTGAAGTTGCGCTACAAATACGCAATCTAAGCGTTAGTGACATTATCAACATTTTGTTCACCTTGTTAGGAAAATTCCAATACATTTTTAGTTTTAGGTGCGCATTAAAATATTTAGACGAGGTCCTTTATGCAGCTGGTTGATACTGAAATATAACTCATTTAATTTCAACTCTTTATTTCAGCATATTTTTTGTGTTTACACTCTTCACTAATGAATTGGAACACATCATATTATATACTGAATTTTAGTTCACATCATTGAATATATATAAAACTGCGGTAGCCTAGTGGTATGGGTAAAGGACTGCTAAGACGAGGTCTAGGGTTCGATCCCAGGTTTTACCATGGCACACACCAATGACTTTAGATGCTTTTCGAAGTTATGTGTGTATTTATCGCAGGTTTATAAGTGTTCGGTTAATGGCAATAGGTTCGCCACCTAAACGCCAGTTTATGTTTAGGTCCCAATGTGGGACCTAAACATAAACTGGCGTTTAGGTGGCGAATTATAAAATAACTGTCGAAATGTGGGCGCTAGCACCTCTGCCTACCCCTTGGGGGATATAGGCGTGAGTTTAAGTTTATGTTATGTTATGGACCTATATGAATGAGTTATAAATAATAAACATAGCATGCATTGGTTTATTCATGTAGTATTAATTAGTAGGAGGGTTTCAATATAAACGTATGCGGGGGTGGTGACTACGTCACAAGATACAGAGCTGAGAGAGATGCAGCAAAGATATTTACGGACCTATAAAACAGACCTATAAACAGATAAAGTAGTTATACTTAGACTAGATCATCGTTTCATTTCCTTATTGTATACTATGTATGTATACTTGACATTCTACATTGTAATAAAATACAAAAGGAAAGTACAGAATAGGTACACCCACTCATCAGAATAAGTTCCTCAAAACAAGCCGCTGACGTGCGTTATGAAAAACGGAGCCAGTTACGTTACAAAACATACCATCGCGATGTTGAACACTTGAAAGGGGGAAATATCTTATAAGATTTATGATTGTTGTATGAGTAAGCATGATATGTATACCTATATCTAAATATTTTGCGTATATTAAAGAGAGATGAAAACCGTTACGTGCACATCGAGTTTTCATCTATTTTCACTTCAAATATATTTGTTTTCGTTTTCTAAGATTGTATTGGACTTTCTAGTTTGAGCTATTTAATTTGTCAAATTTAACATAGTGGTTACAATTTCAAAACATGCCATAACACACTCTTAAAAGTACGAAAGTACGACTGCAGACAGCAGCAGCAGACGCAAAGCGTACCCGTAAACTTGAATATGATAATTTTATTTATTGTTTAATTCATTGCGACTTTTCAATGACACCGTTTATCGATATCGAAGTTAAACAAGTAGTATATGCAAATAGATGATTCGTCTTTCAACCTCACATAAATGGTCCATAGAAATAAAAGAAAATCAATACCGCAATTCGCGATTTTTTACATAAATTACTAGTTAAGCTTGAACACGGAAAAACGGAGTCATTGAGAAGCCGCAATGAATTAAAATAATAAACAAAATTATCTCAAGTCTATTTCATGGTACTTTCTGTGTCTGCTGCTGTGCAACACTGCTACGTGCTGCAGAGTTCGGAATCATACCTTAACTAACGTGACACAAAATAACACGTAGCCAATAAAATAGGTCATCGTAACAGCTGGCTCGCTTTGACCGCACGAAGTCGCAGTTTCATTTTCCTAAACATAAATTTATTTTTAAAAATGGTAATTTTATTTATGTTATGAACAAATTAGCACCGTAGTTGTTCATTCTATGGCTAATGACCAGTTCTAATTGCATCTAAAGCTCGTATTTTGGAACCTGGAATTCGATTCCTTTAAACCACTCTTCGTTAAAAATGAATGATTACATCATCAAAACCCAACTGCTGCTGAAAAAACCCAAAACAAGTTCGATAGCAGTCGGGATTCATTAATCTTCTTTTGGTTTATTTTTTTTTTTAAATACCCACGTAAAATATTACCCTCGCTGGCGCAGTCGGGTGAAAACCAAAATATTTAGAATGATTTATTTTGGTTTCTACGGGACGATTGGTTTTGAAGATGGGCTGAGCCCCGAAGATCTTGGTGGGGTGTCATACACCAAATCTACCTACTAACGATAATACTATTGTAGTTTTCCGTATAAACATAAAACAGAAACGTCTAATCTATCAAAATATATTGATGTAATAATATAAGCATAACGATATGTACACGAAATCGAACTCGCTATCACTCAGGTTAATAATAAAACTTGTATCCCGGGAATACAAGTTTTATTATTAACCTGAGTGATCACTGAAAAAAGTTTACTTTTTTTTACTTAATATATATAGGACACGTCAATTAGACTTCGCCTCGCCAAATTGGAAGCTGAAGGCACAGTCTCAGAAAAGAGGGTCACCATTACTTACATATACCATGTTACAATGGTGACACTCAGGCGGCCACATCATATGCTTTTTCACACCCCGCTTAAAGGAGTTGGAACTGTATGAAGAAGGAAACACGTGAGCTGGTAATGAATTCCAGGTCTTAATGGTACAAAGGAAAGAGTCTCCGAACCGCTTGGTTCTTGATCGAATATTCTGCACCATGTGCGGGTGACATCTATCTTTGTATCTTTACATCTGAATTGTTGTTCATAACCTTATAATTAAATTAAACACGGGGTTTACTATAATTACATCTCAAGTCGTTTTTACTTTGCTGTTTCGCTGTTTAATCTTAATACTTAAATATGTAGACTTGGAATTTTAATGAATATTTTTTCGTATGAATACATAAATATATGATGCGAACGTAGATGAACATTACGGATCAAATAGGATTTTGTAGAAAAGCCGAAGTGCGTAGCAGAAGTAAATAAAAAGCAATGCATGGAAAATATTTATGGATGTAAGGAAGGCAAGTGATGTATGTAAGAATCATATAAAGTAATGATCTCTGCGTATCCCTGTGGGAACTCGTTTATGTAAGGCTATGTATGTGAATTCCTGCGGGAATTCGTTTACGTAAAGTTATGTATTGAATAGGTTGACTGTTTCCACGCCACCATGCGCAAGCGATGTGCGTCCTTAATGCGCAGGGTGCGGGCTATTTCGAACACCGTTTTGACAATGCAAGCAGTAATCCTAGATTGTCTGCATATAAGGCAATGGTGAGCCATGTTCGATAGCAGGCGGGAAAAGAAGATTAATGGATCTCCTTTTGGTTTATAATTTTTAAACATACCCACGTAAAATATTACCCTCGCTGGCGCAGTCGAGTACAATCCAAAATATTTAGAATGATTTATTTTGGTTTCTACGGGACTATGGTTTTGAAGGTGGCTTGAGTTCCGAAGAACTTGGTGGGGTGTCATACACCGAATCTACCTATATACAGCAATGCTAGATTGTCTGTATATAAAGCACTGATGGGTCATGTTACCTGAAATAAATAAATTTTAATTTAATTTATTATACATTGGCGCATAATATGACCTATTTCCGGAGTTTGGCTTACTCATCACTGGGAAAGTTTATGCTCACAATAATTTGTTTTCCAACATTTCAGATTATCTTCTTTGTGACATAATATTAGCTACTTATATTTGAGCTCAGATTAAATATATTTATCATTTAGTAAAATAATTTGTGAAATAGCTCAAAGACTAAGTTATACATTTAATACTTAAAGTTCAATTATCTACTTTATTCTCAACTTTATTCGCAGTCAGTTCCCTAGTTAATCTTACGCTTGAGCAAACAAACATATTTTTTTACTATAGAGCAGAGCACCATTACATGTCACAGACTAGAAAAAATCGACACCGGACTACGAGGGGAAGATCTCAGATCAGAACTAATACAAGGATGATGAGAATTTGTATGCCAACAGAAATAATAATTCTATTTAAATGAGGTGTCATCAATCGACGTCAACCATGTTCAAATTTTAATTTAATGTCAGAACATACATACATACAATCACGCCTTTATCCCCGAAGGGTTAGGCAGAGGTGAATTAACACCCACATTTCACCAATCATTGAATTCAGTCCCACGTTATTACCTATTGCCGTCTTCCGGGCACTATTGTTGACTCGAGCAATGCATCTAAAGCTGAGTCTGGACTGTATATATCTGTCTGGTGTTAAACAGCCATATCCCTTAACCGCCTAGTACGACACCGCATGGGAAGTGATGAGGTGGCCCAAATTCTACTCTGCCGAGAACCACGCGTCAATGCTGAACACAATAAAATAATAAATTGTGTCATCACTGTAGTCCAGTAAAACTCAGGAATTAATTATAATGTGAATATTTAAAACTTGACGAGCGGAATTTTGAATCATCACTGTAAATATGAATGTACTCATTTATGACAGATATTATGCATTAATAATAAACCTCTGAATTGCATATTAACGGCCAAACGTAATGGAATTTACATGAGATATTTTCGACAGGTACTACAGATAATAAAATAACCAACTGTGCTCCACCATAAGTTTAATTTAACCATATGGTTAGGTCTCTAAATAATAACATAACACAACATAACATAAACTCACGCCTATATCCCCGAAGGGTGCTAGCACCCACATTTCGCCAGTTTATGTTTAGGTCCCAATGTAATAGGTGGCGAGCCTATTGCCATTAGCCGGACACTTATAAACCTGCGATAATTATACACATAACTTCGAAAAGCATCGAAAAGTCATTGGTGTGTGCTATGGTAAAACTTGAGATCGAACCCGAGACCTCGTCTCAGCAGTCCATTACCACTAGGCTACCGCGGTTACTAAACTTTGTATATATGTTAATTAATTTGGACACTATTGAATGATCTAATAAATAATCTAGGAGGTGGAAAGTAAAACTTCATCACCAACCGGCATCTAGTAAATTATTTGAGTAACCAAACCTCTAAAACCGCTATAGAAGATATTTACGAACTTATTCAAGTATAACCATTTTAGTCTGTCGCTGACTTTCGTGGAACCGTGGACTTGGCAGAGCAGCTCTTTGCTCTTTTCCAAAAAATAGTGATCAATATTTATAGGGATTGGACACAGTATGTCGCTGGCATTCTGCCTCTTCTAGTAGGGAGTGGTCAGTTGTTTTAGTCCATTCGATTTCGACATAGCACGTAATTGTATCTTCGGTCCTTTCTGGTACTTCGAGATTTCCACTGAGTAAAAATGTATATTAAGACACGCTTGTATTTATAGTTCTATAGTTTTATTTTATTGAAGTAATTTTTAAATTAGTGACTAAATGTATATCAACAAAGACGTCAAAGATGCGTCCTCCAGAGAAGACGTTTAATTACTATATTTGCATAAATACAAAGTTAGTTACAAGTGTCTACTTAACCGTAAAACCTTAACCCCCTTGAATAAACAAGTGGGGTTTTGTTCCTAAACATTTTACCCTTCCAAATTGGCCCAACATAAAAAAAGGTGATGTCAAACAAAGATTCCTTCAAATAAACTGTTGGATGGCAATGCCATTAAATCATTTAAATTAGGTAAAACCATTAAAAAAAACCTCTAGAATCTCATATTAATTTATATTCAGAATTTTTATTTATTGTTATGCAGACGATAGCACCTTACATGGAAGTTATTATGGACATCCTGCGGCCAAGTAGTCAGATATCGCGGAGAAAAGGCAGCTTCCTATCACTGAGCTTGACGGGATCTTGAATCACATTTCTCAATGGGGTTCTGAGAACCTGGTTGAGTTCAATGCCAAGAAGACGCAGGCATGTGCGTTTACAGCAAAAGTATCTTCTTTCCTTCCCCTCACCACTCTTCAGAGCACGCCCCTGCCACTGCAAGACAATCTCAATATCCTTGGTATGGATGTTCGCTGCAACCTGAATAACAAAAATTACATCGAAAGTATCATCAAAACAACCTCACGAAAACTCGGAGTCCTGAACAGAGTGAGACGATTTTTCACGCCGGAGCAGCGGTGTCTTCTATACAAGACACAAATTCGCTCCTGTGTGGAATACTGCTCGAATCTCTGGGATAGTTCAGCAAAGTGCTTACTAGATGCTCTCGACAGGTTGCAGCGACGTGCGGTCCGCATCATTGGGAATCCCGAGGTCACGAACACCCTAGAACCTTTACAGATGCGTAGAGATGTTGCGTCCATGGCTGTATTTTACCGTCTGTACCATGGTGAATGTTCCGATGAGCTCTTCCAATTAGTCCGGCGGCACGATATGTGCCCCACCCTCTTGTCTGGGAAAGGATGGGGACGCAGTAGTCCCACACCCGAGAGGGCCACAACAGACACAACTAATTCATAATAATGATTACTGTTTATATTTCCTAGAACTGCAATTGTGAATACAGAGGAATTTGCAGTTGTGTATTCAGTATCGATATTTTCCTTTGAGATTGTTATCTAGATTATTAGATGCATGCTGCTAGTAACACTGTATTCCATAACATAACATAAACTCACGCCTATATCCCCGAAGGGGTAGGCAGAGGTGCTAGCACCCACATTTCGCCAGTTTATGTTTAGGTCCCAATTTAATAGGTGGCGAGCCTATTGCCATTAACCGGGCACTTTTAAACCTGCGATAAATACACACCTAACTTCAAAAAGCATCGAAAAGTCATTGGTGTGTGCCATGGTAAAACCTGGGATCGAACCCGAGACCTCGTCTCAGTAGTCCATTACCCATACCACTAGGCTACCGCGGATTCCACTATCTTGAAATAGCTTTTCAACCCAGTACGTAATACAGATTACAGGTTTGTGATAGAAATTTTAGGTAAATAGGAAAGAAATATAATACTGGCAACACTGCCAAGGTAAACACAGTGCGCGTTAATTTATAACTTTAAAATTATAAATTTAGTAAAAAAACTACCTAGCTAACGTAAGATCAGTGTATAAGTGAGTGAAAAATAACATATATTGCTCGCGAACCTCAAATCACTCATACCTAACATTTTTTCATAATACCAAAGGAAAAGTGATAAAAGATCAGTGTTTGGTGGCCGAACGCCACTATAATGCCTAAAGTGAACATTTTGTGATATTGAAGTGATTTATGAACCAATTCTACGAACTTTGAGAGAATTTGACCATTTTGATAAATAATTCTATTATGTTTTTCTAAATTTGAACTTGTACTGGCCAAACCATAGCTAAAAAGATCAAAACAAAGATAATAGTTTTGACCATAGACAATACGACACTGTTTAACCGCTTTTATAATCCCGTAGTCGATTGTATTAACAGCTGTGAAAATCGTGTCGTGTCGCGTCGTATCGGGTCTGCCGACTGTTAATATAAAAGCGGCGAACAAAGAAACAATTGACAACATTTAATATCCATATCAGTGATTGGACGTAAATACATAACAAGGACTATAATATAAATCCTACACACATTCTACTGATTATAACATGGATCTAGATAATATTACACTGAGAAGAAATAGAACAAATAAGACTGACTATGGAAAATCCCTATCTTACCGATCTATAGAATGTTCACCCACAGACCTAGGGCGAAGTCTGCCGGACCTCTCGACTATTCAGCGTGAAGACATTGAGGACCTTAACAACGAAATTGACACGCTTAAATGCCAGTTGGAGAGTTGCCATAATGAAATTGGGAATTTATTGGTTGAAAATAAGTTGCTCAAGGACCAGATCACCGAATATTTAAATGTAATTACCCAATTAAAAAAGGTATGCTCAGAGTCACCAAGCATAGCCTCTAAATGTACCCCAAAACTGAAGCGAAAAAAAACTCCTAAGCGTATCATAACATCGCAGGCTCCACTGCAACAGAAATCATTTCCAAATGCTAATGAAAATCAGGTTGACAGCGGATGCTCTACAGATGGTGGTGTTATAAATAACGATCTGAGTAACACAAAAACTAGCTCGCAAAGTACATTACAACTGAACCCAATAGATGGTGCGAATGGTAATTCGGAACGGATTCCAAATAAGAAGGAACGTTTTATTTATATATATGGAGGCCAGGAATGCAAGGGACTGGCACAATCACTTATACGTTTCAGAACTAACACAAAATATGAAGAGTACAAAGTATTTGCTATGATAAAACCTTTTGCACTAACGGATGAAATACTTAAGTCCTGCGAAAATGGAAATGTGATAGATACAGAAGAAAACTATTTAATTCTGGGTATAGGACAAAATAATGCAAATCCTACTCGCCTGATGATGGAACTGTCAGCATTCCTGAGAACCTTCAAAAACATTAACGTGTTACTTTTAAGTGTAGGTCATAACAAATTTTTGAATGAATGGAAGCTAAATAATCTTTTACAACAAATTAGCAATCACCAAAGTAAACAATGTAAACTCATTTCCTCACCTTATCTGAAGTATCACAGAAAGGTAGAATTGAATGTATTGACTGAAAAAATCTGTTTTGTTATCGATTCCAACGATTATGCATATAACTATCTTTCAATTCTAGCTAGTAAAAAAAGAGTACCTGTCACAAAAGTTTGTATGCAAAATAATTGCAAAAGGTCATACACAACAAAGAAAGGTACTATACCATACTATTTTCCAATAATAAGTTGGTGTACTAGCGGTCAAACCACCAGTACCATAAATTGTAATGGTGGAAGTAATAATTTTTTTCTTAAATAACGACCTGCCTTTAAATTTATCAGCATTATTCCACCAAAATATAGCTGGATTGTTAAACAAAACTGATGAAATAGAGATTAGCTTGAATGAATTAAATAAGGAGAATTTAAATTTGCAGATTTTGTGCTTCACAGAGACATTTGTAATATCTGGTGATGAGCCTAATATTAATTTTAAAAATTTCAATCTCGCCTCATCCTTCTGCAGAGAAACGAAATCGCGAGGAGGAGTTTGTATTTTAGTACGTAAATCGTTAGACTTTAGAAATTTAGACTTTACTAATTAACTATGTATAGAAAAAGCATTTGAATGTTGTAGTGTGGAGGTACCTATTCTGCAGTGTATTGTGATCTGTGTTTATAGAACTCTAGACTCAGATGTTTTCTTGTTTCTTGATAGAATAGAGTTATTATTACATAAGCTTTTACATAAGCACAAAAAACGAATTATAGTAACGGGCGACATGAATATAGATACATTGAAAAACACCAAGGAGTCGCAGCGACTTTCGGACGTCATGTCGGGGCACAGCCTCCACCAGCATATAAAAACACCGACACGTCAAAGTGCATGTATAGATCATATCTTTAGTAATATGAGGGATTCCACGGGTGGAACCCATCAGCTTTCTCTTTCTGACCATAATACATGTCAAGTTCTAGCATTTCCAACACATGCATCAAAACCGTCTCTAAAGTGTTGGTATATAAGTGTACGTGACTATTGTGAAGAAAATGTCGGAAAATTTAATGAAGCATTATGTAGTCTATCGTGGTCTGACATTTATAATGAAACTGACGCTAATTTGGCTTTTGAGAGCTTCCAGGACTTGTTAATCTTATTTCACAATTTATGCTTTCCAGTTAAGAGAATCAAGGTGAATGCAAATAACACATCCCCTAAATGGATCACTAAAGGTATAAAAATTTGTTGCAAACATAAAAGGAAACTGAGATCTCTTTGCTATATGAAACAAAATAATAATATTAATAATATAAAAGAAAAATATATAAATTACACTAGAATTCAAAAAAAATGTATAATTAGGTCTCAAAAAATCACAAATCATATATTTGTTAAACACTCTAGAAATAAGAGTCGAGCTACTTGGGAGGTTGTAAAAAATAAAGCTGATGCAGTACGAACTTGCCATCAAATTGAGTGTATAGAATATAATCAAGCGCTAATTACTACTCCCACGGATATTGCAAACAGATTTAATGACGTGTTCTCAATAAGCTCCAGAAATGATAGTGTGCGGGATATTTCTGTACCCCCCATTATGTTACATCCAGATAGAATTATGGACAGTATATTCTTATATCCCTGTACACCCGTGGAAGTACTAAGAACTATAACATCACTAAATAATAAAAAATCTGTGGGCTATGATGAGCTTTCGACTTATATCTTGAAGTCTTGTGCAGCTTACATATCGCCCGTACTTAGTTACGTTATAAACTTATCTCTGACAAATGGTGTATTTCCCACTAAGTTAAAAATTTCTATAGTCAAACCTCTTTATAAGAAAGGCAGTCCACTAGACGTTGATAACTATAGACCGATTGCACTAATACCTATACTTTCAAAGGTCTACGAAAGAATAATGCACAGTCGTCTAACCCAATTCATTAACAAACATAAAATAATAAGGGAGGAGCAGAGTGGGTTCCAAAAGGGAAAATCTACCACTTTAGCAGCTTTCTCCTTGGTCAAAACCATAACAGAAAACGTGGATAAGGGCAATACAGTAACGGTAGTGTTCTTGGACATGAGCAAGGCTTTCGATACGGTAGATTTTGAGAGACTACTTGATAAGTGCGAACGATACGGCATTCGAGGGCCAGCTCTGGACTGGCTCCGTAGCTATCTTTACGATAGAAATCAATGTGTAGAAATAACCCGCATAAACGAGAATCAAACACTAACGCAATACAGATCTCAATTTCAAATTAAGAACTTGGGAGTCCCACAAGGTAGCATTCTGGGCCCTCTGCTATTCCTTCTGTACATCAATGATTTGCCGAGTATCACTTCCCAAAAATGTGTTCTCTTTGCTGATGATGTATCAATTGTCATACCTAGAAATCCCAATCACAATCATGATGAAATTGTGCACCTAACAATGAGAGACATACTGAATTGGCTTGATTTAAATAACCTTAAAGTAAACTTATCGAAAACACATTATATTGAATTCAGGAACTATAAACAAAAACCTCAAAATCTTAATTTAACGTTGAACGGTGTTGCAATAGGCAGGGATAGTCATATTCGCTTTCTTGGTCTCATATTAGATGAACACTGTAATTGGAAGCTACATATAGATGCAGTATGCAAAAGAGTGAATAGATTTGCATTTGCCCTGCGTCAGCTTAGAAGCACAACTTGCGGAAAAACAGCTCTCATAGCCTACTATGGTCACGTTGCTTCGATATTAAGCTATGGTATATTATTGTGGGGCAATTCAACTGCTATTGAGAGAGCGTTCTTGAAGCAAAAAAAGTGCATAAGAGCAGTATGTGGGGTAGGGCCCCTAGAAACCTGTAGACCACTCTTTAAGAGGCTGGGGGTGCTGACTTTGGTGTCTGTCTACATATTGGAGGCAGGCATGTTCGTAATAAACCAAAGTCACTTGTTTGCTAAAGCAAGTGCAACATGCAGATTTGAGTCTCGAGACCCCACTAAAATAAAGTTCGAGATGTGCAGAACTACCTTTTACCAAAAAAACTGCTTTATAATGACCATTAAGGTTTACAATCACATTCCAAAGGTGATCAGGGAACTGCCTAGGACTCAATTTAGGTCGAAACTAAGGCAATGGCTTATAAATAAATGTTTTTATGATCTGCAAGAATTTTTTGATTGCAAATGACTAAATATATAAAAATTTATTATTCTTGACATTTCCAATTTAATATAATATACTTTTAATTTGACATATTAATTTCTTTATTAATTAATTTAATCAAGACATTGTAATTTAGCGACATCGATTTATTGAAGTAGGTATATTGACAAGAAAGCTCATTGACATTAAAATCATTATAATATTATTTTAAACATCTAACCTGACATTTCTGACAAATTCATGATAAATATTTGACATGATAATTGGAATGAAGGTTTTGCAGTTTGTTCTATCGCATGCATTGTTAAGGCGTCTGTTGATTGATTCATGAATTTATTTTGTATACTTAGTTACTTATTATAATTTATTTTTGTTTCGAATAGAATGTCGACTGTGTAATTTGTGCAGGTATAATGGGTTATGGAGTACTAACCAATGATGATATTTATATAACAACAATAGCAACAATGTACCTAAAAAATACGTATGCCTAATGCAGGCGAGATATGCTGTACTATCCACACTGGACAAATTAACACCTTTATCTTCACCGTGTCTCTTGCGAATAAATTTTCATTTCATTTCAGAAAATTAAAAATTGAATGAAATTTTTAAAGCATTTATGTATGCTAACCATTCAAATAACCGTCGCCGTAAGACGGATATATGTTTAAAAGAAGTTGGATGGTTTCGGGCGAATGTTCCGTAGCATACTGGTCAGAGCGTTCCCCCTGCAAGGTAAAGATCGTGGGTTTGAATCCCGCCTGTAATATACTTACTGTTTTATGTGATGTGAGTTATGTTACATTTTTAATAAAATATTTATTTTACACTTTTTAAATTGATTCATATACCAATCAAGCAAGTTCTTTGATTTAATAACCTTATTGAAGGAGTTAGAGTTGGAGAAAAAAAATTAAGTGGCCATTTTGTGGTGGCGTCCATCTTGAAATGTATCATAGTATATGGTATTTTACTAGTCAAGACCTTTCATGTGATTCCCATATTGAAGTAATTGTGAAAATTATGCACTCTGTCATTTTGTGGCGGCGGCCATCTTGAACAGATTTTTTTCAAGCATACAAACAAAAGAAACTAAATTCAAATCGGTTCATCCGTTCGCACACACACACACACATACACAGACACGTATAACTTATAACACTCTGTCGCTTTTGTATCGGGGGATAAAGACACATACAATTGTAAAATGAAATAACATTTTCAAGTTAATTTAGTTTGTTTTTGTATAGCTGACATTTAAACAACGCCTCCGCCGACGACGATTAAAATGTTATGATTAATGTGGACCTTTAGTTGATTAATATAGACAAATGCAAAATATTACAATGAAAATTGTGTTATAGGGTAGTAGAATAGGCTTTTAGAATAATTAGAGTGAAGAAGGGCTTGACGTCATAGAAGGTGACTACGGTTGCCAATAAAATCATTAACACCATGTCATCTTACAAGACTGTGTGAAGTGGAGGAGGAACACTAGGAAAGCGTGCACCCTGGTCTCCTAGCTCCTTGCGATCAGGACACAACGTTATTATGACAATTAACATTTGCAATTTAGCATGGTATCATTACTTAAATAGCTTTTTTCTAATTAACTATCACAATTTAATTTTAAAAACGCTTTTAATATTAAGCCGCGTGGTTTCCGGCAGAGTAGAATTTGGGCCACCTCATCTCTTCGCATGCGGTGTCGTATAGGGTGATTAAGGGCTAGGGCTGTTTAACATCAGACAGATATAATATACAGTCCACACTCAGCCTCAGATGCATGGCTCGAGTCAACAATAATGCCAGGAATACAGCAATAGACTCACCCCCTATTACGTGGGACAGAATACAATTATTGGTGAAATGTGGGTGGTAATCCACATCTGCCTAATCCTCCAGGGATAAAAGCGTGATTATATGTATGTATGTGTATGTATTATCTTCATATTATTCCATAGTATCAAGTAAAAATAAAGTAGTCGCTTCAGTAGTTAATGTGTAAAAGTAGAAGCACTAACTGTGAAATACTCAACCTTCTCTAGGTAGCTGCAAAGAGAATTAATTGTTTGTACTTATTCTCTTTTAATATTCCTCCGTTGTATACATTTTTCATTCTCAATTGTTAACTAACTTGCAAGTTTATTTAGGTGAGTGCTCAAGCGATTCCCCTTAGGACCACAATATTACATAATAAGGAAATAAAGTTTACAGCATTTTATGGAAAAAACCTATTCCAAATAATATGTATCTTACTAAACTTAACATAAGAAGAACTCTTCAAGTACATTCCCGCTCAGCAACTATTTACCTGACCGATTTTATCGGATCAAAAACATAAACGAAATGACCTCGTTTACGAGACAAATTGCTAAGATAAGATGTCCCTTATTCTGAGTACATAGGGAAACCCACAATCATTACAGTGAAACAAAGGGTCCAGATTGGATACCACGAAAAGTCAGTAGAATTTTCTGTAACTAGTTTGCAACAGATAATACAGTTATTTCAAGATAATATAATGGTATAAGCCCTTTTAATGATTTAATAATGAATTTATATACATAATTACTAATCACTGAACAGTCATAACAAACAAACATATACCTTATACCTTACACTTACACACACAAGACGTACTTACGCCTTCAAAATACATGAAGGTTTATGTATTTAAAATATCATGGTCAGTCACATTAGTACTATAGCTATCAGGATATTTACCATGTTTCATTGTTACGAGTTTCCAATATTTCGGCACTGTTGCAAGCACCATGATCGCGGAGGAACTACTTCTCATGAAAAAACTCGTAACCATATAATATAGTAAATAACCCGATAGCTAATAATAATACTTTATAGTATACATTTGAAGTTTTTTGCTAGTTATATTCTCGACGTACACGTATTGAGAAGAGATTTATTTTCTTTCTATTATTATAGACTTTTATCAACGACTTGTCGTCTTAACTTTGGACGTTTAATACGTGTCAGAGTTAATCTGTGAACCATTAGGAAGGAAGCTTTAAGTATTGTGCTTGTGAATTGGGGCCGCGTGATTCTAACGGGTCACATCTTTTAAGGCCTTTGTGTTTACCGTAGACTGATGTTCTCAAATAATCTAGTTCACTATTGTTGTGGAACCGATATTCTTAATGTTTGTCGAATATAGGTATCAGAAAATTGACGCAAACATAAAATACTCACGTTTTTATCAAACATAGACAACTCCCTGCCTCCTCTCACTTCTACTAATATTTTACGAGTGAGAAACCTCCACGGATACCACACCGGGGCCGGTGGGAGAGGTTATTTCGCACTCGAACTGACTGAAACGCACGGCGTTTTGGTTGCCGAAAGTGAGGTTGACAGGCATATTCTTCCGCCGGTTGGCCTATCTTCCTATTGGGGACGAGTTGGGGACCACAGAGGCATTAACAACATCGATTTGCTTCAGCCAGGGTGACAGGCGATTCCACACGTCTTCCCCAGGCCTGATCCACTTCTACTTCTATCCTTACACGCTTCACAAGCTTAGACAATTTACAAATCACTAGCTGTCATCAAACCTTCTATGTTGCTAATGCTTTCGATTTTTTTCAAAATGTCATTAATTTGAGTAGTGTATACTACAAGATCATTTGTATTGATTTTGATCTATGCACAGAATTCATTCCTCTATTCCTTCACTAGCTTTTGTAGAGGCAACAAGTCCTGTTGTTATGTGACAGCTCTGTGACATCTGACGTGATAAAGTTATCTCTACCGGGTCTACCTTAATAATGATATTGTGAACAAAGCGAAGGTGCTATTGTACTGTCAAACAATATTATTAGAACAGTCGTGACGCATAAATCTCCAAGTGTACAGTATACAGCGGGCTTAAATCAATACATGATAATGGACTTATTTAATCACTAAATCAGAGACAATTTTGTAAATTATTGAAGTGAAGCATCTATTGTCGCACCTTGGGATATCAACCTGGTATGTCTTGATGGCAATCAGTATGACACTCTCAGTTAGCATCGTGTATAAATATTACAATATAAAAATAAACTTTCATTTCGATGGTTTCTATTTATAAACGTTACTTACTAACATCAAGAGTATCGTATTGTACCTATTTTGAAGAACTTCTCGCAGTATACTCTGGGGAAAATTATGGCAGGTAAATCGTTTACAATTCCATCGTACGCCTGAGGATATTCCTATCTTACCGCCCTGTATGCGACCAATCTAGTTACAAAGTAATGTCCGTGAACCAATGTCAGTGTTGTAAAATAATATATAGATAACTGTATACATAATTTCAAATGCTCATTCCTACAATTTTATTATGCAATCAAGGTAAGTATACTCTTTATTCTCTTCTTACTCTTCTCTTATTACTCTTTTTAGTATTATTATTGTGAACTAAATTAAATATTCCAAAGTCGGATACTTCTCGAACAAATGGAAAAATTTAAAATACCTCACTATCATATTCCTGTAGTAGGCCCATTAAGTTGATGGTTGTAAGTTGGGTACCATTTTAGATGTTTTTCCTTCCTGTTTTTTCAAATCTCATACCGCGTTCTGATTCATCGTCTGGATGTTTTTCATCAGACTCTGAGGCACCCCCAACATTCCCTTTAAGTAGTCCTGTTTTAAATTCCGCTCCCGTGCTTGTCGAGACATTTCCTGCTTTTATATGATTCGCACAGTCCATCCATCTTATTTTAACCAACAATATACTTATGCCATATTATAGACGACGCATATGCACCATGAGGTTTATAGTGATAGGAAATTTCGCAGCACGCGCTAAAATCAAATAACTACACCTAGTGGAACGAACCAGCGGTAATACTGTTCTTCATAAAAAATGTTTTCAAGAAAATGTGAATACAAACCTGAAAACCAACTTCAGCGCAGATAATACTCAAACACAATAGAAAATACCCGTAAATACCTTGGCTATTATTCAGAAATTCGACGTAATCGCCATGGGTTACAACGGGTTTAAGTAATTATCGTTCAAATTATTTGAACGTTTTCCTCGTTCAAAACGTTCAAATCTTAGTACGGAAAGCAATCCACACTTTGTTCAATGCTTAGAGGTTTCACTTTGTTACATGTTTAGGAGCAAAGCCTTCTACACTCTCTTTGTTACCGGCTATCCTCTAGTAAAGGATATTCGAAACTATTTATCCCATTGTCTGAGTTAGTTGACCCAAGAGCTGTCAGTGTATTTGAACCTGATTGTAGCTTCACCTACTGGGTTCAATAATAATATGTACGTACAAACACTTCATGGTATAAACCATTGTCTAGACATCAAGTTTTACCACTACAAACATTATGGATGCTGTATTTTATATTTAAAGGTAAAATAAATGTTACATCAACGTCGTAATCTAATTGAGGTACCTACTAGTAATTAATAATTTTATGCTGAATAAAGCATTGCATTTAGTAATTTGAGTTTACTATGAAAGGGATATTTTATACCCGTGAGAGATGGCCCTGGGTGCGAGGGATATGCCTGTTAACCTCACCTTCGGCAACCAACAATGACCCACAAGCGCCGTTCATTGTAGACGGTTCGAGTCCGACATAACCTCTCCCACTGACTCCGACGGAGGGGTATCCGCGGGGATTTCTTTGCACGTAAAAAAAAGAGATATTTTATAATGTTAAAACGTTGTCAGGTGAATATAATTGATAGCCATCTAATTTCAACTTCATTTATTTTTCAACTTATTAATTTACTCATTTATCTTTACATTCATTTTCTTCTTCATCTAGGCTACTGTAATTAGACACTTATGAGGTGGTTGGTCCATGTCCATCCACAAGTTACCTTAATACCTAGTCCAATACACATTTGTCTATCCTCATATACTTGCACCACACTTCTGATACGAAACTTCTACGTCATATTCTTTTATTCTTTAAAAAAGTCTCGCTCGAATTGCAAATAAAGGTATTCACTGAATCTTTTGTCACCAAAAGTGCTCTTTGTGACTTTTCTACGTATTTTATCTGAATATATGCAATCTCGGTATGAAATAGGGAGATATCAGATGGCCTTTGGTGTGTACCGTGCAACTGTACGTACGTACAGGTGCTACTATTGTATCTGCATAAAGTCACAAAGGTACATAATCTCCAATTTATAATCACCTACTAAGTATTGGGAAGTGGTGATTATTTGAAGCCATTTGAAGTTGAAATAAGGGCGCTACACACTACACAGCTACTCGCTTCCTATGATTGCGGCACGTATGCTAAATATTAGACTACTTTCTTCTTATTAACGTTTTGTACGTGCCATTTTAATAGTATAATACTAATAATAGTATAATACTAATAATAGCATAACATAACACTTATAATAGTATAATACTAATAGATGATTTTTGATTTTGACTTCACAAGTGCCCGTTCTTCCTACAAAATTCGCACAAACCCTTAAACACACCCACATACAGAAACATACACCCACACTCTATTGCATGTACTAGTATTTTTATTATTATTGTTTACGGCCTTTAATTTGGAACAATTCTCCTTCTTATCAGGGTAGTAGCACTGATGGCTACACCTTAGTGGCTTTTGCTGTCATCATCGAGCCAATTTTGTCTAAGATCTTTATTATTGTTATTCCTAATAAAGTTTTTTAATGTTTTAATAATTTTTTAATGTTCTAGCATAAATAATTAGCAATTAGCATTGTCATTCCAAGTGGGAATTCTGCCAGCAATCTGACACCAGTTAATGGCGAAGCGAATAAATTTTATGAAGCATGAATAATGAATACAATTATTTAGCTTTTGCATTTAAATAGAAATTATTTAAGAACATATTTTTTGTGAAATATCCACGTCTGTCAAACACGTGTTCCATAATTTAAATTAGAAGCTTTAGAACACATGATGTTGACGGGTTAAGTCAATGTTGAGATGTTTGTGCATTAAGCCCGTGTTAATTATTGGCTTTAAGTTTCTATCCAGTACGTAGACTATCAACATGGAAACAGTAAACATAATAGTTTAACAGGAAGATGTTTTAATTAGAAAACCCAATTAATTAATTAGAAAGAAACATTCTATCATCGCACCACTCGCCACAGGCAGGGAATTCATCCTCACACATTGCGACCTAAGACGGTCCGCACTGTGAGGTATGAAAGAAACTTCATCCCACGCACACTCAGGCTGTGTAATGACCTCCCTGCTGCGGTTTTCCCAAGCACCTACAATACGGGGTTCTTCAAGAGCATCAGAAGGTTGCATACGTTCATAGGCCACGGTAACCACTTTCCATCAGGTGGGCCATATGCTTGTCTGCCATTTAAGTGGAATAATATAATGAAAAAAAAACAAATTCCAACTTACCTACATGACAGTAATTCTATAAAAATTTACAAAGTAAAAAGTAAAACATGATAAATGGTTTATATCCTCACGAATAATTGTAATTGTTATGGTAGTTTAAATCACATTTCATTAAGATTACATAAAATTTTGTTAGTAAACAAACATCAATGAATTAAAATCCATTAACTTATTCAATTCACATCCTCGTTGAAAACCAGTCACCGAATCTGAAACTGTAAATTACATCCGCAAGTCAATTATGTTCGCATGTCGCTTTCAGAGATAATCGAAACTGCATTCACAGAATCGAAAATTGGTCAAGTACGTATCCGAACGTTTATGGAGGTAGAACACGGCGGTATTTCCGTCCAATTGAGCAGTCCGACTGGGGAAGTACCTCCACCCTACAGAATATCGCGGCCATTATAACCGCGTGTTGTGTTCCCGCTGGCGGCGCTGAGTAGGTCAACCAGAGGTCACTGAAGAGTTTTTGTGCTGTCAGTGGGAAGACCAAAGGCTGGTCTATGCTTAACTATCTATGCTTTAAGGATCAGCAGCGCGAGTGTGACTGTCCTCCTCTGGCGTTGTGCACGTCTATAGGCCACGGTAACCACTCTCCATCAGGTGGGCATTGTACGTGTCTTCTACCTAAGTGGTATAAAAAAAATCGGGCCACGTAAAATGAGGAGATTCGTATTTACCTATTATATTCATGCATGGCCGCGTGGTGTACGACAGAGTAGAATTTCGAACACCCCATCTCTTTCCATGCGGTGTAGTACAAGACGACTAAGGGATAGGGCAGTTTAACATCAGACAGATATATACAGACTAGGCTCACCCCCTATTACGTGGGACCGAATACAATGTTGGTGAAATTTGGATGATAATTCACCTCTGCCTTACTCTCCAGGTATAAAGACGTAATTATATGTTTGTATTATATTACATTAATTCATTTTTATATTGAGATATTTGTCGAGACGTTTACTCAAACATTTTGCGAATAATTCTACATCGTTAAACTGACTTACTTGCGTGTAAACTCCCACATAGTAGGTTAATATATTCTTCTCTCAAACCCCCTCCCAAGACTCCCTAATCAATAAAGGTTTCAGAGTTAATGAGAGGTAGGTACTTGTTCGACACACGACCCGAAAACACTGATCTAAATAAATAAACACACCATTCATGTACATATTAAAACGGTACTTACCGTAACAGAAACGTAGCGTTACACAACAATTTGAGACAATCAGAGATTTGCGTAATAGCCTCTGTGGCGTGGCGGTATTGTACGCGACTGCTACGCAGGAGGCGCGGGTTGGATCCCCGCTCAGTGCAAATATTTGTATGCATAAATGTGAGCATTTGCATTGTTCTGGTAGTGCCTAGGAGAACACGTCGCGTCGGTACTTAAAAAATCCAAAAATTGGTCTACTCCAATGCTTCGATAACGCTATTAAGTTGTAGAGGTCAGATGACAATCCTTTTCACGGAAAATATCGAAATTCAGCCAAATGCCCAGTTAAACTAGTAATGGTGACCCCGGACTCCAAGGTTGAAAGCTTCAGATGCAGCTAGGATTAACACTCAGATGAAGAAGAAGAATAGATTTGCGTGATTCTAATTAATTCACTCACATTAATACTATTGATACCGGCTCCACGTGACATAAAAATATTAGTTAACTAGCTGATGCTCACAGATCCGCTCGGGCTGATGTCAGTTTTCGTTTTTGTTCATATTTCCGGTTCTACTCATCCAATCGCAATACGGTAGATTTTAGGACTAGCCTTTTATAATAGAAAAATCACATCAAAATCCATTCAATAGTTTATGCATCAATTGCGAACAAACAGACAAACGAAGAAACACACAAACAGACATAAATATAAAAATTAGGATAATAAACAAGCTTGGAAATGAGCTGTTCGCTCAACTATGCTACTCAAGTAAATTTTTGTATTTAGATTAAGTAGACTAAGTGTATGTTTGTAAGTAGACCAAAAAAAGAAATGGCCGCTGAGTTTCTTGCCGGAGTCTTCTCAGGTCGGGGCCGCGTTTCATTATCATCGATATTCATGTTCCTTTTTTGTTGACGTTTTGTAAGTGCCGATACAATGGTATATACACAATAAATGATTTTTCACTTTGACTTTGAATATTTTTGGGTAACAAATTATTAATTAAACATAGACTAAGTATTTTTAATAGGTACTTCCAATGTATAGACACAGCTAATTTACATTTTAAATCATTATTTAATTAGTTAGGAACTTCAATAGTTAATATATAATCTAAAATGAGGTCGTCTTTTATTATGTTTGCTATAATATTTCAGTCGTAAACTAGAGATTATAAGAATATCACACGAAAGAAAAGCACACTAGACAATAGCTATTTCATCATTTTCTTATGTATTGAAATTAATAAATTCGCTTAAATTTACTTATTCTTTTCCAAGAGAACGATGAAACAGGATAAAAAAGCCACTTCATAACAATCAGATGTAATTATTTCAATTCGGTTCGCTGGAGGAAAAATTGATTTCTCTTAGACCAGAATAAATCAAATTTGAATGTAAAAATCCTTATACCATTCTGATTGAAAATGTTACATTGTGATAATAAAAGTTCAAATAACTTTTTAACGTAATCTTATTTGAGAAAACCATATTGTAAAAGTAGGTATACTTTATTCACGTTATGGAATTTAAGAATCCAAAATCTGGGAATGCAGAATGTGAAAGTGGATCGGTTCCCGGAACTTTTTTTTTTTGGAATATTGAGAGATCCAGTAGATGCTAGATATATCTTATGTTTGCCTAATATATTTTCATACCATCTGAAATATATATTTTCATTGTAAGCCCTCTATAGAACAGACATTTAAGAGATATTGGAGTGTTTGTTTTAGATCTTTCGTATGTTTCACTATTATTTTAGACCACATAAAGAAATACATAGGTTACACTAAAAGTTTCCGGAACTGGCCAATATATAATAAACAATATTTAAAAATTTATTACAACATTTGAAAATAGAACTCTTTGGCTGTAGAATACAGTTTGTTTCATCTGACTGTCTTTTGCTTTTACCTTGTGGCGCCATTTAAAAAATTGTGTGTCTGCATCAACATGGATTTAACTCGGGAAAATTTTCGTAGTATGATTTTCTACGATTTTAAGTGTAATTTGACGGCTCAACAGAGCATCGCTCGGCTTGAAACAGCTTTTGGCGATGAAGCTCCATGCAAGACGACTGTTTATAGCTGGTTTGCAGAATTCAAGCGTGGTCGTATCAATCTCAGTGACGAATCTCGCGATGGTCGGCCGTCCACCGCTGTGACCAACAAAAACATCGATGCTGTGCGCCGTATGATTGAAACAGACAGGCATGTGACCTACCATGAAATTCGCGCATCCTTAGAAATAGGCATGAGTCAAATACAATCAATCCTACACAAACATTTGGGTGTGAGAAAGCTGTGCTCGCGGTGGATCCCACATAACTTGACCGAGGATCAAAAAACGGACCGCGTCACTTGGTGCAGTGCCATGCTTACCAGATTCAACGAAGGTGCGTCAAATTTGGTGTGGGACATAGTAACAGGTGACGAAACATGGATTTATTGCTACGATCCCAAAACAAAGCAGCAATCGAGCGTATGGGTCTTTCAAGATGAGCCGAAACCAACCAAAGTGGCGCGCGTGAAAAGTGCATCTAAGCGGATGATTGCTTCTTTTTTTAATAAAACTGTTGCTTTAGAAAATCGTCGTACTGTGAATAGTGACTGGTACACGATCATTTGTTTGCCGGAAGATATTGACGAACTCCGTAAAAATAACCGTAAACGCCGTGTCATCCTGCACCACGACAATGCTAGTTCTCACATGGCCAGACAGACAAACGACTTTTTGAAGGCGAAAAATGTAGAACTCATGAGTCATCCTGCATACAGTCCCGACCTGGCACCTTGTGACTTTTATCTGTTCCCAAAAATTAAGAACCAATTACGCGGCCAACGATTTTCATCACCAGAAGAGGCTGTCGAGGAGTATGAAAAACACGTTTCAGAGGTCACCACAGAGGAGTGGCACAAAAGTTTTCAAAACTGGTTTGATCGAATGAAAAAGTGCATAGACGCCAAGGGAGAAACAATAAATTAATTTTGTACCTTTAATAGTATTTTTTCATATTCATTCCGGAAACTTATAGTGCGCCCCACGTATTTCACAAAATTTCCACTTCTACCATTTTCTAATTGAGTTATAAACATTAACTCTGCTAGTCCTGTCTGTTTCTGTCCACTCCAAAAGCTGCATGTTACTATATTGCGTTATTGCAGCATGTAAAATATAGATCAATTACCATAGCATAATTGTAATAAATCACGAACATGTACGGTTCAAGTAACAAGGGGAAAAGGATGTGTAGAATAAGCCATAATTTATGCTACATGTTGCTTTGTTTTCGTAACGAGTAAATTATTTAGATCACCACTCTTGAACAGTGAACATGTCGCACTGTTAATAATATCTGGCTTCGGCTTTTGTAGCGGCTTTAAGGTTATTAAGCAAAACTAGCACGAGTTCTAACCCTAAAGCAAGCATGGAAATAAATTAAGTATTTTGATTGAAAGATGTGTATGTAGCTGAAATTATACCCAAGTATACAATCACAGATTCGTTAGTGGATCCCACCCTCTCCTTTCCTACACATGACAACACGTGCAGGGTTTAGATGTCACCCTCACACTGTGCAGAATATACGAGCAAGAAACAAGCGGTTCGGAGACTCTTTTCTTTGCCTCACCACCACCAAGACCTGAAATTCATCACCAGCTCACGTGTTTTCTTCTTCCAATAGTCCCGGGTCCCTTAAGCGGGGCGTGAAAAAGCATCTGATGAGGCCGCCAAGTTGAGTGCCACCATTGTAACATTACATAGTGTCTGTAATGGTGACCCTCTTTCCTGACACTTTGCCTTTAGCTTACCATCAGGCGAGGTGAAGGCAAGTTGGCGTGTCCTAGATAAAAAAAGGATTATATTATTTACAACACAACAAAGACAGTTAAACCACAGTAGACCCCGTAAAATTGATCTACTGCTCATGCTGGACCTATAGAGGTACCTCTATAGGTCCAGCATAATAAATTATATATGTAATATATAGCATAATTAATTATAAATAATATAATCCTTTTTTTTATCTAGGACTTACATTCATATTTTATATAATGGTAATAAAAATAATGAATTGTGTGCCAGGACACTCTACAAGAGAACGGCGTGAATAGAATATGCTTATACAAACTATTTCATGGTATTATTGTGATAAATTTATAGTATGTACTTATTCGATAAATAAAGCATATAAACACGCCCGGGGCGAGGTGACGTTGGCGGTGTCCTTGGACATCTCCAACGCGTTCAACACCTTGCCCTGGAGTTGCATCAGGGAGACACTCGTGTACCACGGTGTGCCTCTCTACCTCCGCCGCATAGTCGTCGTCATACCTGACGGAGAGAGCCGTCATCTACCCAAGTGCGACCGGCGTCAGTCGGCGTGAGATGTCGTGCGGTGTTCCACAGGGATCGGTACTTGGGCTGCTCCTGTGGAACATCGGATACGACTGGGTGCTTCGCGGTGAGCTCGCGGACGGCGCCGCCGTCACGTGCTATGCGGACGACACGCTAGTGACGGCGAGCGGGGCTACATACCGCGAAGCGACCCTGAGGGCCACGACCGCAGTTGCTCAAGTCGTGGAACGGATCCGGCGGCTGGGCCTTGAGGTGGCTCTGCATAAATCCGAGGCTATGTTCTTTCATGGACCTCGGCGCACGCCACCACCTGGTTCCAGTCTCACAGTGGGAGGCACTCTCATCGGCATCAAGCCCCAGATGAAATATCTGGGGCTCGTGCTCGACGGCCGGTGGGACTTCGGGAAGCACTTCCGAAGTCTAGGCCCCAAATTGGTGGGCACAGCCAACGCTCTGGCGCGGCTACTGCCTAACCTGAGGGGCCCGGAGGACTCCTGCAGGAGACTCTACGCGGGTGTCGTGCGGTCCATGGCCCTGTACGGGTGTCCCGTGTGGGCGGACACCCTGAATGATCGGCACATGCCCCTGCTGCAGTGTCCGCAGCAGAAGTTGGCGTGCCGCATCATAAGGGGGTACCGCACGATATCCTTCAACGCGGCGAGTCTCCTCGCCGGATCGCCACCATGGATCCTGGAAGCGAGATCCCTTTCGGCGCTATACCGGTTCCGAAAGGCGGCGCGGGAGCGGGGTCACGATCCCGAGCCCGAAGAAATTCGGGCCGTGAGATCCCGGCTCCACAGGGAAATGGTGGCGGAATGGGAGCTACGACTTGGGCGACCAGGCGCAGGGCGCGCCGTAGTAGCGGCGGTAAAACCCATCATGGGGGAGTGGCTAAAGAGGCCACACGGCAGCCTCTCGTACCGTCTGACGCAGATGATCACCGAGCACGGGTGCTTCGGAAAGTATCTGCGTCGGATGGAGAAAGAGCCAACGTCCGAGTGCCATCACTGCGACGCGAGCGAGGACTCAGGTCCGCACACGCTCACCGAGTGTCCGGCGTGGGAGACGCCGAGGCGGGAGCTTGTGGCGGCCCTGGGAGTGAGAGTTCTCACGCTCTCCACCTTGCTCGCGGCGATGGTCCGCCGCGCGGATGCGTGGGCGGCCGGCGCCTCCTTCTGCGAGCAAGTAATGCTCGTGAAGGAGGAGGCGGGGCGGGAGCGGCAGCGGGAGTGATGAAGGATCGCAAGCCAAGCTGCCCGCGTACGAAGGCAACTCGGGCGTCGGAGGTCGATGAACAACCTCCGCCCCCCTTGAGCGCCGGCCTGGGGGTGACAGGTGGAGCCGCCTGTCACCCTGGAAGAAGCAGGCCGCGGCGGTGGCGCGCCTAGCGCGCCTCCCCGTTTCCGGGGTCGAGTTGGGGACTCTGTAGTCCCCACACCCGAGACGAGGGCCAGATCGCGAGAGATGGCCCTGGGTCGGCCGGGGTGCGAGGGATATACCTGTCAACCTCACCTTCGGCAACCAAAACGACCCACAGGCGGCGTGCGTTTTAGTCGGTTCGAGTCCGGAGCCGGTGGGGAGGTATCCGGGGGGATTTTGCGTACGTAAAAAAAAAAAAAAAAAAAGCATATAAACAACAATCATGTTAACTTCCTTCCGTCAGCATTTGACAACTGAGTCCATTATAATATTCAGTTACCACCTAATTTATATAGGAAGGAGAATCTATGGCGGTGAGGTAAAATTTGCGAACTATAGTCAAATAACCAAACTGCACTTAAAATACCCATTAGGGTATTATTGGTACAGTTTCCTTCGGTGACTTTAGTCTACTGGCAACTACGTTATTTTCAATAGAACTGAAATTAATAAAGAAAGAAAGAAATCACTTATAAGTTATTTACATAAATCTCAGTCAACTTGTGTTTTCAGAACCAGCAGACGAAAGATTTGTTCCAAAGGTTTTATTGGGTTTGTTCTGAATACTAAACGTGCTCTAGATTCAACTTAAATTGTTGTTTTAGGGGAACGGATTTGCGTTGAAATGTGTTAATCTAATACGCATTTGCCATGTAAGTCTCTTAATCTACTTAAGTTGGTCGAAATTAAATGCATTTACAGTGGTAAGACTAATAAATCAGCATCAGGGATCTTACAAGCAAACTGATTAAAACCAGCCTTCGTCATTAAATATATATTAAAAAAATACATTTATTATGTTGAAATTTGTCGTCAGTTGGAGATAAGCTTCGTTCATAGGATACGATTATGACGCTCGTAGCGATTAGTACAGTGTGACACGTAAAGAGAGAAAGTTTCAAAGAATTTAAATCTATGTTTTATTAGTTTCAATCGAGTTTGCGTCCTCTTTTGATAAATTACTTATTTGATTTAATCAGATGGGTTTCATAATATATTGAAGACTGAAGAGTTCATGACTGAATGATTGCTAAATGCCAAAATAGGGTTGAACAATAGTATAATCTAGTCATTTGACTCGATATACTAAGCTTTATACAGACAGACAGATACTTATTTAAACTATTATGGTCACTCACATAAGTATTAAAGTTATCAAGATACTTTAGTAAGTATCTATGTTGTATTATAACTATGTTGTATTCTTCTGAGTTTCTCCTCCTCCGTAATCATGGTGCTTGCTCCAGCACCGAAATATCGGAAACTCCGAACAATACATCATGGTGAATATATGATAACTTTAATACTAAAGACAAATACTTCATATTAATTAAATATATTCGTATATTTCGAAAATTAAAAAAATATAATTCTATATTCCTTAATTCGTATCTTCAAAATTTCTTGGTTTTCTAAAAGTTAGGTTAAAAAATTAATGTAGGTGATCTGTTCTCTAAACATGTACCTAAAATTCTTCAGTCAGTAGTCAGTTTTATGTTTACCAAGTTTAATATCAAAACATTGCAGCTTTTACTTTAAAGAAATTGCTAGTAAAAGATTACCTAAGTTCTATTGAGGAACTTCAATAGACGTACTTGCCATTACGTCTACAGCTTCTCAAAGGTTTTATTTTCTATTTTAGGAGGAAAAAGCATACCGTCATTTATCCAAGACTTGTCCAGTCCCAGTCCCTGTGGATATAATCTAAAATTAACTTAACAAAAACTCAATTTACGCAAGACGTAGATCGAATACCTATAAGCTTTCACAGATAATATAGTTGATTTAAATGTTTAAACAGTTATTTCGAGTACACAGAAAAGGTAGCATGATCATAAATAACAAGATTGGTCAGAAAAATTAGTTACTAAATAATACAATACTTAAACACATTTCTACATTTAAGCCTTATTTATCAAATTTAAACCACTAGGTACGCAATTATTTTACCAATGTGAAATTAAAATATTTGCCTCAAATTCAACTTATATTTTTTTAGCTACAACACACCGCCATCGTATTTTAGAATCACGGTAGGTACGGCTGAAAGAATTCTTTCTCGGTACCTTTGTTCTGTCTCGGAACGAGGTTATCCGACAGAGAACTAAAGCTACCGACATAGGTCACAGAATAAGCAAGTTGAAGTGGCAGTGGGCTGGCCACGTTTGTCGAAGGACCGATGGCCGTTGGTGCAAACGAGTCCTAGAGTGGAGACCGCGAGGAGGTAAACGAAAGGTAGGACGCCCCCTAGCCAGATGGACGGATGACCTGAAAAAGGTGGCTGGGACAGACTGGATGCGGAAGGTGGAGGATCGGAGAAAATTTCGCACATTTGGAGAGGCCTATGCCCAGCAGTGGACTGCGGTGGGCTAACTGATTGACTGATTGACCTTTGTTGAACAAGAAAGCTCATATTCTACTTACAAATGTCACTACAAACAAGACTTTATATATGTTAATACACTCAAGTGGCGAAAAGTGAAAATTATGAAAAGGGGAAGCCGGTGGAAAAAAAATCTTGCATTGATCTGGGTTAATCATGCACCATGCGACCCATAGGGAAGCAGGTAGGAATCGGATTAAAGTGACCCATCGCCACTGATACACTCTCTTTTTCAAATCAAATCAAAATAGTTTATTTGCCAGAAAATGGTACAAGAGATATTACAAATTTACGTTTCCTCACATACGGCGTGCAATTTTTCGGGTTATAATTAATAATACTTATATGCTAAAATTAATTACATTAAAAGATATTGTTAAATGTTATTGTATCTTCCAAGAAATCATTAATATTATATATATATTATATAATATTAATTCAAATAATTGTTTCTTAAATAATATCATACGTAGGTTAGTCAAACTTGATGGAAGATTATATTCTGATACACATGCAGTAAACATTCCTTCTAAATAGTTCTATATTAATTAGAGGCAAATGTAACCTGTTTTTATGTCTTGTATCTCATACACCTATGCCACATATTGGTCTTTAATTTAGTCATTCAATAAATTTAACCCACCGCATTTCAATTTAATAATTAGTTTTTTCCATTGGAAGCTTTGTAACTTAAGACGTTGACGGATAAAGCTGTTGAGAGACCAGGTTTTGTACTAAATCCCGTGATAATAATTAGAACAATCGATCAGTCTCATGTCTCATGGCTTCAGGATTCCTTCAAGATAGAGGACTAGTAATAATTAAACGTTATTATAACCACATTGCTCAACAGCGAAAGACATTAATTGGGAGGAAAAGAATATAATTAAGATATTCTATTAATTAATCTTTCAAATTTCATCATTTCGGACAATGTACTAAACTAAAATGTGAGAAAAAATTTACAACTTAGAAATCTCAACAGCAAAAGACATCACTTGAAGATATCTTGTCACGCAAATACACATAAACAGCATACCTTAACAAAAGCATATGCTGCATGGCTCCTAGACTATATAACCAGCTACCTAAATCTGTTCTACAAGCTACAAACGTTAATAAATTTAAGAGCAAAATTAAACACTTATAGTTGGAGAAATGTTGTTATTCAGTAGACGAATACATAAATGACAAATCATTGACATAAATATAATTATGTAAAATATTGATGAATCAATTTAAATTAATTCAATCAAATATGGCAATGAAAATTAATTAATCATTTAAAATATAATTATTTTGGTGTTCTAATGACATTTTTATTTTGTATTATTTGTGAACATGATAATTATTAATGATAAATTAAGTAATAGTTTAATAAGATTCAAAATTCTTTGTAATATTTTGTCTTAAAAAACAGCTGCCGTTTGTTGCTCTTTCAGTTGGGGATTGGCTCTAAATGACATTTAATAAAAATGTGTATTATTTTATGAACACGTTAATTATTAATTATATTATTTAAATTATTTAAATTCATATAATATTATATTATAACTGGTTGCGCCGATAGTAGAATTTGTATTTTTTTTGCTCAATAGTAGTAATTCAAATTGATGACACTGAACACACGCTCCCTATACCCATCTCCCTCCCGCGCTACCTTTTAAAGTGAGATAGCAATAGTTTCCGCACCGCTCAATTGTCAGAATAGACGCATATTGACTTCTTCGCATTTTGAACTAGCAAGCGCAATGGCCGGCGGCGCGCGCGTCTCTCAGAAATTAATAATGTTTGTTGGATTTTAACCGCTTTCATAGACCTTTACCAATCGGATTGTGCCTCTCGTGTGTCCCTCAAGTGATTTAGTGATGTGGGCAGCAGCTCCTGAGCCAGGAAGAGAAGATCGGTGCAACGGCCCAGCCAGCAAATGACAAAACAGCACGTGGCGAAGTAAAGGTTAGTGCATCCTCTCCTAATTTCTCGGGTTGCATTCAATGCCTAAACCACCTCCGCGGCAACCCGATCACCTATCTTGTTTGTTGTGTAAAGTGTCATATGAAACATGTTAACTTCACCCCCCCGCAAATACGGACTGTATTTGCGGGGGGGTACTAGCTCAGGTGGCATGAGAATAGCGCCACCATTCTTTTTGGTCCTGGTCGAGCCGGATACTTAGTCGTAGTTCGCAATTTTGTTATTATTCTATTGGGAATAAACGCACCGCACCTAAATACCTAGTTATTTTAGTAGAAAACCCCGCATCTAGGCATTTAGGTTTAGATCTTAGGTATCCTGACACCCTAGTGCATAGGCACAGTGTAATACCTAACGCATTTGGCTTTGTTTTTATTTGTTTCAATTAAGTTGTCCGTTCGCCGCTAGCTCGCATCGTATTTACCTAATACCTACGTGGGTAGATACGTGACCAATACCTCGCTCGCATTTCATTCAAATTCATACGAAAGTATTTTAATTTGAATAGATATTACGCAATACTTAATCCCTGAAATAATAGTTGAACCTAGACAGCGATCTAGCTCGCGTAGGTACGATCTGGCTGTTGCTATGCGCGTTTGTTCAAGCTTGCACTCGCAGTAATAGGTACCTACCTACCTACGGTTATCGCTCGCGCCGCGTCGCTGTTCTATAGGTACCGCTAAGATTAAGTCATTTCATTTGTTGCTTACCGCACTTTGGTTTGATATTTAGTTGTAAACATGCCCCCAAAGGTTGGTAGTACCGATAGTAAAGTTCAACTGAAACTTTTATACGCTAAAAGAGAAATGATTTACTCTCGTGTACAATCGATTTGTGATAATGCACTTAAAACCTCTGATTTGGCTATTAGAGATTCGTTCTTGTGTTCTATAGAAAACTTGGATAGTTTGCGCGCGGATTTCGAGTCTTTAGTACATGACATCAACGTTTTAGAGTTAAATTTAAATCCCGATTACTCAGTGAGTTATCAGGCCTTGTCGTCGTTTGACGATTTGTATTGTCGTATCAAACGCGTCGCTAGGAGTTTGGAGAAACCGTCTGACCGACCCAACCCCACTCGCGACCGACCTAAGTTGCCACCAATTCAAATACCCGAATTTGATGGTAACATTCGCAATTGGTGTTTATTTATAGATAGTTTTGAGAATACAATAGATAAGAACGATTCGTTGACTGATCACGAAAAATTGCATTATCTCGTTGAAAAATTAACTGGTAAAGCTATAACCGTTTGCGCTGGAACTACGTTTAGTGCCGAAAATTATAATTTAATTTTAAATACTTTGAAAGCTAAGTATGAGGATAAAAGATCGGTAGCTAACGCATATTTGGATCAGATGTTTGACTTGAAATCCATTACGGCATGTAACGATCAAAACTTAGAGAAGTTTCTAGATACTTTCGCATCATCTGTTCGCGCCGTAAAGAACCTAAAGATCGAAGACCTCTGCGACTTCTTATTTTTGTATATGGGTTTAAAGAAATTAGATTCCGAAACCATTCGTTTATTTGAGTCGGATCATCGCGGCAATAAAATTCCTAAGTTCGAAGACTTAGAAAGTTTTGTTCGCGAGCATATAAAAATATTGCAACGCTCTTCATCGAAACATGAAGGCGCGAAGAAAGTTGTTAGTTCGGAACGCAAAATAGATGCGTCATCGAGGTCACTGAGGTCAACTCATACTTATGTTAATACCGCACCAGCACATGTACAATCACCTGTTTGCTCTTTGTGTAATACTCATCATTCGCAATTGTACAAGTGTCCGGGTTTCCTAAAATTATCGCCTAATGATCGTTATAAATTTGTTCGCGCTAATAATTTTTGTTTTAATTGTCTCGGTACTAAACACCGCGTTGTTTTATGTAATAGTAGCAATAGTTGTCGCAAATGTCAAGCGAGACACCATACTTTACTTCATTTTGAAAATAGTAATGCCGCATCCAATGTGAGCACAGTTGGTTCGTCGAGCGGTGACACACGGCGGCCTGCGCCACAGCCGCAGCCCGCGCTCGCGCGCGCTCCGGCCCGCCCGGTGACCGCTGCGAATGACGTCACCTTGTGTTCGTTGTCCGCTAGTACTGCGCTCACTACTGTTGTCCTCGCGACTGCTCGCGTTATTGTTGTCGATGCATTAGGTAAACCGCACATTGTTCGAGCGCTATTAGATGGCGCTTCGCAAAGTAATTTTATTACTCAAGATTGTTGTCAACGTCTTGGTTTCAATGTTAATAAGCGTTCAACCCGCTCAGTGGTGAAGGGTTTTGGAGGTTTACAGTCAGCTGTTCATGGCACCGTTAAAACAAGGTTTGGATCTCGTTTTAATAATAATATTTGGTTTGACATGGATTCGCTCGTTATAGATAAAATAACTGAACAGTTGCCTACCGTCCCGGTTGACACGTCTTTATTAACGAAATTTAAAGACTTGCCTTTAGCAGATGAGACTTACGCTGTTCCTGGAGTCGTCGATATATTGATCGGCGCTTCGATTCTCCCGCACCTCCAGTTATCACGTAAGGTTCAAGGGGGACCGACGTACCCCGCTCCGCACGCACTGGAAACAGTTCTAGGTTTTGTTATAATTGGTTCCGCACCCGCTTCTATAGATAGTTTTAGTCACTCGACTGCTTCGTTCTGTTGCACCGTCGAGCCGCCACTGGAGTCAACCATCCGCAAGTTTTGGGAAATTGAAGAGGTCAATGTCCCACCTATCCTAAGCCCTGATGACAAGATGGCTGAGGAGATTTGTTGTCGCACGACTACTCGTGATGAGCAGGGTCGTTATGTTGTCGCGCTCCCTTTCAAGGGAGATATTTTTTCACTCGGTGACTCCCGTGTATCCGCTGAAAAACGCTTTCTTTGTTTAGAACGAAAGATGCAGGCGTCTCCAAAGTTGAAGCGGGCCTGTGATGAGGTTGTTAACGAATATTTAGATAAAGGTTGCATCTCACCTGCGCCTGCGGACACTGGCGGGACCCAGCCTTCGTACATTATCCCGCACCACGGAGTTATTAGAGAAGATAAGCTTACTACTAAACTCCGCGTAGTTTTGGATGGCAGTGCTAAGACTGGCACTTCCGTGTCGCTTAATGACATTTTGTATTGTGGTCAAAATCTTTAAGGTAATTTATTTGACATAATTGTAAATTTTCGCATTGATATTAGTAGAATTTTAGCTTTTTCGGACTCAACAGTCGCTTTGTGTTGGGCCCACTCTTCGCCCCATCGTTGGGAGAGTGGCAAAAATTCAATCTGAATTAGCGCCACATAATCTCTTTCACGTTGCTGGCACCGACAACCCAGCCGATTGTCACTCTCGTGGATTGCTTCCTTCGCAAATTTTAGATCACCCGTTATGGTTTAGTGGACCGTCCTGGATTCATGCCGCGTTAGATAAGTGGCCAGTTAGTCAATACAATCCCACTACGGTTTCCGAACCACCCGAGGAGAAGAAGCACTCGCTTGTTGTGTCGGTCCCGCGTGAAGAGTCCCTTATTTTGTTGTTGGCTAATCGCGTCTCGTCTTGGTCGAGACTGTTGCGTTGTGTTGTTTATGTAGGCCGATTTTTGAGAATTTTATCTACGCGCGGTCATATAGAGTTGACCGGTGATTTAAGTACGCAAAATATTTGCCCGCAATAGATGTTAATGACGATAGAATGCACCTTCTAACTCGTCACGCTCTTTTAGATAAATTAGTCCAATCGTTTTGGAATCGTTGGAGAACCGATTATTTGCACACGCTGCAGTCGCGTCAAAGATGGAATACTCCATCTAACCCAATTACTGTAGGTACGGTGGTAGTCCTTATGACTGGGAATGCGCCTCCTTTGCATTGGCCTCTAGGAGTAGTAGAGAAAGTTTTTCCCGATTCCCGCGGGATAACTCGTGTTGTACGGGTTAAAACCGCAACCGGATCGTATCTGCGCCCGGTTGTTCGCCTCTACCCTCTGCCTAGCTAGCAGTAGGCACGAGTTCAAATCTAGGTTTATATTTTAGTTGTTATTTCCCAAACCTAGATTTAGATTAGACTTTAGATTTGTTCCGCATTTTTCGTTTTGAAGGTAACCCTTCAAGCCGGGGGGAATGGTTGCGCCGATAGTAGAATTTGTATTTTTTTTGCTCAATAGTAGTAATTCAAATTGATGACACTGAACACACGCTCCCTATACCCATCTCCCTCCCGCGCTACCTTTTAAAGTGAGATAGCAATAGTTTCCGCACCGCTCAATTGTCAGAATAGACGCATATTGACTTCTTCGCATTTTGAACTAGCAAGCGCAATGGCCGGCGGCGCGCGCGTCTCTCAGAAATTAATAATGTTTGTTGGATTTTAACCGCTTTCATAGACCTTTACCGATCGGATTGTGCCTCTCGTGTGTCCCTCAAGTGATTTAGTGATGTGGGCAGCAGCTCCTGAGCCAGGAAGAGAAGATCGGTGCAACGGCCCAGCCAGCAAATGACAAAACAGCACGTGGCGTAGTAAAGGTTAGTGCATCCTCTCCTAATTTCTCGGGTTGCATTCAATGCCTAAACCACCTCCGCGGCAACCCGATCACCTATCTTGTTTGTTGTGTAAAGTGTCATATGAAACATGTTAACTTCACCCCCCCACAAATACAGTCCACTAGCTCAGGTGGCATGAGAATAGCGCCACCAATAACTATAATGTAAAGCATATCTGATGATTGAAGAGGTAGGACACGGCGGTATTTCCGCCCAATTGAGCAGTCCGACTGGGGAAGTATCTTTGCCCTACAGAGTACCGCGGTTATTATATCTTCGTGTTGTGTTCCCGGCGGTGGAGAGTTTTTGTGCTGTCAGTGGGATGACTAACGGCTTGTCTTGCTTTGTCCTCTACACTGACGGCACAAAATCTCTGTCCTTACAGGGTCGGCAGCACGGATGTGACTCCACTGGTGTTACACACGCTCATAGGTCATGGTAACCACCTAAGTTGTATAAAAAATAAAAATAAAATAAAAAAATGGCGCAAAATTAAATGTAGTGATACTTTACAATGACAACACCTTTTTTATAATAGACACCTTTTTATTTTCTCAATAGAAATGAATAAAGAAATAATATTCTTTTAGAAAGTGTACCTACCTTCGTTGATGTTAATAATATGTACAGATAAATTTAATTTCAATAGACTTATAGGTAGGTAGTATAGTAATCAATTAAAAACTGATTTAATAACTTTTATAAAAGTTAATTCCTGCCCTATAAATGGATTAGTGTAATCAATAGAGTTAAATACTTAAAGTCTACTTAGAATAAAAGCGATGCGCAATCTGAAATAAAGCTTTTCCATGTCTTACTTAATATAATTACTTACGTTAGTACTTTCTGTATAGCGCACCACTGAAAAAGTTAAGTACTTATACAATTTGAGCCAATTGAAGTAGATTTAATAAAGTTACATTATAGATAATAATTAATTACAGTAATGATATCAATATATTAATTTAATCTATGTCAGTTAAATAAATACATTATATAAATAAATATTCCAGATACCTACATTCTATCTTACACGGCGTCAGAATAAACACAGCTAATTAGTTTATGTTACGGTTTCTATCATGAAGAAAACCATACTTACATATATTTTTTTTGTAAATACTTGCGTATTTTACATAAAGACAACCATTTACTACTTTATTTTGATTCCATTAAGAAATAGAAAAAGTTGGATTGTTTCAGGCGGCATTCGAACCCGCGATCTTTCCCTTACAGAGGAACGCTCTGACCACTAAGCCACAGAACCTTCTCCGTAAACTATCCAAATTCTTCTTATGGCGACGTGGGAGCCATCTGCCGATATTCGTACGAACTATCGACCTTGAATGATGTTGCGATCATTTTTAAACATTGATTTTTGATGACTCCGCTCTAATTAATGATTGAAATTTTAAAGCATTTAGTACGCTAAATATTCAAATCGATTAATAAATAGAAAAAAATGCTTTATTTTGGTTTGAGACTATACTCCACAATAAGACAATATAAATGTTCGACTGATAAACAGCGTAATAAGCCGAAAAAGGGTAGGAGCAAGCAACCGTGATCAATATATTTTGTATCAAGCTTCCACTCGCGATTGCTAAACAGATAAAATAAAATAAACGAGGAACAAAGCTACACCATCCGTCAACCATCACATAAGGTCTTTTAGTTGAAATAACGTTCGAGGTTTCCTTATTGCCGGCTGTTTGATAAATAGCGAATGTAATTTATAGTTTCGGGTATCTGCTTACTGGTTTTGTGCGAGAATATGAAACAGTCCGGAGAAATTACGATTTGTGTCGGCGGGACAGAAATGTGTACGAAGAAACTTATATACGAGTCAATGCACACTTGTTGTATTATATTTTTTGTCTATGAAACTAGAAAACTGTTTATTTTAAGGGTTCCGTACCGTACCGTACCGTACGTAAAATCACGCTCTAAAAATATTAAACAAGAGAATATTAAGGATAGCACGATCGTATGCCACTTTTCCTTAGAATGTATTATTTTGTTAGACTAAGTACTAAGTACATTTATCTCAAATTTATTTTTTAACACCGCACTTTATGACTACTAGAGGGCGCTTCATTAGATTTAGTGATACATCATAAATAGCCTATAACCAGCGGACGACCAAGACGCTTCTAACGATACCTTATTTATCCAGTTCTAATAAGTAATTAAGGAGTAATGAGGTAACAGATGAACCTACATATATACATACGAACATAGATCAAATGTCAAAATCATAACCCTCCTTTGGCTTCGCCGTAGTCAAATAAAAATGGAACACTATTACTAAAACTAAGTCTTTCACCAGGCTGTTTTTAAAGAACCGTGATTCAGATAACTGAAATGTTTAAAGAAAATATGTTTCTGTTGCTGCAACAAATACTAAAAATAAATATTTAAAGAGTTCTCCCAAACAACAGACATGATTTAAGAGGGACTAAATAATGGTAAGGAAACCTTCATGCGCGAATCCGACTCGCACTTGGCTGGTTTTATACTAATTGAACTTTTAATACGTTACATTACATTACATTATACAATCCTATACCTTTATGTCGCGTTTACCCTTGTAAAAACAACTTCACAGATTTCTGATCCCTTTATAATACATTTCTTGTACAAAATATTTTCTGTCTATAATTAATGATAAAACGAACTTACCTGTACGTGAAGTTCTATCATAATTATGCGAGCTGCTCAATTCGAAGCGATTATATTTACTTGTAGTACTGTTTCGTATTTCTCGGTCATTACACGAATATTTTAAAGCTAATAAAGTAAATCTGAAATAAAAAACACTTAATAGTTGCATTTTTGACTACCCCGCACCGTCTCACTGCGCGTACGAGCCGGCGCGCGCGCCATCTTGCTTCATTAAGTTGAAAGTATTTTTGTTAAACACAAAAGGATATTAGGGAGTAAACTGTGTTACAATACAGATTTAATGGGGATGGGCTATACCTGTGCATATGGGGGGGTTATTATATAATCGCTTCGAATTGAGCAGCTCGCATAATTATGATAGAACTTCACGTACAGGTAAGTTCGTTTTATCATTAATTATGCATCGCTGCTCAATTCTCGCGATTATATTTACTTGTAGATGTTTAAAGCTTATAAAAATCTGTATTGAACCTTTAAAATTATAACTACATTATGAATACTAGTAATTATTTATTAATCAATTATATAGAAAAAAGAAATTAAAAATTCTACATGACAAACATTATAATTGCAGAGCCGATTGGGCATAGGACTCGTCTTGGTGACAGAGAATATCTCGGTTATAAAATTTAGCAAAAGTGGAAGAAGACGCGCTCCATCCAGCGGTTTTTCTGATGGTGTCAATGTTGACTCCTATGGCGTTGGCCTTTGAAGTAGATGCATGTCGAGTACTATGCGACTTGAAAACATCTGTATAAATACCACTTTTCTGTAGCACGTCTTTTATCCAATGACTTAGAGTTTGACTGGTTACTTTAGCATAGGGTTTTCTATAACTAATAAAGAGATAATTTTTCGTCTGCCTCAATGAATTAGTCCTACTTATGTAACATAACAAGGTTCGAGCCGGACAAATTTGTTGATTTTGATTATAAAATGGTAATTTTAATAGGGGTTGCTGAAGGTTAGGTGCTGATGTTTTTATAAGTTCTGAAATCTTTATAGATATACAATTAGGATCAACAATAATATTCTTAAGTTCAATCTTAGACAGAGTTTGAACTCTGTGAGCTGTGACAATAGCTAACAATGTAACTAACTTTTTAGACAAGCGTTCAAGATTTAAGTTTTCGTTTGGAAACATTTGTGATATATAATTTAGCACAATGTCTACATTCCAAGTCATTTCATGCTTAGGTTTTTGTGGTCGGCTTCTAACAACACCTTTCATGAATCTAACAACTCTGTCATCATTTACCACAGCGCGACCCAAAATTGCAGACAAAGCGGATTTACAAGAGTTGAGATTTCCGTATTGATATCCGGAGTTGTACAGTTTAGTTAAAAAATATAGAAAGTTTGGTACAGACGTAGCTAAATAATCAATATTTTCTCTTTGACAGTAATTAAACCAAACTTTAAAATAGCAATCATATTGTTTTAGAGTATTCGGAGCAAACGAATTAATCATTAAATCTAAGGAAGAAGGTGGTACACTTCTCTTTAATAATGCGTCCCTGATAATATTGCTGCTGCCAGGGTAAGGCTTTTGTGGAGACTGTGGTGACGGTACCATGGCTGAGTGGGCCAGTTCGGCACAACTATGATGCCAACGGCTTTATCTACAATAATTTTATTCAATGTTTTAAGAATAATAGCAAAAGGGGGAAAGGCATAAAAATATATGTTACTCCAGCTTATTGTAAACGCATCAACACAATAAGCAAAAGGATCTGTTTTCCAGGACACATATTTGTTACACTTTGCGTTAGATCTACTAGCAAACAGGTCAATTTCAGGACTTCCAAACGATTTTACAATGTGTGTAAATGCATAGTTGGCTAATTCCCATTCAGTCTCCGTCTGTGTTTTACGCGATTCAAAATCTGCTATATGATTGTCTGAAGAACTAATATAGGATGTAAATATAAATAATTTTCGCTGTTCACAAAATTCCCAAATTTTACGAGCTACCTCATTTAAATGGGGAAATTGAACATTACCCATACGGTTAATACACGCAATTGCTGTGGTATTATCAACTCGAAGTAAAATTTGAGTGTTATAGAAGTTTTTTGCAAAGATCTTTAGTGCAAATAGGCAAGCTAACATTTCTAAAATATTAATGTGATATGTTTTTTCCTCTTCTGTCCAAAAACCGTTCGCCCTTTTATTTGAACAAGAGGCACCCCAACCAGTCAATGAAGCGTCTGAAAATATCTCAAGAGCATATTCCGGTGTACGAATAGGGCATAGCCCTGTATCAATAGTAGTATACCACCAATTTAAATCCTCAATCAGCAATTTGTGATCAATTTTCATATATTTATCATAATTTTGATCAAGACCTAAATTCAAAAATTTTTGTCTCTCAAATATTTTTGTGTGTAACCACCCATATTCAACTGCTGGACAAATAGAAATTAACAAACCCAAGAATTTTGCAAACGTCCTTATTTTACACTTCTCTACAGTATATATTTTTTCTATCTCATTCTTGACTGCCCTTGCTTTCTCCTCTGGGAGTTTTAAACAAAAATTTTCTGTGTCTAAAATGAAGCCTAAGAATGTGCAGGAAGTTTTGGGCGTTATGGAACTTTTGTCAAAGTTGATTATAAAACCTAGTTTTTGTAACAAATCTATTGTGGTATTTACACTTTGTTTACATTTGTAATATGTATTATCTATTAATAAAATATCATCTAAATATATGGTAGACAGTAGTCCATGCATTCTTAGATGTTCTATGACAGGTTTCATAATTTTTGTAAACACCAGAGGAGCTATGTTCAAACCAAATGTCAAGCAGTTGAATTCATAACAAGTTCCCTGAAATTCAAACCGCAGGTATTTTTTATAGTCTGGATGTATGGGTATTTAAAAATATGCATCTTTTAAATCTACAGTAGACAAAAAATAATGTGGTCTAACAAGTTTAATTGCAGTTCTGAGTATTTAAACTATCTGATACTGATGCAGTTCTGAGATCTTCCATTTTGAAATGTGGGGGTTCAATAAATTTATTTAAACGTTTTAAGTTTAAAATAAACCTTTTGTCTCCATTTGGTTTGTCCACAAGAAATATACTAGACAAAAAATCTCCATCTACCCTATTGCAAGGAGATATAATAGCACCTTTAGTTGAGAGTTTATTTATTTCCTTTTGAAAGTCTACCAACTCCCTCTTACTTCTAGGAATGTTTTTAGTATACCTAGACTGAACAGGTATAGAAGAAAAAGGAATTTTATAGCCTCTTATCCATGATAATATAGTTGGATCGTTGGTAATCTTACACCAAACTTGCACAAAATGTTGCAGTCGGCCTGCAGGTTTATTTACCTGTACATTTAAGATCTCGTCTGATCCTTGTAGTGGGCACTGGTCCGGTGAGCACGAGGTCCTCCAGACGATTTGCGTGTGTCTCTCTCCGATGAGCAGTTGTTGAGGGCCCCACAGTCCGTCGATTCATTGTAGTTGCTCGTCGAATTGTGTTCTGTTGGTTGGACTGCGGGTGTCGCCAGTTTAAATGATTAGAAGAGTTGGTACCTTTATTATTTTTGATGTTAGGTTTTGGTTTGTACACCTGTGATCTTAAGTCAAGACTTGATTGATTGATAGTTTTTGTAGCTTTCAAGTTTTCAGAAAGTGCCTCTCCAAATAATTTGTTATCACGTTTAGATTCTTTAAGAGTATCTTTCAGTTTATTATTCAATGTAGAAATCAAAAAATTTCTTCCCATTTTTGTGTCTATATAATGAGAGTCACATAACAAACGACAGGCATTACTCACATGCTTCAACATGACTTGGTTAGTCTCTGATTTATTTGTGACCAGCATGTTACTAGTTATACATAGTTCTAGCCAGAGCTGTTAGCGCTGTACCAATTTGTGCTTGACGAGCAGCCAATGAGGCATCTTTTTTCTGCAGCGTTTCAGATATTGCAGCTTTTACTTCAGCGTTTAAGAGTGGAGCTCTAAATGAAGTGCAATTCGCAGGAATGGGGTATTCTGCAATAATATTTTCTTTATTTTCTTTTTTAAACTGTTTAGTAGAATGTCTTGTAACCTTAGGGCGATGTCTGCGTGTATCACTTGCCCTTCGGGAGACTCCTCCTTAGGTGGGTCACCTAGAATGGTCAGAATTTCGTCATCTAAGTGATCTAGTTCAACCAACGTGGGTTCATTTTTATCACTTTCTGATGCAGCGGGTGCAGCAACTAAAGTTGCCTCTTCCTCAGGCTCCTGGTACAGTTCATCTAGTTCTGGTTCATTATATGACACGTGAGGTGGTTCACTGTCAGAGTCTGGAAGAAAAAAACACCTGGCAATGTGTTTTTTATTCAATTTTGTCACATAGTGCCGAATATTGTACACTACCAATGACATAACTGTGAAGGAAACAGTCCCAAGGCGTACTGTTCGCATCACGATAATAAATTAAACTTTATTTTATTGGAAATAGTGTCACATAGTGCCGAACGTTGTACACTACCAATGACATTACTGTGAAGGAAACAGTCCCAGGACGTACTGTTCGCATCACGATCATAAATCAAACCTTATTTTATTACAAATAGGTATGTAGGTATATTAAATATTAATATTGACACTATGGCATCAGATATTAAACATTACCTATGGCATTATATGTGAAGGCAGCAGTCAACAACACCAAATTGTAATAATAAGCTTAGAGAAGTGTGCACAGTACATACCCACTTAGAAACAGGTACATGGTCGCCATGTCGAAAGTTTTATATGTTTATAACATAGATTGCAGTTTATAAGCTGATAATACCTGTCTGCGAAGGCAACAGTCCCGTTCCGCTCGCATCACAATCATAACAACATGAAGTAGGTATCATGTATAACACATAATTAACATGTATAACATTAATCGTTATGATGACCGACCTAGACAAATGTAAGACATAAACAACCCACCGGCACGATTGACAGATCGATCCGAATCCGAGATAGTAGACCCACGCCTCCCCCCTCGCAATTGTCTTTCCAATTTCTCCAAGATATGTTTACTGCTATCTCTGTGTTTTCGTTTTCCCATGTTTGATGTTAATGTAAATGGTAAATACCCTGTAAGTATTACTTTGCTAGAAAGAAATTAATTTTACGCGTAACGACCGGTACCACACGAAAACAGATAATGAAGCAAGATGGCGCGCGCGCCGGCTCGTACGCGCAGTGAGACGGTGCGGGGTAGTCAAAAATGCAACTATTAAGTGTTTTTTATTTCAGATTTACTTTATTAGCTTTAAAATATTCGTGTAATGACCGAGAAATACGAAACAGTACTACAAGTAAATATAATCGCGAGAATTGAGCAGCGATGCATAATTATCAGCTATTGATGCTAATGTAACTCATCGAAGACTTCTATAAATTATCAGAATCCTTTATTGGAGATTGATAGGACCTTTTAAAGTTAGCCTAACAAATTGGTTGATGACACCTCCCACCGTCCGCGGGTGACGGGCGACAAATAGCCGTGGGATGGAAATAATTTTACAAGAGTATAAGCTATGCGTAGTGTTGATGGCTATTGGTACATTGCGCGTTAGGTGGACCCTGGGCTAAGAGATAAACGCCTCGGACGCAATCGGAACACAATGTCTAATGCAGATAATTTGCGACTTGCAGGTTTTGTGATTTGTTTTTTTAAGATAAGTAAATAATAAAATAAATATTCCACAACATTCCATACAATGCTTAACAAGTTTGTGTTATGGAATCTAGAATGCGAGTAAACACATTTAGATACTTCTTAGATACTTAGATTTCAATGTTGTATAACCACATGGTAATATTGCGACTTGAACCTTTTCGGAACTAACTTATAATCATTTATAATGATGATAAAATTATTTTAGCATTTTAACGGTTTAGAATTAATGCTGAATTTGTGACTTACCTATATATAAACTTCGAGACAAGAAAGGCATCAAAATGTTAAACTGAATTTGGTAATGTCAGCTTCGTCTTCGTGGCAAAATTTAATTCAAGCAAGGCTATCCATAACTTTTTCTCAGATTAAACTTTTAAGTATCATTAGTGCAGAGTTTTAATAGTAAGTCAGTGTCAGAATACTTTCTTTTACTTTCAATCTGTTTTTATTTAACCGTTTATATTTCGATTATTCCCCTTCATCAATTTTTTTACAATAGTCAATGATCAGGTACATGTTATTGTTAAGTTTTGACTTCAAATTAGTATTATAAGCAGATCAATTACATAGTCTATTCAACTCTTTGAGTAGACCAACGTTACGATCAATAACACACATCACACAAATCAAGTTATCAATTCAAATAGAGTTAGTTATCACAACATTAATATTTATTTACATGATTTAAAATAGTTAGTAGTATAATTGAAATGCAACCACATATCCATTTTCGTTATTATTGGCAGGTCCACTTTTGATCACTATCACTTTATTGAAACACGCTGACCTAAAAGGAACTTAACGTTTGATCAAAATTAATGTTACAAGGCATCTTAAAACAATCCGCACAATCTGCACTCCTATAGAATGTAATACCTCTTGGAATCAGAAGAGCTCCCAGCCGTCATTTGTTCAAGGCTATAGTTTGCCAACTATTGTTCGAGGAACTGGCAGAATCATCCCTACAACTTCGTCTGTTAAAATCTATTGTGCCTAAAAATGTTCGAATTCAGTTTACATATGATGATGAAAAACTATTTGAATATTGTAAAATTATACCTGTTAATGCAAAGGTAAAAATGATGCTTACGATAGAAAACTATTTTAAATACCATAATAATGTAATAGAACACCCCATCATGACACGTCAAATTGTAAAAAGAAGGTTAATTACCAAAACAGCCAACAACTACCTACTACGGCACGCGAACTACGGACTACCTGTTACCTAGACTAATAAACGAGATACCATTAGAAACCAGGAGTAAAATAGATTCACTCAACATAAAACGACTAGTCAAAAACATATACCTACCTACCCATCAAAAGTAAATAATACTTGAACATGAAGCAAGACAAAATATTGAATCTATAAATAAAATATAAAATGGTTCATAACTATAAAATAACCAAAATTTATACATAAATGGTTGCAAACCAATCATTCTGTATCCAGAGTGCGTCTATTAGCGAACGCGTGCAAGTAGGTACAAATAGCAGCGTTGCATCTACCGTAAACAACTGCCGGTTTACACTCAAAAGACTACACCTACCTACTCTGCACTTACTATTCCTTGTCACCGGCGAAACTTATTTATATTTTTGTTTGATATGTATTTATAATTGTATTTTTTGTTGATTATATAAATTAAATGTAATGTACACTCACACCCAAGATAAACCTATGCGTGTTTTATGGGTGCTTCTATGAGATGAACTAATGTAATAATATGGAAATAAAAAAAAATAAAAAAAAAGAATAATATCAAATCAATGATATTTAAGGTATATGTGTTTAAGTATGTACATCGTATGGTTATGTATATATAAGTATTTAATATCTGTATTTAATATGTATATTTATGAACACCTATTTACTGATATTATGTATATACCTATATATCATAATTTACTTAATTTATCACACTATATAAATAATAATAACAATAAAATAATAAATATTCCACGACATTCTACACATCGCTATCCCATGGTAAGCATAGCTTAACTAGCTTGTGTTATGGGATCTAGAATGCAGATAAACATACTTAGATACTTTTTTTTTTGTAAATACATACATATTATACATAGAAACACTCAGACCAATGCAAATATACATATTCATGCATACAAATATTTGCACTGAGCGGGAATCGAACCCGCGCCCCCTGCATAGCAGTCGAATGCTCTACCGCTACGCCACAGAGGTCGTACTAAACACCTCAACAAAGTCTAGGGAACAAGATGACCCCAATTTTTTTTTTCGTGTAAATCTTTTTTTTTTTTTTACGTGCGCAAAATCCCCTCGGATACCTCCCCACCGGAGCCGGTGGAGGAGGTTATGTCGGACACGAACCGACTAAAACGCACGCCGCTTGTGGGTCGTTTTGGTTGCCGAAGGTGAGGTTGACAGGCATATCCCTCGCACCCCGGCCGACCCAGGGCCATCTCTCACGATCTGGCCCTCTTCTCGGGTGTGGGGACTACAGAGTCCCCAACTCGTCCCTGGAAACGGGGAGGCGCGCCACGCGCGCCGCCGCCGCGGCCTGCTTCTGCCAGGGTGACAGGCGGCTTCACCTGTCACCCCCAGGCCGGCGCTCATGGGGGGCGGAGGTCGTTCATCGACCTCGTGTAAATCTTGTTTTGCAAATAACTGGCAGCAAATAAATAAAAATAGAATAAAGTAGATTACAGAGTTGTTCGAAATTTAAAAATAAATTTAAATAAGTAATGATTTTCGAATATGGAGGGAAAACTTTTAAAAGTGTTTGATTGTGCAGTTTCTCTGAGGCAAAATAAAAATTATTTTCTTTGATTGTAAATAACGTTTATTATCAATAATACGTCTTTTACGTATGGTTTGTGCATTTTTGTGACTGTAGTCATCATGTCACGTCGTCATTTAAGTCGCGAAGAGATGTTAAGGGCTGTTGGTATGCTGCAAGCTGGACGAACTCAACGCGACGTAGCGGATGCTGTCAACACCCAACCAAGCGTAATTTGCAGATTATGGGCACGCTACAGGTCTACAGGGGATGTTGCCGAACGTCACAGGGGACGAAAAGTGTTACTACCCCGCGACAAAATCGTTTCTTGCAAAATTCCGCAAGGCGGCAACCCACGATTACTGCTCGTCAGTTGGTCGCAGGCCTCCAGTCTCAGCATCAAGTGGTTATTAGCGATCAAACTGTCAGGAGAAGACTACACGAAGCCAATCTTCATGCTCGCAGACCGCTTAGGGTTCCAGCTCTTCGACGTGGAAATCGAGGTCGTCGCTTATTGTGGGCTAACGCACATTTACAGTGGACCGACCATCAATGGGCACGGGTTCTGTTTTCCGACGAATCTCGCTTCGGTTTTCATCCTGATTCGAGAAGAGTGGGTATATGGCGAGTTCCTGGACATCGGAGTCGTCTCCAGAATCCGCAAGAAGTTCATCCTTACCAAGGTGGAACAATCATGGTATGGGCTGGAATTCGCCTTGGTGGAAGGACCGACCTCGTTTGGATACGGGGCAATTTGAATGCAAACCAATACATTCAGGAGGTTATACACCCATGGTAATCCCTCATCGACAGCAGTTCGGTCAAGATTTTATGTTCATGCAAGATAATGCACTGTCACACACCGTGAGGGTAGTGGTCAATGCGTTAAGCGAGCACAATATTACGACGTTGGAATGGCCTGCTCAGTCTGCCGACCTCAATCCCATTGAGCATGCCTGGGATTTGCTTGGGAGAAGAGCTTTCAGTGATTTTTTGGAAAATCTGATCACAAAAGAACAACTTTTTTTACACCTTCGCAGTATATGGAGCCATATTCCACAGACGATGATTGACAATCTCACTAAGTATGCCACACCGTTGTCGAGCTGTTGCTAATGCTTTAGGAGGTCCTACAGATTATTAAAAACGTTTAAATTACGGTTAATTACTGTATTTCTTACTACCTCGTTATTTTTGTGCCTAATCATAGAAGGTTGTAATACTCAATATTGGCACTATTCAATTCTTTCCTAAAAATATTTTTTTTGATATGAGAATGTTCTTATTAAAATAAAAATTAAAAACGGTATAAAAATACCCTTCTATTGATATAAAACACTCACTATTACAAGAAAGGGTTTTTAAATAAAAACTAGAAATGTCCTTGTTCCCTAGACTTTGTTGATGTGTGTATATGTAATATGTACCTCTCATCTCTCTATAATATTACACTCAATATTGCACCTACTGAGTCTTTCTCTGCACCACATTTGGTTGATTGGTAGAGAATTCCTGTAGCATTAAATCCGGCTATCTACTTTTGTATAAAGTTTAAAATAAATAAATGAAAACAAAATAATACGAGAACATTAATTATATAATGATCATACAACTGTATTTTCACTAAAAGAGCACTCAGGCTAAATGCCTTTGCAACTTTTTATTAATCAAAGTAGTGTTATCTCTAAACTTTAATTTATATCACTTTAATTAAAACCAGAAGTAATGCAGTTAGTAGCTTAAATATTTATCGGTTTACTTTACTTGAAAGTAGACCGTAGAGAATACGAGGTTTAAAGGTTTCAAAGCTAAGTTTTATTGTGTTTGACTGCTAATTGAACAAGAGCTTATTTCTAGCTTTGTTTTTTTACGGAAAAATTAATTACCGCTGGTTCATTAATTCAAGGTATAAAAGTCATGCCTGAATAACAATATCAAAACGTACTGTAATGAGTTAGATACTCTTTTCACATTTAAATCTAGTTTAAATTTTATTATGAATTCAATTATTAATTTCTTATGTACATAACATAAACTCACGCCTATATCCCCTAAGGGATAACCAGAGGTGCTAGCACCCACATTTCGCCAGTTTATGTTTAGGTCCCAATGTAATAGGTGGCGAGCCTATTGCCATTATAAAACTGCGATAAATACATACATAACTTCGAAAAGCATCGAAAAGTCATTGGTGTGTGCCATGGTAAAACCTGGGCTCGAACCCGACACCTCGTCTCAGCAGGCCATTACCCATACCACTAGGCTACCGCGGTTATTTTTAAATTATTATTATATTAATTTTTTTCTAAACATAAATTGAATTTGAGGAAGCACAATACATTTAAGCATAGGTTAACATAATCCATTGCACTAAACTGACTACCAAAGCAATGGACGAAGCTTTGTGTTGTCAGAGTGAAAAATCCGACTAATAGTTATTCGTTTCGTTTTGACTTTTGTCTTTATATGTAGGTATTGTGTACAAAAACAAAACTTCAAGTATAAAATGCAGCTCTATAAGCTTTTAGCGTTTAACAAAAACATGGCAGAAATAGGAAGCCAGTTAGTTTTAGTTAGAAACTGGCGCATGTAGATTGCATTAACAATGCAGTAGTAAAATAGATAGTAGGTATATATAATTTATGACCTCAAAATGAATCTAATGAGTATTTTTTTAATTCTAGTTCGCGTCCGAAATATTTTTCCAAAATTGAATCATTTTCTTATGAACGACCGAAATTAGACGTCATCGCGTTTTAAGGATTAAGTACTAAAAAGCCGATAAAAATGAGAAATGAAGTATATTCTCCTCTCTTTTATGCAAGACGAGAAATGGTGGCTCTAAGTAAACTACAGCCGCATAAATCTTTAAAGATGAGCTGTGTACGCTGCGAACGAATGTATTGATTAGTACCGATTCGTGTGGATGAAAGCGTTGAATTTTCTGGTATGCACAACTGTGTTAGATTTGGTTTAGCTTTCTGTTGTTTATTGTTTATACAGCATTGATTGTAAGTATAAGGAGTCGAGATTTTACTGAGAAAATAATTTACTTTATCTCCCCATGCCTGTTCTGAACACCCGTCATACTTGTATTAGGAAACAATATAGTTATAAACCATAACTTAATAAAATATAAATACAGTCTTAAAAGTTCAATCCTATCAAAACCTATCCTTGGTTGACAGACAGTTAATCAAAAATTCACTTAACTGCTAGAGAGTACCAACTCCTTTGAAACCAATAAAATATAAATTTGAATTCATTGAACCTTTCCATTACTTGTCAAAACGGTACCTAATCGATATGACCTTTTAGTCGTATCCTGTAAATGGAGATCTTCAACGTCAACGACTTCCCGGGAAGGCCGGGAAATTTGATTTAAGAAATTTAAATGTTTTTCTCAGGTTTCGAGATACTTTGAGGTTCTAGCCTGAATTTAATCAATTTCCTTATAAAAGTACGGAAACTAATCAAAAGATTTTTGAGGCATGCCTTTCCGCAATCTTACGCCAAGTGCAAAACTTGGGTTGAGTAAACGTAACCCCTAATTTATAAATATTGTTATAATCTACCTTGGCTTATATCCTATTGCTTGAAATATTGATATCAGTTAATAATATTATTAAGAGGATAATAATGAGCCTGTAAACAAAAGCTATTTATAAGTATGTCATGGAACAATACCGCGCCCACCTGTAAGGTTGTAATGTATATGATAATGGGTTCAGTCGCCACGGTGTCGCCACGCAAGAAGAATGGCAACATGTCTCACTGGCACAGGTAGTGTTTGTCCTAAATAAACACTAACAGACTATCTACTAGGTACTTGTTGGAACTCTAGCATGGGGTATGATTTTTTAAACAGTGTTAGTAACTGAAATTAAAATACTTGTATTGACTGCTCTGTCTGCTTATCCAGAGGGAACAAGTTGTAGGATACCTTTATATATAGTTTCCATATAAATAGAATACTTCCTTTCGAAATCCTTTTCTGTATTCCGAATCGAAGGTACCTAATCAGCAAAGTTTTCGGCCATTGGATTCAAAGTATTGATTAGATAGTGATAACATGGCGGTTGAATAATAAGTTTTGAGTGCTAAAACACGGAGTTTTACAAGATCGTCGCTGCTATTTTATTCCCAGGTGCAGATGCACCAGCGTAGTAGTTTTCAATACATATATTAATAATGCAAACCCCGTGCTAGTTCTACTATAAATTGAAGAAACTCGATATCATAGACTGGCAAACAATGCATTATCACGGGTATTAGTATATCACATCTGGTTTATTACAATACATAATATTATGTATTGTAATAAACCAGACATATTTGGCTCCAGCACCTGTAATATCTTATTATTTGGAGAGGCCTATGTCCAGCAGTGGAGTGGTGGGCTAATTGGTCAAAGTTTATGTAATATGAAATTATTACGCAGCTGTTAAGTATGCTATAAATATGGGACAAACATGTAATGACAGTAATTTGCGTTTAGGTGCAAGTATCTAAAAATACTAAAATACAATGGCGAGATCCGTGTTATTAGTTGGCAAAAAGTAATCATTCTTTGTATGAGAAGAGTGACTTCCGAAAACTGTGAAATATGCAGCTTACATACAAAATGTGACTACAGCTGATTCGTTAAAAATCATGACTCCACTGACTGGATTTGTATTTTTTCTTAAATAAATATTGATAACTATAAGATCTTTTTTTTATAAACTTATTTGTGAGCACGTGGTTGTTAAATTGATTTAATTACATCAAATCAAATCAATTAGCCCATCGCAGTTTTAGTTTAGGCAGTCGGCCTATCTCAATGTTAGGAGGCTTTGGCCTACTGTTTTTACGCTGGTCAGACGGGCTGGTATAGGGTTTTATTTCGAGTATTCATTTTCTCGCACTGATACCCGCTGTATATTTTTCCGTTAATCAACACCCTTCAGATGAAATGGGGTGGTGATGCTATTCTTTCTCTGTCGCCACACTGACTACCTATGATTAGTTAATTGACGAACCTCAGAGGTCACACGCACCACGACAAAGCGACCTAAAAACTCTTTCTGCGCAGCAATAGTGCATTGTCAAGCTGTTAGCCGATCATTTTACTAAAAGAAAACACAAATATCAATTAAAATCTGTGTGGGTATTATAAGTCAAGTAAGTATTAAGTATTTACCACTTATAAGTCAACGAACTCGGCTAATATCAAAGTGAATAAAAGAATTATTATTTCAAGCGACAGCGGTTTTATCGTAAAAGTCTAGTAGTGTTGCACAGCAGGGGTTGAAGTTGAATGCGTGGATTTACAGCTCATGTGTGTAAGCTGAACTCACTCACTTAGTTCTGTGTGTTAACACTTTACATTTACCCCAATACTTTGTGATGAGTACCTACTTGCGTTAACAGCACCATGTTATGCAGTTAAATGTAGAAAATTTCCTATAACGTTATTCATTTAATTTAAACTAAGTTCCCTTAATTCTGTCGTGGTGATCTTTTTAACACATATTACTAACATTACGTAAAGCTTTTTAAACTATTCCTAAAAGCTTCATAAAATGGTTGTGTGGTTTTCGTAATGAGTTAGACAATATTCATGCCATCCTGGGGCAGTGGCTAGAGGCAGCTTCTCGTACCGTCTGACGCAAATGATCATGAGCACGGGTGCTTCGGGTAGTATCTGCGTCGGATGGAGAAAGAGCTAACGCCCGAGTGCCATCACTGCGATGCGAGCGAGCAGTCGGAGACTCTGCGGTCCCACACCCGAGGAGGACCAGGTTGTGAAAGATGGCCCTGCGTCGGCCGGGCCGGGGTGCGAGGGATACCTGCCAACCTCTCCTCCGGCAACCAACAGCGACCCCCAGACGCCGTACATTTTAGTCGTTTCGAGTCCGACGTAACCTTTCCCACTGTCTCCGGCGGAGAGATCCGTGGGGATTTTTCGCTCTTAAAAAAAGAAGGGTATATTCATGCCAAATCTTTGTCATTCAGCATTCGTATTTAATCATTATGCGTGCTTATAAACATACAGCCTGAGCATGTAACCGATTAACAAATAACACACAATGAAACATAGTTCCACTTTTACAGATTGCGACAAGCGACTTGCACCAGTGTTGCTTACTAATAATTAGATTTTTCCCATCATATTGAATTTACTTACCAAGTATTTATAACACAGGATTAGGTATAACTAGCAATAACCGATAGTGACAGAATAATTAATTATCCCAGTGGACAATTAAACTGTACAAAACAAGTCATAAATTATTCAATACTTAGATCTATCGGTTCAGGTTTAGTTTAAGCTTCTTAAGGCCGCTGGTTCGTCTTCGGTCCTCTTGGTATACAGAAACTTACTCTTAAGACGGATTATGTAATTAAGATAGCAATTAGAAACTTTAAACACAACAACATTCACTATGCAGCCGAATAGTTAACAAGTTTTGCCATAATTTTGTAATAGTATTAGAAGGCTCACATTAATAATGAGCCCACAGATACGTTCACATACACGAGAATGCTAAATCTGTGTGTGGTTTACTTAATCCGGTTTTAGTGTCCCTGTTTCACAAGGCCGGTTTACTTCCAGCATTAGTAAATTAACTCGGCTATTTAACCTTGTAAGTATCGTTCGTGCATTCTCTTTGTGGGAACAATACGGGTTCCTTTGGCCGCAGATAACGAGTACACGCAAAGTGCCCTCAAGGGTAAAAAGGGAAGTCTTGGACCCTATCATACATTGAGAAGAAAGGCAAAGAAAAAGTAATCCGCTAATGATTTCTTGTTGAATATGGAGGACCTACGGATTCATTTTCTTATCTAAATGACATTTGCAGTCACACTTTCCGGAATCAGATTATGAACTTATCAATTCAGACATCCCGGCGATGACAATAAAATTGATTATGTAGGAAAGGTTGACTAGAAGTATCGATGATCAGTGAAGTGGGTACTTACTTGATTATAATTTTGATCATTGTATCCCACATCGTTACTTAGTAACAGATATATTTATTGTATCAAAAAATCAAAGAATCAATTTCATTTATTCAGTTTAGGCTCACAAAGAGCACATATGAACGTCAAATTTACAATTTTGTCAAGAAATAATATAGAAATATTAAATAATGTAGAAATAAACCATTGAAAAATGATTCTTTCGCTGGTTCGGTACGTTAGTTCTACTGAAAAGATACCAGCAAGAAACTCAGAGAACTAGATTATCTTTCTTTTTTAAATTTGCTTTAGTTTACAATTTAATTTGTGCAAGCAAGCAAGAGACTTATGCTGACCACGCATTTACATCATCAAGATACTCATCTACTTTATAGTAACCTTTATTCATTAAAGATTTTTTCCTTTTTTTCTTATATGTGTTATATATTACTACAGAACAATCTAAAGCTAAATAAATGTAAATCATGTCATTTAGAACAATTAAAGAATTAACTTAGAACTAACTTAGAATTTTCACATTTCCTATTCACACGCATTTCCTATTTCCTAATCAATCAATCAATCAATCAATCAAAATGTTTTTATTTTTCTACTCATACATTGTTATAACATCCATATATTGAGAGAAACCCCAGTAAGTTAAAAAATACTTGTGACGGGATTTTCTCGCTGCTTCCCCTAGGTTTGAGTATACAATGCTGAGAACTTAATCTAGCTGCTGCAATATAAAGATAAATTTTATATAATAGTAAGCCCGGTCGCACATTACAACAGTGTTAACATACATAGTCGGTACTTTGATGTACAAAGTGATTTATGTGCGAGGGAGAAGATGTGTGTGTGTGTGTGTGTGTGTGTGTGTGTGTGTGTGTGTGTTTGTGTGTGTGTGTGTGTATGTGTGTGTGTGTGTGTATATGTATGTATGTCTGTATATATGTGTGTATTTATACTGTGTGTGTATCTGATGCTTGGATATCTGTGCGTGTTTCATGAAAGCCTAACTAGCATTCTTTCAACGTCATTGTAGGTTAGTAAGCTTAGCCATTTTGTTAGGGCCACTTTACAATCATAAAGCAACATGGGATAAATGTATACTTCAGGGTTTACTTTATTGTATATGTAGGTGGATTGCGTGGTATACTGTCGTCTGGCAAAGTCAGTGCGGACCACAGGAGAGAAAGCCACACAGTCCTTGCGTCTTTTATTCCGTATGCAAGAGTTATAGGTAAGTGTTTTATGTAGGTCCAAGGTAATGTTAAGAACATAAAGTTTCCTGACCGTTAGCAAGTTACTTTCTCTGTACAGGTCCTCAGTAGCATACCTATAGGATTTGAGGTACATAACCTTAATTAGTGACCGCTGGGCTCTTTCCAGGTCTAAGAATTTAGTCTTAGTGGCACCCCCCCATACCGATATGCAGTATGTTATAATCGATTGGGCCAATGCAATATAAATTTTGTTGAGTAACGGCGGATTCATAACATGACGCAGTTTTAAATATATATATAAGTTTTCTGACTCTACTCATAATACATTCAAGGTGAGGATGCCACGATAGTCTCTGGTCAACCGTAACACCAAGATACTTTACAGTTGTCACTTTTTGTATGCTTTGACAGTTGCAACTTAATTCCGATGCATTGGCACACCCATGGATAGGGACTCCGAAATCGGAACCTGGCTGTTATCTGATGTTTCTAATACATGTTGAAGAGTATATTTTAGATAGTATTAAACTGGTACCACAAATATAATAATATCTTGACTTTTATTGTTGCTTTTAAAATCAACCTTTGAATTTATACTTAAGAGCCATTCTACCTGCAAAATAAAAGCAGACTTGGGTTCTTAGTTGGTCGTCAATAGAACTGTGCGAAAATAATGTTGATAAATAAATAAATATTCCACAACATTCTACACAACGCTATCTAGAACCATGGTAAGCATAGCTTAACTAGCTTGTGTTATGGGATCTAGAATGCGGGTAAACGTACTTAGATTCTTTTTTTTTTTTGTAAATACATAAATATTATACATAGAAACACCCAGACCAATGCAAATATTCATGCATACAAATATTTGCACTGAGCGGGAATCGAACCCGCGATCCCTGCATAGCAGTCGAATGCTCTACCATAACGCCACAGAGGTTGTATCCTCAATCTTTATTACTCTGCTTGTGATAATTAAATTCAACTATGTTATGTACCTATAATGAAGTTTAAAACAATTTGCATAAATATCACTCTACTCTAACCTCTGTCAGCAAAACTGCAATTTCAACAAAATTAGTACTAATGACGGCGACGACGGTGAACTTTTGCCAGATAATCATAATCGGTTCGTTAAACTTCTTAATGAAATAGGCACGTTTGAACTATTTGCACAATCTTTGAATTGCCTATTCAATTTTCTGAAAAAAATACTCTCCGTTAAGGACGCCTTTGCTAGATAATACTCAAATACGGTACGATTGGAGGCTGTGTAAAAAACCTTCATAATTTTTGGAGAATAACAAAGTACGGTATCTCACAAATAACAATAACATTGGTCCAGGTATATCAAATTTCTATCATGAACAATAAAACTGTAACATGAGCTGGGTTAAGTTTTGTATAGACAATAGTATAGGTAGGTAATTGTTAAGTTCAGCTTTTGTAAGATAAATATTATTGCTATATAGGTGCTTTTATGTATAATTAAATCAATAAAATCCAAAAATATCTAATATTTTTTTATAGATTACTCAGCAAAATAAATGTAAAATGTTTATTTACAGGTAACGGTCTTAATGACCCCACTTCATTAGATGAGGTATTGCTAATTTGACGAAGTTACAACAAAATATGAGCGAACATTCCATACATTAGCGCTGAAACAGCTCATATACCGTGGATACTAATGCTTACATACATCAACGCTTATTGTTGCGTTTCATCATTTTGTTTTACACCATAATCCATCATATATTATCATCGTAAGGATGATTTTCCTTTGTACATACTTTTCACTAAAAGAGATAACCCGTCCACGAATAAACGAGTGCGCGGGTATTCATCACTTTGTAACTGGTTGTCAAGCGTTGGAGCTGAAAAGATTAATATGTGGAATTCACAAATGTGCCGCAAATATTTCTTGGAAACTTTTCGTGGAATGAGGCTATTTCGACATTTACTTATGACCGTGGGCGAGTGGCAATTTATATGAACGAATGAATGAATGAATATAACTTTATTGTACACCGATAATCAACACAAAATAAATACCAACAAAGTTCACAATAGTAGGTACAAATGGGCGGTCTTATCGCGTACTACGATCTTTTCCAGACAACCTTTAGATGGACTGGTATCTTTGGAACAGCAGGCTACTTTTATCATAGTTAAAAATTAATGTGCACTCATAATTAATCTTTTTTATTATCACTATGTGAGACTTTTCTACACTACACTACACTACACTACAATACACTACACTGTCTACACTTGACTAAAACTTTCTGTATTGGTGAGTATAATAGGTACATCAAAATAAAATTTCATCCCCCATCTCCCTAGGTCACTAGGTTGTGCACAGAAGTTGTCTTATGTCAGAAGTTCTAGACATAAATAATTATCATCTAACCCTATTATAAATACACAGATAAAATATTGAAGAAAGTTGGGTGTGGCAGAAAAAGCATCAGAGTAGGGTGAATGCAGTAGAAATGCGTGCGTTGCGAAGTATGTGTGGCTTGACCTTGAGGGATAGAGTGAGAAATAGCGTGATAAGAGAGCGATGTGGAGTGATAGAAGATGTAGTGATGAGAATTGAGAGAGGAATGTTGAAATGGTTCGATCATGTTAAGAGAATAAATGAAAGAAGACTAACGAAACAGGTGTATGAGGTGAGTGTGGATGGTACCGTCGGAAGAGGAAGACCTAGGCGTACATACCTGGATCAAATCGAGGAAGTTTTAAAAAAGGGATAGGTCAGGAGTACGCTAAACCGACGAGCATACATAAAGAATGTTATGAGAGTCAATGAAGCGAGAGTAGTATGTCAGGATCGTAGCAAATGGAGATCCGTGATCTCTGCCTACCCCTATGGGAAACAGGCGTGATTTTATGTATGTATGTAATATTTGCAGTTAGTTATGAAATATATACAAAACTATGCTAACTATACAATATATACAAAATAAAATAAGAATGGGGGACTGCAACTTTAGGGATCGGGAAATTCCTCCCCATTGTTGTTTACACGTACCGTGCTCAAAAGGCTGGCAGCATTACCACACTGAACAGCGATGCCAATTCTTTAAGCGAGGTAAAAGCTAGCCTGGTCACGGCAAGCGTAGATTAATCGCTTTGCTATTTTTTTGAAGAGCGCATGCGCTTGGACCCCACGGACCCAACGTTTTAGCTCCAAATGGGTCAAAAATATAATTACCAGTTTAATCTGCTGATCAAGTATATCGTTAATATTGGCATGTTAGGACATATATTCTACGCTCCTGGTGCAAGATAATTCGTGATGTCCAAGGCTATCGACTGCTTCTCCACAGAGACCTCGATGCGGATAAACACACGGTGCACTCAAAAGTAGGCAAGGTGCCATGCGGAAGGTCGTGTCGTCCAACATTGTATTAATCTAGACACAAGCTGGGTAAACTATGCTTATTATAGGCTTAGATAGCATATGAAACTTATTACGTTATATACGTTTTATTATTTCACATATCGACTCCGAGATATTTTACATCAAAATAATCAAAAGTTACGTAAATAAATAACACAATAATTTTAATTAAAAAAGATTAATAAAGATAGAGCCACTGATATAAAGACCGACCCGTAATTAAAATTCATTCTAGCTTTGAATTAAACCTAAAATACCTTTCGCATCTATGCTCATCAAAGTATCGCAAATTAAAGAGGCTCTCAAATATGAATAAGTATCATTAAGCCGTTCGACAGCTACTCTGTGCGTAATCAAGTAGATTAAGACTCTGAACCTTTTGGAACCTTTCATAAATTCGCTTAGCCGCACAATTCAGATGCGTGAATAATAAATAAACGTGTCTCACTGGTTCGCCACCGGCTCTGCTTCCACTCCACAACTCATATATAACTGTCAAATCAGTTCTCAAGCCCATTTGTAATACATAAGATGCATACCTATTAGATTTAGGGATATATTTTGTCAAGCGTCGAAACTTTTATTCAATATTTTGATTATTCTTTGTTTGACCGGTTCAACTCAACCGATCGTAATCAAACAAACGTAAGGTTTTAATTCTGATCAAGACCTTTCTTACAAAATAAACGGCATCAAAATCGGTTCTGTAGTATTCGCGTCCATCGCGAACAAACATTTAGCGTACAGTGCAGCTTTAGTGAGTTTTCTGAGAATAATTAAAAATAGACTAATTTTCCAATGTACAATTATATAATAGTATACCAGCTGTTGCCCGCGGTTACGCCCGCGTGTGATTTTGATCCTGTGAACTTTCTTTTCGTGCGGAAATTACATCGGATACCAACTCCATCGGCTTTCGGGAGTGATTATGTCGTACTCGGACCCACTAAAATCACACGCCATCTTAAGTCTTTAAGGCGAACGTCACGCCACTGCACCGGGGGGAATGAAGTGGTGACAGGTGGCCGCACCACCACCACCACCACGCACCACTCCTACAGCGACCGATATTTGCCCTAGACGACAGCTTCTCCCCTGGGAAAGAGGTGCTACCGTCTCCTTTGCCCAGCGTGCATCGCATGAAGGTTCCGGGCCACACCCCGATCCCGTTCTCGCTGCACCATCTGTTCAGCTAACCCCCTCTGGTTTCGCTGTAACATATTCGCGCTCGCTTTGCACCTAATATTTAATCGTATTCAAATAATGTACGGGAATCTACCGGATTTATTGACATTTTTAATTTCGTAATATCTTTTGAATGGAACATCCAATTTTAAAAGAGATAATATTTTCGCGTTCAGTAAAAATACTGATTGTGCATCTAATTAAGTTCAGAATGATCACCACCCACCCCGAAATGGATAGGTTAGGTTAGAAGACAATTTTTTTTTTTTTTTTTTTATTTATTTATTTGGTTTATCAACAATTATTTACACTAAAACAATTACAAATTACAATAAAAACAAACAACGGACAGTGCAATAATTACTTATAGATAAACACCACATGCAAATTACAAATTAGGGAAAAGTAATGATAAAATGAAAAGTTAAAAAGAAACACAAAATCAATCAACTAAAAGAAAATGATAAATGCGCCAAAATTAATTTAATTGACGTAGTCGGATAGGCTCATTATCAGCTTGCGAATGGGGTCAAAATTGAAGTCCACCAGGTCGCTGACACTGTTCACAATTTTGCTAAGTCTAGCATAAGGAGAACTAGAACCTAGAACTGTTCTCCTTAACGGTGGGCAAAGAGGAGTAATTGAGCGTCGAGGTAATCTCGTTGGAGCATTAAACCTGAACAATGCCAACAACCCAGGACTATCAATTTGGTGTTGAAGAATCTTATAGGCAAATAATGCATCATTTAGCCTTGCACGGTACTCTAGGGTTTGAATGCGGAACCGCTCCAACCTACCCCTATAAGAGCGTATTTTTTTTGTAACACCGACCGAGAATGCCAGATGCCAAACGAAACGCTTCTGAATACGTTCGAGGCGCAATGCATGTGTCGCAAAATGTGGCCGCCATACAACACTACAGTATTCTACGGTGCTACGAATTAAACTGTTGTATAGCAAAATTTTCGTATAGGTATTGCGAAAACTTTTACAATTTCTGAGCACAAAACCTAACAACTTAGAAGCTCTCGCAATGACCATGTCTAAATGTGGCGTGAATGTTAATTTCTTATCAAACAGTACTCCAAGGTCCTTGATAGTCTCCACCTCAGTTATTTTGTCACCATCGATATAATAACTGTTATTTTGAATTTTAAGTTTTCTCGTAAAAGTTATATGATAACATTTTTTTGCATTTAAAAGCATCCCATTATTTTTGCACCATGAAACAAGTCTGTCCAAATCACTTTGCAGGTGAGCCACATCTAGATCTGATTTTATTATTTTTACAAACTTGAGATCATCTGCGTACATAAAGACCTCAGAGAAATGGAAGCATTCGGGAATGTCGTTTATAAAATAATTGAACAGGACTGGACCGAGATGCTAGCCTTGAGGAACACCGGAGGAAATATGCTTAACATTTGACTCATATCCATTAACTACAACTGAGAAAACTCTTTCACTTAAATACGATGCTAACCAACCAAGCAAGGATCCCGAGATGCCATAGGCCTGTAACTTTGCAATTAGAATACTGTGAGACACTTTATCGAATGCTTTTGAAAAATCGGTATAAATGGCATCGGCTTGACAGCCCGAATCTACAGCATTGATCAGTAGCTCTGTGAAAGGGACTAGGTTTGAAGTTGTAGATCTGTGTGCTACAAATCCATGCTGATGATCGCTCAAGTAGAGCTTTAAATGGTTTCGCATAATTGGACAGATAATGCTTTCAAAAATTTTTGCGAAGGATGACAAAATGGATATGGGCCGATAGTTGCATATAGCTGTAGCGTCTTCTGATTTGTGTATAGGTATGACTTTAGCTGTTTTCCATTTATCGGGGAATACACCGGTCTCTAAAGACTTGTTGAAAATTAACATCAACGGCCTGGTTAACTCAGAGTAACATTTTGCTATGAATATTGGGTGTATACCATCAGGACCCGCCCCCTTTTTAGTATCAATATTCTTCAGTGTGTTCTGCAGCATGTCTTGGTTTATAGATGGTAAACTGAGGCATAAACTGTACTGGTTTAAAATCCGTAGGTTTTCTGACATGTAAGCTGTATTCGGAATAGCATCATTGGTGCTGTATACCGAGGAGAAATAATCAGCGAACATTTCGCATATTTCAATGCCGTCAGATGCTGTAACTGACCCGTTAGACATAGACTTAGGGTATGGGCTAGATCCTCCTCGTTTAACTTTAACGTGTGACCAAAACAGTTTAGGATTTCGCTTAAGATCATCTTCAAGTCGCCTAGTATAGTTATTGTAGCACTCAGTAGCCAAAATATCACAACGTTTGCCTACATATTTTAATCCTACTCTATCCATTGGGTTTTTATACTTTTTATATCGCTTTCTAAGCCTATTTTTTTCATTTAATGATTTTATTAAATTTTTGTTAAACCATGGTGGAAATTTATTACCTTTTGGTATACAAGACGGTACAAACTTTCCCATCACAATGTCTAGATTGTTATAGAAAACCTTCACCATCTCATTAACGTCACCAAGATCGTCAAGCAATTCATTCCAGTTTAATTCACCCAAAAACGTGCATATAGCCTGATAGTCACCTTTGAAGAAGTTGGGTCTTTTATTAGAGACATTATAAGGAAGCCTAACTTCCTTTGCAAGTGAAATAGTGACTTCCAAAGGGGGGTGAGGCTTGTGAACTTTACTGATGGGAGTGAAACATTCGCTTACAGTGCATTCAGGTGTTGTAGAGAGAATTAGGTCTAGTGTTCGGCCCATATGATTGGTAATGAAATTATATTGAGTGAGTCTACTAATCATTAAAAATTCTAGCATCAGTTGGTTTTTATTACTTAGCTCATCAACGTCCGACATGCTCGCCCCTTGCTTCCAGTCGAGATCCCATAGATTAAAATCACCCATAATACACAGTTCTGAGTCTTTCATTTGTTCCATTGCAGAGTTACAGCTATCAATAAAGTGTTCTAGAGATGAACGCGGTACTGGTGGTGGTAAATATACTGCACAAAGAGCTATTTGAGATAAGTCACGGGAACTAGATGCATTCAGTACTACCCAGAGATCCTCACAATCACTTTCCCACGCTCTAATACATTTAGATTTAATATTATTTTTTACGGCAATTAACACCCCACCCCCCTTCTCCTTGCTAGAGTTAGAGGAGTCCCTGTCCCTTCGGTACACTACATACCTACTGTCAAATAACTCACTGCTCATTATGGAGCCATCAAGCCAAGTTTCACATATTATAACAATATCATAATCATTGCAACAAATATTACGATAAAAATCAATTGTTTTTGTTTTTAAGCCACCTGCATTTTGATAATAAATATGTAAACTATTGAATTTACTATAAGGATTAGGTACAATTCAATGCGTAAGTATTAATTTAGAAGAACATAATTATATTTACACTATTTTATTTAAACAATCTATATTCTTAATAAGTATATGCTCAGTAGTATCGTTTTTCCTTACAAAGATTTTGCCGTTTCTCACCCAAACATACTTGTAGCCTTTTCCCTTTGCCTTAAGACGAGCAGCTGCATGAAGGCTTTTATTGGCTGGTGATAGGTGCTCAACGACGTAGACAGGACCTTTAGCACAAGCCAAACCGAAATCGGCAGTGTTGAGCTTGTTGTTAGCATTCTTTTTATTGTAAGTAATCACAGAAGCAAGAAGATGGTCTCGTATCCTAGGAGTAGCAAACTGAATGACTACGGATCGAGGGCGTGAGTTGTCAGTATTGATTTTCGCAATACGAGTTGAGTGTGAGATATCATTATCCTTAACCTCACAACCCACTACCGAGCCAAGCTGTTTAATAATACTATACAGATTTTCATGTTTATTCTCTGGTAAGCATTGCAGTTCCAAATTATTTGAGCGCGCATTTTGTTCGAGATAATTGATTCTGGTAACCATATCATTAACTGTATTCTTCAGGCGTTCATTCTCTTCCTTCACATTTCCAATATTATTTCTGGATAACTCATGTTCAGATTTTAATTTATCGAATTCCAGAGTATGAAAATTTAGTGAGTCTTTAAGGTCTTCGACGTCCTTTTTTATAGGTGCTAATTCCTTGTTGATTGAGTTAACAATCATATCATTCATTTGTTGAAGCAATACCGAGAACTCGATCTTAATAGCTTCTTGTATAATGGAGCGCACATCATCCGCAGTAATGGGTTGCGATGATGGGGGAGAGTTTAGGGCAGGCCGTTTACTTCCTCGGGTTGTGGAGACGTTCCGTACAGGGGTACCATCATTTTTAGCACCCTTTCGACATTTATTCAAACAATCTGGGCACTTCCATTGATAAAACTCATCAGAATCATTTGGAATCACCGGAATCGTTAGGCAAAGAAAGTGGAATGAATTGTTGCATATAATGCAATTTATGAACTGTTCGTGCTCAGCCACTCCTTTATTGGAACAACATCCCCAAACCAATGATACAGATGCCATAATTAGTTCCAAGGAAAAAAAAAAAAAAAAAAAGCTTTTTGTCCTCTCTGGGGAAAATTCAACTTAGGCAGAATACTGTGCACCGCCTGCGACGCTTATTCACTAGACACAAACAGATGCGCACGTCACTGTACGAAAGCGCGCGCCGTAGTAGCTCTTATGTGCTCAGCGTAACCGTGCCAGTCGTGTGCGCTGGGTATGAAATATATTTATTTCCACTCACCCTCCGATCAGCCGAGACTCAAATATTCGACTTTCTTCTATTACACTGTTAGATTTACGCACTCGTATTTAAGGCGGATTTTAGTATTCGACTAAGGCGGAGCTTGTTGTAATTTTTTTTATAATTGGTTGGTTGGTTGGTTGCTAACTAACTACTTACTTGCAGTAGTTTGTTGGTGCTCAATCAGTATTTCTGATGTGAATTTGGATTATTTTGTCGTACAAAATGTACTCTTTTTGATATACGTTTAAATACCATCCTTTTAAAAGTAATCGACAGGTGTTGAAACAATCTTAAATAAGAAATAATTTATTTGGATAAGAATCAATTAAAAAGTACATATAACATAGTCTGATTTTGATCGGTATTTCTATCAGCCACGTTTGAATTTATTTCGTTCGCGCGTAAGTTTATATGGTTATATCTATAACTATTGGCATATCATGGTATTGTGGCCGTAGCCACGACTTTCTTTATGACAATTATATACCTGTAAGCGGGGGTGCGGGTTGGGTAACCTCCACGTTGGCTTACCTGTTTCTTTTCCCTCTGGACCGCGGTCCTGGGGAACGGAAGCGGGGAGGCTGGTGCACCCTGGACGACGGTTAGTAGACTCTGACTCCAAGGAGAAGGAGCTCTGCTAGCCGTCGACAAATAACCCGACAAGCCCTATTTAGGGCTAGCTGACCCTGAGGGGGTCGTGGTATGGCGGACCTGCAAGGCCCGCGGGAAGGGATTCGTAGAATCCCTTCCATCCCAAACAGCCCTTTTTAGGGCTAGCCTGTCGCTCCCGGTATCCCTCTGCTTTCAGAGGGGACATGGGGGCGACACAAGGATCCATGGGATCCAGGGACGGGCCGGCCTACTGCTCGCGCAGAGGCTGGCAGGCATTCGTGCCACCGTCGGTGTTGGGAGAGTTGGCTGCTCTCCCGCGTCGCGTAACCTCCAGGATATCGACAACGACCTGAGTGCTAGCCACACTTGGGAAGCCGGTATCCTGAAGGCCGCGGGGCTTGCCTTAATTGGCCGGCCCGCGACAAGGAAAAGTCTTGAAAACCCGACAGCGAAGTCGCTTAAAACCTGTGGATACCTGGGGAACTCCACAGTATGTACCCCGCTTCCTGGAATGAGCGTCACCCAGGAAGTGTAGTTTATATCGCGTCATAATCGTGGGAACTACATGGACAATTCATATAAAAAACCCAATCCCAAACCGAATGAAACAGTCTGCGCGGAGGTCGCGCAGCACCACGACGCGGAGGTCGCGTCCCAAGCCGGGACGGTGTCGGAAGACTTCGACACCGCCACAGAGAGGAGCAGGGCGAACAGCCCGGTGGGTCTGCAGACCCGCAAATCTGCACGGCGGAAGCGCAACCGCCGGAAAAAAGTCATCCCCCCAGAGAAGACCGATTCGGATCTCGATCTGACATTGACCGACTCGTCTTCCAGTAGTTCTGGTGGGGACGAGATGATGCGTCCCCCCCCACCCAAGCAGCTTGCGGTTAGCCGCCGCAAGGTGCAGGGTGGGGGCACCAAAGCCGCCCCCTCACGGGCCTCAGCCGGGGAAGATGTGAGAGCGCCGCCGAGTCCCTCCGTCTCGGCGGCGCCCGCGCTTCGTACCGACGGCTCCACGTCCAGGGACGTGATGGAGGCCCTGGAGAGACTGGCCGGGGCCCGCTCTGGAGCTCTAACGCCGGAGGAGGACCGGGTCCGGCTGGCTGCGACGCGCCTCGTTGAGCAGTTTGAGCTGCTCAAGGCGGAGCTGGCCGAGTCCCGGAACGAGCGAGCTCAACTTGGCAGGAGGCAAGTTGAGCTCCTCAACAGCGTGGAGCGTACAGCGGCTGAGCACCGCAAGAAGATGGAGAGGATGGCGGCCGAAGTGGCGAATCTCCGTCAGGTCGTCGCCGGGCTGCCCGCGGAGCGCGTGACGCGGTCGGCGCGGCGGCGACTAGCGGTGCAGCCGGAGCGGCCGGTGCCGTCGGCGCCGCAGCTGTCACCGGTGCGGTCGAGGTCACCGGTGCGGTCGGAGGCACCGGTACGGCCGGAGACACCGGTGCGGTCAAGGCCGCCGGTGCGACCGGTGCGGCCGGAGACACCGGTGCGGCCGGAGACACCGGTGCGGCCGGAGACACCGGTTCGGCCGGTGTCACTGGCGCAGCCCGCTCGGCTGGAGTCGCCGGTGCTGCAGCCGGCTAGGCCTGTGGACCCACTGGCGGCATGCATGGCGGCAATGGCCGCCATGGAAAAGCGGCAGGAGGCGGCGCTGGCTGAGCAGCGGAAGTGGCAGGTGACGCAGGAGGAGCGCACCCGGAGGTTCATGGAGGCGGTCATGGACTCCAGCCGCCGCCCGCCCTTGGCGCCGCCGACGGGGTACGCCGGAGCGGTGAGAAGCGGTCCCACCAGTCCGGCGGTGGTGGCCCCGCGGGAGTCGGCCTGCAGCCCATCCGCTGCGCCTGCCACTCCTGTCGCTCCGGTCGCTCGAGCCGCTGTCGCTCTCGAAGTGGGAGCTGGGAGCTCCCAGGGTGCCCGGGCCAAGGGCAAGGGGAAGGGGAAGGGCAAGGGGAAGAAGTCCCCAGCCCTAGCCTCAGCCCCAGTGCCGGCCCGGACCCCGGTGGGGATTGCCTCCACAAGTTCCCCGCCGGAGGGAGGCTGGGAGGTGGCCGGAGCCTCCAAGAAACGGCGCAAGGCCAAGAGGAAGGCAGCCAAAAATGCCAAGAAGGCTGAGGCTGCTGCGAGGGGAGTGCCGGGGAGGCTGCGCGTCCCCCGCTCAACCGCCGTCGTGCTAACGATGACGGCGGAGGCGGCGGAGCGGGGCGTGCAGTACGCCCAGATTGTCACGCAGGCGAGAGCCTGTGTCGATATGAGGGCTCTCGACATGCCGGGCCCCATCCGGGTGAAACCCACTCGGACGGGTGCTCGGTTACTCGAGATCCCCGGCGCATCAAGCGGTCCCCAGGCCGATGCCCTAGCGGCTAGGCTTCGAGACACGCTAGACGCAGCCGACGTCCGGGTGTCTAGGCCCAACAAATGCGCAGAAATGCGCATTTCGGACCTGGACGACTCCATCACGGCGGAGCAAATCCGCCTCACCGTGGCGGAGGCCGGGGGCTGCCCCCTAGAGGCGGTGAAGGTCGGAGCAATCCACTTCGGCCGCCGTGGACTGGGGGCGGCAGTTGTCGGCTGCCCCATCGCAGCAGCCAAAAAGGCTGCCGACCGGGGGTTCCTCGCCGTTGGAGGCGTGGTGCGGGTGCAGGTCCGGCTCCTGCAGGCTCGACCGACCAGGTGCTTTAGGTGCCTGTCGGTCGGCCACGTGGGGGTGCAGTGCACGGCGGCGGTGACGGTCGGTGACCGCTGCTTCCGCTGTGGCCAACCCGGCCATACGGCCGGTGGATGCGAAGCTCCGCTGCACTGTTTCAGGTGTGCAGCGGGGGGCAAACCGGCCGACCATAGGGTTGGCAGCAAGGCCTGCACCGGGGGGGAGCCGAAGCCGCAAGGCGGCTCCACCCAAAGTTCGCGGCGGGATGCGGAGATGGTTCCATAATGGATCCCCAGCTCCGCATCCTGCAGGCAAACGTGGGCCACGGTGCCGATGCTCAGGGTCTTCTGCTCCAGAGCATGGCACAGTGGTCCATACACGTCGCCGCTGTCGCCGATCCGTACACTCACCGGCCCCTTGGGCCTGCCTGGGTGGTCGACCTGGACGGGTCGGCGGCACTGGTTTATAACGCCGCTATGGGTGCCCCCCCCCTTGTTGTCGTGGCAAGGGAGCATGGCATCGTAGCGGCGCGTGTGGGGGAGATTGCGGTCGTGGCCGTCTATCTCACGCCGAGCCTACACCGACGCATAGGGGAGTACCGGCAGTCGCTGGAGCGACTGACCGACGTCGTCAACGCCTGCCACCCTCATCCGGTTCTTGTGCTCGGGGACTTCAACGCCTGGTCAGTGACCTGGGGGTCCCGGCACACGAACCCACGAGGTAGGGCTCTGGAGAGCTGGGCCGCTAATCACGGTCTAGTTCTCCAGAATCGCGGGGCCGAAGCCACGTTCGTGGCCGCGGAGCGCAGTTCGATTATCGACCTATCGTTCGCAGGCGCTTCGCTGTCGCACCGTGTGCGGGACTGGCGTGTTGAGGTGGGGGTGGAGACACTGGCGGATCACCGATACGTTCGGTTTGATGTCTCCCCCTCCGCGGGTGATGCGCCGGTCATACCGGCCCCACGCGAGCCACGCTGGGTGCTTGGGAGACTGAATCGGGAGGTCCTCCTGGAGGCCGCCATCGTACAGGCCTGGGCCATTGCGCCGGACAGGCCTGTCGATATCGACGATGAGGCGGTGTGGTTCCGGGAGGCCATGACTCGTGTCTGCGATGCGGGTATGCCTAGGGCACCACCCTATAGTCCGAGGCGTCGGGTCTACTGGTGGTCTGCGGAGATCGCGGGGCTACGGCAAGCCTGCGTGATCGCGCACCGCCGGTGGACCAGACTCCGTAGGAGGCGTAGCCGAACCGCAGATACGGAGCCCCGAGTGGCGGAGCTTCATGTGGGATACAGGGAGGCCAGAGATGCCCTCCGAGCGGAGATTAAGCGGGCGAAAGCCGCGGCTTATAAGGAGCTCATGGAGACGCTGGAGCGGGACCCATGGGGGCGGCCTTACCTTATGGTAAGAGGAAAGCTGCGCCCCCGGGCCCCGCCGTTGACCCGGGTTCTCCAGCCAGCTCTGCTCGGTGGAGTGGTCGAGTCCCTGTTCCCGGCGCGAGCGGAACACGTTCCGCCGCAGATGACTCCGCCACCTCGGTCGCCTGTGGCGCCCAGTGTGGTAGTTGACGACGAAGTCCCCGAGGTCACTTGGGTAGAACTGGAGCTGGCGGTGCGAAGGCTTAGAGCCAAGAAGAGCACCGCCCCGGGACCCGACGGCATTCCAGGCCGCGCGTGGGTCCTAGCTCTGGGAGAAGACGGTCTCGAACCCCGGCTGAGAGGGTTCCTCAGCGCATGCTTGGAGCGGGGCCAGTTTCCGAAGATGTGGAAGACGGGGAAACTGGTCCTCATCCGAAAGGAGGGTCGCCCGGCGGACGAACCGTCCGGCTACCGGCCCATTGTGTTGCTCGACGAGGTGGGCAAGCTCTTTGAAAGAGTTATTGCGAAGCGCCTCGTCGAGCACCTCTCTGGTAGGGGGCCGGACCTGGCGGATGCCCAATATGGCTTCCGCCGGTGGCGGTCCACCGTGGATGCCATCATGCGCGTGAGGACTTTGGCGGAGGAGGCAGTTGCCCGGGGTGAGGTGACGTTGGCGGTGTCCTTGGACATCTCCAACGCGTTCAACACCTTGCCCTGGAGTGGCATCAGGGAGGCACTCGTGTACCACAGTGTGCCTCTCTACCTCCGCCGCATAGTCGGGGCGTACCTGACGGAGAGAGCCGTCATCTACCCAAGTGCGACCGGCGTCGGTCGGCGTGAGATGTCGTGCGGTGTTCCACAGGGATCGGTTCTCGGGCCGCTACTGTGGAACATTGGATACGAATGGGTGCTTCGCGGTGAGCTTGCGGACGGCGCCGCCGTCACGTGCTATGCGGACGACACGCTAGTGACGGCGAGCGGAGCTACACACCGCGAAGCGATCCTGAGGGCCACGACCGCGGTTGCTCAAGTCGTGGAACGGATCCGGCGGCTGGGCCTTGAGGTGGCTTTGCATAAATCCGAGGCCATGTTCTTTCATGGACCTCGGCGCACGCCACCACCTGGTTCCAGTCTGACAGTGGGAGGCACTCTCATCGGCATCAAGCCCCAGATGAAATATCTGGGGCTCATGCTCGACGGCCGGTGGGACTTCGGGAAGCACTTCCGAAGTCTGGGCCCCAAATTGGCGGGCACAGCCAACGCTCTGGCGCGGCTACTGCCCAACCTGAGGGGCCCGGATGACTCCTGCAGGAGACTCTACGCGGGTGTCGTGCGGTCCATGGCCCTGTACGGGTGTCCCGTGTGGGCGGACACCCTGAGTGATCGGCACATGCTTCTGCTGCAGCGTCCGCAGCGGAAGTTGGCGTGCCGCATCATAAGGGGGTACCGCACGATATCATTCAACGCGGCGAGTCTCCTCGCCGGATCGCCACCATGGATCCTGGAAGCGAGATGCCTTTCGGCGCTATACAGGTTCCGAAGGGCGGCGCGGGAGCGGGGTCACGATCCCGAGCCCGAAGAAATTCGGGCCGTGAGATCCCGGCTCCACAGGGAAATGGTGGCAGAATGGGAGAGACGACTTGGGCAACCAAGCGCAGGGCACGCCGTAGTAACGGCGGTAAGACCCATTATGGGGGAGTGGCTAGAGAGGCCACACGGCAGCCTCTCGTACCGTCTGACGCAGATGATCACCGAGCACGGATGCTTCGGAAATTATCTGCGTCGGATGCAGAAAGAGCCAACGTCCGAGTGCCATCACTGCGACGCGAGCGAGGACTCAGGTCCGCACACGCTCACCGAGTGTCCGGCGTGGGAGACGCCCAGGCGGGAGCTTGTGGCGGCCCTGGGAGTGAGGGTTCTCACGCTCTCCACCTTGCTCGCGGCGATGGTTCGCTGCGCGGATGCGTGGGCGGCCGGCGCCTCCTTCTGCGAGCAAGTAATGCTCGTGAAGGAGGAGGCGGGGCGGGAGCGGCAGCGGGAGCGACGAAGGATCGCTAGACAAGCTGCCCGCGCACGAAGGCAACTCGGGCGTCGGAGGTCGATGAACGACCTCCGCCCCCCATGAGCGCCGGCCTGGGGGTGACAGGTGAAGCCGCCTGTCACCCTTGCAGAAGCAGGCCGCGGCGGCGGCGCGCGTGGCGCGCCTCCCCGTTTCCGGGGACGAGTTGGGGACTCTGTGGTCCCCACACCCGAGAAGAGGGCCAGATCGTGAGAGATGGCCCTGGGTCGGCCGGGGTGCGAGGGATATGCCTGTCAACCTCACCTTCGGCAACCGAAACGACCCACAGGCGGCGTGCGTTTTAGTCGGTTCGAGTCCGACATAACCTCCTCCACCGGCTTCGGTGGGGAGGTATCCGTGGGGATTTTGCGCACGTAAAAAAAAAAAAAAAAAAAAATACCTGTAAGCGAACAAACCGGGGGACAAAAGTAAAATATTGAAATAAAACTAAAACCCGACTACTGAAAAAGTATTTAACAAGAATATATCAAGGATAGCCGTGGTCGTATGCCATTTTTTCCTAAAATATATTTTTAAGTTAGACCAAGCAGCATACCACCACGGCTATCCTTGATATATTCTTGTTTAATATTTTTTCAGTAGTCGGATTTTAGTATTAAACTTATTTTTTTAATTATATTATTTTGGGGGAAAGCTATAGGTATAACTTATACATATTATTTGAAATGTGCTAGATAAGCCCTTTCAGTTGATACCAAACATGATCTATTTATCTTAATTTTTTTTTTCGCAATACTTTATGACCGCTAGAAGGCGCCACATTAGATTCAGTGACACGTTATATATAGCCTATAACCAGCAAACAACTAAGCTGCTTCTAACGATACCTCATTTCCAGTTCTAATAAGTGGTTAAGGAGCTATGAGGGAACAGATGAGCCTACATGCATAAATACATACATAGCCTGTCAAGATCATAACCCTCCTTTTGCTTCGTCGTAGTCGGGTTAAAATAGAAAACTATTTTCTAATTTTAGGTGTGATTTCATATTGTGTATTAGGTAGGTACTGATAATTTGGTTTATTTAATATTAAAATCATAAGAATTCTTCTTAATGTTTTCATACCAAAATTACTACTAAATAAAACATTATGAAAACCTTTCAACCCAAGCTTATGTACATTATTTTTATATGTAGTGTGCAGTACCTCCTGTGGGAAATAACAGGTGGGCACAAGTTATGCGTTCTCACTTGACAGACGGAGATTGTCCTCTATTTCAGTATAAAAGTACTCTATAGGGAACAAAACTATCTATTTGCGTACAGCTTATATCTAAAACTGATACAAGTTAAGTACCGAGCTTTGAACAACTATCAGAGCTGCAATTTTCCTACTATATTTATATTTCAGTTATTGGTTGCGCCGAGTAGAAACTGTATTTTTGACACGGAAACACACTCCTTTTATACCCGTCTCCTCTTCCGCACTAACCATAGATGTAGCTTCCGTCCGCCATTTGTGAAATATAGACACTCAGTCTCACTTTGAACTAGCCAGCGTAAAGACGGACGGACCGCGCTCGCGTCTCTCAGAAATGTATAATATTTGTTACATTTTTACCGCTTCATAGACCTTTACCGATCGGATTGTGCCTCTCGTGTGTTCCTCAAGCGATCCAGTGATGCTGACGGCAGCTCCTGAGCAAGGAAGAGAAGATCCGTGTACCGGCTGCGATGAAAACACGTGTGTCGTGAAGGTTAGTGCATCCTCTCCTAATTTCTCGGGCTGCATTCACTGCCTGGATCGAATCCGCGGCAGCCCGGCCACCTGTCTTGTTTTGTGTGTAAAGCGTCAATAGAACAGTTAGCTACTTCCCGCAATACAGTCCATTACCGCACGCTGCCAAGCGCCACCATTTTTGGTCCGGATCGAGCCGGATTCTTAGCCGTAGTTCGTATTTTGTTATTATTCTAATGGGAATGAGCGCACCGCACCTAAGTGCCTGGTTATTTTAGTAGAAAACCCCGCATCCAGACACTTAGGATTAGATTTGTTGTCCGTTCGCCGCTGGCTCGCATTGTACCTACCTAATACATAAATAGGTTAGGTATCATATCAACACTTAATCGTAGTTCGCAATTTTCGCATCGCACCTAAGTGCCTGGTTATTTTAGTAGAAAACCCCGCATCCAGACATTTAGGCTTAGATCTTAGGTATACTCAGACACCCTAGTGCATAGGCACAGTGTAATACCTAACGCATTTGGCTTTGTTTTGTTTTTTTCAATTACGTTGTTCTCGGCTCGCGTCGTATTTGCCTAGTACCTGCGTGGGTGGACACGTGGCTGTACCTACCTCGCTCGCATCTCATCCCAATTCATACGAAAGTATTTTAATTTGAATAGATATTACGCAATACTTAATCTCTGAAATAATAGTTGAACCTAGACAGCGACCATCGCGTAGGTACGACCTTGTTGCTATGCGCGTTAGTTCAAGCTTGCACTGGCAGTCATAAGTACCTACCTACCTACGGTTATCGCTCGCGCCGCCTCGCTGCTCTGTACCGCTAAGATTAAGTCATTTCATATTTGTTATTTACCGCACTTTAGTTTGAGATTTAATTGTAAACATGTCCCCAAAGGTTGATAAGACCGGTAAGGTTCAATTGAAACTTTTATACGCTAAAAAAGAAATGATTTACTCTCGCGTACAATCGATCTATGATAATGCACTTAAAACCTCTGATTTGGTCATCAGAGATTCGTTCTTGTGTTCTATAGAAAACTTAGATAGTCTACGCGCGGATTTCGAAACCTTAGTACATGACATCAATGTTTTAGAGTTGAATTTGGATCCCGATTACTCAGTGAGTTATCAAGCCTTGTCGTCGTTTGACGATTTGTATTGTCGTATCAAACGCGTCGCTAGGAGTTTGGAGAAACCGGCTGACCTACCCAACCCCACTCGCGACCGACCTAAGTTGCCACCAATTCAAATACCCGAATTTGATGGTAACATTCGCAATTGGTGTCTATTTATAGATAGTTTTGAGAATACGATAGATAAGAACGATTCGTTGACAGATCACGAAAAATTGCATTATCTCGTTGAAAAATTGACTGGTAAAGCTATAACCGCTTGCGCTGGAATTACGTTTAGTGCCGGGAATTATAATTTAATTTTAAATACTTTGAAAGCTAAGTATGAGGATAAAAGATCGGTAGCTAACGCCTATTTAGATCAGATGTCTGATTTGAAATCTATTACGGCATGTAACGATCAAAACTTAGAGAAATTTCTAGATACTTTCGCGTCAGCTGTTCGCGCCGTAAAGAACTTGAAGATCGATGACCTCTGCGACTTCGTATTTTTGTATATGGGTTTAAAGAAATTAGATTCCGAAACCATTCGTTTGTTTGAGTCGGATCATCGCGGCAGTAAAATTCCTAAGTTCGAAGACTTAGAAAGTTTTGTTCGCGAGCATATAAAGGTATTGCAACGCTCTTCATCGAAACATGAAGGCGCGAAGAAGGTTGTTACTTCTGAACGCAAAATAGATGCCTCATCGAGGTCACCGAGGTCAACCCATACTTATGTTAATACCGCACCAGCACGTGTACAATCATCTGTTTGCTCTTTGTGTAGTACTCATCATTCGCAACTGTACAAGTGTCCTGGTTTCCTAAAATTGTCGCCTAGTGATCGTTATAAATTTGTTCGCGCTAATAATTTTTGTTTTAATTGTCTCGGTACTAAACACCGCGTTGTTTTATGTAATAGTGGAAATGGTTGTCGCAAATGTCAAGCGAGACACCACACTTTGCTTCATTTTGAGAATAGTAATGCCGCATCCAATGTGAGTACAGTTGGCCCGTCGAGCGGTGACACACGGCAGCCTGCGCCGCAGCCGCACCCCGCGCCCGCGCGCGCTCCGGCCCGCCCGGTGACCGCTGCGGATGACGTCACCTTGTGTTCGTTCTCCGCTAGTGCTGCACTCACCACTGTGTGTCTCGCGACCGCTCGCGTTGTTATTGTTGATACATTAGGTAAACCGCACCTTGTTCGAGCGCTATTAGATGGCGCTTCGCAAAGTAATTTTATTACTCAAGATTGTTGTCAACGTCTTGGTTTCAATGTTGATAAGCGTTCAACCCGCTCAGTGGTGAAGGGTTTTGGAAGCTTACAGTCAGCTGTTCGTGGCACCGTTAAAACAAGGTTTAGATCTCGTTTTAATAATAATATTTGGTTTGACATGGATTCGCTCGTTATAGATAGAATAGCTGAACAGTTGCCTACCGTCCCGGTTGACACGTCTTTATTAACGAAATTTAAAGACTTGCCTTTAGCAGATGAGACTTACGCTGTTCCTGGAGTCGTCGATATATTGATCGGCGCTTCGATTCTCCCGCACCTCCAGTTATCACGTAAGGTTCAAGGGGGACCGACGTACCCCGCTCCGCACGCACTGGAAACAGTTCTTGGTTTTGTTATAATTGGTTCCGCACCCGCTTCTATAGATAGTTTTAGTCACTCGACTGCTTCGTTCTGTTGCACCGTCGAGCCGCCACTGGAGTCTACCATCCGCAAGTTTTCACTCGGTGGCTCCCGTGTATCCGCTGAAAAACGCTTTCTTTGTTTGGAACGAAAGATGCAGGCGTCCCCAAAGTCGAAGCGGGCCTATGATGAGGTTGTTAACGAATATTTAGATAAAGGTTACATCTCACCTGCGCCTGCGGACACTGGCGGGACCCAGCCTTCGTACATTATCCCGCACCGCGGAGTTATTAGAGAAGATAAGCTTACTACTAAAACTCCGCGTAGTTTTGGATGGCAGTGCTAAGACTAGCACTTCCGTGTCGCTTAATGACATTTTGTATTGTGGTCGGAATCTTTAAGGTAATTTATTTGACATAATTGTAAATTTTCGCATTAATATTAGTAGAATTTTAGCTTTTAGGACTCAACAGTCGCTTTGTGTTGGGCCCACTCTTCGCCCCATCGTTGGGACACATTCGTCGCTAATAGAGTGGCAAAATTCAATCTGAATTGGCGCCACATAATCTCTTTCACGTTGCTGGCACCGACAACCCAGCCGATTGTCTCTCTCGTGGATTGCTTCCTTCGCAAATTTTGGGTCACCCGTTGTGGTTTGGTGGACCGTCCTGGATTCATGCCGCGTTAGATGGGTGGCCAGTTAGTCAATTCAATCCCACTACGGTTTCCGAACCACCCGAGGAGAAGAAGCACTCGCTTGTTGTATCGGTCCCACGTGAAGAGACCCTTATTTTGTTGTTGGCTAATCGCGTCTCGTCTTGGTCGAGACTGTTGCGTTGTGTTGTTTGTTCGCCTCTGCCTTCTGCCTAGCCAGCAGTAGGCACGAGCTCCAATCTAGGTTTATATTTTAGTTGTTATTTCCCAAACCTAGATTTAGATTAGACTTTAGATTTTTTCGCATTTGTCGTTTCGAAGGTAACCCTTCAAGCCGGGGGGAATGGTTGCGCCGAGTAGAAACTGTATTTTTGACACGGAAACACACTCCTTTTATACCCGTCTCCTCTTCCGCACTAACCATAGATGTAGCTTCCGTCCGCCATTTGTGAAATATAGACACTCAGTCTCACTTTGAACTAGCCAGCGTAAAGACGGACGGACCGCGCTCGCGTCTCTCAGAAATGTATAATATTTGTTACATTTTTACCGCTTCATAGACCTTTACCGATCGGATTGTGCCTCTCGTGTGTTCCTCAAGCGATCCAGTGATGCTGACGGCAGCTCCTGAGCAAGGAAGAGAAGATCCGTGTACCGGCTGCGATGAAAACACGTGTGTCGTGAAGGTTAGTGCATCCTCTCCTAATTTCTCGGGCTGCATTCACTGCCTGGATCGAATCCGCGGCAGCCCGGCCACCTGTCTTGTTTTGTGTGTAAAGCGTCAATAGAACAGTTAGCTACTTCCCGCAATACAGTCCATTACCGCACGCTGCCAAGCGCCACCAGTTATGAAAAACAGGCTGACATGAATTTAATAGTTGGTTCTTGTTTGCCTTCAGTACAAGCTGTGACCCAAATATTGTAATGGGGATTTTTCCTCTTTTATCCTCAATAGTGGGTGCTTTGTAATGTGTGCCGTAGAGATGAAGGGCGACGGGGAAAGACTTAATGAATATGTCACTCAAATGTATACGCTCTTTGTGCATCCGTCTAGTAGTTATAGGACGCTTCACTAACTAGGTCTCCTTCAGCACCTAAATGGATTACCTCGATGATATCTTAGATGCAAAGTTTCCTGCTCCGGTTTCGCAACGCTATTAAATTATTTACGTTCGTAAGCTGCACAATCTTTCTAAATTGTAATAAATTGAAGCTAAATAAGCTTGACATATATATTTTTCTTTTAAGATAATACAACGTTTAGGTGGGTATATTCATATTACTTAATAAGATAAATTTCGTTCCTGAACAAGGTTACATAACTGTCAATCAGTGTGAAACTTGATTCTGCCGTTAAGTAACTCGTAAATTAATTACATACAAAACTAATAGGTTATAAAAATTGTATTATCTCAAAAACTTACTAAAATACAGAATACTAAAAGCTCTTCAGTTTTTTGTTTGTAATTTATTGCTTCAAACTTGATGCTACGTCGTAGCACTTCGTAGCAAGATGAAAGTGACAGATGCTTTGTAGATGTTACTACTAAAGCACCCTCGCTACGAAATACTCAAATGATGTATTAGCAGATAAATATAAAATTGTTCATAATGTTTAATTTTTTTTATTCTAGCACGTGCTCTTTAATACCTATTAGGGAATATTTTTATGAGGGTAAAGAATAAAAAATAGACACGGGCTAATAGGCCTCACGTCATTAATAGATTTTTTTGAATTTTTGATTGATTGATAACTGTACCTTAACTTTTATTAGCAGTTATCGACTTATGAGCGAAATAGTTTTAAGAAAATTATGCTGTAACAAATGTAGTAATGGTCTCGCATTACTACATTTGTTACAGAATAAATAAGATTACTCCATGAGTCGGCAACATCTCAGTGGTTCATAAGGTCAAGTAACATGCGACAAGTGCACGTGAACTTTGCCCTTGTCGCGTGTCTCTCGAAGTAAGAACGTGATACTTGTACAAATTTTTGTTTTCTTGGTCATCAAAACCAAGAGAATTGTTTATTTGGTTTTGAGTACCTCTGTGGTGGTACAGTGTATGACTGCTAAATCTTATATGGATGAATAATGCATTTGTTTGTGTGTTTATATTTATAATATGTCTGTATAAAAAAAATATATCTACGTATATTTATCTGCATTTTAAAAACCATAATACATGCTAGTTAAACTATCTAACTTTGGGTCTAGAAGGTATTACGTTACTGTATGTATAATGTACTAGAATATTTTTTTAAGATTTGCTATTCCCGGTTACCTTTATTCCGATGAACTATCTTAAGTACAAGGTACACGATTGTAATCTACGTAAGATAATTAAGGCTTAACACACTTGTGAATTGATGAATATTCAGTATTAAGCAAACACCTTGCAAGCCTCAGTGTAATTCGCATGATCGCTTCAGCTATACGGGAACTTATATACCTTCTTGTGTATATAATTTTATGTACCTATATGTCGTAGGATTAACATCTAATTTCATATCCGGGTGTGTCTGAAAACCAGTGTAACCTGCTTATGCTTAAGCTGAGAAGCGACTGTTACTCTACATGGTAGGTACGGCACAAATCAGAAAACGAAGGGATCGCCTTTGTAAGGACAGCATCTGTAATGGCGGCCACTACTCTTTGGACTGTATCTCAACTTACTATCAGGTGGAGTGTAGTCAATTTCGTGACCTAAAGATAAAAAAAAAGATTAAATAAAATACAAGCTTTAGAGGCAATCGAGATTAGCAATCGAATGATGGATGAGCTGGTGCTGCCAACAATCCGATTCATGACATCACGTCATATTTGTGCAGAACACTAAAACAAACCTGTTCAGCGAAAACTTTGCAGAGTATAAAACTGTGGTTTTAACATAACATAAAGACACGCCCATATCCCCGAAGGGGTAGGTAGAGGTGCTAGCACCCACATTTCGCCAGTTTATGTTTAGGTCCCAATGTAATAGGTGGCGAGCCTATTGCCATTAATCGGGCACTTATAAACCTTGCGATAAATACACACATAACTTTGAAAAGCATCGAAAAGTCATTGGTGTGTGCCAAGGTAAAACCTGGGATAGACCTCGTCTCAGCAGTCCGAAACCACTAGGCTACTGCGGTTTTAACCTTGATATTTAAACAGTTTTCACCTCAAAATTTCATCACTTTTGTGGACTAGAGGTGCGAAAACAACGGAATTATTCACGAGGTCGTTAACAGCCACTAAAGGTTTTTAATTAGTGAGTTGCACCACTGCACCCATTTCCACCACATCGACGCGTCGACGTGTTAACGAGCTCTTTAACAAACGACTAACCAACCGTATAAGTTATGCTAATATTAAAAACAATTTCATGCAAATGTCGACCCTAAGATGTTTAACCGTTTTACGAGGTGAATGTATAATTGAGGGCGTTTTGTACAATTGCTTCTATGAATATTACATCAAATTGTTGCCTTAATAACGTAATACCTATTCGAATTAAATATTTAAATGTAAAATAATTATCGAGTTACGATATGACGTTTTTAATATATATTTTTTATACCACTTAGGTGGCAGACAAGCACACGCCCCACCTGATGGAAAGTGGTGACCATTGCCTATGGACGTGTGTAACACCAGAGAAGCCACACTTGCGCTGCCGACCCTGTAAGCACAGAGTCTCTGTGCCGTCAGTGTAGAGGACAAAGCAGGACAAACCTCAATCTCATGATTAATACCGATTGCATCCAAATCTTTGCTGTTTAGAACCCGAGATCAACTGTTCTACGCTTGCTCCATGGAGAGACTACTCTCTGGCTCGCAAATGATTGGGACTTGTGAGCTGGTATACTTGCCCCTTAGTATAGTATTACTTGAAGTATACCCCGTATACATATATAATTTATGATTAATGTTTACAGTTCTATAATCATGCAATATTTGAATACCACAATTCTATGTAAAGTGAATTACAACATTCTCTTTGTCATAAATGACAAAACTCTAAGCGTACGCGAAATATGTTGTAGTTGTACTACTACTGAGTGTGTTCGATGTACGGGCGAGGAAAGTAAAAAGATAGTGAATTTAAGAATAGCAAAATATAATGTTTGAAAGAAGGTACACAGTAACACTAAGTACAGAAGAATAGAAAGCACAGTTACACGAAGGAATAGTTACAGTTTATAGTTAGAATAGCTTGCGAAGAAAGAATAAGGAAATATTCGTAAGCTAACGAAATAAACTTGCGCGGTGCTAATACGTATATAATAATTATAATCCGCAAAGTGGTACAGCGTCCGTGTCGGACGGCGGCGAACAAAAGACTGACTGGAGGGAGTAGCCTCAGTACGAGCGACGCGCGCGCGGCCCGAGCGCATCCGAAGATCGCCGAGTGCCGTCGCAGCTGATCCGCTACAGTACTCCCCCTCGAGACCGTTACTAAGGTCGATAAAAATCAGTAAAATGCACTCTTCTCCCACTCCGTGTATGTTTCTCTTTTGCAGCTGGTGGTGGTGACGGAGACGTCCTCATCTCAGCTGGGGTGACGTCTTCCGTTATGAATGCGGGCTTTAAGCGATCCACAGAAATGTTGGTTTCTTTGCCTCGCATACGAATCTTGAGGTACTTCGGCGTCCGCTCCAGCACCTTGTATGGCCCCGCATATGGCGGCTCCAACGTTCTACGAACGTGGTCTTGCCTCACAAAAACGTGCGACGAGTGTTGTAGGCTCTTGGGGATGTAGAAAATTCCCTTTCTGTGCCAAGATGCAGGTGTTGGTGCGAGGTTGGCCATATGTCTTGCGAGGCGGGTGGCAAAGCTCGTGACGTCCTGCAGCGTGTGGTCATCCGTAGGTGACAGGAACTGGCTCGGCAAGCGTAGTGGCTCGCCATACACCAACTCAGCTGAGGAAGCTTGCACATCTTCTTTCCATGCACTGCGGATGCCCAGAAGAACCAATGGTAAGACCTCCGTCCATTGCGTGGTATTATGACACATAATCGAACTTTTGATTTGCCGATGGGTGCGTTCGATCATGCCGTTTGAGGAAGGATGAAAGGCGGTGGTGCGTAGATGTTGCGCGCCGACCAATGATGAAATAGCCTTGAACAGGCCGGACTCGAACTGGCGTCCTCGATCTGTTGTAATCTGCGTAGGACAGCCGAACCTCGATATCCAACCGGATACCAAGGCGGCCGCGCAGGTTTCAGCTGTGATGTCCTTCATTGGAACTGCCTCACACCATCGTGTGAACCTGTCAACGATGGTGAGACAGTACCTGAAATCAGCAGACGGAGTTAATGGGCCGACGATGTCGAGATGGATATGGGCAAATCTCGACGAGGTAATAGGGAAAGGGGAAAAAGGGGCAGATGTATGGCGGATAATTTTGCTCCGCTGACACTCTAGACAGCACCTAGACCACTCTCTACAGTCCTTACGAATCCCTGGCCACACGAACCTTTGTGTTACCAGTCGCACGGTAGCGGTACGTCCGGGATGACTCAGACTGTGCAGCGCGTCGAAGACTTGTTGACGTAAATCAGGCGTTACGTATGGTCTTGGCGATAGACCGGATACATCGCAATATACTTGTGAGTCTGAGCCTGCCGGAGTAATAGGTCGTAACTTCAATGATGATCCGTTTGTAAGGAGTGCTTGTAACTCCGGATCCGATTGCTGTGATTTGGCAAGTACCGTGAAGTCGATAGCCTTGGTAACCTCTTCAATCCGGGATAAACTGTCCGCGACGACATTTTCCGCTCCTGGTATGTAACGTATATCAGTGGTAAATTGGGATATGTAGTCGAAATACCGGAACTGTCGAGGCGAACAGCCTTCCTTTGGCGAAGTATATGCATAGGTAAGCGGGCGATGGTCGGTAAAAACAATAAACGGTCTAGCTTCGACCATGTGCCGAAAATGTTTAATGGCTTCGTAAATAGCTAGTAACTCCCTGTCGTAGGGGCTGTACTTTTTCTGCGCCCGGTTCAGCTTCTTAGAGAAGAAAGATAGCGGTTCCCACTCCTTACCGTTACGCTGCTGAAGCACAGCGCCGATAGACACGTCGGAAGCATCGGTGAGGATGGAAAGCTCAGCGTGAAGTTGAGGATGAACAAGAAGGGTGGCGTCAGAGAGGGTTTTCTTGCATTCTTCAAACGCTGCTAACTCCTTCTGCGTCATATGTATTGGGTCTGAACCTTTAGTAGTTGCACCTGCCAGCATGGCGTTCAGTGATGCTTGAGTTTTAGCCGCACCTGGGATAAATCTGCGGTAGAAATTGAGCATCCCGAGAAACCGTCGTAACTCCTTCACTGTCTTGGGTACTGGAAACTCCTGGATAGCCTGGACTTTGGTGCTCAAAGGTTGAACACCAGAAGCAGAAACTTGATATCCAAGAAAAGTTACCTCAGGCTGTCCCCAAACGCACTTGCTGGCGTTAATTAACACGCCGTAGTCCGCCAGCCGTGTCAATAGCTGCTTTAGATGGACCTCATGAAGTCCAGGTGGAGAAAACACCAAAATGTCGTCAATATACCCGTAGCAAAAGTCTAGACCTGTAAGCACTTCGTCTATAAACCTCTGGAAAGTCTGGGCCGCGCAGCGAAGCCCGAAATTCATATAGGGGAACTCCCAGAGCCCGAAGGGTGTAGTAATTGCAGTCTTAGGCACATCAGCTGGAAAAACAGGTATCTGGTTATACGCTTTCACCAAGTCTATCTTCGAAAATATAGTACAACCATGGAGCTGCTGTGAAAAATCCTGGATGTGACGAACTGGGTACCTGTCGGGTATTGTGCGGGCATTGAGAGCGCGGTAGTCACCGCATGGCCGCCATCCGTCGTCCTTCTTCTTCACCAGGTGCAGAGCCGAAGACCATGGGCTGTCCGAACGCCTAGCGGTACCGTTAGCGACCATCTCGTCAAACTCCTTCTTGGCTATCCTAAGACGCTCTGGGTCCAAACGCCTTGGCCTACAGGTTACAGGCGGTCCAGGTGTTGTCCTAATATAGTGCACCGTCGAATGCTTAATAGGTCTAGCCTGATTCAAGGTACCTGCAGGTCGTGTTAGCTCCGGAAACTCACGCAGCAGTCGGTGGAACTGTGTGTCACCTGTCACAGTTTTAATCGAAGCGACGTCGTCTGGGACTCGTTGTGGCGCGGCTGACACGGTGAGTGCTGTGGTGCCATCAATGAGCCTGTGGTTACGGCAATCTATAAGCAGATTATAAAAGCTTAAAAAATCTATGCCTATGATTGGTTTCGAAACGTCAGCTATGGTGAATTTCCATCCAAATGCTCGGCGAAGCCCTAGGTCTAGGTTGAGTTGAATGGGACCATAGGTATGAATCACACTACCATTAGCAGCTGTTAGGTCATATTTCGCCTTGTAGTACGGAGTCTTAACCGCTGACCGGGGAAACACACACAAATCGGAGCCAGTATCAACAAGGAACAACATTTTAGACCTCCTATCAGGTATAAACAGACGGCCAGTACCATATGGGCAGTCAGAGGCCGCTAATTCCGGCTGCCCTTTGCGTTTTCCGCCCGCCACTGACACGGTTGAATACATTTATGGGCCCGCGAGCCAAACCTATAATGGTAAAAACAGTGTGGGTGATCAGGGGGTGGCTGTCGGGGCCGTGATCGGGATCGGGAACCCTTACGATCTCTGTATGAACGGGAATGCGAGCGGCTACGTACCTGGCTCCTATCATTCAAGTGAGTTACCAGTGAGCTTACCTGTTTGGTGAGCTCACTTATCTGAGAGGCCATCACTTCTATCAGCCCCGGCTTGCCCGATGCAGAAGTACTTGCTACCTGTTGCGGTGTGACAGGTGCGATATCGTGAACCGTATCCGCTAACTCTGCTAATTTGTCCAACGCAAGCTCGGGTTGGGACGCCAACACTGTTTGCAAATTATTTGGGAGACGGCTCGACCACAACGTCTTCAAAAACTCGTCCGGCATGGACGGACCAGCCAGGCTTTGCAGGTGTCGTAGAAATTGCGACGGCTTCCTATCGCCTAACTCCTCATACCGTAACAGCTGCTGGACTTTGCGCTCCCTCGATGCTGACAATCGCTTAATCAGTTCGGATTTCAACTTGCCGTATTTGTTGGTAGTCGGTGGTTTGGTCAGTACATCCTTAACCTCCATCGCGTAGCGGGGTTCCAAAGCGCAGACGATATGCTGGAACTTGGTGGAGTCTACCGTTACGTTGGCTATCGCAAATTGGCACTCCATCTGCGCAAACCACATTTCCGGGTCATCTGGCCAAAATGGGGGTGGACGTACACTCACACGAGACGTTTCTAGAATGTTGAATTCGGCTACTTTCTCGTCCGTCATGACGTCGGTAATCACGTCGGGGTCACCAATGTAGTTGTACTACTACTGAGTGTGTTCGATGTACGGGCGAGGAAAGTAAAAAGATAGTGAATTTAAGAATAGCAAAATATAATGTTTGAAAGAAGGTACACAGTAACACTAAGTACAGAAGAATAGAAAGCACAGTTACACGAAGGAATAGTTACAGTTTATAGTTAGAATAGCTTGCGAAGAAAGAATAAGGAAATATTCGTAAGCTAACGAAATAAACTTGCGCGGTGCTAATACGTATATAATAATTATAATCCGCAAAGTGGTACAGCGTCCGTGTCGGACGGCGGCGAACAAAAGACTGACTGGAGGGAGTAGCCTCAGTACGAGCGACGCGCGCGCGGCCCGAGCGCATCCGAAGATCGCCGAGTGCCGTCGCAGCTGATCCGCTACAATGTAATCTAAGCAGATAAGTTAATCAACGCTCCATGAAATTCCTCGGAAATACTTAACACCAGGCCACGTACGTGAGAATATTTTGTATGTACAGAATACCTAGCACCAAATAGCAAAATATTTTCGTTTGTTCCGAATTAATTCATCTCGGTTGCAACCTCAACTTCTACTTAAAGCCAGGATATATATCTCCTGTTCAATCTGCTCCGCTTCATATGATCTTGGGCATCCCTGATCAGAAGACCAAGGATAAAGTGATATAGCAGGGACCGGGAGAAGTGACATGCCTGTACGGTTACCAGACATTCGAAAGGTCATAATTGGCATTTTATGGTGGCATGAAACATGGTTATCTCTGTTTGCTATTGGGCATTTATTGATTATGCAAAATATTTGACGTAAATGCAAACATGGAAATATAGACAAACACAATTTACATCACAAAAAGTATTCACTTCAAAGAGGTTTCACACGTGAATATTCTTTCTACTATAAAAAATACTCTACTGGCCGTAAAGAATTTAAAAAAAATCTAAATAACTTATCATTTGTACGTATTTGGTATTGGTCATATTTGCCAAATAGACAATAAGGTCGATGCTTTGTCAAATACACTGTCCACACAATTGTTTGTCAGATATGTCAAATACAAGTATGAATAACAATTTGAAGTGCGTTCTTTTCGCGGTCACACATTTTGACAGCAATTTTACTAGATACCGTCGAAAGTTAACTTTCTATATAGTTTTGCTCTTTTTAATAAACTAGCTTTCTATTGATTCAAGTGCAGTCAGGTTAAATCTCAATTAAGTTAATAAAAGGAATCATTGATATTCACAGTACAGCGGCGGCGTGTTTGTGATTGAACGATCACGACCGCGACGCAAAATCTCAACGGCGTACGTTCGGAATTCAAATTAGTGAGAAAGCAAGACGGCATCGTGATATTTTAAGCTTAAACCGTTCCCTCACCTTACATTGATGAGCTGAATCACGATCTTGGTGAAATTTCACTTACTTATTTCAAAGCTTTTAACTGTTTCAACGTCTTATCGTAAAATCACAAACATTATTGATTGAAATAAAGTCATTTATACCTAGCGGTGGTTACTTACTCCTGAGAATTCACTTTCAACTTAACATCAGGTTAAATCATACTGACGTGACACATATAAAACAAAATTTAAACGTAAGAAACTTCAATGGTAATGATGCAATAAAAACACCACTTACTTTCGCACAAAATGACAGGAGCAGCACGTGATAAACGGCATTAAAAGCCGGGATAACAAATAAACTGCAATCAATAGACCTGACATAAAATCAGTAAAGTTCAAAGGTAACAAAAACCCATTTGGTATATTATGCACCTGTTTACGATTCGAACAAATAGGTTGCGCAGACAGCTATAAAAGTACGTAGAGTGGCTACTAAACGAAAGAGCTATTACCTGCCATTATACTGTACAATACGGTGCTTGTCTATTTACTGTGTGGGTTAACGGGTTCAAAGCGCCTCTCTGGAGGACTGTCGGCCATGTAGACAACAGGCTGTAATTGCCGCGCTTCAACAACCTCAGTCCTCCCGTTTTTGCGTATTCTGCGCTGTACTCCTTCGGGAAAATTGATTATAATCTAAAGGAGGCAGACAATAAAGACTTTCAATTTATCATTTGTATATATAACGGGTTGCATAGACTATAACTTAACCTGAAGTGAATTTATTATATTTCCAACTTTGTCAATTTACTTGTGATGAAATTCGTCGTGGATTTTAAGACAGTTCTTTTTTTTTTTTTTTTTTTTTTTTTTTTTATATAGGACACGTCAATTGGACCTCGCCTTGCCTGATGGTAAGCTGAAGGCAAAATCCCAGAAAAGAGGGTCACCATTACTTACACATACCGTGTGACAATGGTGACACTCAGCTTGACGGCCTTATCATATGCTTTTTCACGCCCCGCTTAAAGGACCCGGGACTGTAGGAAGAAGGAAACACGTGAGCTGGTAATGAATTCCAGGCCTTAATGGTGCGACAGAGGAAAGAGTCTCCGAACCGCTTGGTTCTTGATCGGATGTTTTGCACCGTGTGCGGATGACATCTAAGACCTGCACGCGTTGTCCTGTGTAGGAAAGGGGAGGGTGGGACTAATTGGAAGAGCTCATCAGAACACTCCCCATGGTACAGACGGTAAAATACAGCCATGGACGCAACATCTCTACGCAGCTGTAAAGGTTCTAGGGTGTTCGTGATCTCGGGATTCCCAATGATGCGGATCGCACGTCGCTGCAACCTGTCGAGAGCATCTAGTAAGTACTTTGCTGAACCGTCCCAGAGATGCGAGCAGTACTCCACACAGGAGCGAATTTGTGTCTTGTATAGAAGACACCGCTGCTCCGGCGTGAAAAATCGTCTCACTCTGTTCAGGACTCCGAGTTTTCGTGAGGCTGTTTTGATGATGCTTTCGATGTAGTTTTTGTTATTCAGGTTGCAGCGAACATCCATACCTAGGATATTGAGATTGTCCTGCAGCGGCAGTGGCGTGCTCTGAAGAGTGGGGAGGGGAAGGAAAGAAGATACTTTTGCTGTAAACGCACATGCCTGCGTCTTCTTGGCATTGAACTCAACCAGGTTCTCAGAGCCCCATTGAGAAATGTGATTCAGGACCCCGTCAAGCTCAGTGACAAGAATCTGCCTTTTCTCCGCGATATCTGACTGCTTGGCCGCTGGATGTCCATGATAACTCCCATGTAAAGTGCTATCGTCTGCATAACAATGAACATTGCCGGTAGACAGCATGTCGTTGATATGCAGAAGAAAGAGAGTGGGTGATAAGACGGACCCCTGGGGCACGCCAGCATTAACCTGCAGAAACTCCGAAGCTCGTCCGTCACAAAGGACGCGAATACGGCGCCCCTGCAGGAAGCTAGCAACCCAGTTGCACAGCCTAGAAGGCAGACCAAAGGCAGGTAGCTTAGAAAGAAGCGATTTGTGCCAGACTCTATCGAAAGCTTTGGCGATGTCAAGACTAATTGCCAGTGACTCGCCGTGCTTGTCCATAGCCTCACCCCAAAGATGGGTAACGTATGCTAGAAGATCACCCGTTGACCGTTTCGGTCTGAAGCCATATTGCCGGTCATTAATTAAGGAGTGATCCTCTAGGTGCCGCATGAGCTGTTTGTTAATTATGTGCTCGAACACTTTGCACAGCACTGAGGTGACGGCTATGGGTCGATAGTTGGCTGGCTCCGAGCGATCCCCCTTCTTGGGAATCGGCTGAACATTCGCCTCTTTCCAAGGCAAAGTCACTGTACCCGAACTGTAGGATAGCCGGTACAGGCGCGTAAGCATTGGAGACAACTCCGCTGCACATTTTTTCAAAACTACCGCTGGAATACCATCCGGACCACTGGCTTTCCGGACATCGAGTGATTGCAGCACTGCACGGACATCGCTTTGCCTGATATGGATATCAGGCATCGCGTGGTCACTGTCGGGTAGTGTTGGTGGCTGGGTACCACAATCATCGATTCGGGAGTTGGCCGCAAAGAGATTAGCCAGCAGATTTGCCTTCTCTTGCGGCTCATGGGCCAGGGATCCATCAACTCATTCAAATTCAACATCAAGTTCAACTTTTGCCGGGATTCTCGGAGTGTTTTGCTGGTAATTTTTTCGGGTCACTGCTCTTAAAGGTCATAGGATTAACCTAAGTATACACAATATTCATAAGCTCTACGAACCTTCATTTTAAGAAGTTTGGACGCACTTCCTAAAATTTTTGACAAGAAACTCCATTTTAACCTTTTTAATTTATTGTAATATGTATTCAGTATGCAGAGTACTTAATGAAGAACCGGTATGAACTTTACCACCTTTTCCGTTCAGAATAATTAGAGTAATAACTTTCAAGAGTATACAACTATTCAAATATGACATACAACTAAACAACTATGAATACCATACGTATACAATTATCTATATAACTATTCATAACTACAAAATATGAAGGTGTGTATTCATGTTTCCAATTAAGTAGAGCACCGGTGTCGCACATGACCCTTTTTTACGTGCAAAAATCACCACGGATACCCGACTCGAACCGCCTAAAAAGTAAAGCAAGGTGCCTGTGAGTGTTTTTGGTTGCCGAAGGTGAGGTTGACAGGCATATAGCTCGCAACATGAGCCCTGTATTTCCAAAAATACGCCGCAGTGTTTCATTACTTGTTAAACTTGAATACGGATAAACAGCACCATTGAGAAGCCGCAATGAATTAAAACACTAAACAATATTATCACATATCAAGTCTATTGCGTGGTACGCTCTGCTTTTGCTAGTGCTGTCTGCTGTCGGTCTCTGAATAATACCTTAAACGTCGGTAATGAAAGTCATACGCCATGCAAATACATATAGTCAACGTTATTGGCATATAGAAATTTGCACACAGGTAACAGTACCTAAATAATTGTCATGTAAGACAAATTACATTCTTATAAGATTCATTAAATGTGGCGTAAAACAGACTTTTGTTTCATTTAACATAAAACATCCCATTTAATAAAACGAAATGCCTTCTCGCCTTACATACCCTTTGGCATTTGATCTTAAGGTGAAATCAGTGACACGGAAACTGTGTTCCCACCCTTTGATATGTCAAAGGTGTTTGTTTGGTGACGATCGGACTTTGTAGTGTTTTGAAAAACATTTATAGAGAAGTTACATCGCCGGTAAACGGTTAAGGAAAAGGAGGCGCTGGTACCATTATTTGCATCTAGACCAAGATATTTGGACATTCCACATTATCACATATATACAAGTACCTGTAGCACGGCACTATCCTACTCATGAATAAGAATTTATGAATGAGAAAGTTTGTGAAGATGTTTAGATGTTTGTTATTCAATCTCGTGCAAATGACTGAAAGGCTACCTAAATCTTTAAAATTTTCTCCTTTCATGATATAAAATATATACATACATACATATAATAATGCCTTTATCCCCGGAGGGTTAGGCAAAGGTGAATTAACGCTCATATTTCTCCAATCATTGAATTCGGTCCCACGTAATAGGGCGTGAGACTAGAGATCTTCCGGGCACTATTGTTGACTCAAGTCATGCATCTGAGGTGGAGTCTGGGCTGTATATATCTGTCTGATGTTAAACAGCCCTATCCCTTAGTCGCATTGTACGACACCGCATAGGAAGAGATGGGGTGGAAAAATACATAAAATTTTAGTCTTTATTTTTATACAGTTAAAGTCCAAAATTAAATAAAAAAGTTTCATTACACTTTGTCATTCTCTCCGCAAAAAGTATTTTAATTTTTTAGAGTTTAAAATTAAATAGATTTTTAACAGTATGCGTGGTATGACTGTGGTTTTGCTTTAGCAGATTCAAGGCCCAGATTCTTTACTTTGATTGAAATCATAGGACAGCTGAAAAATACAACAATTGGGATGCAACTGAAAGCAACCGAAGGAATTCAGATTATTTTATTATAACACTAATTACTTTGTATTCTCAAAACATTGTTGATCTAACCTAAGTTTTAACTTCAATTTACAAAATACTAAACATGTTTATAAATATATTAGAATATCTTTATTATATTGGGTTACGTATGGAAATCATTCAATTCAATGACACTCGATAATTATATAGTATTCGCTCTCACTCTCAACGCATCCAAACCATACATAAATTGAATGTTTACACACAATAGCTACATAATAATTATAATAGTAATACACTTACTTAATTATATTGTCATGCAAAATCATAGGTATACACTCGAAATATCCTTTAGACCATAATATAGCTATAAGTAATGCTCTTGATTTTACAAATTGTTACAGGATACTTTGTTACAGTTTGCTTATACACCGCGCTGTATCGCTCAGCGTTATAAAAGTTCCTATGCCGATCAATGGTATTGGCATACTCCATTCGGTTAGGTCTAAGGAGGTAGGACACGGCGGTATTTCCGCCTAATTGAGCAGTCCGACTGGGGAAATACCTCCGCCTTACAGAACACCGCTGCTATAATAACTTCGTGTGTGTTCCCAGCGGTGATTAGGGTAGCCAGAGCTCACTGGAGAGTTTGTGCTGTCAGTGGGAAGACCAAAGGCTTGTTCTGCTTTGTCTTCTACACTTACGGCACAGAAACTCAGTACTTACAGGGATTGCAGCTCGACTGTGACTCCTCTGGTGTTACAAACGTCCATAGACGACGGTAACCACTTTCCATTAGGTGGCGTGTGCTTGTCTGCTACCTAAGTGGTACAAAAAACGTACTTAACTAAACGTAAACAATGTTGATGTGTCTTTTAAATATGTTTTATTTAAAAACTCGTTTCATTAATATTTTTCTTTTTAGAAACTATTTTTAAAGACTATAAACCATAATTGAACCACTATATAGGTATTTAAACTATCATGGTGACTCACATCAGTATAAAAATAATCGGGATATTTACCATGTTGCATTGCTTCGAGTTTCCGATATTTCGGCGCTGTTGCAAGCACGGAGGAACTGGAGTATTGGCGGTGAATATCCCGATTATTATGATACTGATTGAACCATTAGTTAGTTAGTTAGTATAGTTTATTTGTATAATATGTATTTTTATAAAAAGTTGCTACAATATTTTTTACCTTTAGTTAAGTACCGAATGGAGTATAGACCATTACTTCGGATAAAACAGTATAACAATAACAACAAAATGGTTCACAAAGTAAGTTCAAAAAATTCAGTCAGTTTCTAAATATTACTTTCATGCAATAGAATATGATCTTTTAAAAGCTGCATTTCTACGACTTCTGCAAAATCTACGTTTAAATTTCCTTCTTCTGTAAAAACATTTGAATTTTTCACTATTAGATAATTCCACCACTTTTAACCAAGTCTGATCCAAGTCCTCTGGTGGTTTGTCATTAACTAATATTATTGGCATTATCAACTTATTTTCAGTTCTAACAGTATTATCTTTGTGTAATGCTGAAGATATTTCAGTCCAATTGCGTTCCTCTGGTGAGTTCAAATTGGATCCTTCCTTTGTTGGCACTACGGATATTTCAACGTTGTTATGTGTCAGTTCCGATACGTGTACCTCTTCGCCTTCGAGCTCTGGTGTAGGACTGCTCCCCATTTCCACATCGAATAGACGAAACTGAAACAAGAAACAGAACCGTATAAATAAATAGGACACACTATACTGGAATTTACCTTTTGCTCATTAAAACTCACATAAATTTTATTTTATTTTTTTATTTATTATTATAAACAATTACAGTATTTACATATTTCGTTTACTTAGTGATGCCACATAAACTCATTTGAGTTTTTCTGGGCATCATTATCATCGACATTCAGTTATTAACTTAACAATATTAAATTATATTATTAAATTATACAATCAAGTACCCACATATTGCGCAGGGACATGTGTTAGGGCACATCACAGAAAGAAGAAACCAAATAAATAAATAAAAACATTAATTTTGGCGGGTAGGTTGCAAAAGAACGCCACTACGTCTAGCGTCATCCTCCCGCCAGCCGGCTAACTAGTTTTTTTATAATGCACTCCGAGTAGATAAAAAATACGTTCACTGCATCTATAGGATGTTGTTTTATTTTCAAGTAAGCTAATACATTATAATGATGTTAGGTAACGCAAAGTCGGAGAATTTCGATGTGCTATTACATTGATAATGAGATGAGGATCATGATTTGTTTACAAGTGTAAAGATATATCCTTGTATATAAGTATGTTGTATATATATATGTATATGAATCCTTCCTTTGTTGTATGCTATGTATGTATGTTGTATATGAATGAAAAGCTTTATTCATTTTCTTTCATGAAAAGGTAATTAAATATTCTTTAGCAGATTAGGCTATTTGACTTTGCTCTTAATATAATGTTCAGTGAGCCTTGAAAGAAAATGGCCTAACATTTCAATCGTGAAGTAGATGAAACATTAAACAAAATTAAGTGGGTATTATGTAATAAAAAGTAGAGTCTACAAAAGGCCTTACAAAAATATGAAATGAAAGTTAATTACCGAACATATTATTAAATATATTAACATAAAGGAAGGAATATAGCTTTCTTGGTTTCATAATAATTACTGAAGTTGTAGGTCTATTTTCCGACTTCGTTAAAATAAATAAGTATCGGATAAAACGAGGTGATCAGAGATCAATGGATGAATAGAAATTAAATATTCAGCTAAATTTTGTAGTTACTAGTAAACATAACATAAACTCACGCCTATATCCCCAAAGGGGTAGGCAGAGGTGCTAGCACCCGCATTTCGCCAGTTTATGCTTAGATCCCAATGCAGAGCCTATTGCCATTAACCGGGCACTTATAAACCTACAATATAAATACACACATAACTTCGAAAAGGATCGAAAAGTCATTGGTGTGTTCCATGGTAAGACCTGGGATCGAACCCGAGACCTCGTCTCTGCAGTCTATTACCCATACCACTAGGCTGCCGCGGTTTACTAGTCCAATGTAATAATGAAACAATTATCAAAAACCTGAGCAGATACAGACTTAACCTTTTATAAAAGAAATTATTTTAAAAAATCTAGCGACCATTTTATTTCTTTTCACCCATTGATATCAATACACCCCGTTGTACTACCTAACTAAATCAGAATATATACATCTTATTTTTAGATACACATCAACTCGAGTTATTGTACATATTTTTCTGCAACATTTCTATACCTTGTTATAAAAACCGTGGAAGTGATTCAAAAATTCAACATTCAAAAAAGAGTTGATCGAAGTAATAAATTAATAATTTAAATTATAATTAGAAATACAAAAGAAATACTCCAAAGAAGATAAATACAGAAAAACATTAAAACTGAGTGCTCTGATATATTAATTAAAATTATTTTATTATATTAAATTATAAATAAAAATTATTATTACAAAGCGTTCGGCCTCTGCCTTGGCACGACTCCGCCGCAGCTCCAACAGTCTCCTGAGTGTGTTTAAGGATAGGTGGGACTCCCCCTTGTTGCAACACTGGATGACACTCCACACGTGCCACAGATAGTGGAGTGTTGTTATTCATATGTATTTATTACTAACATTAGTTCTTAAGTTAAATTGTTACTAACACTATGGATCGATGGTCTGACAATAAACGAATTTTAATTTAATTTAATTTAATTAACTTCTTAAACAATGTGCGCACATAAACCTTATCGTTCGAAAATCAGTAAGATCAGAACCAGATTGTATGGGCGCCAAATGATCGTAGAACCGATTAGCGCTGGTCACTACACCACCTGGACGTAAGCCAATATTTGATCCGTAACTTACAACCGAAATTCATACTACCAAGTGCCATACTATAAGTTCTGGTCACGTTCATAATAAAAGCCGTCCGTTTAGCCTCCTGATTTATTCGAGGAAATTGTTATTGGGTTACATTGTATTTTCTCGAAAAACGGGCAATGTTAACGAGTTTATGAAAATATATCCTGTTATAATCAGTAAAATGCGTTACTATTACATAATCGTGTTGTCTAAAAGGCTTTTGTAGTAGATTTACTGAAATGGATATACTTCTAAAGCTTCGATATTTTAAGTGGGTATAGTTGAAACTAGGATAACGTTGATAAACAGGAAAAAGGGTGCTTATTTATATGCAACATACGCAACGGATATGTGGCGCTCAACTATGAACATAATTTTATGTTGAATCATCCTTGAATGGTAAAAATGGAATGGAAAAAAATACAGATACATATTATAATTTTATTTCAACTCACTTGCTCATAAAGTAGCTCAAATTTCAACGCAATTAGGCGCAATTAGAGCCGCGTGGTTCCCGGCAGAGTAGAATTTGGGCCACCCCATCACTTTCCATGCGGTGTCGTACAAGGCGACTAAGGGATAGGGCTGTTTAACACCAGACAGATATATACAGTGTTGACTCCAGCAATGCATCTAAAGCTGAGTCTCGACTAGTAGAACTAGTCTAACTAACTAACTAATAGTGCCCGGAAGACGGCAATAGGCTCACCCCTATTACGTAGGACTGAATTCAATGATTGGTGAAATGTGGGTGTTAATTCACCTCTGCCTAACCCTCCGGGGATATGTATATATGTAAAAGATATATATATGGTATGTATGTAATTAGGCACATAATGGCACCTATAATCAAACTGTGACATTTTCCTTGCTATAATAATTCACTTTTCTTAATTTTATTAGTTGAAATGCTTTGTTCGTAAAAAAAAGTTTCGTTACAAAAGAGATCATGTTCAAAATAATACAAATGAATTAATAGCTCATTTCATGCTACTTAGTATTTAATAGATAATCTCAACTTGTTTGTTTATTATACCAGTTTATTAAAGAAAACTTTGACTCAAATATAATAATGTGTTTTCTCTGTAAAAACTTTAAATTCTCCATTTTCTAAGTTCTATGTCTATGATCTATCCTAAATGCGCGCGCGTAGGAAAACTAATAAGTAATTAATTTCTTGCTATTACGAAAATAATTCTCAACTCGTTTTCACTATTGAAATTACAGTTCATTATTAATTGACCTGTGTACAAGTACTAGTTATGCAGAAAATGTTTTTTGCTGTTCACCGCCCGATATAAGATGTGAAGCCCTTAACGTTTTGGAAACTTTACTACCTGAATACTAGAAGGGTATTCAGGTAATAAACTTTTTCTTCGCAAGTGTATTGAAAAACGTCGTATGATACATGTGTGTATTGACATGTATACTATTGTCTGGTCTAAATAAAAGTTTATTTTGTTAAGAATTAAATTTATGTAAAGAAATAATTTAGAACCCATAACCAAAAATATATTATATTAGTTTATTGTAAATGTATATGTTTATTGCTCTTAAACTAGCAGATTTGAACGGTGTTCTTGACTTTGTTGAAATAACCTTCTGAGTTATTATAATCTAAGTTTAATGAACAACATATTCTGAACGTAAATAAACTTTGGATCTTTTGGCCGATTAACGTCTTGAAGTCTGCAAAATTTTAAGTATCGCTGTCAAAGTGTTAGCATATCCGTTATTGAATGATATGCCGGAAGAAAAATATAAAACTTGTAGTATGATGCGCATATGTTAATCATTTTCTTCGGTTTGTTTATAGCGTTTAAGCGCGATAACTTTAATAAATCATCTTTTGTTTGTATTCCAATATTTGTACCAGATCAAAACATCTGGTTTGAATAATTAAATACCAACAACTGGTACATTGCTGAAGGAATTAATAAATGACGTAGATAACCAATGCATCCGCCATACTTAAGTTACTTGCAAACATTGGAATATTTATTATAAATAAGATAGTTTTCTGCAAACTGATCTTTCTTCAAGATATTTAAAGAAATTCGGGCAGATTACCTATGCTCCGAAAGGTAATTGCAACTATTTAAAATGCAATGGTGTTAAAGAAATATACCATCTAAGATGTAAGTTCCCAGCTAGTAATCTCATCACTTTCTGACGCTTGCGCTGTTATTCTTAGCTGTAGACTAAACAAAGGAGATATGTCTTATAAAGGTTTCATTTTGTTTTTGAAATATGATAGCGAAGATCAAGTGATATAAAGCATAGGTGTCGAATTTAATTACACAATCTGCAACCACAAACTCAAATTATTATATTAAAATAATCCCACGCCTAAAAAGCAATTTAGGTTAGTTGGAAAACTTAAGTGTGTGCATAATAAGTAGACGTGGACAAGACTCACTAAATTTCTCAATTCAGAAACCGGCCAAATCTAATTGAGATTTTAAAATAGAAACAAACAATTTGCATAGTGGCCATTCTGTCGAATCGAGTGATAATCATTTTATTTGATTATGTTATATAAAGCGCATTCAATTTTTTTCTTTCTCCATCTGCTGATTCACATTGTAATCTACGTTAGCACCTCATTTTGTAAACACACTGTCAAAGCAGCATCAATCGGCAGTACGCGAACGTTCACGCAGATGTTTACTTTGAGTAAATGAGCTAACCACCACTGATTCACATGTACTGCCGTACTACATACTTTGATGGTATTCTCTCTTTTTATTTTAAAACCAAGACAAAGACAAGTCAAAGAATTTAGTTTCCAGTAAAGTTCTGAAACGCATTTCGTACGAATAACAGTAACTTAACAAAAGAATTTATTTCACTACTAATAAAGTGGTTTTATAATTATATTTAGATCCGTGTCATATTCCTCGTATCAAGTACTTGTAAAATGATTCATAACATTTAAACGTTCTAGCTAAAATGTCTTTTGCCAAAATAATAATTCTATGCTGAAGGAGGAATACCACGTATGAAAGCTGAGATGCCAGATTTAAGTGTTGCACAAACAAGTTGATTAATGTGGCAGAGTAGTGACCCGCTAGTTGGCAATATTTCCTCCTTTCGTAAACATGTCGCACGGTTTATAAATCTAAGAGTTCCCTTAAATGCAACGATCATTCTTTACATACGTCATCCGTGACGCAAAACCTCTACTTATTATATATACACACATACCTAAATGATGTGATTTATTTTTATAGAATGTGAAGGTTGGGAATTATAATGCTAAGGAGAAAAGTTTCACGAGTGTATGTAGTATACAGAAGTTGTATTCAATGTTATTTTAATTATATACAAACAGCAATAAGAAGTGGTAAATTTACAAGTTTATTCCTCTTTCTCTCTCTATGTACAAAATACATACAAAAATCATAGGAAAATTGTTCTTTAAACAACTAGCACTGTTTCAACTATGATTGGAATGTGTATTTAAAATAAAATGACGATTTGGAAAAGGAAACGAAAGTTATGATAGTGAACACTCATCAACATGAACCCTCTTATCATCAGGGTTCAGTTAAACAGAACGATTTTAATTTTGGGCCAGGGCCTACTAGGTTCCGGCGTGGGAGAGGCCGAGACGGGAGCTGTTGGCGGCCGTAGGAGTGAGAGTTCTCACGCTCGTCACCGCGGTACCGCGTTCGCTGCGCGGATGCGTGGGTTGCCGGCGCCTCCTTCTGCGAGCAAGTAATACTCGTAAAGGAGACGGTGGAGCGACAGCGAAGAAGACTCGCACGCCGTGAGGCCCGCAAACAAAGGGAGTCCTCCAAGAGTGCGGGCCTGGGGGTGACCGGTGGAGCTGCCTATGACCCTAGCAGAAACAGGCAGCGGCGCCTTGCTATACCCGGGGTCGAGATAGGGACTTCGTGGTCCCCACACCCGAAGAGGGCCGTTTCAAAAGAGACGGTCCTCAGCTAGAGTACGAGGGATATGTCTCAGATAATCTCCGGCAATCTGCGGCCCACACAGTCGGTGAGAGTTTTAGTCGGTTCAAGTCCGACATAACTTCCCCCACCTATCTGTGCGGATTTTGGGCACAAAAAAAGGACCTACTAGGTTTAGACGGCCCTACCATTACCATAAAAATCTAAGTCAGGTGCACCTCTGGTGAGAGATGTGCACTTGCTAAGCATTCTATCGCTTTTTGCCCGGGGTTAGAAGGCCTAATGGAAAACTTACCATCAAGCGAAGAATGAGACTTCGCTTACTGACGTGTCATATAAAAAAATGCTCAGAAAAGCCATATAAACCAAACCAATAGGAAGAGAAGAATTAATCAGACTGTGAAAGCCTCGAATCCAACCAAGAACTACGTTAAATAATTATGACCATAAATTACCTTATGCTTATCCCTTGATGCTGTATACAGGACCCAGGCGACGTAGACAAACATGATTAATGCAGGCACCACCAGACTGGCGACAACTGGTATCTTCCTGACCCAGGCATGGTAGAGCGCTAGGATGAATAGCGATATGCCGATCAGGATGGCGATGTAGCGACCAGTTCGACGGCGTTCCTCCTGTAAATGAATAGTACTTTATGTTAAACTAGCTGTTAGCTGCTCCTGACTTCATGCAGAATTGGCCCTAGTTGACATAAATTCGCATGATCCAAATAACACTATATCGGTATATGGTGTTCAAGGTTTACTGCTATCTGGTACACCTACCAATCTAGCAACAGGTCAGACGACAGTCGCTTCGCTAATGAAAAGAACTCTCCTCAACAACACTACCTTTTTAGCTAAATGTAATGCGGTTCTCCCAAGCACCTACAATATGGGGTTCTTCAAGAGGGGTATCAGAAGGTATCTTTATGGTCGGCAGCGCGAGTGTGACACCCGTTGCATACGTCCATAAGCCACGGTAATCACTTCCCATCAGGAGGGCCGTGTGCTTGTCTGCCACCTAAGTGGTATAAAAAATGTTAAATGTAGGCCAGTAAACGTACATTCGTAACTTCGGGCGCGCACGATACACGAACGAAAAACTTTGCACTTAAATACGATGAAAATCCATTGGGTTCCTTTCACTAGGATTTTCACCGAATTAATTGTCACGTGTCGACTGTGGACCGGATTGTGGCATTTTGTTTTATGGCACCGATTGTCTGAAAGATCGGTCTGAACATTCGAATATTTATTTTATTTCCCACACCTACGCCTCCATTCTAATGGTAGCACTTCTCTATTCTATTTTTGTATATGGCAACCAATGTTGATTTCATTGTGTCGACAACTTCTGCTAATGTCAAATGTGCGTTGGAAATTCGTGTGTATATTGTAAAGTGACACTTATGGATATTTTGTACTTGCGTATTTGACAAACAATTACCAAGTGTGGACAGTATATTTGTCAAAGGGTTTGCCTTATTGCCTTTTTGACAAATATTGCCAATACAAAAATACGTACAATCAACAAGTTATTTAGTTTTCTTTTTTAATCCTTTACGGCAGTATAGTACATTTTCTGGTGTTGCGTACGTCCATAGGCCACGGTAATCACTTCCCATCAGCTGGGCCGTGTGCTTGTCTGCCACCTAAGTGGTAAATGATAATTCACATGTGACACCTCTATGAAGTTAATATTTTTTTGTGAAGTACATCAAATATTTTTCTAAATCAAAAAACGTTCACTAGCGAACACAAAAGCCATGTGAAGTGTCACCATAAGATGTAGGACGTAACAATACGCGTACATACTATACGGAAATATTATTAAATATGTTTATAAAACCCATATTTCATGAAATAAATGAAGATAAAACGAACGGGCATAAATTTTCTCTCATCATTTGTTACTCACTCCGATTTAAACTCGGTACGCAGCCAACGCTTTACGTGTGACATGTGGGGTGTTTTTGTTAAACAATTTTGAGGATGGTGTCAAATACATATATTGACTTTATTTAATTTTCTGTATTTAATGTGGTCAATAGGAAGACCATAGCACCCACCTCTAACCTGGAGAAAGTTACTACAGGACTGTAGTGGTTGATAGATTTTTTCTATATATTATTACTATATATACATCAATTAGACTTTGCCACGCCTGATGATAAGCAGAAGGCAAAGTCTCAGAAAAGAGGGTTACCATTACATACATATACCATGTTACAATGATGATACTCAGCTTGACGGCCACAACATATGCTTTTTCACGCCCCGCTTAAAGGATCCGGCACTTTAGGAAGAAGGAAACACGTGAGCTGGTGTGGGAAAACGTGAGTGGTAATGAATTCCAGACCCTAATGGTACGACAAAGGAAAGAGTATCCGAACTGAAGAAGGTAGGACACGACGGTATTCCCGTCCGAATTGAGCAGTCCGACTGGAGAAGTACCTCCACCCTACAGAATACCACGGCTATAATAACCTCGTGTTGTGTTCCCGGTGGTGAATAGGGTCACTGGAGCTCACTGGAGAGTTTTTGTGCTGTCAGTGGGAAGACCAAAGGCTTGTCCTGATTTTGTGTTCTGCACATAAAATCTTTGTTCTTACTGGGTCGACAGCACGAATGTGACTCCACTGTTCTCACACACGTTCATAGGTACGGTACGGTAACCACTTTCCATCAGGTGGGCCGTGTGCTTGCCTGCCACCTAATTGTATAAAAAAACCACTTGGTTCTTGATCATATATTCTGCACCATATGCGGGTAACATGTAAGCCCTGCACGTGTTGGTCTGTGTAGGAAAGGGGAGGGTGGGACTAATTGGGAGAGCTCATAGGAATATTCACCATGGTACAGACGATAAAAAAATTATTGATTGAATCATGCAACAAATGGATATTGTATAAACTTATTCAAGTTACCACATTGTCGTGTATGTTAATAGATTTTCCCGTTCAAATATAATATGTCTGCCCGCAGGCACAAACACCCAGTTTTCCACCCTACTGAGAAATACGGGTAAACAACACTATATACCAAATTTCATATATTCCTGCATCTGACCTATATGCGAAACTGGGTAGTGGCAACGGCTTAACATTTTAGTTCAGAATGAATTCAACGCGTAATACGGTCATGATACTCGCAGGCTGAACGCCTTAGAGTCCCTAAATATGATTTGAAATTGCCATGGTCATTCACATTAATAGTGCAAAACTCGCCGGGATATTTTCCATGTTTATTATTTTCGCTGAGTAATCGAAATTTCGGCGTTGTTACAAGCGCCATGATCACGATGCACTGACTGTCCTACATAGGCCAGACCAAACGTTCTTTCTCATGCCGGCTGAGGGAGCACAACAGGCCGGTTAAAATCACAAACAACGAGCCACAGAAATTCAATCAATTCAAAAACACCTTTTGGAGGAAGGGTCAAATCACTGGATTGAGTTCCACATCCCTCAGATTCTCTCGACAGAACAAGAACTTCAACCGGAAAGATGGGTTTCAACTGTTGAGTATCTGGCACCCAGTGATTCGTATGTTTACAAGACCTGCGTAAACCAAATTTTCAAAACCTGTGTGAGTCGACTCGTGAACGTGATTGAGTACCTACAGTGCGAGTACGCGGAAAGTACAGTTCGTAACAAACTAGTGTGGAAGAACAACTAGCTCGGCGGACGTCAGTGTACCGTGATCATGGCACTTGTAACAGCGACGAAATATCGGTTACTGAGCGAAAATAATAGGCATGCTAAATATCCCGGCTAGTTTTGCACTATTTATCCCTAACTATAGATCTATAATCTAAATATAAGCCTAGAAACCAATACACTCAGGATCCTCTATAAACTTTGTAAAAGCCTTCCAATACACGAGAAAAATAAACTTAATATTGTAAAAGAACAATTCTTTAATAAAAATATACAAAACAAAATACAGCATTTTGGACGAGTATATAGACGACGAGTCGCACAAAAAAACTTGCTATTGTGAGGGCGAGGAACTGCCACGACGAGCGGTCGAGGGCATTCCTTGTACCGCGTCTTATCAATTCTTTGACTACCTTCATGCGAGAGAAAATTAATGTAAGGAATATTAAATATAAGCTCAATTCTTTTTTTTTAGCAAAAATCGTAGGTACTACTGCAGTTCTGTAGGAGGGTACGACTTTGATCGCGGAATTGTAAACTGTTGTGTTTTATTTACGATGGTTATATTTTTCTTTTTGTTCATAAGATTTGTAATGTTTTTGTTTTTTGTACTAAAGTGAGAATCGCATGTGTCGCACACAAGCTCCAGTAGCTTTAGCGGTACATTAAGTAAAGTCTATTTTTTTAACTCTGTATTTTGATACTTAAAAAAAAAGAAATAAAAAAGAACAATAAAATTATTTAAATTAGCTATAAATAAGAATATAAACAAATTTGTTGTATTAAGTGCAACGAAAAGCAAAATATACATATGGTGATAATTAAATCACAGTTTAAAGTGTCATGTACGTTATGAAATGACGTCACCATTATTTCTTAGTTCATATTAATGATCCTTTCTCCATTAATGTGGTCTGAGATACATCTCTTAATGATAATGATGAATTTGTCTAATTTCATATCTTACGAACCATAAAGTACCAACTTTATGGTTCGTAAGATATGAAATTAGACAAATTCACCTATCTAGTTACATTTGACGGAAATTCCGTTGCGGATCCTCTGCGTTGGAACTCCGTTAGGATTAAAGGTTAAATATAATAAACTACTAACAACGGACAGACGCGAAAGATCGGTCATTGGCACGAGAGTATTCACAAGAGAAAAAATACATAATTGCCAGAATCAAAGTACTTATAATATATCAAATTATTGATAATACAGACATATTATTTTAGTATACCATTTGCCATACGTTATACCACACTTCTAAACATAGAACAATACTATTTATATATTTTTTCCATGAATTGATTTAAAAATACCAGAAAATATCATTTGGGCGTTAAATTAATCTTTCCCGAAATATCGCAAATCGTAATACGCTTTCGTCACGATTGAGTGACGATAATAACATTGAATGGAATTTCAGGGCAACAAAACAGGTAATTCAAACCTAAGATACTTAAACAGTCAAGGCTCACGGTGAAGGAAGTTCAATACTTATAGTATTACTTTACATCAATGAAAATACCTCTCAACCTACCTCTACAAAAATTGTTTTATTTGATGCTGGTTTTAAAATGAAAAAGGATGTACTTAAATGAAACTTTAGGAGGTGCGTCTATAGGAGGTAGGACACGACGGTATTTCCGTCAAAATTGAGCAGTCCGACTGGGGAAGTACCTCCACCCTACAGAATACCGTGGTTATAATGTAATGTAGGGTAGCCAGAGCTCACTGGAGAGATTTTGTGCTGTCAATGGGAAGACCAAAGGCTTGTCCTGATTTTGTGTTCTGCACTGAAGGCACAGAAACTCTCTGTTCTTACAGGGTCGACAGCACGGGTGTGACTCCACTGGTTCATACACACGCGTTCATAGGTCACGGTAACCACTTTCCATTCTGCCACATAAGTTTTATAAAAAAAAGCGAAGAAATAATTGACTGCCGGAAACATTACCTAATTTTATAACATTTAGCTTTCTAGTCTGGGTACTTCTTTGCTCCTATAAAGTCCTTAAAAGGATTAGGTTATTAAAAGGTTAAGTTACTTTTGTCTAGTGTAAAGAATTTTAACACGCAAATCTACAGCATAATTTACTATAGCACCGAAAACTAGCGATACCTTCTGCCCTGAATTAGCTCGGCAAAAACTAAATCTAGGTAGTAATATCAATTATGATAGTGATCTTCGGGCTCTGATTAATGGACGAAATTCTAGCATACCTTTTCGTATTGGAGTTGGGTCAGTCACTCCCGTAAAAGTCAAAATAAACCACTTCAAGAAGTGAAAGCTGCCACAGAGTTTCCTCTGTGTACAAGCTTTAGATGCGTTCGGGAGTAACACCGATATGATAATATGATGATAGTAAAGTTCGGGTACAGAAGACACATATAGGCAACACATACAACAACAGACCAGACAGAAAGACAGACGCACATACTATGACAGCGTTTTTTGTTAATCTAGCCCATTTCTTTCATTTTGTGTAATGTAATGCATACACGAGAAATCGTTACGATAGCACTATACTTGTTTAAACTGCACCGACAGAAGACTTGTGTGTGCTTGAAAAAAACTTCTCAACGATATAATAGTTTATTACACACACTAGTCAGAAAAATCAAAATAATTCCAAAACGAGATTTAAGTCACAACCAGTCTTTTAATATGACTAACTAAGCTATACATATATCTATACTTATATACACTTTCACTCATACATTTAACGGTACAGGTTTATATAACTGAACCACACACTAGTCCGATATCCAATTTCCGAAGTCCAATTTCTTTCATACGGTGTAATGTAATGGTGGCATACACGAGATATCGTTATGATAGCACTATACTTGTTTAAACTGCACCGATAGAAGACACGTGTGTGCTTGAAAAAAAACTTTACAACGCTATAATAGTTTATTACACACACGAGTCAGAAAAATCAAAATAAGTCCAGAACGAGATTTAAGTCACGACCAGTCTTTTTATATGACTAATATACTAGCTATACATATGTCTACACTTATATACACTTTCACTCATACATTTAACGGTACAGGTATATACCTGAACCAAACACTTGTCCGATACAGATGCTGGTAGCTAACTCCATTAGTACATTATTAGATTGCGGACGTCCCCGAGCACCTGCGGACTTCAAATGCATCAGTTTTAATCAAGGCGTTGATTCACTCACCAATATTGAGACATTTCGTGGTATAATGCAACGGCAAACATTCTGTGTACACTAATATGAAATTTAATAGGTTTATCTTCTAGGGCCTTGTCCTGAATAGCTAACCTTCATGGCTCAAATTAGGTAGACAGATGAACCAAATATGTACAGTCAGCGTCAGATTCTTCTTTCACCGACTAAACTGTCACTAAACTGAACTAATTACTCAAACTGTCTAATACACTTTATTCATAAATTATTAGAGAATGACATGAAATATCTTAAAAAAAGAAGTCTGACCGAAATTTGTTGCACAGAGCCAGAGATACCCACGCGGGTGGAGCCGCAGGCTTCAGCTAGTTATTACATATTAATATAATAAATGTCATGCCCTCGTTATTAACCTCAATGATAAAAATCTTGAGATTAGAGTAAGTTTATTTAACAGCTTATTAGACAATAAAAAGCTCGTAAATCTAGACGTTCATTCATAATGTAAGTGAAATAAAAGCGTCACTTTTACTGCTGTACTATGAACTTTTAATTAACATTATCAATATTTCATTAACTTTTATTAAAAGCTTATGTCTGGTACTTTTTTGTAATCCAGATTCCCTTTTCCGGTATGCACACTATGCCGGTCGAAGTCTCTGGGATATCCTTTCTAGGGCGCATCAGGTTCCCCAGCTATACCAGCCGATGTGACGTAACACATTGCCGTTTTTGACGGTTCAAGTCTGATCTCCAGTGAGGTGAAGCCCTAGGAGGTTTTAATACGCAAAAAGTGTAAAAACTCATCGCGATCCAATGAATGTATAAAAATGCATAGATGACCAACCAAAACCTTACCTGTAAACTAGTACACCCACTGTCTGACGAACGAAACTTACAGCACAGACATTTGTCTCTGGGTTGAGAGATCAGACAGCAATCGCTCCCATGAAAACCAATTTAACCAAACCAAAAAGAGAACAAATAACAAGTGAATTATTAGGGAAGCCCATTTTTTATTTTTATTTTTACATGAAATGATAACAACTTGTTACATTTTTGTAAATTTGAAGCAAAAAGAAATAAAAGCATATACCTACCTAGCCATATTTAGCAATCAAATAGGGCTTCAATCTAATAATTAAAACATGTCCGACGACACCATTATTTGAATTTGAAAGTTATCAACACCGAATAGTAAGAGAAGCTGATAGACATTTTTGTAAATTTCATGCGGTACTGACGTACCTCTTTCTGCCGCTTGGATGACTCGTTATCCTGCAAAAGAAGAATAACATAGGTAGGTATATTCCTCTATAATAAATGCTTCTTCAGCTATTTTTACGTATTATAACATGCCAATTCCAAAACTGCTCAGTAGTATTATATTAGTATTTTGGGAACAATTATTATACCATTATAACCCGATAACAATGCCCGGTGTCACCGAAGAAAACTTGCAACGTAATGACACGAAAAATCTTAAGGAAAGATTTTGTTTTAAAACTCGTAAAAGATTTTAAATTTTATAAAATTCATTGTTAGAAATGTTTGCATTAGAATATAGGTAGACTTCCTATAAAGCATACCGAGCTAAACTATGGAAGTAGAATAAATTATAAACAATAGTGTCTAAACTCACTACATACAAGCTAAATATTTGCATTCTTACGTCATAGAATTTCTCTACATCTTCACTGACTGGTTCGTTCCTAAAACTGGTGGTAGCATTTTTTTGTACTATTACTATCACACTGCATAGCATGCTTGTATGAATTTAATAACAACACTTGACAGACTGAGGCCATGGGTTAGCTGCAGCAGGGGAAACCAGTTGAATTGGGATACCTGGACACGGGGAATAAGGCCTGTGACTGTGGTGCACCTCTGCAAACAATAGATCACCCATTGTCGTGCCCGTTGTGCCCCAATACTTGTACTATTGGACACCTTAACGCAGTCGAAAAATTTAAAAGCTATTGTTTTTTGTCATAAATGTTTCAATAATTTCGCTTGCCGAGTAGCAATGCGTAAATAGAAACTCTTTTCATAATGGTGCTAAGGAGGTTAGGAACCCATAGAAGAACAAAAACTGGTAACAACATTGTATTCGCGCATTTGTCTATAACACAAACGCATTGTATTATAAATAGCAGATTTATAGTACAAGGCTATTAATTGTATAAATTACCTACTTCAGCATGCAACAGAAATTATTTGACGTTATGATAAAATAAACGAGGAACATTCGCATGGTGTCACAAAATTTTTTATTTGTGGCTATTATGGCATACGTTCTCCTCTGTCCACAACTAACAGTAATGTAGACACACTCGCAGCTCTGCTAACATACTCTCGCGGGAGTCGAACGTATGGTTTTACTAACTCAATCATTCAACTTGTGTACACAAACTTTTTACCCCTATAAAACTTTTTACCACAACATAGTACGGGCGGATAGTAAACTTGTTACAGCGGCCATTAGAGCAGCGTCAGTGTGGGGTCAATGGGGCATTGTATTTTTACCCCACCATGTTTAAATTATGTAGTAAATATTGTTCCCAGGTGTACACATGTTCAAATTATGTTGTAAGTATTGAACTGAACTAATATCTTATCTTTTAGAAAAAATCGTCACTTTGGAGGCCGTGGTTCGACCTTCTACTTCCATAGTTTGGTTTGCTTGACTTTTACAGGAGCGACTGTCGTGTGAGCTTCCAACACCGAGAGAAAAGACTACGCCAATTACTCGATCGCCAATCATCAGGCGTATCGATTTGTAGGTCCATTCACTATTTATTTCGAAAGAATCCATTTTCTTGTTTGGAGTAGGTTCCGAGGGAATCACGGACTACAGTTAGTTTATAAAAAATAAAAGTACAAAAAAAAGATAAGCAAAAATAAATAAACAGAATAGACGTATCAAAGTGTTGGAGCAGCTGCAGCATTATGTGGGGAGATTGGCGTAACCAATCCGGTAAAATATCGAATCTGTCTATATTCACAGTACGTAGCTGAAAGCAATTATTCCCGTTGTATTCCATAGGGTCACCAGTACACTGATAGACGAATTTTTAAATATATTTTCCCTTCACTTTTGGAGGACCAAGATACAATGATACTTTTATATTATTTTCTTTTGACAAAAGATTTACCTTGAATTATAATTGAAAAACAACGGGTAAAGTATTTATTTTATGAAGGTTGGTTAAAATTTGTACGCTAAATTTACTATACTTTGACAAAAAGGACAAGTGAAAAAACCGACTTCATGAAGGCAAATATTCCCAAATCACAATGATTTTGACGCAATTGCCATATTACAGGTACTCATATAAACCCACAAAACCGATTTAACGGAGTCATACCTTTCTGACTCATTTTAAAATCTAAAATCCGAAATTGAACAACTAGTTAATCAGTTATTTAGCCTAGTTTATTTTTTTTAATGTGTTTAATAATAATGCGTAGTTCCCGGCAGAGTAGAATTTGGACCACCCCATCTCTTCCCATGTGGTGTCGTACAAGGCGACTAAGGGATAGGGCTGTTTAACATCGGACAGATATATACAGCCCAGACTCAGCCTCAGATGCATGGCTCGAGTCAACATTAGTGCCCGAAATACGGCAATAGGCTCACCCCCTATTACGTAGGACCGAATACAAATATTGGTGAAATGTGGGTGATAATTCACCTCTGCCTAACCCTCCGGGGATAAAGGCGTGATTAAATGTATTAAATGTATGTATGTGTTTTTATAAAAAGTCACTAGAAGATGTTTACCTTTAGTTAAATACCTAACCGAATGGAGTATAGATCTTCGCTCCTATAAATTTCCCAACCCATAAATTTTGGTTTCTTTCTGACTTTTCGCACTTATATTTTTTGTTGTAAACAGTGATGAATGATTATTCCCCCGAGGCATATTATTCTTATGGCCTGCATACATTAATATTGATCCGTCGAAGTTTATGGATTCTACATAAGAGTCATATGGAGAAGTGGGCGGTTGAACACGTTTAGATAACCTACGCATGACGTGTTTTAACAGAATAGAATGCATATTCGTGTTTGCAGTGGTACTTACTACGACAAAGATTAGTTTAATTTCACTGTGTCTGTTACGTTCGTTTAGGCTTCACAAGGTTGGTGATTCATTTGTAGGCAGCTGCATAAAAATATTTAATAAAATTCCTCAGGACTTGATTAATATGCCAATAAATAAATTTAAAATAGAAGTGAAAAAAACTTTAATGAGTAAAGGTTACTATAAAGTGGATGAGTACCTTAATGATGTTAATGCGTGGTCAACATAAGTCTCTTGCTTGCTCGCACAAAATAAATTGTAAACAAAACAAATTTATAAAAGAAAAATAAACTAGTTCTAATGTAGTTCGCTGAGTTTCTTGCTGGTATCTTCTCAGTAGAACTAATCTACCGAACCAGCGAAAGAATCATTTTCCAATGGTTTATTTTTAAATTATTTAATATTTTTATATTATTTCTTGACATACATATTTGTAAAATTTTGACGTTCATATGTGCTCTTTATGTGCCTAAACTGAATAAATGAAATTGATTCTTTGATTCTTTGTTCATGTCCGAAAGTTTTCGCACCGAAAGATGAGGAAGGCAATTTAAAAAATCATAAGATAATAATGACATCGTAAATTACACGGAACAGGTAAATAACCAGTTTAGTCAACCATCAGTAGGCTTACTATGACGTGCTGTAGGCCTTATACACACATCAACAAAGTCTAGGGAACAAGGACATTTCTAGTTTTTATTTAAAAACCCTTTCTTGTAATAGTGAGTGTTTTATATTAATAGAAGGGTATTTTTATACCGTTTTTAATTTTAATTTTAATAAAAACATTTTCATACCAAACTTTTTTTTTTTTTAAGAAAGAATTGAATATGCCAATATTGAGTATTACAACCTTCTATGATTAGGCACAAAAATAACGAGGTAGTAAGAAATACAGTAATTAACCGTACTTTAAACGTTTTTAATAATCTGTAGGACCTCCTAAAGCATTAGCAACAGCTCGACAACGGCGTGACATATTTAGTATGAGATTGTCAATCATCGTCTGTGGAATATGGCTCCATACACTGCGAAGGTGTAAAAAAAGTTGTTCTTCAGTGTTCAGATTTTCCAAAGAATCACTGAAAGCTCTTCTCCCAAGCAAATCCCAGGCATGCTCTATGGGATTGAGGTCGGCAGACTGAGCAGGCCATTCCAACGTCGTCATATTGTGCTCGCTTAACGCATTGACCACTACCCTCGCGGTGTGTGACCGTGCATTATCTTGCATGAACATAAAATCTGGACCGAACTGCTGTCGATGAGGGATTACCATGGGGTGTATAACCTCCTGAATGTATTGGTTTGCATTCAAATTGCCCCGTATCCAAACGAGGTCGGTCCTTCCACCAAGGCGAATTCCAGCCCATACCATGATTGTTCCACCTTGGTAAGGATGAACTTCTTGCGGATTCTGGAGACGACTCCGACGTCCAGGAACTCGCCATACACGCACTCTTCTCGAATCAGGATGAAAACCGAAGCAAGATTCGTCGGAAAACAGAACCCGTGCCCACTGATGGTCGGTCCACTGTAAATGTGCGTTAGCCCACAATAAGCGACGACCTCGATTTCCACGTCGAAGAGCTGGAACCCTAAGCGGTCTGCGAGCATAAAGATTGGCTTCGTGTAGTCTTGTTCTGACAGTTTGATCGCTAATAACCACTTGATGCTGAGACTGGAGGCCTGCGACCAACTGACGAGCAGTAATCGTGGGTTGCCGCCTTGCGGAATTTTGCAAGAAACGATCTTGTCGCGGGGTAGTAATCCTATTTCGTCCCCTGTGACGTTCGGCAACATCCCCTGTAGACCTGTAGCGTGCCCATAATCTGCAAATTACGCTTGGTTGGGTGTTGACAGCATCCGCTACGTCGCGTTGAGTTCGTCCAGCTTGCAGCATACCAACAGCCCTTAATATCTCTTCGCGACTTAAATGACGACGTGACATGATGACTACAGTCACAAAAATGCACAAACCATACGTAAAAGACGTATTATTGATAATAAACGTTATTTACAATCAAAAAAAAATTATTTTTATTTTGCCTCAGAGAAACTGCACAATCAAACACTTTTAAAAGTTTTCCCTCCATATTCGAAAATCATTACTTATTTAAATTTATTTTTAAATTTCGAACAACTCTGTAATCTACTTTATTCTACTTTTATTTATTTGCTGCCAGTTATTTGCAAAACAAGATTTACACGAAAAAACATAATTGGGGTCATCTTGTTCCCTAGACTTTGTTGAGGTGTTTATTTATTTACTACAACAATTAATGTTCAATGGCCGAATCGGGCTCCAGTTGAAAACTAGCGTTATGTTTCTACCTGGCACATGCTGAACTGGACACCCCTATGGTGCATTAGTGTATTTCAATGATTGCACGCTTGCTGCGTTTCAAGTAAAGTATGTTTATTATTAATGTGGAAAAATGCTTCCAGTACTTCCTATGCCATTATTTTTTGTTGTGTAATTTCTTGTATATGTGACCAATTTGCACTAAATAAATGTTTCTTTCTTTCTTCTTTAATGTAAAATTCATGTATTCTGAGAAATAAGGAACTACTGTTTGAAAAATACAAACACTGTTTATATATTGTGTCACCTAAAGTAAAAAGTCAATTCTACGACAACGAAACCGGTCTCTTCAAACATTGCAAAGCATTGCCTGTACATACACAAGTACATCTATCTTTATTAAAAGAACAGTTTTTTAATGAATCTCTTAGAAAAACAATTGAACATCCTGTACGCACTCGGGCAGTCTCCGAGAATCGGTGTATGACAGAACGTGCGAATAATGTATATGGCGAGCGCACTACTGGCTATATTGTCCCGCGACTTCTTAATGACCTACCCTCTTGTATCCGAGAAAATAACAAAATATCTTATGTACATAAAAAGCTCAAAGAACATTTCCTAGGCGTAAAATAGATTGTTATTATATAGATATATTATTAAGAATTAGATAATTTGGTGGATTGTATTCGGTTTGTAAAATTCGATTGTATAATTTGTTGTACGTATATATATGTAGAATTGTGCCGACAACTCAATAGCACAGGTATAAACCTGAGTGGTTTTTTGATGCTATTACTGTGTAATCCTATGTATTTAATGTTTGGTTCTGATAAATAATAAAAAAAAAAAAAAAATATATATATAAACTGTTGACTTTTGCTCGATAACGTGACGTCACCAAATTTAAAGCATGCGAAATTGAAATCTCACCGCGGATTCAGCTGTCTAACTCATTCCATCGTTCGAAATTTTCTTCCAGCATGTGCCTGCTGAGTGCCAAGAACAAGTGCCGGTCTCTCTTTGGTTTTGATTTTGTTGATTATTTATTAAAGTGTTGATCCTACAGTAAAAATATCGGACATAATTTATAGAAAATGTTTTGTAGATGTAACTTAAGAGATATTATCAATACTTTTTAAAATACAAACTGAAAAAGGGACCTTTCTCCCCCTCCCCCGCCGCCGGCTCATGTCCTACCCTCGGGGACTTTTAGTATGTTCATCTAGATACCTTAGGGAATAACTGTACCTATTATCAAAACTACTATTTGGTCTGCTCGTCAATTTACACGTTAATTTTCCCGTACTATAAGTTATTTTGTCATCATTATAATAATATGTTACTATCAGCCGTAAAAGATTATAGACTACCTCCTAAATTAGTTGATCGTACCATATCGTCTGAATAGCGATAAAACAAATTTTACTATAATATATTTTATCAGTATTATTCTTAGCATTCGAAATCAAACAAATCTGAAAAAAAAACATTCGAAATTACGTCTCGCATTTCTGTTGATTCTCTTCGAAATGAATTAACATTTTTGCATCTACAGTGGCATGCTGTAGTCTGTAGACTATGACACAGACAGCTAGGGTTTCAAGTAGGTCAATGAGACTGAGGACCAAATGGGATTGTCGTCGGTGAACTTGCGAAACTGGGTGTGTTTAAATTAAGAATATTCAAAATTTTCATCCTATTGTTAAATGCGACAAGTCGACATTATACAGCTTAATATAAAATTTCAATCCTCACTTTTTTATTAATTTTATAGGTATATTTAATTTGTTTGAATACTATAAATAATGATATCAATCAAACCTAGCTACCTATAAATGTTTGTTGTTTATTTCTTAGTTGTTTTTTTAGATAATATTAAATCACCATAATCAGTAATCTCTAAACGCTGAATGGTCTAAAAACCGTACTTGAAATATCAAATTCAGCAATGTATAGAGAATTAAGTTGAGACAGGAATTAAGTTGGGTTAAATAAATATATAAACAAAATCATTTTGACATCACAGTCGATTTGTGTCAATATTTTTGCTAAAACTAATAATAGTATAAAAGGTCACATCAAATAATTTGCAACTGTCCTTTGTGTATAATTAAACACATTGTCACCTTTTGCGACACCTACACAACGAAACTATTTTCATACATACTCTACATGGTCTCAATGATACTGCCTATAGACAATTATTTAAAGATCAATAGTAGTTTTTATATTGCACACAAAGATAAAACATAAAACAACGTGTCTGCCAAAGTAGAAAATATGAACATACGTTAAAATGATCCGGAAGACTTTTATAGACCCGTATTGGGTGGTATTAACTCTAATATGATTATGTATGTTAAAAAGCATTTTTTTTATTTCAAAATAATAATATTCTAAGACTCGAATATTATAGAATTTATAAAACCTAAGTTCTATGAGTTATCTAGTATAATGTAATAGTATGTTTAACCTAAACTTTAGATTTAATTCGAGAATTAAATCGAAGTAAAAAGATAAATGATCAATATTCCAGAATGACACTCAGACCTGAATCTCGTTATTAATAATTACTAATCTGAGACAAATTATCAAGACAGATTATAATTGACAATCTGTCAATGAGAATCGACATTCAGGATCGTTCTGGAGTAGGGGTCTTCGTCCAAGTTTAATGTTAAATTTCCACAATTCTATAATTAGAATTTTCTAAATAACTATAAATAGAAGCACTGAAAGGTACCGAAACATTGTGTCCAGTAGGAAAGTTTAACTCCTCATATTATGCAGAAGCATAATTATGATTGAAACTATTTATGTAATCCAAATGTGTGAAGTACGAGCTTTTTATACATATATACATATAATCACGCCTTTATCCCCGGAGGATTATGAAGAGGTGAATTAGCACCCACTATTCATTGAATTCGGTCCCACATAGCCGAGCCTATTGCCATCTTCCGGGCACTCTTGCTGACTCAAGCCATGCATCTGAAGTTGAATATAATACGACACCGCATGGGAAGAGATAGGGTGATCTAAATTTTACTCTGCCGTTAACCACGCAGTCATAAGCGAACTTTTTGTCAGGTCAGGTCATCATATTTCTCTTAGAGTAGGTACCTACGATTTAAAGAGATATTTGAATGTATTAAGCAATGTTTAAAAGATTTTAATAACCTTTCCTCTTTTATACATATTCAAAACATCATTAATGTACATACTCTGACTAACAGTGCCGTTATTTCTTGAAAACTTCATTCGTCGGGGTAATAAGATTAGAATAATTGCTCTAACACGGAGCATTCTCCTTATAAATATATGTACCTACAATGGAAAAGTGCGTAATAATTTTCACCGTGATGATCAGACACGTTTAGGTTTTAAAATACAAGTTTTGATGCAGTGCCTCCGCAGTGGTGTGACGAGAATGGACAGAATAAAAATAGGTAAATTAGAGAAAGTTTAAAAGTGGCACCAGTGAATAATATTTTTTTTTTTTTATTTATACCACTTAGTTGGCAGACAAGCACACGGCTCACCTGATGGGAAGCGGTTACCGTGGCCTATGGACGTATGCAACACCAGGGGTGTCACACTCGCGCTGCCGACCATGAAGAAACCTTCTGATGCCCCTCTTGAAGAACCCCATATTGTAGGCGCTTGGGAAAACCGCAGCAGGGAGGTCATTCCACAGCTTGAGTGTGCGTGGGATGAAGTTTCTTTCATACCGCACAGTGCGCACCGTCTCAGGTCGCAATGTGTGAGGATGAATTCCCTGCCTATGGCGAGAGGTGCGATGATAGAATGTAGCTACGGGCATCATGTCAAACAATTCATCTGAGCACAAACCATTGTATAGGCGGTAGAACACACACAGTGAGGCAAAATCCCTCCTAAGGCTAAGAGGTTCCACACTACTTGTGAGTATGGGATTGTCAACCAGCCTCAATGCCCGTCTTTACACTTTTTTTTTTTTTTTTTTTTTTTTTACGTGCGCAAAATCCCCACGGATACCTCCCCACCGGAGCCGGTGAAGGAGGTTATGTCGGACTCGAACCGACCAAAACGCACGCCGTCTGTGGGTCGTTTCGGTTGCCGAAGGTGAGGTTGACAGGCATATCCCTCGCACCCCGGCGGACCCAGGGCCATCTCTCACGATCTGGCCCTCCTCTCGGGTGTGGGGACTACAGAGTCCCCAACTCGTCCCCGGAAACGGGGAGGCGCGCCACGCGCGTCACCGCCGCGGCCTGCTTCTGCCAGGGTGACAGGCGGCTTCACCTGTCACCCCCAGGCCGGCGCTCATGGGGGGCGGAGGTCGTTCATCGACCTCCGACGCCCGAGTTGCCTTCGTGCGCGGGCAGCTTGTCTTGCGATCCTTCGTCGCTCCCGCTGCCGCTCCCGCCCCGCCTCCTCCTTCACGAGCATTACTTGCTCGCAGAAGGAGGCGCCGGCCGCCCACGCATCCGCGCAGCGAACCATCGCCGCGAGCAAGGTGGAGAGCGTGAGAACCCTCACTCCCAGGGCCGCCACAAGCTCCCGCCTCGGCGTCTCCCACGCCGGACACTCGGTGAGCGTGTGCGGACCTGAGTCCTCGCTCGCGTCGCAGTGATGGCACTCGGACGTTGGCTCTTTCTGCATCCGACGCAGATACTTTCCGAAGCATCCGTGCTCGGTGATCATCTGCGTCAGACGGTACGAGAGGCTGCCGTGTGGCCTCTCTAGCCACTCCCCCATGATGGGTCTTACCGCCGTTACTACGGCGTGCCCTGCGCTTGGTTGCCCAAGTCGTCTCTCCCATTCCGCCACCATTTCCCTGTGGAGCCTGGATCTCACGGCCCGAATTTCTTCGGGCTCGGGATCGTGACCCCGCTCCCGCGCCGCCCTTCGGAACCGGTATAGCGCCGAAAGGCATCTCGCTTCCAGGATCCATGGTGGGGATCCAGCGAGGAGACTCGCCGCGTTGAAGGATATCGTGCGGTACCCCCTTATGATGCGGCACGCCAACTTCCGCTGCGGACGCTGCAGCAGGAGCATGTGCCGATCACTCAGGGTGTCCGCCCACACGGGACACCCGTACAGGGCCATGGACCGCACGACACCCGCGTAGAGTCTCCTGCAGGACTCATCCGGGCCCCTCAGGTTGGGCAGTAGCCGCGCCAGAGCGTTGGCTGTGCCCGCCAATTTGGGACCCAGACTTCGGAAGTGCTTCCCGAAGTCCCACCGGCCGTCGAGCACGAGCCCCAGATATTTCATCTGGGGCTTGATGCCGATGAGAGTGCCTCCCACTGTGAGACTGGAACCTGGTGGTGGCGTGCGCCGAGGTCCATGAAAGAACATGGCCTCGGATTTATGCAAAGCCACCTCAAGGCCCAGCCGCCGGATCCGTTCCACGACTTGAGCAACCGCGGTCGTGGCCCTCAGGATCGCTTCGCGGTGTGTAGCCCCGCTCGCCGTCACTAGCGTGTCGTCCGCATAGCACGTGACGGCGGCGCCGTCCGCAAGCTCACCGCGAAGCACCCAGTCGTATCCAATGTTCCACAGTAGCGGCCCGAGAACCGATCCCTGTGGAACACCGCACGACATCTCACGCCGACCGACGCCGGTCGCACTTGGGTAGATGACGGCTCTCTCCGTCAGGTACGCCCCGACTATGCGGCGGAGGTAGAGAGGCACACCGTGGTACACGAGTGCCTCCCTGATGCAACTCCAGGGCAAGGTGTTGAACGCGTTGGAGATGTCCAAGGACACCGCCAACGTCACCTCACCCCGGGCAACTGCCTCCTCCGCCAAAGCCCTCACGCGCATGATGGCATCCACGGTGGACCGCCACCGGCGGAAGCCATATTGGGCATCCGCCAGGTCCGGCCCCCCACCAGAGAGGTGCTCGACGAGGCGCTTTGCAATAACTCTTTCAAAGAGCTTGCCCACCTCGTCGAGCAACACAATGGGCCGGTAGCCGGACGGTTCGTCCGCCGGGCGACCCTCCTTTCGGATGAGGACCAGTTTCCCCGTCTTCCACATCTTCGGAAACTGGCCCCGCTCCAAGCATGCGCTGAGGAACCCTCTCAGTCGGGGTTCGAGACCGTCTTCTCCCAGAGCTAGGACCCACGCGCGGCCTGGAATGCCGTCGGGTCCCGGGGCGGTGCTCTTCTTGGCTCTAAGCCTTCGCACCGCCAGCTCCAGTTCTACCCAAGTGACCTCGGGGACTTCGTCGTCAACTACCACACTGGGCGCCACAGGCGACCGAGGTGGCGGAGTCATCTGCGGCGGAACGTGTTCCGATCGCGCCGGGAACAGGGACTCGACCACTCCACCGAGCAGAGCTGGCTGGAGAACCCGGGTCAGCGGCGGGGCCCGGGGGCGCAGCTTTCCTCTTACCATAAGGTAAGGCCGCCCCCATGGGTCCCGCTCCAGCGTCTCCATGAGCTCCTTATAAGCCGCGGCTTTCGCCCGCTTAATCTCCGCTCGGAGGGCATCTCTGGCCTCCCTGTATCCCACATGAAGCTCCGCCACTCGGGGCTCCGTATCTGCGGTTCGGCTACGCCTCCTACGGAGTCTGGTCCACCGGCGGTGCGCGATCACGCAGGCCTGCCGTAGCCTCGCGATCTCCGCAGACCACCAGTAGACCCGACGCCTCGGACTATAGGGTGGTGCCCTAGGCATACCCGCATCGCAGACACGAGTCATGGCCTCCCGGAACCACACCGCCTCATCGTCGATATCGACAGGCCTGTCCGGCGCAATGGCCCAGGCCTGTATGATGGCGGCCTCCAGGAGGACCTCCCGATTCAGTCTCCCAAGCACCCAGCGTGGCTCGCGTGGGGCCGGTATGACCGGCGCATCACCCGCGGGGGGGGAGACATCAAACCGAACGTATCGGTGATCCGCCAGTGTCTCCACCCCCACAACAACACGCCAGTCCCGCACACGGTGCGACAGCGAAGCGCCTGCGAACGATAGGTCGATAATCGAACTGCGCTCCGCGGTCACGAACGTGGCTTCGGCCCCGCGATTCTGGAGAACTAGACCGTGATTAGCGGCCCAGCTCTCCAGAGCCCTACCTCGTGGGTTCGTGTGCCGGGACCCCCAGGTCACTGACCAGGCGTTGAAGTCCCCGAGCACAAGAACCGGGTGAGGATGACAGGCGTTGACGACGTCGGTCAGTCGCTCCAGCGACTGCCGGTACTCCCCTATGCGTCGGTGTAGGCTCGGCGTGAAATAGACGGCCACGACCGCAATCTCCCCCACACGCGCCGCTACGATGCCATGCTCCCTTGCCACGACAACAGGGGGGGGGGCACCCATAGCGGCGTTGTACACCAGTGCCGCCGACCCGTCCAGGTCGACCACCCAGGCAGGCCCAAGGGGCCGGTGAGTGTACGGATCGGCGACAGCGGCGACGTGTATGGACCACTGTGCCATGCTCTGGAGCAGAAGACCCTGAGCATCGGCACCGTGGCCCACGTTCGCCTGCAGGATGCGGAGCTGGGGATCCATTATGGAACCATCTCCGCATCCCGCCGCGAACTTTGGGTGGAGCCCCCGCCTTGCGGCTTCGGCTCCCCCCCGGTGCAGGCCTTGCTGCCAACCCTATGGTCGGCCGGTTTGCCCCCCGCTGCACACCTGAAACAGTGCAGCGGAGCTTCGCATCCACCGGCCGTATGGCCGGGTTGGCCACAGCGGAAGCAGCGGTCACCGACCGTCACCGCCGCCGTGCACTGCACCCCCACGTGGCCGACCGACAGGCACCTAAAGCACCTGGTCGGTCGAGCCTGCAGGAGCCGGACCTGCACCCGCACCACGCCTCCAACGGCGAGGAACCCCCGGTCGGCAGCCTTTTTGGCTGCTGCGATGGGGCAGCCGACAACTGCCGCCCCCAGTCCACGGCGGCCGAAGCGGATTGCTCCGACCTTCACCGCCTCTAGGGGGCAGCCCCCGGCCTCCGCCACGGTGAGGCGGATTTGCTCCGCCGTGATGGAGTCGTCCAGGTCCGAAATGCGCATTTCTGCGCACTTGTTGGGCCTGGACACCCGGACGTCGGCTGCATCCAGCGTGTCCCGAAGCCTAGCCGCTAGGGCATCGGCCTGGGGACCGCTTGAAGCGCCGGGGATCTCCAGTAGCCGAGCACCCGTCCGAGTGGGTTTCACCCGGATGGGGCCCGGCATATCGAGAGCCCTCATGTCAACGCAGGCTCTCGCCTGCGTGACAATCTGGGCGTACTGCACGCCCCTCTCCGCCGCCTCCGCCGTCATCGTTAGCACGACGGCGGTTGAGCGGGGGACGCGCAGCCTCCCCGGCACTCCCCTCGCAGCAGCCGCAGCCTTCTTGGCATTTTTGGCTGCCTTCCTTTTCGCCTTGCGCCGTTTCTTGGAGGCTCCGGCCACCTCCCAGCCTCCCTCCGGCGGGGAACCTGTAGGGGCAATCCCCACCGGGGTCCGGGCTGGCGCTGGGGCTGAGGCTAGGGCCGGGGACTTTTTCCCCTTGCCTTTCCCCTTCCCCTTGCCTTTGGCCCGGGCACCCTGGGAGCTCCCAGCCTCCACGTCGAGAGCGACAGTGGCTCGAGCGACCGGAGCGGCAGGAGTGGCAGGCGCAGCGGACGGGCTGCGGGCCGACTCCTGCAGGGCCTCTGCGACCGCCGGACTGGTGAGACCTCTTCTCACCGCTCCGGCATATCCCGTAGGCGGCGCCAAGGGCGGGCGGCGGCTGGAGTCCATGACCGCCTCCATGAACCTCCGGGTGCGCTCCTCCTGCGTCACCTGCCACCTCCGCTGCTCAGCCAGCGCCGCCTCCTGCCGCTTTTCCATGGCGGCCATTGCCGCCATGCATGCCACCAGTGGGTCTGCGGGCCTAGCCAGCTGCAGCACCGGCGACTCCAGCCGAACGGGCTGTGCCAGTGACACCGGCCGCACCGGTGTCTCCGGCCGTACCGGTGTCTCCGGCCGCACCGGTGTCTCCGGCCGCTCCAGTCGCACCGGCGGCCTTGACCGCACCGGTGTCTCCGGCCGTACCGGTGCCTCCGACCGCACCGGTGACCTCGACCGCACCGGCGACAGCTGCGGCGCCGACGGCACCGGCCGCTCCGGCTGCACCGCTAGTCGCCGCCGCGCCGACCGCGTCACGCGCTCCGCGGGCAGCCCGGCGACGACCTGACGGAGGTTCGCCATTTCGGCCGCCATCTTCTCCATCTCCTTGCGGTGCTCAGCCGCCGTACGCTCCACGCTGTTGAGGAGCTCAACTTGCCTCCTGCCAAGTTGAGCTCGCTCGTTCCGGGACTCGGCCAGCTCCGCCTTGAGCAGCTCAAACTGCTCAACGAGGCGCGTCGCAGCCAGCCGGACCCGGTCCTCCTCCGGCGTTAGAGCTCCAGAGCGGGCCCCGGCCAGTCTCTCCAGGGCCTCCATCACGTCCCTGGACGTGGAGCCGTCGGTACGAAGCGCGGGCGCCGCCGAGACGGAGGGACTCGGCGGCGCTCTCGCATCTTCCCCAGCTGAGGCCCGTGAGGGGGCGGCTTTGGTGCCCCCACCCTGCAGCTTTCGGCGGCTAACCGCAACCTGCTTGGGTGGGGGGGGACGCATCGTCTCATCCCCACCAGAACTACTTGAAGACGAGTCGGTCAGAGTCAGGTCGAGATCCGACTCGGTCTTATCTGGGGGGATGATTTTTTTACGGCGGTTGCGCTTCCGCCGTGCAGATTTTCGGGTCTGCAGACCCACCGGGCTGTTTGCCCTGCTCCTCTCAGTGGCGGTGTCGAAGTCTTCCGACACCGTCCCTGCTTGTGACGCGACCTCCGCGTCTTGGTGCTGCGCGACCTCCGCGCAGACTGTTTCACTTGGTGATGGTTTTTTATTTTGTTTTTGTCTTGTATCCATTCAAATCCCACGAGTTGAGACGATTTAAGATACACTTCCCGGGTGACGCTCATTCCGAGAAGCGGGGTACATACTGTGGAGTTCCCCAGGTATCCACAGGTTTTAAGCGACTTCGCTGTCGGGTTTTCAAGACTTTTCCTTGTCGCGGGCCGGCCAATTAAGGCAAGCCCCGCGGCCTTCAGGATACCGGCTTCCCAAGTGTGGCTAGCACTCAGGTCGTTGTCGATATCCTGGAGGTTACGCGACGCGGGAGAGCAGCCAACTCTCCCAACACCGACGGTGGCACGAATGCCTGCCAGCCTCTGCGCGAGCAGTAGGCCGGCCCGTCCCTGGATCCCATGGATCCTTGTGTCGCCCCCATGTCCCCTCTGAAAGCAGAGGGATACCGGGAGCGACAGGCTAGCCCTAAAAAGGGCTGTTTGGGATGGAAGGGATTCTACGAGTCCCTTCCCGCGGGCCTTGCAGACCCGCCATACCACGACCCCCCCAGGGTCAGCTAGCCCTAAAAAAGGGCTTGTCGGGTTATTTGTCGACGGCTAGCAGAGCTCCTTCTCCTTGGAGTCAGAGTCTACTAACCGTCGTCCAGGGTGCACCAGCCTCCCCGCTTCCGTTCCCCAGGACCGCGGTCCAGAGGGAAAAGAAACAGGTAAGCCAACGTGGAGGTTACCCAACCCGCACCCCCCCGTCTTTACACTGAGTCGAAGGGGTCAAGCTGGTATGCAGGTGCTCCAGCAAAAAGGTGACAGCAGTACTCCATGTGAGGCCGGACCTGTGCTTTATAAAGAAGGAGTTGCTGCCCCGCAGTGAAGTACTGCTTCGCCCTGTTGAGTTAAGAAGTGACTGTACTTGTATGGACATATCTACATGAAAAGAGGAATACTGTTGTAAAAAAGGCTCAAACTGGGAATGTAGACAGCTTAAGATGACGACGGTACTGATGTAAAGATTATCCGGGCTCCAAAGTTTAAAAAAGAGCCAATTATGAATGCAACTGAAAACTTGTTTATTTTTTAACATGAAAAGAACAATAACTATGAACGCCATTTTGCCCCATAAATGCAAAATTTGAAGATAAAATGTATGTTTATGGCCTATCAATAAACCATTGTCTAGCTTCTACTCGTCTAGACAAATATATGTATGAATATGACCTCAAGCGGTCAAGTCATTTAGAAATAGGAATAGACTAGAAGCTACAATATTACTGAGTACTAAATACGAATGAAAGTAAATAAATATGAATTACTAAAACTTAAAATTGTTTATACTGCTAACATAGCAAACAAACATACTTTACAGTAAAACATCCCATAAACAGCATGGCTCTATTTCATAGATATTAACACCTCACACAAAAGTTTTGAACATAGAAACTGAGTAGTACCTAGCTTTTAAAGTTTACAGCTGTTTGCAGAGAGGATGCGGCGAATGTGAGATATGAAGCTTTTAAACTTTTGATGTTCGTAACCCTCTCTTGAATTCATTGGTACCAATTGACCCTTGAAACAAAAGGGTGTAAGGAACACAAAAATTTTAAGAGAAAATAATACCAGATGACATGATCAACCCTTAACCAATAAGTGAAACAACGGACTATGAATGTAGAGAAAAAAGGTAGGGCTCTCATATAACAAATATGATTTTTAATGCTATCCTTTTACTTTTCACTAGGCTCTATCTAATGACCTATGATATCTAAGCAGCTGAGATTTTCACAGATGATGTACTTCTGTATCCGTTATAACAACAAATACTAAAAGCAGAGTAGAATAATTTTTTTGGGGGGCTGTCATTGAACAAACGTGATTTTCTGCAGTTTTTTTGTTCGATATTAATGACGGAAACTGGTAGATACTTGAAATATTTACGGAATATTTAGTAATTTGTTTGACGCAGACAACAACCATAACTAACCGATCAATTAACAGCCTAGCCTCTTTACTAAGCAATGCCGTTCAAATAGCGGCCTGAATGATATTCAACTGCAGCATTTGTTCCAACATTTAATAAACTGGCTGACTAATATTTATAAATAGGGTGATATTGTGAAAAAAATAAGCTATTCTATTTAAAATGTCACATAATACTGTTTATAACCACTCAAAAACATGACAGAAGGTGAGTCATAGGTAGGACTTGGACAGATTAGGTTAGAAGACTAATGTAAAAGCCAACTTGGCTAGGCAAGTAATGAAACGACATCAACCCAAGTCATTTACCTAGTTGTTTGCTTAACTTGTAAGCTGAAGGCTGCTAGTTGAACGTGGCTGTTTAGTAAAGAGGTTATGCTGTTGAATGATTGGCTAATTGACCTAGTTGATTGCGACATATTTGTTTCAAAAAATTATTTAAGAAACAAATAAATCAAGGCGGGCTAGATAATGGTACGGAACCCTTTGTGAGCGAGGTGAATCGCACTTGGCCGGTTTATTTCTGCTTCTGTTTGGTTTTCCAGGCACAACACTATTATGAGTTAAAAAACGCATAATTCTGAAGCTTTTTCCTGCCTTAGGAGCAGAGGTGGGCCTAAGAAAAAATGGGGATTGCGTGAAAGAGAATGGAGTGACTACGGAAATGAGATCAGATACTAATGCGTAAAGTAAAATGACATGTTACGCCTACCCTAAATAATTGGGACAAGAGCAGGTAGATGATAATAAACCTATATATAAAGGGAAATACATACCTGTCTTCGGTAACTGATGATTGAATTAAAATCAAGCAAATCGCTATCACCACAATGTTGAGCGTAAACATTCCTAACAAGATAATATACTTAGTTATGATTCAATATCGGATGCTGTCGCTACCCACTGATAAGTGATGCCTACGCGGTCAACATAATATATGAGCATGTGAAATTTGATATGTTTAAATTATTCCCAGATTTGGTTTAGAAATTAAACATATGCAAGTAAAATATAGAGTGTATGGGGCTCCACCAAGATCTGGGCCTTGATTCTGCTAAATCAAAACCACTGTCATACCACGAACACCGCAAAAAAGTACATTTAAATTTAGACCTTGTCCAAAATTAAAAGGCTCGCAAAGCGAATGAAAAAGTGGAATGAAACTCTATTCATTTCATTTTCGACTTTAACGTATAGAAATTAAGTGCAAAATTCAATGCAATTTTTTTGCAGTGTCAGTTTTGAATCAAGGGCCTGGGCGACACTCGCTAACATCTGCTGGCTAACGGAAGAATCTCTAACGTAGACTTTCTTCCCGTTGTTGGGGGTCAGACAGATAACATCGATAACTGCATGGCGAACGCTACTCCCACAAAAACCTTAGCGTTTAAGCGAGTACCTAGTCAATATTTTCATTGTAATATTTTTTTATGCCACTTAGGTGGCAGACTAGAACACGGCCCACTTGATGGAAAGTGGTTACCGTAGCCTATGGACGTGTACAAAACCAAGGGAGTCACACTCGCGCTACCAACCCTATAAGCACAGAGAGGTTCTATGCCTGTCAGTGTAAATGAAAAAGCAGGACAAGCTTTTGGTCTTCCCGATGACATCATAAAAACTCTCTAGTGAGCTGTGGCCCTAGTCACCGCCGGGAACACAACACAAGGTTATCATGGCCGGTTCAGGTACTTCCCCAGTAGGACTGCTCAATTGGACGGAAATACAGTCGTGTACCTACCTCCTATTAAAATATTAAGTAATACTCGATTATGTACATTTTTAAATAAATAGTACAGATTAACACAGTGAAAAATGTCATATTACATAGTAGGTACCTTACATAATTGTGGATCACGGGACAGCGTTAAAGTCCATTCATGAACCATTTCAGCTGTTTTATGACCGCAGGAGCGTACACACATCAAGAATATTACGCTATTTTTGGTATTCTGAACCCGGATGTTTATTGTTTGCCTCAGTAGATAGCGTTATCCATTATTAAATTGGTCTTACCTTAGTAAGAGTTAAAAATAAAAGAGTTAATTCTTTCGGTTTGCAACTCTGGCCCACTTTAAATTTCGGCGATGAATAACGAAACGCATATTGATATTATTCGTTATGTTATCCCAACTGTAACGATATGTTTCTTTATACCATGTTCTTAGCTGATCCAACAGAAATTGGAAGAAGTACGGGATAGATGCTTGGCATAAATCATTTTCGATAGGTCCACATAATATGCAGTTAAAAAACTACATGAGCCAAAAACATTGCTACCAAGTCAATCTCACCTCGCTAGTCGGTACACCTGCTTATAGGCGGACGAGGCCCTGGCATAAACATCGAGGTTGAGAATGATATGAATTTGAATATTTAAATATAAATATTATAAAAACAAACAGATTCGCTATAGAAGACTGTTAAAACCGTGCATATGTTAGTGCACAAAAAGCACTGTAAATACAGAAATAAAAATCATATTTTCATTCTTTATGCTAGATCACGGTTAATACTTAGGGCTAAATTGTTCCCACGTAAACGATATCCCGTCAACCAGACACGTTTTCATGGCACCGAGCTCCTATAAAAAAATTCTACTGCAAAATTTAACCCTGAAATTGCTACGAACGGACTTATTCTGGCGTTTGGATTTACACTTTTATTGAACTAAAACTATTTTTAATATGTACTTCATACATATATAAATATATTCACGCTTTTATCCCCGGAGGGTTAGGCAGAGGTGAATTAACACCTACATATGTATTTAATTTCAATTTATTTTGTTGGGTGTATGAGAAACCTCACCGGCAGGCTGATAAACCTGCTGATTGAAAGAGCCATTGGTGCAGGATTCCCTCTCGAAGTTGGGAGGTCAAACGACAATCGCTTCGATAAAAGCCACTTAGGGCGTCGAAGTGCAAGACTCGGATATAAGTTAGTACACTAAAATGTTCATCATTGTGATTTATACCGTTTTTTAAGCTGATCAAAATGATACATTTATTTCCATTTGTAAAATTCGCGCAACTTTTCATAAACATTTTCATTTAAAGTTGGATAATCGAAAGTATATTGTGTTGATACGCTGGTCAAATAATAATTTTATTTCCATTTGTAAAATTCGCGCAACATTTTATAAACATATTCAATTAAAGTCGTACAATTGAAGAATATACTGTGTTGTTACGCTGATCAAAATAATACCTTTATATCAATTGATAAACTTCGCTTAAACTTTTCATATTCAGGTTGAAGTTGTAGGTTGTACTTACCGTCGAAAAAATTATATTTAAATACAAAAAAAAAACTGTAGGTACTAATTTTATTTAATACATTACCTTCACAATTGAATCAGGAGACTTGTCCCCGTTAATTGAACTTTTCACATCGTTGTTCAACTTCAGATTCATTGTGTTGTCGTTTCTAAAATACAAAAACAGTAACTAATTAACCAACACAGCTATCTAATTCACAAGCTTTCAGAAAAGTTTTGGGAATGCTCGCAGCAAACTTTCAGGACAGAGGTATCTGCCCTACACACCTGTCACACATAAACTCCGATTATCGTAACTCTATTGTGAGGTTCCAAGCGGTAGAGGACGAAGCCGCCGCGAGTGCGTATGCGCGTACAACCCGAGACGAAGGCGCGATTGTACTGCAGTCGGCTTACGAGATTAACGCCGCTGCATAATCATCTCACGCTTTGTTTGTTCGACTACTAAACAGTGAGTAAATTGAATCATTAGTAAAAATCTGTTCAAGTAAACTTTCTAACTAAAGTTCTTACGTTTTCGACTGGATTTCTTCAGTGAAACTCCGATAATAAACATATGTTTCATGGTTTACTGAATTACATCCATTGTGTGAATTGTGCTAAAGTAGTTTGCAACAATTGTAGTTAAACCCACTATCAAAATTCGTCGAGTAAATCATATCTAGTTTTTATTGATCTCGGTTCTTATCATTGGTGAAATCCGCTCTGAGTAGGGAAGTAGGGAACCTCTATCTATTTTATCACACTGACGTGACGGTACGCAGTTCGCGTTTTGCTAAACAGTATACCCGATTCTATAACAATGGTGCTATTAATCATTGAACATAAATATTAGTCTGATACTTTCCAGATCTGAATTTTATGGTTTAGCTAACCGCATGCTGACTATAAAAGAATTTTTGCTAAAAATAAGCAATTTGCGATATTGTTTTCTTCTTATACCTGTTAACATTGAAATTGTATATACCTGTAGAAGGACACGTAATATTCCGTTGTTTGAATTAATAAATAATCATTACCTAGCTACATTTTGCTTTCTTCGTGTTTCATAATATCGAAACTATTATTTAGCTATTGTGACACTACAACGATTTATAAGTTCTTTCATCAAATATCTTTATAGATGTATGAGGTCCCACTAAGCTAAAACTTCCAGAGCCATCTTGGCCCTGGAATTATTGTAATTATTGTATTCGTTGGAGCCTCGTCCCAATGTAAGGGACGAGGCTCCAACGAAGACATAAAACACCCGGGGTCAAAAGGTAATTGGTCTTGTTAAAGCTAAACCAAAATAGAAGTAATAATAATAATTTCTATATTTAAAGCAACATAGGCTCATATTTAGGGTTAGTTCTCGGTATCTCTTCTTAATTTATTTGTATTAGTTAAGTACCTAAAATTAATTATATTATTAAACATTATTTAATATATAATGAAAATTTAAATTGAAACCAATGTCAGTAATACAATCAATCAAATCAACTAAAATATGGTATAACATATAAAAATTAATCAATTGTATTATAAAATTTTTGAAATAATAATAATAGTAAATAATTCAATTGTTTATTCAATTTCAACTTTTAATTTTCACCAACTTGTTACCTATGTAGCCGAGTAAAGAAATTATCACAATATTTGTATTTAAAGAAGAAACATTTTTTTTTAATGTTAACAGGACTTATATTTGTTATTCGTCAAATGAATACAATATGTCGGTACAACAAGCAATGCTTAGTACATGTACTAATCAAATAACCCGCCCCTGGTCGCTCCCGGTGCAAAAGTGCCCATAACTTAATATTGGCAAAATACAGAGCAGAAGTGAAAAAAGACAAAAGACGGTGTATAATACATTTTAATTTTGGAACTATGCAATGCAGTCTTTATTACTTCTATTATTCTCTATTAACTATGCAATGCAGTCTATATTCAAAAAAGGTTTTATTCGATGTTTTATGAGCATCGTTAACACTCCAATAGCCTCAATGTAAGTAGTAGTCTAGTAAGCAGAGCTCATCAGCACAACGTTAAGATCTTGATGATGATATTACTTTCAGTATATTTTATTATGAACATTGTAAAGGGAATACCTATCGATCGTACTTATAAATTTGCGAAGAGTTGTGTAAACACGTTATAATAAAATCACCGAGGAAATTTGTTTGGCATGCAATTAAAAACGAAGTTAAGTTAACGTTAGCGTACGCGTTGATGAAATTTTCTCGTTGTCTTAAAAGTCTATTATGTGAACCACGCCTTTGCAAATAAGACGGTGTTGAGAAATTTCCTTCAAAGTAATTATGTCTGCGGAATATAGATACAAAAATAATGTATCTATTAACTATACAGTATTATTTCAATTGTGGATATTTTACTTACCTAAATGGCGTTCTTTTTTACGCTTTGATTTCCAAAGAGGAATTTTTGCTTTCAATACACTGTCTGAACATAAAAGATTTAAGATTCGAGATGGCTGGATCCCTAATGGTATAGTTGATCTTATACCTACTTTAATTTTAAATTGTGTGCGTTACGATGCCTCTTCATCATTGTCATAGTGTTAATAGCCCAAGTCTCGATATCCTGGGATTTATTGGAAGCTTCTGAAGTCTTACCTCCGCATCCTAAGAGGCAAGTCTGCGCCAGGGTCTCATCCATTTCCTCAGCAAGTGCATCGACTAGCAGATGAGGTTGGCTTCGGCTTCAAACCAGGCCAGGTCAAGCCAGGCCAGGTCAAACCAGGCTAGGTCAAGCTAGGTTTAGTGTTCATTAAAAAGCGTACTTGTTAAATGATAAAGTGTGAAAGTCACGAGATTGTACCCCCAGGTGTAACGATTTAATCATCATTCTCTGAGTCTTATACCAACTCGCTTGGGGTTGTCTTTCTAGTCGGCTGTCTAGATACTAAGGTGCGGCGAAATTTTCTGTGAATAGAATAATATAACGATACATAATTGGAAGAACATTTAGAATGTATGAATATTTTGAAACAATACTCCATATACAAATGAACACTAGTCCATTAACTTTAACGATAACAGGAAGGGAGGATTGTATTTATACTCAATAATGCAAAGCCTTCTCTCTCATGCAAACATTTGATCCTGCAGTCCGTGCAAAAGTAGGTTAATAGCATTTCATACTAAGTACTAGACCACGATGCAGCTCTGTAGTATTCTTACTTAAGAGAAAAATATTTTCAGATATTGTATATTTCGAATGGAAACACTATTTCGTATGTGCGAATTTACAATGAGATTTGCACTTTGTAGTAAAAAGAATATAGTCAAGGAAAATAACGGCAAATGTCTGTTTTTTTATACCACTTAGGTGGCAGACAAGCGCACGGCCCACCTGATGGAAAGTGGTTACCGTGGCCTATGGACGTGTGTAGCACCAGAAAAGCCACACTCGTGCTGCCGACCCTGTAAGCACAGAGTTTCTGTGCTGTCAGTGTAGAGGGCAAAGCAGGACAAACCTTTAGTCATCCCACTGACAGCAAAAATTATCCACTGAGCACTGGCTACCTTACTCACCGCCGGGAACATAACACGAAGTTATTATAACCGCGGTATTCTGTAGGGTCCCCAGTCGACTGCTCAATTGGCCGGAAATACCGCCGTGTCCTACCTACTATTAAACCTATACTAGCTCTTAGTACCTATACTAGCTAGTTTGTAATAAAAGATAGTAAAAAGGGAATTTTACCATAAAGCCAAATGCCGTACCGTACACCTACAGAATAAAATTCACTAATACAGGATACCTTCAGTACTATACCATAGGTACAAACATTTTCTAAAAATTTTCGTTGCATTAAATTATAAAGAAATCACCTACCATGTTACTATTTTGGCTCATAAATTGTGTGTACATATATATTCATATATTGATAAATTATGTACGTACAATAAATTCGATTCATTTATTTAAATACAACTCCTTTTGAAATACGAATTGCGCAATTTTCTCTTAGAAACCAAAATTACAAAAACTGCCCAAAATTTCCTCAACAAAAACTTTGACGCTAAAATAATAAAGGTTTTCAATCAAAGTTTGACTTCGAAATGACTTGAAAAGCTCGCTTTTGTAACTGGCTTCGCCAGCACTGACTTCCAATTCGTTCAGAACGTGTATTATTTGAGTTTGAATACTCCAGCTCCACTCAGAGTAAATACTCAAAGGAGTTCATTGAAAATACATTGTAAACTTTGACTAACCGCTTCATTAGCGGTAGTCCATTATGCAGGCAACACGTATTCCACAATAAGGATAATTATCAATTGTGTTCAAAAATGTAATTTTAGCTAGTGCGCTGTAACTTAGAGAAAATTGACAAATACCTACCCAATTTCCCTGCATATTGCTGTATCATCTTATCTATTGTAAGCAATTTTAGTCAAACTAAAAATTTGTTTACGTCAGGAACACGTGCTTCTTTATTTGAAATGTTTCAAACTGTCTACAACGTCAAATGAGGTTTTTTCTTTATACAACTGAGGTGGCAGACAAGCACACGGCCCACCTGATGGAAAGTGGTTACCGTGACCTATAAACGTGTGCAACAGTATGGGAGTTACACCCGTGCTACCGACCCTGTAAGAACAGAGAGTTTCTGTGTCAGTGTAGAAGAAACAATCAGGACAAGGCTTTGGTATTCCCACTGACAGCACAAAAACTCTCCAGTGAGCTCTGGCTACCCTACTCACCGCCGGTTTTAAAACAACTGTCTTACGATAGCAATAAACTTACAAGTAAGTAGGTGCAGTCAGCAACTTTGTGTGCAGCTGATACGTGGAGAAGGAAATGATAGTATTCAGTCCGCCTTGAGCTGATAACATGTGCCCGCTCTTTCATGGTAATTGTATAGTGAAAGATATTGCCAATAAGAACTTTCATGCAAACAATGTGACATAGTAATTAGCAGTAGAGTGATTGCCTGTCAAATGAAAGATCGGGATTTCAAATCTCGCTTAGTGCAAATATTTATGTACATGACAAGTGGCCACCTAACGAGTCTAATTTTGAGTGGTTTTCATCAGATGCAGAAGTTTTTAACTTTGATCTTAAGGGACTTCCATATGACGTTCCATACCATTTATATACAAAGGATGTTGAATATGGAACCACTTTGTCGTGTAAGACCATCATTAACATAAATACAACCATCCATCCTCACAAGCATTCGCATTTATAATATGAGTAAAATTTTTTTATCAACGTACCTCTGAAATTACAAGTCCAATCACTAACAAAATTCGGTGCTTCGTTAAAAATAAGACGCATAAGATAGATTTTCTTTCTTAACCGTTTTTGATGTGATATCGAATCTCGACCCATCAGAAATCGGCGTAATCTGTTTACGGATAAACTGATAATTTGATGAAAGTAGATCCTAAAGGTAAATCGAAAAATGTGATAACAAAGCTTTTTTTCATATTCCTTTCATATTATAAAGTTGTATAATTTCCAATCATTGGTATAACATGAGGAAGGAACGGTTTTCTCATGTTATAATAACCATATTATTCTGGGGTGCGGGTTGGGTAACCTCCACGTTGGCTTACCTGTTTCTTTTCCCTCTGGACCGCGGTCCTGGGGAACGGAAGCGGGAAGGCTGGTGCACCCTGGACGACGGTTAGTAGACTCTGACTCCAAGGAGAAGGAGCTCTGCTAGCCGTCGACAAATAACCCGACAAGCCCTTTTTAGGGCTAGCGGGCCCAGGCCTTTAAAGTCTGGGTCCTGTCGCTCCCAGTACCCCTCTGCTTTCAGAGGGGACATGGGGGCGACTCAAGGATCCTTGGGATCCCGGGACGGGCCGGCCTACTGCTCGCGCAGAGGCTGGCAGGCATTCGTGCCACCGTCGGTGTTGGGAGAGTTGGCTGCTCTCCCGCGTCGCGTAACCTCCAAGATATCGACAACGACCTGAGTGCTAGCCACACTTGGGAAGCCGGTATCCTGAAGGCCGCGGGGCTTGCCTTAATTGGCCGGCCCGCGACAAGGAAAAGTCTTAAAACCCGACAGCGAAGTCGATTAAAACCTGTGGACACCTGGGGAAATCCACAGTATATACCCCGCTTCCTGGAATGAGCGTCACCCAGGGAGTGTAGTTTATATCGCGTCATACTCGTGGGATTTAAATGGAGAATTCATCATCAACATATAAACCCAAACCTAGCAGAACAGTCTGCGCGGAGGTCGCGCAGCACCACGACGCGGAGGTCGCGTCCCAAGCCGGGACGGTGTCGGAAGACTTCGACACCGCCAATGAGAGGAGCAGGGCGAACAGCCCGGTGGGTCTGCAGACCCGGAAATCTGCACCACGGCGGAAGAGGAACCGCAAGAAGAAAATCATCCCCGCACCAAAGACTGATTCGGATCTGGATCTCACCCTGACCGACTCGTCGTCTTCCAGCAGCTCCAGTGGGGACGAGACGATGCGCCCTCCTCCGCCCAAGCAGCTAGCGGTTAGCCGCCGAAAGCTGCAGGACGGAAGCACCAAAGCCTCCTCCCGGGCTCCGGCCCCAGAGGATGTGAGGGCGCCGCCGAGTTCCTCCACCTCGGCGGCGCTCTCGCCTCGTATCGAAGATACGACGTCGACGGACGATATAACGTCCAGGGAGGTGATAGAGGCTCTGGAAGGGTGGGCTGGAACCCGCACCGATTCTCCGACGCCGGAGGAGAACCGAGTAACGCAGGCGGCGTCGCGACTCGTCCAACTGCACGACCAACTCAAGGCGGAGCTGACACAATCGCGGCTCGAGAGGGCTCATATGGGCAGGAGGCACATTGAGCTCCTCGACAGCTACGAGAGGATGGCGGCCAGTCACCGCAAGGAGATAAGCAAGATGGCGGCGGAGCTGGCCGAGCTTAAAAAGGTCGTCGCTGGACTGCCGGAGGAGCGGGTGACGCGTTCGGCGCGGCGGAGGCTGGGGGCGCAGCCGGAACGGCCAATGCCGTCAACGCGGCAGCTGTCGCCGGTGCGGTCGAGGTCGCCGCTGCGGCCGGAACCGCTGGCGCAGCCGGAGTTGCCACAGCTGGAGCCTCGACCGGAGTCGCCGGTGCTGCAGCCGGCTCGGCCTGCGGACCCGTTGGCGCTCTGCATGGCGGCAATAGCCGCCATGGAGAAGCGTCAGGACGCGGCGCAGGCGGAGCAACGGGCGTGGCGGGTGGCGCAGGAGGAGCGCACCCAGAGGTGGCTGGAGGCCATTATGGACTCCAACCGCAGACCGCCCCTGTCGCCTTCGGTCGGGTATGCCGGAGCAGTAAAGAGGGGTCCCACCTGTCCGGCGGTGGCGAGGTCCCCGCAGGAGTCGGCCAGCGGCCCGTCCACTGCGTCTGCCGCTCCTGCCGCTCCGGCCACTCGGGCTGCTCTCGCCGTGGGAGCCGGGAGCCCCCAGGGAGCGCGGGGTGCCCGGGCCGGAGGCAAGGGGAAGGGCAAGGGTAAGGGGAAGACGTCCCCGGCCTTAGCCCCGACCCCAACCCCGGCCCCGGTTCCAGGTTCGGGTCCTTCCTCGGCTCCGACGCGGGCTGTCTCCTCACCAGAAGGGGGCTGGGAGGTTGCTGGAGCCTCCAAAAAGCGGCGCAAGGCGCTCCGGAAGGCAGCCAAAAAGGCCAAGAAGGCCGAGGCTGCTGCGAGGGGTGTGCCGGGGAGGCTACGCGTTCCCCGCTCAACCGCCGTCGTCCTAATGATGACGGCGGAGGCGGCGGAGAGGGGCGTGCAGTACGCCCAGATTGTTACACAGGCGAGAGCCTGTGTCGACATGAGGGCCCTTGGGATGCCGGGCCCCATCCGGTTGAAACCCACTCGGACGGGTGCTCGGCTACTCGAGATCCCCGGTGCTTCGAGCGGTCCCCAGGCTGATGCCCTAGCGGCTAAGCTTCGGGACACGTTAGACGCAGCCGACGTCCGGGTGTCCAGGCCCAACAAGTGCGCAGAACTGCGCATTTCGGACCTGGACGACTCCATCACGGCGGAGCAAATCCGCCTCACCGTGGCGGAGGCCGGGGGCTGCCCCCTTGAGGCGGTGAAGGTCGGAGCAATCCGCTTCGGCCGCCGCGGACTGGGGGCGGCAGTTGTCGGCTGCCCCATCGCAGCAGCCAAAAAGGCTGCCGACCGAGGGTTCCTCGCCGTGGGAGGCGTGGTGCGGGTGCAGGTCCGGCTCCTGCAGGCTCGACCGACCAGGTGCTTTAGGTGCCTGTCGGTCGGCCACGTGGGGGTGCAGTGCACGGCGGCGGTGACGGTCGGTGACCGCTGCTTCCGCTGTGGCCAACCCGGTCATACGGCCGGTGGTTGCGAAGCTCCGCTGCACTGCTTCAGGTGTGCAGCGGGGGGCAAACCGGCCGACCATAGGGTTGGTAGCAAGGCCTGCACCGGGGGGGAGCCGAAGCCGCAAGGCGGGAGCTCCACCCAGAGTTCGCGGCGGGACGCGGAGATGGTTCCATAATGGATCCCCAGCTCCGCGTCCTGCAGGCGAACGTGGGCCACGGTGTCGATGCTCAGGGTCTTCTGCTCCAGAGCATGGCACAGTGGTCCGTACACGTCGCCGCTGTCGCCGATCCGTACACTCACCGGCCCCTTGGGCCTGCCTGGGTGGTCGACCTGGACGGGTCGGCGGCACTGGTTTACAACGCCGCTATGGGTGCCCCCCCCCCTGTTGTCGTGGCAAGGGAGCATGGCATCGTAGCGGCGCGTGTGGGGGAGATTGCGGTCGTGGCCGTCTATTTCACGCCGAGCCTACACCGACGCATAGGGGAGTACCGGCAGTCGCTGGAGCGACTGACCGACGTCGTCAACGCCTGCCACCCTCATCCGGTTCTTGTGCTCGGGGACTTCAACGCCTGGGGGTCCCGGCACACGAACCCACGAGGTAGGGCTCTGGAGAGCTGGGCCGCTAATCACGGTCTAGTTCTCCAGAATCGCGGGGCCGAAGCCACGTTCGTGGCCGCGGAGCGCAGTTCGATTATCGACCTATCGTTCGCAGGCGCTTCGCTGTCGCACCGTGTGCGGGACTGGCGTGTTGTTGTGGGGGTGGAGACACTGGCGGATCACCGATACGTTCGGTTTGATGTCTCCCCCCCCGCGGGTGATGCGCCGGTCATACCGGTCCCACGCGAGCCACGCTGGGTGCTTGGGAGACTGAATCGGGAGGTCCTCCTGGAGGCCGCCATCGTACAGGCCTGGGCCATTGCGCCGGACAGGCCTGTCGATATCGACGATGAGGCGGTGTGGTTCCGGGAGGCCATGACTCGTATCTGCGATGCGGGTATGCCTAGGGCACCACCCTATAGTCCGAGGCGTCGGGTCTACTGGTGGTCTGCGGAGATCGCGAGGCTACGGCAAGCCTGCGTGATCGCGCACCGCCGGTGGACCAGACTCCGTAGGAGGCGTAGCCGAACCGCAGATACGGAGCCCCGAGTGGCGGAGCTTCATGTGGGATACAGGGAGGCCAGAGATGCCCTCCGAGCGGAGATTAAGCGGGCGAAAGCCGCGGCTTATAAGGAGCTCATGGAGACGCTGGAGCGGGACCCATGGGGGCGGCCTTACCTTATGGTAAGAGGAAAGCTGCGCCCCCGAGCCCCGCCGTTGACCCGGGTTCTCCAGCCAGCTCTGCTCGGTGGAGTGGTCGAGTCCCTGTTCCCGGCGCGAGCGGAACACGTTCCGCCGCAGATGACTCCGCCACCTCGGTCGCCTGTGGCGCCCAGTGTGGTAGTTGACGACGAAGTCCCCGAGGTCACTTGGGTAGAACTGGAGCTGGCGGTGCGAAGGCTTAGAGCCAAGAAGAGCACCGCCCCGGGACCCGACGGCATTCCAGGCCGCGCGTGGGTCCTAGCTCTGGGAGAAGACGGTCTCGAACCCCGGCTGAGAGGGTTCCTCAGCGCATGCTTGGAGCGGGGCCAGTTTCCGAAGATGTGGAAGACGGGGAAACTGGTCCTCATCCGAAAGGAGGGTCGCCCGGCGGACGAACCGTCCGGCTACCGGCCCATTGTGTTGCTCGACGAGGTGGGCAAGCTCTTTGAAAGAGTTATTGCGAAGCGCCTCGTCGAGCACCTCTCTGGTAGGGGGCCGGACCTGGCGGATGCCCAATATGGCTTCCGCCGGTGGCGGTCCACCGTGGATGCCATCATGCGCGTGAGGACTTTGGCGGAGGAGGCAGTTGCCCGGGGTGAGGTGACGTTGGCGGTGTCCTTGGACATCTCCAACGCGTTCAACACCTTGCCCTGGAGTTGCATCAGGGAGGCACTCGTGTACCACGGTGTGCCTCTCTACCTCCGCCGCATAGTCGGGGCGTACCTGATGGAGAGAGCCGTCATCTACCCAAGTGCGACCGGCGTCGGTCGGCGTGAGATGTCGTGCGGTGTTCCACAGGGATCGGTTCTCGGGCCGCTACTGTGGAACATTGGATACGACTGGGTGCTTCGCGGTGAGCTTGCGGACGGCGCCGCCGTCACGTGCTATGCGGACGACACGCTAGTGACGGCGAGCGGAGCTACACACCGCGAAGCGATCCTGAGGGCCACGACCGCGGTTGCTCAAGTCGTGGAACGGATCCGGCGGCTGGGCCTTGAGGTGGCTTTGCATAAATCCGAGGCCATGTTCTTTCATGGACCTCGGCGCACGCCACCACCTGGTTCCAGTCTCACAGTGGGAGGCACTCTCATCGGCATCAAGCCCCAGATGAAATATCTGGGGCTCGTGCTCGACGGCCGGTGGGACTTCGGGAAGCACTTCCGAAGTCTGGGCCCCAAACTGGCGGGCACAGCCAACGCTCTGGCGCGGCTACTGCCCAACCTGAGGGGCCCGGATGACTCCTGCAGGAGACTCTACGCGGGTGTCGTGCGGTCCATGGCCCTGTACGGGTGTCCCGTGTGGGCGGACACCCTGAGTGATCGGCACATGCTTCTGCTGCAGCGTCCGCAGCGGAAGTTGGCGTGCCGCATCATAAGGGGGTACCGCACGATATCATTCAACGCGGCGAGTCTCCTCGCCGGATCGCCACCATGGATCCTGGAAGCGAGATGCCTTTCGGCGCTATACAGGTTCCGAAGGGCGGCGCGGGAGCGGGGTCACGATCCCGAGCCCGAAGAAATTCGGGCCGTGAGATCCCGGCTCCACAGGGAAATGGTGGCAGAATGGGAGAGACGACTTGGGCAACCAAGCGCAGGGCACGCCGTAGTAACGGCGGTAAGACCCATCATGGGGGAGTGGCTAGAGAGGCCACACGGCAGCCTCTCGTACCGTCTGACGCAGATGATCACCGAGCACGGATGCTTCGGAAAGTATCTGCGTCGGATGCAGAAAGAGCCAACGTCCGAGTGCCATCACTGCGACGCGAGCGAGGACTCAGGTCCGCACACGCTCACCGAGTGTCCGGCGTGGGAGACGCCGAGGCGGGAGCTTGTGGCGGCCCTGGGAGTGAGGGTTCTCACGCTCTCCACCTTGCTCGCGGCGATGGTTCGCTGCGCGGATGCGTGGGCGGCCGGCGCCTCCTTCTGCGAGCAAGTAATGCTCGTGAAGGAGGAGGCGGGGCGGGAGCGGCAGCGGGAGCGACGAAGGATCGCTAGACAAGCTGCCCGCGCACGAAGGCAACTCGGGCGTCGGAGGTCGATGAACGACCTCCGCCCCCCATGAGCGCCGGCCTGGGGGTGACAGGTGAAGCCGCCTGTCACCCTGGCAGAAGCAGGCCGCGGCGGTGGCGCGCGTGGCGCGCCTCTCCGTTTCCGGGGACGAGTTGGGGACTCTGTGGTCCCCACACCCGAGAAGAGGGCCAGATCGTGAGAGATGGCCCTGGGTCGGCCGGGGTGCGAGGGATATGCCTGTCAACCTCACCTTCGGCAACCGAAACGACCCACAGGCGGCGTGCGTTTTAGTCGGTTCGATTCCGACATAACCACCTCCACCGGCTCCGGTGGGGAGGTATCCGTGGGGATTTTGCGCACGTTAAAAAAAAAAAAAAAAAAAAAAAACCATATTATTCTTAAAATAGAAATACGTAGGTGCTATTAAACGTACAATACTTGTTGAAGTCTCTGGGTATCATAGACGAGAGGAATGTGTGGGAATATCAAGAAATTGTATCTTTATACCTCTACAACTTGTATGTTCAGAATAAATGAAAACAGAAAATGATCTGAAAGTAGGTTATTGACTTTTGAACCTGTTACTATATTTTTCATACAAGGTAATAAATATAAAAGCATACATTAAGTTACTTTACATAATACAATAAGTCAATAAATTAATCAAATAACCCGCCCCTGACCGCTCCCGGCACAAAAGTGCCCATCACACTCGCCATGTTTCCACGCTGGATTGCGATGGCCAGGCTTTGCACCAAGAACGCTCCAGAACTGGAGTCACCAGTTGTCTCTATGAGCCTGTTTCCAATATCTTTTAAAAGGATTTTGGCCTCCAAGCACCCCAAGCTCTCCACCGCTATCGGCACAAAGTGGTACAGTGACTTTAAATCGGCTATTTAATGTTTTTGTCGAGCTTGCGTCTAACAAGTACAAGGATTCATTGCTTTTTTTAGGATTCATTGAATTAGAACCACCGCGTTTTAACTAGTTAGACATCATTAGCTATCTTTGGGGAGGAATTTTTCGATGCTTGAGACTTTTGAATCCTCTTTTATATCCTTATAAATATTAGTTTATTACGTTATTTCGTTTAATATTTTAAAAAAGCTTCTAAACTATTATACCTGTAACAATGTTAGCATTTACTTGTCCCGACTGACTGAGTGGTTCATCAACGCAAAGCCTAAACCGCTGGAGCTACAAATGTGAAATTTTGGCAGTAGATGTTTTATATTGAAAGCATCCATTTTGCATTTTTTAATTACTCTATTAAGTGGGTAAAATAAGGGATGAACATTCAAAGTAAGATGCACGAAGCTTTCACAACTTATGAATACCTTAATACTTTTTCTAACAGCGTAAGTTATATACCTGTCCTTAAAAATCTGTCAACGTAACAAGAGTTTCCACCAAAGACGTACTCGTTGAAGCGTCATATAATTTAAACTAATAGTCTATATAAATGTATAGATTCCTCGATAAATGTTGCGCCACCGTCGTAGCTATTCCTTGTAGTTAGAAACGTATAGTAGCATTGAAGTTTACTAGTTTACAAACCAAATGTTTACAGTGGCAAAGTCGCAGTTTTCCAATGAAGCGGTAATAAAATAAATTTAACAGCAATAAATTTATTTCAAACGGTGATTCTGAGCTTTCAGTACAAACGTTATGCTGTGAATAATAGCGCGCAGTTACATGACTTTAATAAAGATTAACTATTTATTCAAATAGAAACCCTTTTGTGTCTATAACAAAAGGGTTTCTATTCTGTTGAGAGTATAATACAGTAAATACCTACTATAATATGTTCTAGTTAGAGCCTCCGTCAATGCTCATCATACAACCAATTTATAATACTTAACAAATAATTTCAGTAATTGAACCATCAAGTTAAATTGTGTTAAAAATTAACGGTGAGTTATTTTCATATTTACCCTACTTCAATTTGGGTTACCGATTCGTCGATCGGCAAGCTCCAACGCTTGATTCAGTATCTGAATTCTGTTGCCTCTTTGGCGTCTATCATCTGAAATCCGCACGGATACACCCCCCCACCCCCCCCCCCCCCCCCCACCCCACCGGAGCCGGTGGAAGAGGTTATGTCGGACTCGAACCGACTAAAACGCACTCCGCCTGTGGGTCGTTTTTGGTTGCCGAAGGTGAGGTTGACAGGCATATCCCTCGCACCCCGGCCGACCAAGGGCCATCTCTCACGATCTGGCCATCTCCTCGGGTGTGGGGACTACTCGTCCCCGGGTGACAGGCGGCGTTCGTCGACCTCCGACGCCTGAGTTGCCTTCGTACGCGGGCAGCTTGGCTTGCGATCCTTCGTCGCTCCCGCCCTGCCTCCTCCTTCACGAGCATTATTTGCTCGCAGAAGGAGGCGCCGGCCGCCCACGCATCCGCGCAACGAACCATCGCCGCGAGCAAGGTGGAGAGCGTGAGAACTCTCACTCCCAGGGCCGCCACCAGCTCCCGTCTCGACGTCTCCTACGCCGGAGACTCAATGAGCGTGTGTGGCCTCGCGTCGCAGTGATGGCACTCGGACGTTGGCTCTATCTCCATCCGACGCAGATACTTTCCGAAGCACCCGTGCTCGGTGATCACCTGCGTCAGACGGTATAAGAGGCTGCCGTGGCCTCTCTAGCCACTCCCGGTCTTACCGCCGCTACTACGGCGCGCCCTCCTATAGTGTGTACTAGCAGAAACCACACAAACTGCTTCTATAATCGTATGTTACGTTTAGTTAATTGTTTTGTAGGGCTCCGTACTTAAAGTATCAAAACAATCCCTAAAAGCTAAAACTTCTCTGTCTGTTACTTGGACATTTTTCCTGTACCGTAGAAATTTATAAAAATTTGTATATTTCTGTAGCCGGTATATAATAAAAAATATCTACTTATTAAAAACAGAAAAATTAATGGACACTTCACGTCCCTTTATTACTTTAACTGCTTCTCTGCTACTCAAAGGTTTGCTGGTAGAGAACTCATATTGAGTTAAGCTCGCCTTTGTACATATTTCTCATATATTTATTTTGTGTTTGACCTCTGTACTGTTTGTGTGCAATAAAGAATTAAGAATTAAGAAAAATAACGTAACGATTCCTATTTGGTATTTTTTATGAGTTTAAAATTTGAATATTTTACACCTATTAAGTATGTAAATCCAACAGAAACTCATAGGTAAGCACAACTTTTCACTCATGATGAATCACATAAATATTATGTTAAAAATGCGTATCACTATGGATTTGGCAGAAAAATGTTCTCCGTCCGAATACTCGGGAAACCCGCGGGAGCTATGTGGAGCTTTCATTACACGAAAATGCCAGACATATATCATTCCCTGCGCGTAAAACGTGTAGACCGCCAGACTCCTGTTATTACGAAATCAATCGGGTTTTCTGACCTTTTTTAGTCAGAACACCGTGAAGCCACGGCGGCCACATTGAATATCCTACCCCATGTCCTACTTCTCCTGAAAAGGTCAACACGATATTTTACGTCAAAGTATCCTAAGGCAAATAAATCTTTACCATGATTAAGTTTATACCCGTTAACAATATTATCCCGCCAAAACAATCTTGTACCAACCAATATATCAAAATAACGAAACAGCCATAGATTCCAATTGAACTTTAAATATAAATTTCAAAGTTGTCTAATAAATCTGTAGTCGGAAGTTTTAATCAATTGCTGATTTGAAATTCTGAGCTAGGATAGCGATGCACGGTGCGTTGAACTATGGCATGCTGCCCGGTGACGATGCCAAAGTTCTGGCACAATAACTGTGCCGAAACCGTGCCACCATTGTGGTATTATTGCTTGCTAGAGATGCGTGCCAATTGAATATGTCATAGTTTGAAAGTCGCGGGGATTTCCATTATTGTTACATTGTAATTTGAGGACTGACATTTTACTAGTGCCTGTGGTCTAGTTTAGTGTTTGAATTAAACACCCTTTAAACTATCGCAGATATGGATTGATCGCTGTAAATATGACCGTAGTACACTTCAAGTTTACATAGATGCTTCAGACAGAACTAAGTTCTCCCGTAAATTAGGTATCCAGATACCCGTCCCTTCGATTGTAATACAAATTGACGATAGTACAAAATAATGATAATTATCATTATGTCTACTTGTCTGCCAGGTCTTTTTAATACCTTAGCGTGACTACGTGTCTACAATGAAATAATGAGTAGGTATCATTGTAATCGTGACATGTCACTCCGCCCATTAAATAAAGCTTGTTATTATTATTTATTATTATTATATTGTAATCGTACGTCAAATTCAAAAACATTACGAATAAAATACTACCTACAAGTATACATTATCCGACATTACCCATATGAATAATGAGATTTATAAAAAATGTCGCGTGGTTCCCAGCAGAGTAGAATTTGGACCACCCCATCTCTTCCCATGTGGTGTCGTACAAGGCGACTAAGGCATAGGGCTGTTTAACATCGGACAGATATAATATACAGCCCAGACTCAGCCACAGATGCATGCCTCGAGTCAACAATAGTGCCCGAAATACGGCAATAGGCTCACCTCCTATTACGTGGGACCGAATAGAATTATTGGTGAAAATAAATGTGGGTGATAATTCACATCTGTCTAACCCTCCGGGAATAAAGATTATATGTCAAAATGTCGCTATATCAGATTCTAACCACAAATTGTTAAATATGACTACAGCCTTTAAAACATTAGCAATTGGCGTAACACCTAAAACAATGTTAAAATCGCATTTAACATAAGTAATTTATATATTTATAGAAAACAAGAACACAAAAAATATCAACCTTTCTATGCATAAATACTTTCACCATATTGTTGGTCTTCTAGCGTATTTCCAAGGAAAGATTCAATTTCTAAGAGTTACACAAAGCTATTGACATCTGACCTTTGCAGGCGAACCGTCTGGCTATCCGTAATGTAAAGTTAGTTTAGCTATCTGATTCCGTCAGGCATTTGACTGCCGCATATATTCGTGTCGGAAATTTGAATTGAAAGGGTTCGATTTAGCGATGGCAATCCCTTTTCTGAATTTTATAAAGATGAAATAGCTGTTCGACACTCTCTGCGACGTAGGGTAGGTACTAGATATATGTAGGAGGTGAACCTATGTACACATTGCTCAATTAAGAATAGAATAGAAAGATTTTTTACTTATTCAGCCCTTCAAGTGATTGCAAGCCCTGGAAAGTGAGAATCTAAGTTGAAGTCCGGATGCTGGCCATCCTAATATGATAGTCTCCACGGCCTACCTATACGGCCTGGATAGATGCTTCTTCACGAATCATTTAAAGAACCCGTAAGTTACTATAAGAAGAAGGAAACACGTTGCTATGCTATGTTGTAAACAATTTCAGTTCTTTATCATACAACAAAGAAGGTTTGTGTTGCGAGTGTGACACCCCTGGTGTTGCATACGTCCATAGGCCACGGTAACCGCTTCCCATCAGGTGAGCCGTGTGCTTGTCTGCCAACTAAGTGGTATAAAAAAAGCAAGTCTAAGGTCTACCTAACTTCGGGACTCCTAATGATTATCTAATACCTACTTACATATTTGTGGGTATTTATCACAGGTTTATAAGCACCCGGTTAATGGCAATAGGCAACGCCACCTATTACATTGGGACCTAAACATAAACTGGCGAAATGTGGGTACTAGCACCTCTGCCTACCCCTTCGGGGATATAGGCATGAGTTTATGAGTTTATATATGTACTTACATATTAGACAATATCATTAGGAGAAATCCCAGACATTACATTTTTTCGATAGGTATTCCACGCAGAAACGAATCTGCGTCTTCCATACGGCATCATATTATAATACTTATAATATTAATAAGCTAATTTTAAAAAAGTGAATAAGAAAACCCAATCTAAAAACGTTTGTAAAATTGGTCAAGTGCATGCACATCGGGCGAGTCGAAATTGTGTTTCTTGAAATACGAAGCTGCGTTTTAAATGTAGGTACCTTGTGTTCATTACGTTTAATGCGTTCGACAATGAGATATTATGTTAAAAATAGTCACCTTTGATATTACAAAATGGAATTACTCAATTACGTACAGTGTTCAGTTAATGACTCATAAAATAAAGACACATTATTCAGGCGCTTTACGTTACGAATTTACAAAAGATTTAACATGTTCATGACCTGAATTAACTTTTATTATTGTTGTTATTGTATCACAGACGTGAAAATGTTTACGTAGGGTACCTGCCTTATTTTCTGTTAAGGTCACGATATTTTCAGGTTTTATTGGGAAGGTAAGAAATACTGACATACAATACCTACTTCTTACCTACATTATTTTTGTGCAAACCGAACTTGAACTGAAAGTTATTCAGGATCAGTTAGACAGGTACTCAAAATATCTAGTAATATTTGAGTAGGTGTAAGTATTTAAAACAAAATAGGTATTTTATTTTATGAGTATATTTGGACCACCCCATCTCTTTCCATGCGGTGTCGTACAAGGCGACTAAGGGATAGGGTTGTTTAACATCAGACAGACAGATATACAGCCCAGACTCCGCCTCAGATGCATGGCTCGAGTCATCAATAGTGCCCGGAAAACGGCAATAGGCTCACCCCCTATTACGTGGGACCGAAAACAATGATTGGTGAAATGTGAATGTTAATTCACGTCTGCTTAACCCTCCGGGGATAAAGGCGTGATTATATGTAAGTATGTGTGTTAAATAGGTACCTACAGGCATAGATAGCAGGTACAGGTAGGTATAAGAGGCTATTAACTGAACTAAGTGGTGAACGTCACTTAAGACATTTAAATGGAATAGATCTAACTGATCTCAATTAAAAACTGACACTTTTGTATCAATTTGTAATATAGGTAGATCTAAGTTAGTTGACTGTTGTACACTCAGAACGATCTTGACGACTAAGTCTCAAAATTATCTTAAATCAAAATCAAATTGTATTATTGATTCAAATTGTATTATTGTACGAACTAAAGGCGAGTACTAAATGTTAGAACAATCAGTCAACAGTTAGGGGAGCAAACCAAGGCATTAAGATCATTTTGAGTACCTACTTAACTACTTTTATCGTCAAAATCGATCTGATGCTGACTGTACCTACGAATGGGTACCTATGTTTCTTTTTTATACCACCTACCTACTTACTCCATCTTTCTTTGTTCTACGTCAATTAGTTGTAAGTAGGTATGTTGTGTACCTATACAATCCTAGTAAAGATGAAGCTTGATAAATCATGCCGGCATTCCAATTAGGTAATTCTACAAATTAACGTCCAATTGACCAGTCCGAATGAGGAAGTACCTCCGCCCTACAGAATACCGCTGCCATAATAACCTCGTGCTGTGTTCCCGGCGGAGAGTAGGGTAGCCAGAGCTCACTGGAGAGTTTTTGTGCTGTCAGTGGGAAGACCAAAAGCTTGTCCTGTTTTGTCTTTTACACTGACGGCACAAAAAACTCTTGTGCTTACAGGGTTGGCAGCGCGAGTGTGACTCCCTTGGTGTTGCACACGTCCATAATAGACCACGGTAACCACTTTTCATCAGGTGGGCCGGGTGCTTGTCTGCCAACCATGTGGTATAATATTTTTTTTTTAAATTGCAAAATCGCTTCCGCAGTTTACACATAGCTAAATAGGTGAGTATTTCCTTCGTTCTATTTCATACCAGGTACGTTCATATTTATCCATAAGTACCTATATCAACATTGAATCGCATGTGCGTTTACAGCAAAAGTATCTTCTTTCCTTCCCCTCCCCACTCTTCAGGGCACGCCACTGCCGCTGCAGGACAATCTCAATATCCTAGGTATGGATGTTCGCTGCAACCTGAATAACAAAAACTACATCGAAAGCATCATCAAAACAGCCTCACGAAAACTCGGAGTCCTGAACAGAGTGAGACGATTTTTCACGCCGGAGCAGCGGTGTCTTCTATACAAGACACAAATTCGCTCCTGTGTGGAGTACTGCTCGCATCTCTGGGATGGTTCAGCAAAGTACTTACTAGATGCTCTCGACAGGTTGCAGCGACGTGCGATCCGCATCATTGGGAATCCCGAGATCACGAACACCCTAGAACCTTTACAGCTGCGTAGAGATGTTGCGTCCATGGCTGTATTTTACCGTCTGTACCATGGGGAGTGTTCTGATGAGCTCTTCCAATTAGTCCCACCCTCCCCTTTCCTACACAGGACAACGCGTGCAGGTCTTAGATGTCATCCGCACACGGTGCAAAACATCCGATCAAGAACCAAGCGGTTCGCAGACTCTTTCCTCTGTCGCACCATTAAGGCCTGGAATTCATTACCAGCTCACGTGTTTCCTTCTTCCTACAGTCCCGGGTCCTTTAAGCGGGGCGTGAAAAAGCATATGATAAGGCCGTCAAGCTGAGTGTCACCATTGTCACACGGTATGTGTAAGTAATGGTGACCCTCTTTTCTGGGATTTTGCCTTCAGCTTACCATCAGGCAAGGCGAAGTCCAATTGACGTGTCCTATATAAAAAAAAAAAAAAAAAAAATGCAAGATTAAGGTCTTTGTCAAGCTTTACACAATGTGGGTTACAATGTTAAAGCCTTATTGGAAGTCCGACATAGGTAGGTGTATAGTTTACGACACGACGGGCTGAGATACGGTCGTAGCAAAGTGCGGCCCCGATCTAGGTCCCTTGAGTCGTAATAATTTGCAACTGTGTTGCAAAGAATGATGTTTTCTTATATCACTTAAATCGATGAGTAATATTAAGGTCTCGGCTTGCATATAATGATAGGTAGATACATTTATGAGCAGATGAGAGCACTCTGCGTGGGTAATCTCGTAGTCTAGCACGCAAATAGGAAGACAAAAGACGGTAAAATTTCACTAAGCTAGACTGGATCCTGATTCACTTTTCCCGATAGTGCTTCAAGAGTCTGATCGAGGTAAATGCTAAGAACATATAGGCATGTATGTAAATTTCTTCGTAAAGCACCGGGATTACCTACTGAGGACAATCGTGAAATGATTTGCCCGCCGGGATTTTTCTAAATGACTACAATAATGGCGTTCTCAAAAGACAGGCATTAGAAGATTCTGTAGGAATCTGTAGGGTCTGCAACACAAATATAACACCTCTGGTGTTGCATACGTCCACAGGATGCGGTAACCACTTCCCATCAAGTGAGCCGTGTGCTTGTCTGTCACGTAAGTTGTATAAAAAAACATGCTTGGAATGGGATGGTGGTTCCCAACATATCATGGGTTTAACCCAATATAAGATAAATTACAGCTAACTAAGCGAACCTAGTCTTTTATTTTTAGAAAGCAAAAGAAATATTTTTTTTACCTGTCATGGTGGTTTTTCAGAAATATTTCGGTTATTGTCCGAAACATAACATAAACATTAAAAGAACTGAATACTACAAAACACTAGGACTCCCCCGAGCGGAATGGGCTGTTATACCACAAGCCGATTCATTCAAAAGCTTATGACAACTGTAACTTCACATCCGACAAGCTACGACCCACACACGGCGTGCGTTTTAAGTCGGGTCAACTCCGACACACCCTCCCCAATCGGCTCTGGACGAAAGGGGTGGGTGGGTATTCGTGGTGATTTATTTCACGATAAAAAGGTATTAGTCCGTAGGAAATAAAATAAAGGTCTCGTGAAAGTGTAGCTATTTATTGAGCATTATCTGTATACAAAAAGTACAGCACATAAACTTAAATACAATTATGTCACAAGACTGGTAAGCTATTATATTTATAGCCTGTTTTAATTCACTATGCATAGAAAACATTATAATATTAGTCAGATATTTAAACTATCATGGTAACTCACATTAGTATTAAAGCTACCCGGATATTTGCTATGTTGTATTGTTCTGAGCTTTCAATAGTTCGGCGCTGTTGCAAGCACCATGGTAAATATCCGATAGCTTTAATACTAATATTAATCAGATTCCATCGACATTACTTTGAGTTCTCAAACTCAAATCGAGTTGAATGAAATTTTAAAGCATTTTGTATGCTATTAAAATCGATTACGATATAGAAAAAATTAAATCAGTCCAGGCGGGATTCGAACCAGCTATCTTTCTCTTACAGGGCAAACGCACTGACCACTAAGCTACAGCCAATTAACCATCGCCGTAAGACGGATATAGTATAAAAGAATTTGGATCGTTTTTGGTGAAGGTTCCGTGGCTAGTAGTTTTTTTTCTATATGTTAATCGATCAGATCCAGATTCTGTAAAGACATTCATTAATCTGACACTACATCATTAGATTCTTAATTCGTGTAGTTACATATACAAAGCATTTTTTATATAAAAGCTATAAAAATGTGATACAAAGTTTTATTATAGAGTTTATGATAATATTTGATGGATTACATTTGCACTAAAACATTCCTATATATAATAAATTATATAATTCAATAGTTAGACTACATTATTTCATACCACTTAATCATTTTTTTTTGTTCTCATGAGATTAAAAAATGCCTTACCTAATCATTGCTCCTCAACCAACTTCGACTTCAAGATTTTATAATGCCAGCCAGCTTGCTTACTAACTTCATCAATAATAAAATAATATAATAATTTTCATTCAATTTCGAGGTCGTAATTATGTAAAACAATAAATTGACGTTTGAATAACGTTTCAAATTAAATAATAACACAAATGAAATAAATAATACTGGGCTATAATTCATTACAATTCTATTCTAGGGAATGTGTTAATTTCTCTTGAAATCAAGGTTGCTCAAAATGATATTAAAAAAAGTACAGTACTCTGCGGTTAGATTGGTAAGTTGAGAAGAAGAGTTCGGCTAAGATCGATTTAATTTGTTTTTGTATAGCGTTCTCTCTGTCGTACATCGGACTGACAGCTCTATGACTTTATGTCAAAGTGTTAGTCTAGTGCTCGACGAGTTGACAACGACCTTTTTCAGTACAGAAAGCGCCTGCTTTCGTTTCTTCTCTTTTCTTTTCAAATCTCAAATTAATTTAATAAAACACATAAAATACTGCTGCAACGAGTACTGAGAGAACGAGAAACAGACACAAAGAAGCTATTGTGCAGTTCTGTTTCCTGCAGTTAAACCAACTGCGTGAGTACTGCATGCTGCAATTATAAAAACAACGTCGGCTGCAAATGAACTGCACCGAAACCACATAATAATTATACTAAAATACATTACGAAACCTGCCAGGAAAAATAATCTAACTCGGTTTTATCTATTTTAACATGTTTAAATTCCAGTGCAGTTTGTGGCATATCATTTAAAATGGAAACTTGAATAATAACTGGTTAAAAACTACCTAACCATGTAGGTATTTTAGGTTAAAATATGTGATTAAAAATCCAGTCAATAATAAATATTTGGTACTACCAACTGTTTACTGGTATTTTCTAGGGAGAATACTGAACTACTGGTATAATTATTGACTAGTGTTATAGTACATTTATACTATCCAGGCAGTACATTTAAACTATCCAAGATGTTTGTCTTGATTAGTTTAAATTACTATGCTAACTTTTTGTTTTAATTGGTGCGACCAGATTTAGAATAGGCTATACGACCGTACTGAGACTAAAACAGAAGCGCGGAAGGCCAGCTTGCGGTATCTAGCCTACCCTAAATCTGTGGGTCATAACTAGTTCATAAACTGGTTATATCACAAACCTTGACAACATTCGTATAATTCGACTATGCAGCGTTTTTTTTGGCATTGCAACACTAAGCGCTCAAGCCAATTAGCCATTATGTTCATAATACTTCAAAACTTTTTAACAATTCTTGTGACTGTATGTTACAACTCGTCATTTACGTTCGAAGTGACATTTAATATTTTTTTATTCACTTGTGTTGAGGCCTCTTGAGTTATAACAGTGCACATCTCATCAAAGTTACAATTGTGTATGGAGTCTTGAAATTGACTCATCAATGTCTTCAATGGACAGAGGTCTTCTGAACACGATGGAAGCCTAATTACTTTTTCTTGGTGCAGAGTTAGTACATGGTCGCCACCTTTACACCTGGGAACAAAGGAAGTTCAAAGGATTTATAGGTTTTAATGGGAGAAAAAATTCTCATTCGGGATGGTATTCGTATCTCTTAATTGCACCAAAGTTACTATTTTTTTTTCGGATATTTCGGACATATCTGCTTATAAACGGTTGCAACACCCCAGGTTGCTTTCTTCAGAAGGAAAAATTTCCCGTTTTTCGGGATAAAATCCATTTTTTTCCGTGCAATGTAGAGGAAAGCCAGAAGGCACACCCCGAACCCCGAAGTGAAAGCCTCGGATGCGAATCAACGTTCAGATATTCGACAAAATGGTAGCCTAACTTATGGCTAGCCTAGCTAGTTCATGCAAAATAAACTATTTTTAACTTTGACATTCCTCTGAACAACATGATACCTAAATACCGCATCCATTGTTTTTCAGTAATAAAAAGTATAAACCACCGATTACGTATTGTTAACCTATTTCTCGACCGTAGCTATTGATTTTTTACAATCATCAACTGGTTGCCAATGACACAAGCCACTCGGTAATAAAATTCTGCTGCTTTTGTTACGTTGAAATGACTCACATGTGTGAATTTACACGAACTTCACAGTAAAACAATAAAAAAAATAAGATTAATCGACATGTTCATTTAGCCATGGCCTGATTGATTCACATAACAAATGTTCTTGGATGTCTTTTTTCTCGTCTGGCTGATATTTTTTTACTGTAGTCGTGTGCTATCAACTCTATAGAAGTGAACAAAGTAAGTACCACACCACAGTCGCCGTAAGACGGATATATGTAAAGAAGAATTTGGATGGTTTCAAGCGAAGATTCGCTGGCTTAGTTGTCAGAGCGTTCCACTTTAATGGAAAGATCGCAATATCGAATCCTGCCTTGACCATTTCAATTATTTCTATCTTAATCCAGAAGTACCTGTAGCTACAATTAGGTACTTGACACCTTACTAATTTAAAAAGCTCAATTAAATATTATTCTGACTAAAATCTGTACCCAAATTGGATATTTTCCTGTAGTTGAACTCCCTGCTGCAATGAGAATTCCTCTATGCAAAGAGAAACTCCCATCACCTTCTGATTTCCTACTTTCCCAGGAAAAATTTCCTCTACGACACGACCTCGCATGGTCGATATGGAGGTCTCTCAATCATCTACGCACAGTCGGCAGGTCTAGATAATATCTACGCAGGTGGGAGATGCGAGACCCGGGCTTAACCGCATATCACTGGGGTGTACTCGGGCAATCCATGGCGCACTTTTGTCCTACCTCCTGCACATAAAGCCACTGATTGCGCGGTTCAAATGAAACAATTTTATTCGGGAACAATTTAGGACTAACAGTGAATCATTGACACGAGAAGAAGTTGAATACAGGTCACCTGGATGTGGGAGGGCCACATCCAGGTGAACTGATGACCTGTATTTCAACTTCTCGTGTTCTACCTTCCCTTTGCCTATTCGTGGTGTCCACTCTAGTACTCGTTTGCTTCAATGACCATCAATCGTATGACTGATGTTGCCGGTAGCTCCCATAACATCTTATCTATAAGGAAAGATGTGATCATTTTCATTTGACTCCCCTGGTGTTGCACATATGCCACGGTAACCACTTTCCATCAGATGGGCCGTGTGCTTGTCTGCCAGCTAAGTGGTATAAAAAAGGAGTAGGAGAGAGGATCCCGGGCTAGCTTGATGAATAAAATTATATTTAACTAGCTGTACCCTGCCACGCTTCGCTGTAGCACATTGTGATTAAATGGTTGCGAAATGAGAAACAAAACAAAGAATACATTTTTTCACGGTCGCGGATATGTGACTGGTGCAAAAATTAGATAAAAACAATCCTTGATGCGGATTATATATCATGCTAAAATTTCAGCTCGATCGGTGCAGAACTTTGTGAGTTTTTGAAGCGTACACAAACCAACATAACATTTTTATATATTATATATAGAAGATAGATAGATAGATTACTTGGAATGGATTCAAAAATAGACTTGATGACTGGCTACGACTAGGCAACACAGAGCTCAAAAAAGTGACGGACAGTTAAGGCTTCAATAGAGAGACTACACATTTTATCACTAGATGTGAACACATCAGCTTGTAGCTGCTTGTTCATAAATAAATAAATACTTACTTAAAGAGAACAAATGCTAAGTTAGCAGCAAAACTATCGATCTCTGAAGTTTTCCACGGTCTGTCTTCAACCATATGTGTGCCCGTGAGCGGTGCGTCTGGTTTATATAGCCCCAAATGAGCCAGGATCTTCACAAGTGTACCGGAATGCGTAAATAGGAATGTTGCACGCGGTCTGTCGTCTTTACTGCAAGTTATGAATAATTAGACATAATATTAGAAAATGAGGCTCACTATGCCGATGACGCCAATGGATTAAGATAGATTTTTTTTTTTTCAGTTCAGGCGTGATATGAACCCGCGGTCTTTTCGTTCGGTGGCCCTATAAGGGATAGTTCACGGGTTCGAATCCCGCCGGGACTAATTCAAATTTGTTCCTATCTTAATCGATTTGAATAGTTAGCACACATAACATAAACTCAAGCCTATATCCCCCAAAGGGGTAGGCAGAGGTGCTAGCACCCACATTTCGCCAGTTTATGTTTAGGTCGTTATCGGCCATGAAAAAGATTTTAACGGTCAACATGTTAAGCCTCATATGGTCTTCAATAGGAGAATTAATGGCTAGCAGGCCAAAGTATGCATTGTTTTTGATGCGATGAAATCTATTGTCACGTGCTGACTTGACCAATATGAGAAGTGTTAAAAAAAAATTATATGCGGCATTAGAATTGTTTAATATTTTACTTGTGTCTGTATAAATACAAATATTGAATGTTCATATAGTAACATAACATAAAATCACGCCTTCCCCGAAGGGGTAGGCAGAGGTGCTAGCACCTACATTTCGCCAGTTTATGTTTAGGCCCCAATGTAATAGGTGGCGAGCCTATTGCCATTAACCGGGCACTTATAAACCTGCGATAAATACACACTAAAACTTCGAAATGCATCGAAAAGTCAGTGGTGTGTGCCATGGTAAAACCTTGAAAATTCCGGGGATAAAGGCGTGATTATATGTGTGTGTGTTTGTATTGCCACCGGGACCGACGGCTTAGCGTGCTCTCCAAAGTACAAAAATATCCATACCAATTTACATAGATTCATGCATACAAATGTTTTCACTGAGCAAGAATCGAACTCGCGCTCCTTGCATAGCAGCCGGGTTCACTAAGCGTCACGCCACAGAGTATATCTAGAGAAGGTATGTAAGTGTGGCGCAAAAAAAATATCTGTACTGTACTGTAGCTGTCACACAGACGAATTTTTTTATTTTAACATGGGGAAATCCTCTCGGATACCCTCGCTGTCGGGCTCGAACCATCTGTTGCCGAGGGTGAGGTAGCCTCTGGCACATCCCTCGCGAAACCCCGACTAACCCAGGGCTATAGAAGGCCCCATCGTGTGTGGGACAACGGCGTCCCCATCTTTTCCCAGAAAAAGGCGGAGAGGCACTAAACGCGCCGCCGCCGTCTCGACCTGCTTCTACTAGAGTGACAGGCAGCTCCACCTGTCACCCCCAGGCCTGCGCTCATGGAGGACGGAGGTCATTCACACAGATGACACTAAAAAATGGCACTCTATGACTATAAACATAAGTCTCAAAGTTCACTATATAAATATCTAATTTCTGCGTCCCGTGCCTCTTTCCATTGCCACTTGTCTAGTAATTACAAAGAAGTCATTGCACTATGTCAAATGTTATTAGATCAAATATATATCGTTACCTCAAGCTATTGAACATATGCCTCATTGAGACGCAACCCTGACGGTATGTCAGTTCATTTGCATATCCGTCCAACCAGTATGAGCGTAAATCGTGGTAGTACTCCAGGACCTTGAACATTACAAAAACAAGTTATTGATAAAAAATCCAATTAAAAGTCAAATTAGTTATATTTAGTTAATAGTGCCGAATTTAAATTAGGAATTGAATATTAATATTTTTTTTATGTATTGAAATCATTGAGTGACTAAATTAAAAGGTACGAAACTTAAAAATACTCCTATGTGATACGACTCATCATCACAACCAGCGAGAAAAGTGTATAAACGGTATTAAGACAATATTTTATACAGTTCTCCTAAAATAATTTTGAAAAAGATAAGTTTCTAAACGAACCATCGCATCGCCCTTTTATTTGTCAGCGCCGAGTAATTTTAAAAGTGGTGTTCCAAATTGGAATCACTTTGCCCCTCGTTTTCACCAATCAACAAGTTGTAAACTTGTTTGATACAAAACTTGTAGAAGACTAACTTGTCAAAACATAATTACTTGTTCTATACATATTTTGATATTTTCTGAGACGACAAATTCCACCAAGTGCCATCAATCAACTGTATAAATACTTATATACTTTAATTGTACATACATATCATACATAGAAACACCCAGATCAATGCAAATATTCATGCATCAAATATTTACACTGAGCGAGAATCAAACCAGCGCCTTCTGCTTTGCAGTCGAACGTTCTACCGCTATGCCACAGAGGCCGTCAATATGTGTAACAGGTTACATAAAAGGTTACAAATATTATTTTCATACATACATATAGTTCTACATGAACTCACCTTAATAGTCTTATTGTCAAATGCATTACACCACACTGACATGTGTCGTTTATGCCATGCAGTTTCATATCCACACAATTTATAAATTGTATTCACCATCTCTGTAAATCATACATATTTTCATTTTCTTACATTGTAAATCTTACCGATAATGTTTTATCCTAGCGCATTAATAAAGCAAAAACGTGTTAGATGCAATATAGCTGGGCATTCTGGGCAATTATGCACAATAGGCGTTATCAATTCATTATCGGGAACTAGTGATCTTTCTCTCTTTTGCACCACTTCCGTTGTTATGTTCATTTTAAATAGTTACATGACCTTATTAGTATTAAAGTAATGGGGTTATTTACCATGCTGTATTGTACAGAGTTTCCGATATTTCGGCGCTGTAGCAAGCACTATGATCACGGGGGAACACTTCCTCAGTGATCATGGTGATAGCAACCACGATAAATACCTATACTTGACCTTACTTTAGTGCAATCCTTCTTTCAAATCAAATCAAATCAAATTAACTTATTGTTTATCACAGGTAATAGTAGATGTTGTCAATTACATAATTATGTAGGTATCACTGTAGCATGTCTGATAAGACCTACAATAAGATTATGAATCACATTAAACTTAAAACTAAATTGAGAAATATAATTATTTGGATAAATTATTAACTAAGCTATTCTACTTCAATTATCATTATAGCTAATTATATTATCATAATGCCATTAGCATTATACAAAATTTGAAATCCCATTCTTTCTATCATAATAGACTTATAATCTGCGTGGGTGTAGATTCTACGAACACCTTTAAGGCCTAACTCCACTTACTTAATCAAACAAATAATAGAAAAAAATTACAGGAAATTCAATTCCACCTGCAAGTCAGTACAGCTGCTGGTTGCAGGACACTCTGGCGCAGGCTTTTCTCTCGAAATTGTGGTTTCAGACGGCAGTTGTTCTCGTTAGACCAGTCAAATGCTCCAAAGAACAAGCTTCGGGTGCAATTGGGTCTAACTGTGATGTTAATGGTGATAAGCAGAGAAACAGGCTTAGTATGGGATTTTATTATATTACTAATGAAATTATACAAAATGATAATACAGTAAAGATACAGAAAGTATTAACCAGTGGCGAGCGGCCCCTATAACCTAATTCCTGCCGGCTTCGTAAAGCGTACCTAATTGCTTTTTCCATCGGCTTCCCTTTTGAAAATTTTCCTCATTCGCCACTGGTACTAACTAATAGTACGCTCAAACCAATGCGTCCAATCAGCGTTCACGGTGATCAGGGGTAGTCCATTAAACACGTGAGGCTCAACAAGGGAGGGAGGAAGTTCGGAAAAAATCACGAAATCTCACCTGTATAAATTTTTTCTAAATGACGTGCGAAAATAGTGAGAATTATGTTTTTATAAACAACTTGTACCAAAAGAAATACACGTGATTTTGGGTAGAAGGCGGGGTAGTTCCTCACCACGTATCACCATGGAGGAGGAGGGGTTAAAAAATTGCTAAAAAAAATCACGTGATTAAGGGACAGCCCCCAAGGTATTCGACTAGCGTGCTAAATCATCCACCTCAACACATTTAGATAGACTCAATTCACTCTTCTTAATAGAGAAAATCGGAAAATTCGAGTCTGGGCCTTTATTAGGCTTGACCAACAGTACCGTAAGTACATGTTCGTATTAGTCGCCACATTTTAATTGGTTTAGTTTTACGCCAGTTCTGTCTTCCATGTCATGCGATTAGTTTATAACGTGGATATCTGCCGTCTACTCATTGTCAAGTAGAACAATGCACCTGGTGCCACTTTCAGTAACGCCACGCTTTCAAAACGTATGATTAATAAATATCGATTAATAAATGATGACACCCCGTCGTTTCTGCGTCGGGGGTTTAAAAAAAACGTCGTAGTTTAGTTTAGCACGCAAAATCGATGAAAATATATTAACATATATTCGTCTTAGAATGAACTTTTAAGTTTAGCGTTAATATTTTCTAATCTTATGAGACTTAAATAACCTCTACATGTTGATATTCCGTAGTTTAAACCACTTTGTGGTAGCAAATACAACCGCGATCGCAAACTGAACACATTGTGTTGATCTTAGTTCAAGGAAAATGGAGGATAGAAATACAATATGTACATTAATTACACAACTCGTTAAGTATGAAAATGCGATTGTGACAAAGCAGCAAAGCAAAGCAGATTGTAGCGTGAACATCAGAAGGTATTGTCTTACAAACCCAATGGGAGTGTTCTATCGAGACCTAGTCTTTTAGATACAGACTCCAGTGTCTCATTCATTTCCTGACTAATACCAAACAAGTTGTATTCCTTGTAAGTCTCTGGATTTTTCTTAACTTGCTTTTGCCACTTGTCACAGTGTTTGTAAAACTGAAAAATTGCAACTCAGTATAGAGGAAGCTAATAGTTAAGATCATAATAGTTCTGGAAATAAAAACATGTAACTCAATGACTTCTATGTATTGTTAGACTGTTTAGAACAAAAAAAAGGTTCCAGGAGTGTAACAGGAAGAGGGGGGAAGTATGAGACACAGAGATTAAATAAATGAGTTAATAAAATTTGACATTTATCTATATAGGCATAGCACACCTTTTTGTAATAACAAAATAATATGTGGGACCAAATAAAAATTATTGGTGAAATGTGGGTGTTAATTCACCTCTGCCTAACCCTACAGGGATAAAGGAGTGATTATATGTATGTATGTAAAATAATGCATATTATTGATTGGTGGTCTTCACAATTTTTTTTTATTTCTTTTATAATATTTTTTATTTTTTTATTCTGTACAATCAGTCTAATAGTATTAATACATTGAAGTCATTGATGAAAATAATTTGAATTATGTAGGTGATTATAACATAAAAACCTTACTCTTAAAACTTTGTCAACTTTCTTGGCAGGAGGAAATGCTATTTGTTGAGCATCTTTTCTACCAAATAATCCAGTTGCAAAATGTCTGGCACTCTGCTGTGCTCGTTGTGTCGCTGTGTAACGTAACTGGGAATGCATAAAATATTAAATTGAAGTACAATAATACAGAACCCTACAGAATACCGCGGTTATAATAACTTCGTGTTGTGTTCCCGGCGGTGAGTAGGGTAGCCAGAGCTCACTGGCGAGTTTTTGTGTTGTCAGTGGGATGACCAAAGGCTTGTCCTGCTTTGTCTTCTACACTGACGGCATAAAATCTCTATTCTTACAGGGTCGGCAGCACGGATGTAACTCCACTGGTGTTACACACATTCATAGGCCATGGTAACCACTTTCCATCAGGTGGGCCGTGTGCTTGTCTGCCACCTAAGTTGTATAAAAAAAAATTGATATATAAATACAATATAATAAAAATATTTAAATAACAGGGTCAGTACTAAGGTAGAACAAGGTGATATTCCTCTGGCTAAAATGGTTGGCTTGCATCAGCCCAATCTACAGGCATTTAGGAAAACTACATTTTAAGCTAGGGAAAACAAGTTCTTACTAAAATTGGGTTTAAACTGTAGCATATTTTAACCAGTATTTCATTGTATATTGCAGCAGCAAAAATTGGAGCAGCAGTAGGAATTTCACACCAACTATGTACCAATTCTATGTAGTAGAAAAATTAATAGAACCTACCAAAAATGTCTTGTTATTGTATATGTGATTAATGGCATTAGGGAATCGCCTCTGCATTCTTTCAGCTAAGAGGACCATTTCTTCCTGACCCTCCAACGTCAGAAATTTTTCACGCTCAACAGGAATATCATTATACCAGTCTTCCATTTCTTTTAATTGCTTTATACTTAATTGACCTGAAATTTAAAATCATATAGGTTCTAGATGTAATAAAAGAAGGTTTACATTTTCCAATTGTCACATCAGTTTCCTTCCAGACTGTTATTGTTGCGCTTGCGGGTGCGGTGTGGATGCGCACAAGTTGTGGGTATGGCGTGCCCTATCTATTACAAGTAAAAAAAAAAATTAAAAAAAAATAATTGTAAAGTGTATCTATCTATATATATGTACTGTGTGATAGATGTGTGTGTTTGTTTTTTATGTTATTAGTTGTAGATATGAAAGAACAAAAACGAATATTTTACGGGAGTTGCAACTGCCAACAAACTGCTGTGCAGTTTGGCAGATGTCTTGGAGTAATAAGATATGACCTCCCTGCTGCGGTTTTCCCAAGCGCCTACAATATGGGGTTCTTCAAGAGGGGCATCAGAAGGTTTCTTCATGGTCGGCAGCACGAGTGTGACACCCCTGGTGTTGCATACGTCCATAGGCCACGGTAACCGCTTCCCATCAGGTGGGCCGTGTGCTTGTCTGCCAACTTAGGGGTATAAAAAAAAAAAAAAATTAAATATTGTTTTATATTTGAATAAACATTTTCATTTCATTTATAAACATTCATTTATTTATATTCTTTTAAACTTTCTTTTAAAGATCTGAACTTCACTGATATTAATGATAGATAAATTTTATTTATTGACTAAAGTCATCTACTTCTGTGGCAACTGTAGACAGACTTGTTTTTATAACTAGATATATTAGCATGATTCTTTTCCTGAACAATTTGGGTGCGGCTTTTGATAACTCACAATTCGAAAGTTATAATACACAATATTGAATCACTATTGTAATAAGAATATCTGTTACATATTCAATAACAAACCAGTTAGGTACTTATGGAATGACCATAATAATGAATGATATTTTATGATCTATTCTGTAAATCTCCATACAATCAACATAATAATTAGTCCGGTCAATTTAGACATTCGAAGTTACATAAAGTCCCAACAAGCTGAATTTCTGTGAAGTTGTTCAAAACATAATTACAAACAATGTCTAGAAGTTCCCCATCATTCCCCTGTAAGGAAAAAATTTAATTCAAGGTCAAAGGTCAAAAAATGAGTTTTTCGCGATTTTCAGCAAAACGGTAACTTTTATCATAAAAGTACCTCAGACAAAAATTGTAGATCATAAAATTATCTATAAAAAATGTACTAATACTTTTTTTCTTACGAGCCACTTGGTCTAAATTGACCGGACTAAATAATATATAGTAAGTAATATATAGTAAGTAAGTATAAATCAATATAATATTGTTCAAGGTTTACCTTTTCTATGGCTATGCTGCAACAGAATCTCCTGTTTTATTTTGGTAAGATTTTGAACTTTCATTATATCCTTAGGGCTGGGTAGCCGTGTACCATGACGTATAACCATCCAAATTTTATGATCTTTGCAATCTGTAAAACAAATGCAGTATTTTTTTTTTAAATAATGAACATGTTTTTTGAATTTAAAATTAGGTTGTTTAACATGCTATGGGTTAAGAAGAGAAAGAAGAGTACCGGAAACCGGCAAACATGTATTTAACCAATTTTGAAAGCAGCAACAAAAGATTCAAGTGGAAACATGTGGTAGGAAGGTTACCCCTGTATGTAGTTTTCCCCATCCTGCTGTGTATTTTCTCAATTTCAATATATTGTAATTTCTTCAGGGTCAGCAGCACAAGTCTAACGCCTCTGGTTTTGAATACATCCATAGTTCACGGTAACCACTTCCCCATCAGGTGGGCCATGTGCTTGTCTGCCTTTTTTTTTCATGCCACTTAGTTGGCAGACAAGCACACGGCCCACCTGATGGAAAGCGGTTACCGTGGCCCATGGACGTATGCAACACCAGGGGTGTTACACTCGTGCTGCCGACCATGAAGAAACCTTCTGATCATCAGGTATAAAAAAAAATACAAACTCGAAGTAGGCCTATGGTAGGTCAGTCATAGCTTTGTTAGGTTTAAAATGAATCCTTTATTTTACTTACTTGCAAATGCAACGCGAGAATCATTCTTATTCGACTTAAATCTATATGGAGTGCGCGAAGCCAAGTGATTTCCAATATCGTTTTGGTTTTTAGAAGCTGTAACTTGTATATCGTCGAGATATATTAAAGCTATAAAGAATGGCACGATAGATAGTTTCATTGTTATAAATTCTAATTATGTATACAGCTTTTTTAACATCAACGTTCAACAATTATTATACCATATTATATTTCTGCGTTTATTTTGACAATTCAACTGTGTCAGACAATGTAAACAATAGAAATGACAATACCATAGATTTTTTTGGATTTTATGCTTAGATTTTATGACATGGTTACTAGGATTTTTACCTCAAATCTATCTTATTTTGTATTATAAAGGAGATAGATTCGCTTTCATACATTCTTGGGTCTAAATGTAAAAAGTTGAGAGTGGCCTCAAGTGAAAGCTTATATAATAATAAACCATCCCTGAAACATCTGCAGATTTTGAACATCAGAGAGCAGAGTTATAAGAGATTTAGTAAGTGAGGTTATGCAAGAAATTAACATATTTTTGAACTATCATTTCTATGTTTTTTACAGAAAGTAGTTATTTTTATTCTAAAATATTTAAATTGTGCTCGGGGATAATGTAAGAAAACTTATAAATAGATTTTAAAGATATGTAATACAAAGATGTCATGTTAAAAAAAACTCTTTAAATAATTATTATATTTTATTTTTCTTCAATAATAATTAGAATATCGTCTAAGAAGTGCGCAGGGGGAATTACATTACCTTGGTACCTAGCAGTGTTACCAGATACACGGTAATTACCGTAGATGCACGGTATTTTTGGCTAAAACACCGGTCTACGGTAATGTTTCACTACCGTGTACTTTTCTACGGTATTTTTATTAAGAATTACCTTGACAGTCAACATGTAAATAATTATTCTGAAGTATTAATTTTATAAAAAGATACGTAGAACGAAACGAAAATCCAGCTCTATATGTCATGGCAACATCAAGTCGCCGCTATTTCGCTTCACTACTACCGGGGAAATCCCTAAATATTTTATTCATCACAATACGTTTAAATGTAAAAGTGTGTTAGTTTACATGTCCATTCAAACAATCAATGTTTATGAAAATTGGTTGCATAATAATGAATGAATGAATCGCTTGCTCACACTCTTTTTTTCTTCGATTTGTTTGTTGCTGTTTGATGTATGGCAAGTGCGCAGTGTATTTAATCAGTGAAACAATATTTATTTTTGTTCGACACAACGTACATAAAATGGGTAGTGATAGCTACGAGACAGATAAAGAAGCGTCATCATCCAAGATTCCGAAAACTGGACAAAAACGTGAGCATTATAAACAAAAATTCAAAGATGAGTGGCGAAATAAAGCTTTTTCCCCTTGGCTTCAGCAACATCCTAAGGACCAATATAAAGCTTTCTGCTCATTTTGCGACACAACGATGAATGCAGAATTAACTATCATAAAAAGACATTCTGAAGGTACAAAACATTCACAAAACGTTAAAACTGTACGTTAAAACGTTCAGCCAATAGATAGCATGTTCAAAAAATTGGAGCCCAGTGGCGATAAACAAAAAATAGCAGAACTAAAGCTAGCTGCCTTCATGGCCGAACATAAATTATCACATCGAGTGGCGGATCACATGTGCGATCTTTTGGCAAAAACTTTTACGGATTCAAACATAGCCAAAAATTTAAAACTTAAGCGTACAAAGGTACAATCTATTATTAACAATGTTATTGGGAAAACTGAAAAGAGATCTTGTGTGAAGATTTAAAAAAATCTAAATTTTCAGTGCTAATCGATGAGAGCACTGATATAGCGGTGGTAAAAACTGTATGCGTAGTTATCAGGTACTATGATCCAGTAACTGGCAAAATTGTTTCTCGTTTTTGGGACTTGATACAGTTGTTTGATAGCAGTTCTGAAGATTACACAGCTAACGCAGAACATTAATTTAACATCGCCACACAATCATTTGAAAAATATGAAATCCCATTGGATAACATTATTGGCTTTGCTTCCGACGGGTGCAACACAATGATGGGTTGCAACAATTCAGTGTCTACCAGGTTTCGTCAACGCTGTCCCGGAATCACTGTTATAAAATGCGTGTGCCATTCACTGCACTTATGTGCAAACGATGCTTGTAAAAACTTGCCACAAGAATGTGAAAAGTTGGGTCGAGGAATATACAATTTTTTCAAATCAAGTAGTAAACGGCAATCTGAATTTAAAGATTTCCAGATATTCACTGTAACAGATGTCCACAAAAATGTTGCGACCAGCACAAACCCTGTGGCTGTTATTGACTGCAGTGGTAGAACGAATTATAGAACAATGGCAAGCCTTAAGATTATTTTTTGATGGCAGATGGTTAAATGACAGAGAATGCGCGGAGATTCATAAAGCATTAAACGACCCAATCATGAAAGCATATTATTATTTTTTAGCATGGATGCTGCCTAAATTTTCAAAAACCAATTTATATTTCCAAAGTGAATCCACTGTCATTACTGAGCTTCATTCAAAAATGACAGAACTATACCGTGAGCTAATTCTGACGATAATGAATACTTCGTACGTTGAATCCACTAAGTTGGATGAAATCGATCCAACAAATGGTGACCAGTATCTTAGTTTGGACGAAATATATCTTGGTCTAGGTGCACGGCAACAACTTAATTTGCCTGAGGTTTCTGATTCTGAAAAACTAGAATTCAAAGAGAATTGTCGACAGTTTATTGTGGCAGCTTGTGTGGGGTATCAGGAAAAGATATAGTCTAGATGATCAAATTATGAACATTATTTCAAAATTAAAACCGGAAATTTGCATTTCATCAGGATCTAGCGAAAGATTTGCCACATTATCAATGCTCTTCGATCATTTCCCCCGTATAAGCCCAAGGAATCTCAGTGACCAACAAACACTGGACGATGAGTGGAGAAATTTCCCCATGATTATGGCTCAAACGCAATTACCCAAAACTGACAAGGCTGACGAGTTTTGGCACGAGGTAATCAGCAGATTTTTTTATTGCACTCCATCTGTTTAAAAAAATGTGGAGTACCTAGATTATTGCTTAAAACATTTTGTTTTTTGTTCACAGATAGCTCAACTAAAGGATGGAAATATACAGAAGTTTAAATTTTTGACTACATTTATGTTGGATATCCTGTCTTTACCACATTCAAATGCCGCTTGTGAAAGAATATTTAGTCAAGTAAATGACGTTAAAACAAAAAAAAGAAATAAGTTGATAACAAACACCATAAAAGGAAATATTCTTGGTCAGCAATCCATACACCGGAGTGGAACCAGCTGTGTGGATTTTATGCCATCCAAGGCAATGATACAAAAAATGACTGCAGCAATATATGAAAAAGAAGTTGTTACTTTAGAATCTTTAGATGACTAAATTTTAAATAAAAAATATCGAAAAATCATTGCATTTTCTCTTTATTTTGCACGGTAATTTACATGGTATTTTTTAAATCTATGCACGGTAATTTGGAGCCGAAACACCGTAATTCTAACCTGTCATCACGGTAGTTTATAATTTTAATCTGGTAACACTGGTACCTAGCCCAACCAAGGTACCATATAATTGACATTATGTGTGCGCAGCAGCCTGCAGTTCGTTTACCTACAATACAATTACAGTAATGTCCGAGGATTGCTTCTCTACCTCGTAGAGAGTTGTCGACTAAGATGTATACAAAATACGTCTTACTACTTATATGACTGGTCTGAATGCGTCCACTTAGCATCCATGCAGAATTAGAAGCCGACAACGATCGAAGCAGGCTGCTGCTGACCACCTTACACACTTCTTTATTGAAGCCTTCATTAGGTACCTCTTAGATTCTCGCCGTAGTATGAACGTGCCTGCTTTATCTGATATGTCCCCAAATATATTAGAATTAATTCACTTTCTGTAAGCTGGGGAAAAAACTTGTTAAATGAATCAGTTACTACAATTACGGTAATTGTAATAACCAAAGATCTGATTGACTGAAGAATAGTGAAGAAGCTGTCAGTTGTCACAGCACAGATTAATACGACTTATACAGTTGATAAACACGATAATTATTAAACCGATTAACGAAAATCAATTCAGAATTTATTATAATTACATTGTTATTATATTTTTTAAATGTGTATTATTGTTATTATTATGTTTTGTTCACTTTGACTGAAATAATACTACGATGAAAGTGTTTTTATTGACAATATTGTTTGAATCGATCGCAGTAATCGATATTGAATCATTTTCGTGGAATAAACTTAGTTTTAAGATTTCTCATCTTCCTGATGTTCAATTGAGCTCCTTTTTTAAGTTTTTAAATAGAAAAATATACCGCTTTTTTTTAAGTCATATCTCAACTCATTACAATTTGGCCCAGAAATCCCCGTCTCCTTTATAATCTTAGAATGATTGTTGACAATGACGATGATGATGAGTTGCTGATAATGATGGTGATGCTGATGATGACATTCAATTAAATGATTGCCGCGTCAGTAAAGTTGTGCCTCGCTATTTGAACGCCTCTTTATTTGAACTTCTCTCATATCTTTCTTTCCTTTTGTTTTTAAGACACCTTGTTTCTAATTTATTTGCTAACTAGGTACACCAAATATTTTGCTTTATTACATCACTGTCCATCCCAGGGTTGCCTGGAAGAAATCGCTTCCAGCGATAAGGCTGCCCATTGCACATTAAACTGTATGCATGCTACCTACACGTTCTACTATAATATATTGGTGTACAATAAAGAATTATCTATCTATCTCACTAGGAAGATTTGGAACCAACATGAAAAGTCACAATTCACTGAAATATGCCACTTTTCTATACTTGTGTGCGTTGCCTATGACGTTATATCTAAAAATATACCTACTATTTATATAAAAACTCGAATTCACACCAATTTTGGAGAATAAAATAATAATGCGATGCGCCGCCGAAAGCTTCTTCGTGTTGGCGCCAAAACTCCTCAAAAGTCAGACAAAGACAAAAATATATTATGGGTAATGTAATGTAATATGTATGTAGGTACCTACTGTATCAACTCGATAGTGGATTTATTAACTCGAGCTGGATTCCTCACTAAGTCGTACCTTTTGTAGGTCATAAGCTCTTGCCAACTATAGGTAATTTAATTCGAGCTAAAGGAACTTAAACGAGATACATAGGCGTAGATAGGAGGGGCGGGGTGGGCAGCTGCCCCCTTTCCCCTCTGGATAGCCTCAGAAATCAAGACAATTCAAATAAACTCGATGAAGTTTTGTCGTTTCATTGCGAAGTTTCTTTGGTCACCTTCTAGCTATACATCAATCTACACTATGTCCTCATAATATTACTTATAATACCTATACAAAATTTCAGCTCAATCGGTAAGTAACTGGGACGTGGGTTAATTTAATTTACAAGATTTGATGACAAACATCGGGACAAATGAAACTAAATAGGTGATACAGATCCGAGTACTTAATTGGCATAAATTTCAGCTTGATACCTCCACGCATTTCTGAGAAAAAGGTATTGACAGACAGACGTACAAAGAAGTGATCCTATAAGGGTTCCATTTATTCCCTCTTGAGGAACGGAACCCTAAAAAAGCTATATACCTACTACGAGTACATTATTATAAACGTAATGGTGTAATGTGTATGAAAAAAGAACAGCCGTATGGATGTTTGCTGCAACCTGAATATTAAAAACTACATTGACAGCATCATCAACACAGCCTCGCGTAAACTCGGAGTCCTGAACTGAGTGAGATGTTTTTTCACGCCGGAGCAGCGATGTCTTCTCTACAAGACACATATTCGCTCCTGCGGGGAATACTGCTCGCATCTCTCGGATGGTTCCGCAAAGTACTTACTAGATGCTCTCGATTGATTGCAGCGACGACGTGTGGTCCGCATTACTGGGAATCCTGAGGTCACAAACACAACTAGAGCCAGTGGCAGTGTTTTACCGTGTGTGCCACAGAATAATACTATACATATACTAGAGAATCAGTACCATGGTAAGTAGGTAGGTACAGGTTTTTCGTTGAGACTGGGAGTGTTCCAAGGTCCCAAGCTTAAAATCCAATAAGGTTTCCAGTCTAAATTCTTTAATTTAATCCAAGTAATTTCAAATACTTAGGCACTCACAAAGATCATTCTAAAAAATTTATAATCATAATTTTTCTCGTAAACAGCAAGAGTGCTATCGCAAAAGTATGTTGGACAAAGTTGTAGATCATGTAATTACCTACAAAATTGGTGTCATATAGTTTTTGGGCGGATCACCATTTCGGAGGTACCACAATTTTAAAATTGGAAGAAGTCATTACCACTATATTCAAAGTTACTTGTTCCCTTAGTATGATTCATCAACACATGGAGTTGTCCAATAAACTTGAAATTTTGGCAGTAGATACTTATCATGTTGCTGGTATCCCCCACGAATGGAATTTTGCAAATTTTGTTGCCGAGGTAAAATAAGGGATGAAAGTTCGAAACAAAATTTTCAAAAATCCTTTCTTGGTGGATGTTAGCAACATGAAAAGTTTTCACTGCTAAAATTTTGAGTTTATAGAACCAGCGATTCAGACCTTGCGTTGATGAATCATACTATGGGATCAAGTAACTTTGTTCATAACAGATTTGACTTCTTTCAGTTTTAAAATCGCCATATCTCTAAAATTGTGATCCATACAAAAAAGAAGTATGTGACCAATTTTGTAGGTAATCAAAACAAACAACTTTATCCAACATACTTTTGCGATAGCACTCTTGCTGTTTAAGAGAAAAATGCAAGAATATAATAATTTTGAACGTGAAAAAATGCACAAGTCCTATTGATGGGGCCCTCTGATATTTCTTATATTGTGGTATATTTAAGACCCCTACCAATTTTCAGCTATATGCGAGTTTATGCAAGCTTACTATTTTATTTCTTCTATTTTAACTGTTTAAAAATTGGGTTAGTAGGTAAAGGTAAAGTAATGGCATATTTCTTTAAAAATAAAATTATATTATTCTACTTGTAACAAGACATTTGATTCCTGTAGGGTGGCTTTTAATGTAAACGGTGTAGTCAAGCTTTCCACATTAAATGTCTCCACAGCAAACTCTTCACTGTCTGGATCTTCATGTAAAGTGAAACTTATAGTTTTCACATCACCTTTGTTAATACTTTGAACATTCTGACAATAGGGTGCAGTTCCTTCTTTGAATAGTTGTATTGTCTGGTCTAAATATTTCAAATAAATATCTCTCCCTAAGAATTCCACTTCTGTGTTCAAATCTTTAAGAGAAAATTCTGGTATATCTAAAAGCAGCCCTGCTTCTCTAGAACATCCAGCTGCAATTACTTCATCTGGACTGATACCAGTTAATACTTCAGCTTCAGGTAACAAATTAGCAATAGCCGATTGCAATTTTGGTATCTTCATGCATCCACCGCATATAATGATTTTGTGAATTTGACCCCCAAAGCTCTCAATAGCTTTTTGTGCCGGTTCCATGTATGCAGGTATCTTTGATGAAATAACATTTTCGAATCTTGCACGGGACACATTCTGACTCCAGTCAACACCATCCAATAATGATTCAATAAATACATGTGCAGAATTCAATGTAGATAGGACATGTTTGCAGTTATCAGCATGAATAAGTAATTTGGCCATAGCCCTTCTACTTTCCTGTGGGTCTAGTTTCCACTTCTGTCTAAATTCTTGAGCAATAAAGTCAGCTAAGTCTTTTGTTAGACACTGCCCACCCAAGTCGGATCGGTAGACATTTTGTTCAACTGTCATGAAACCCCCGGAAACTTTAACAACAGAAGCATCACAAGAAGAACCACCAAGTCTGTATACCAAAACATTAACATCTTCAGTAGTCTCCTCAATATTGTAGGCTAGAAGGACAGCCGCAGGTTCACTAATGACTTGTAGTACATCAAATCCAGCCAATTCAGCACACTTTACAAGTCTTTCTCTGCTTTCATTTGACCAATGCAACGGCGCAGCAAGTACTAATTTCAAATCTCCTTCATTACTCATTGCATGGCTTGCTATAGTAAACAGTTTTGCATAGATTTTAGTAGCAATGCTGTCTGGATTTGAATAAAGAGTAGTCTCACTAGTTTCAAATTCATAAACAACTTTATCTTCATTCTGAATACGACATGATGAGGATGCTTCAACATAAGTTAAGTCTTCTTGATTAAAGTCATTGTTCATGAGTCGCTTATTGTGTTTTATAATCGATTTAGACGAAGGTTGTCCTGATTTTGCTGGTAGGCCAATCTCCCATTCTGTGCCGTTCAGTGCAACAATAGCTGGTGTCACACGATCTCCGGCATCATTAGCAATGATTAAAGCCGCTCCGTTAGAGTATGAGGCTAAACATGCAGAGTTGTTGCCTAAGTGTATTCCATATGTACCAGCCATTTTATACACTTGTGTTACTAAACCAGGTCAAAGCTGGTTTGAGTTTTATATTTATGAAAGTTCACACTAGTAATTGTCACTAAAGTTTTCATAGAAATTCACTTTAAAGATTTTATTTATAACCTCACAATCATATGACGCTTCACATTGCAATCATACATTTGACTTTTAACCAAAGACAAAGAAATCATAACTGACAGTACTGACAGCATGCCGTACTATTCTATATTTTTAAAGGTATTATGGATACTGGTCTTTAAAGACATTACGGTAGTTGCGGATCTGTTATTTTATTTTTGCCCACATGGAATTTTAATCCCGTTTCCGTAATACATAGGCACCTATTTTTGTGTAAAAATGTAGCCCATGTGTAATTCCAAAGTCAAATCCATATCCGAAACATGCATATTAAATCATCATAAACTTTCACAATAATTTACATATTAGAATAACATAGATTAGAATAATGATGTCAGTGAATTAAGAAACTGAAATTCATTTATAAAAGCCCTTTTTCATTCAGTTGGTATGCGATTGAGTTGTTTGATCAATAATAAATATGAGAGGAAAAAGAGGCGTTCTTATCCTTGATTTTTGGCCTTTATTTTTGCTCTAGAATCTTCATTTAAGTACAGTTAAATTTTGGCAACAAAATCAAAAAATCTTTGTTTAGCATGGGCATAGACTTTACATTTTTTTTCCACTATTTTTCTGTCACCGACAACCTAAAAAAAATGTGGCGGGACTATTTAAAAATATCTTCTAATTTATTTTCTGTATTTCTGTTTAATTTTACTAATGTTAATGACTTCATTAGTCCCTGTTACTGGATTTTTTTTATTATTAATGTTTAAATAATTAAACATGAATGTTAAGCAAGAAGAAGAAACAACTGCACTTGATAGTCGATTACAGAATGTTTTGAGTACATTATCAAGGTGCAAAATTGTAAGACCAATTTATAATATTTATTCATTAATGTAAGAGAATGTCATATTTAATTGTTAAATGTATGTATTTATAACAGGATTTTAACAACGAAAGTCAGGAATGCAAGACATTACGAGAAACTAATTTTAGACTAGAGATAGAATTAAAAGAAGTCCGTGAATTAGAAAAATCACATCGATATCATTTAGTTGCATCACGCGAAATGATTGGTAGTCTACAAGAGACAGTATCACAGCTGGTTTACCTCAAGAGAGATGTAAAAAAATTAAAAGACGAAATATCTTCTAAGGAAGCCGGACTTGTAGAAATGGAAAAGGTAGGTACTTAAGTTGATTCGTAAACAACACATTAGGTACTTTACTTCCACCTTAACAAAGAAAAATTAGCAATTAATATCAGAAATTCATAGATCATTATACGTAGAATGATGCTGATCTTTGTGTCTAATTATAATTTTAAGCGTCCAAAGCTGGATTTCGTCAATAAACATTTCTTCTCTACAAAAGTGTTCTTCCTCAGAGGTAGGCGAAGATAACAGCTCCTCCTTTACTTACCTACTTCTGAGTACTTACACACTTCCTAAGCATCTTGCAAGTTAGAAAATGCCATTGATATGCCAATTTTTAAAGTAAATTATAGAATACCTACGCATTTCCACTTGACAGGAAAAAGAAAATACGTTCCAGAAACAGAATGAAAATATTATGAAACTGCGAGCGGCACATGAAAAACAGATCGAGGAGCTAAAGGCTAACACTAAAAGGGAAAGTTCGTATCTATGCTTAAATATAAAAGTTGTTGATACAATTTTATTAATTATTGATATAGGCATTAGTAGTTTTTGATAGAGGTTTAAGTAGATATTATATAGGTTGGTATGGTACTAAACTCATAACTCATTTATTCGTAAGAATATTACCTACACGTCATATAAATACATCATATCAGCAACAAAATAAAAATCTCAGGTAATGAGTAGAAAGTTCACAATGTCATCATATTATAATAACAGATATTAATTAATTAACACATAGCCTATGTCACAATTATTTGAACATGTCAGGTTTCCTGTCTAAAACATTAAAATGTCATCAAATTATTATCTATCACTGCTCAAGATTTACTTAGTGATTTCATTGACACAAGTTCGTCATATGAGTAGAATGCTTGCTCAATAAGCCATCGCTTTAACCGTAGCTTGAAAGACCCAATACTTACAATGGAAGTTACACTAGGCGGTAACTTGTTGTACACCAAGGGCGGTCGTCTTGTCAGATTTCGCTAGTGACCTAGGCATTGTCCTCAGCTTTTCACGACACCGTGTGCAATACGCGTGCGTATCACCTCGCTTCGCAAACTTCTCATGGTTTAGCCTCACGTGCAATGCGACCTGATATATTAGTATCGAAGGTAGGGTGAGGATTGGGTGCAATATGGTTAAGCTGAAAAGTCCTGCTATGGTTCGAATGACATGCTTCTGCATTCGGAACTCGTGTCCCAGTTCCCAGTCGCGAGCGCGTCCCCACAATTCCGCACCAAATTGGAGTGGAGAGCACAGTAGCAGGCCCTTACTTCTCTACCTGGTACTACCCGAGCTATTATTATTAAGTATATGTAGTTATAGTGCCTGTTGCCCTTTTGTAAGAAATAATAAAATAAATAATTTATTCCATCGAGGCACTGCTGACATAAAAAAAGAAATATGTAGGAACCTAATAAGTATGTATCTGCACCCCTTTCCCGTGCCTACGTAAAAGAATGATAAAGTTTTAGATCAGAAAATGTATCTTAGCCACTTATTTACCTACTTAGCTACGAAGTAAAAAAGAAGAATCAATCAATCATAAATTAACGGCCAAATTTTAGTTTCAACTACCCTCATGCCTAATCTATCTAAACAAAAGTCTGAACACAAGCAGTAGGTAAGTATGCATTCAAACTTATTTGAAGAACTTAAACAGGATATTAATAAAATTGTATGACCCGCTGTACTAGTTATTAAAAAAAGAAGGAAAAAAATCGAGGTTGTTTAGCGTGCATCTGAATTTACTACAATTAAACTGGGTTTAATAATATATAATTTATCCTTTCACTTGTTAAATATGTGGCATTTCGTAATAAAATGGCCTTTACATAATTTGTTTAGATAATAAAATACCTGCTAGAATATAATATTATTTTATTTATTATTTATTTTTTAAAATTAATTTATGCGCCTGTCTACATCTTTTCAGTCTTATGATATAGGTATCAACAAAAGTGTGTAATAATAACTTTGAGATCAGGAAGTAGCCAGTCATTTTAATTATATGAATGCTTATGCTTGTTATTATTTTTTACATTTACTCTGACATTTCATGCTTATTTCTCTATTTTCACTTCATCTAGGTAGATATATAACATATTGTAGAACACATTTTCTTAGGCATACTAACACCATACACATTATTGAACCTACGTAGAACAAACTTACCTGTCCTCATGACTCTTATTGTCGGTATCTATCTAGTATATCTACGGTCTCCTTTCATCAATTTTAGTCCGTCAATTAGTAGGTACACCTGACTACCACTTTACATATGAGGGGGCATCTCGGAATTTCCGAAGGTCTTCTGAAGGTCCCAAAGCTTCCGGAGTAATTTCCGCTGTAAACAATGGTATTTCCGCACGAAAAAATGGTACTTTTATGCACCGACGTTCTTGTAAAGCCCTATACCTACCACCTATTTAGGTGGTAGGTATAGGGATAAGTACATAATTAATCTTCAATCGGTCGATCTTTCGACTACCATAAATGTGGGTTGCCATGCAAGTATTCATTAATATTTCACTTATTATATTAATATTTCACACTGACCGATAATATTTAGCATACTTACCTTAGGTAAATAACTTGAAATAATTATTATTTCAACCTAATAATTTCTCTTTGTTTTATTATTTGCATAGTTTAATCGTTGGATTTATGAAGGCCTCGCCAATTTAAATGGCTCACGTCATACGAGTTTCGAATCATTGGAATCATTGTTCTAATTGAATAGGTTTCAATATAGCGAAAATAAAAGCGTGGCAGGAGGTTGCTTCTGTATGACTGATCCATAGTTTCTTTTGTAAGAGCTGAAACAATCTCTTCCTCCTTCTTACATAACGTTTTAAGTACTTACCTACTCTCCAAGACTGTAGTCGCTTCATTAACTTGTAGGTTGTAGCTACATGTACTACTATGCTGTCAAGCGTATTTTCCCGTAGAGAAAATGGGGCAATTTTCTTCATCATTGGCAGATATTGGGGTATAACGTTGCAATGTCCCATCCACCTGCCTGCTGGGACCAATGCTATGAAAACTCTTCCAACATCTCGTACTCGTAATAAGATTGTACGGAGACATCGGGACATTAAAATACAGTTAAGCCTATGCTATACTTGCCGGCAATGTCGTCGCGGATCTTCCACGTCGGAACTCGGAACTCAGAACGCCAATTCACGACGGAATTTCCGTCAAATGTGCCATAGGTTTCCACACTCAAATAAAGTCCTAAAGGCTAGTTATCTACCACTGCTGGACACTTATATTTTCATTTATCGATTTTTTAATCGAGTTTTTAACTGAATCGATATTTTGAATTTTTATGCAATCACTACTTCCATATGTCGAAAATACAATAGCATAATAGATGGACTATAGTTACAGATGTGACCACCAGCGGAGGATAATCTTCATAATTCACAAATGTTCTTTTAAATAATAAACAGTGATTCAGTCCAACAGATACAAAACGAGTGTGACGCGCAAGTGGCACAGTTTACTTGTGTCATTGAGGAGCTAAGGGCTAAGATAAGGGACATGGAAGCCGAAAATAGAGATAAGGTAAGGAAGTTCCTATTTTATTTATATCATTGCTGGAGTTGAGGCCTTTAAATTTTATCATCCGCCTGTAATAGGTAGTTCACTATCAACGACCACGGCAAAGTACCTTAGTCCAGGTCGCATCCGAGGCCCTCACTTCGGGGTCTGCTGCGTGATAGTTGTCACGGCTATATCTGTTAAGCCAAGAACCGTTGGCAACATCTCAACAGCACGACACGCAATGATATTTCATATTAAATATTTTTAGCCGCGTGGTTCCCGGTAGAGTAGATTTTTTTTATACTACTTAGGTTTCAGACAAGCACACGATCCACCTGATGGAAAGTGGAATGAAGATAGAATTTGGACCACCCCAGCTATTCCTATGCGGTGTCGTACAAGGCGACTTAGGGGACCCAAACTTTTAAACTAAAGTGACTATTAAACTATTAAAAATTAAATTCAAATAATTGCATGGCTTGAGTCAACAAAAGTGCCCGGAAGACGGCAATAGGCTCACCCCCTATTACGTGGGACCAAATTCAATGATTGGTGAAATGTGGGTGTTAATTCATTCTGCCTAACCCTCCGGGGATAAAGGCGTGATTATATGAATGAATGAATGAATATTTTTATATTAAATATAATTGACGACATGCATAAAATCTGCTGATCCAGTTGCAGCGGCCCACAGGAACGTATTACCAGAATAAAAATATTTTTTTTAAATGTCTGTTAAACTAGATCAGTTCAAGAGATATGGCGAGATTTAGTAACAAACATCTAACTATTTATTCATTTGCTCATTCAGCCAAGGGCTGCAAATTTAAGTGTAGGAGCTCCACGCGATACACCCTGGGCAACGGAGACATCTGATATCTCCCAGCTCCCTAGCGCAGGGCTGGAGGGGATAGGTGTGACGTATACTCCTCTTTTCTTCTTCCCCAGGCCAAGGCTAAAAAAAATCCTTTATTTTTTATTTTATTTTTTATTTATTTATTTTACAACAATATTATACAATGATAACAATCATAGCAAACCATAAACCACTGGGGTTTGTGTGGAGTGCCGTACATTCTATATTGCGATTGCATTTTACATCATAAATATCTACTTTACATACTTAATTCATTATAACAAACAAATGGGTAGATAGTTATAAGAAAGGCATGTAGGAGGTAAGGTAAGGTAAGGTGCATATGGTCCACGTTTTACTGCATCACAAATCTTCTTGTACCAAACACTTCTCGAAGATACTATTCGCCTATAGCGTGATTGTAAATTGTGATTGTGATTGTAAAAAAAAAAATGGTTAGCACGTCTAACAAACATTAATTTGCACGTAATCCACGTAATTAACATACAGTATAATGTACATAGCTATTATGTAACGAGCTCTTACAATATAATTTTCTAATACCTAATTAGGTAATTATCCGGAAATTTGGAAGCTACTTCCGGATAATTTGAACTTCTAATAGAAGCTGATGATAACACACATTTTTTCATTGACCATTGCAAATTTTTCGAATAAAGAATAATGCCGCAATATACCTTTGCAGCAATAAATTTAATATCGTAACGATTACAAAAATATTAACTAATATTTTAATTTGTACGATTTTACCTTTTAGGGCATTAAGTCGAGGTCGTAAAATTAAATAACGCGTTTGTTATACAATACAGTAGTTTGCGAAATTATGAAACGAGTTAAAAATTCCAGAATGTATTTAATACCTACATATAAGCAATACCTAGCGTAGATACTTTTTACAAATACTAGACCGGATGGTATGTCATTAATGCCATAGAGAATGGGTAGGACTCTGGTGTGGGACGCAACATGCGTCTATACCATTGCCCCTACCCATATACCTGGCACGGCTGGCTGTGCCGGTGCTGCTGCAGCTTCTGCAGAGGCTCTTAAGCAGCGCAAGTATTCTAATTTCATTGGTGATTATGAATTTGTGCCGTTTGGAGTAGAAACGTTTGGGCCGTGAGGTCCGAGCGCCCGCAGTCTCTTTAGGGAGATTGCTAAACGTATGATCGTCGCTTCTCGTGACCAGAGAGCTGGCCTCTTTTTAGGTCAGTGAATAAGCTTTGCCATACAACGTAGCAATGCTGCCAGTCTTCTGGGAACGCTACCACTAGAGGCATGCGATGCGAAGGAATTCCACGGCGCATTTTAACTTTTGTATTATTTAATTATTATTTTCTATTAATGTAAATATTGAAAAAAAAAAAATTAATCATGATATATCAAAAGTAATATATATTTTTACATTAATGAGAAATTAGGTACACCTTACACCTATCAGAGTAACAAGTAGGTACACACGCTACGAGAAATCGCTAGAATCCCACTGTACCGTTTAGCCTGCACCGATAACAGAAGTGTGTATGTGATAAAAACTATATTTTTTAGACTTTTCAACTGTTCCGTCAAACTGAGTAAGTAGTATGAAAATTAGAATAATTAGCAATTTATTTAGGTAAGTAGGTTCTGTGCACAAAAAACTATTGTCAATATATCGCAAACGCTTTATAAACGCAAATAATGCTTTGTTACAGGGATTAATTACTATGTCTAATTTTTTAACCATGATATCTTGTAATTGTCCTATTGTTTTGTTTTGTTTGTTATTTTTGGTTTTTGATTATTATTTTTATTGTTATACTTAATGCACGCTTTTTAATTATACCATGCTGAGTAGGTACACATGTTTTGGAACTCAATCTGGAACCGAACCTTCAAAATGATATATTGTAAAATTTCGATTGTTTTCTGTTTTGTGTGCCAAATAAATAAATAAATAAATAAATAAAACGTAACGAGAGAATTATTGTTGGCGATATAATGACAATATTTATACTGTTGATTGATGGCACTTGGTGGAATTTGTTGTTACACATATTGATAACTCACTTGTACATTTTAGGAACCTTTGAGGATGCCGTAAGGCGAAACCGGTCAGGTCTTACAAATAATAAAAGTAATGTGAAAAAGTACAAGTGAGTTATCAATATGTGTAATATAATGACAATAGTTTTTCGTGCATAGGGGTACAGAACGCTATTGGTGTTGGTGCGCGCTGTGCGCAGTACTTCCACAAACAGGGACTTACAGTACAGGATTGGTGCACGGGTGTAACTCCTCTGGTGTTGCACACGTTCATAGGTCACGGTAACTACTTTCCATCAGGTGGGCCGTGTGCTTGTCTGCCACCTAAGTTCTATAAAAATAACATGCTGAATGTATTATAGAATAGCGGGAACCCCACAGCAGCACCCTAAACACATATTACAAGTACTGAACACGAAGAGTATCGACGGCCTTTTGAGTACAATTCATCCAAAAGCTATACAGTCGACAAAGGAGATACGGTTGCACCTTTATATAGGTACAGCTTTTTATGAAAAACTGCAACCGTATCTCCTATGTCGACTGTACCTACCTATAAAAAAGCTGGAAGATTTAGATAGGACTCATATACGCTCGCACTTATATTGTACGTTAACCAAATGTCCCGAACACACGACTCACTCAAGGTCAGGGTATCGACAAAAAATAGTGTCTCAATGTTCCAGATCAGCATAGTAGTATTGGAGTATGAAGAGAAACTACAACGCGAAGTTGCTCAAAGTGGTCAAATGCGGGAGCAATTGGCAAGAGAAACGGCGCGGACGGATCTCAACATAGATGCTTATAGAAGGGTTAGTAGTTAAGTAGTACTTAGAACTGTACCTACAATCTATTTGAAAATATTTCCTTAGCAACTAGTGCCAGTTAGGCAAGTTGCAACACTGCCAGATTTATACGGTTGAAAGCTAGCACTTATCTATTGGAGCGAATGCAAAATCAATTAATTTTTTCCTTATTTTATCCTTTTATTTATTTGATATGTACTTAAACTTGATGTATTTGTTGTATTATCGGTAATCACAGTAATTACCTACTATCTTGGGATTAACTCTAGTCTCTAAGTGGTTTAAGTCTAAGGCCACTATTCATTAGTCGATCTCCGGGACGGGACGGGACGTGTCGGGGACTCTGTGATCCCCACACCCGAGGTGGGCCAGATCGAGAAAGATGTCTTGTCAACCTCTCCTTCGGCAATCAAAAACGTATCCGTGGGATTTTTCGCACATAAAAGTCAATACCGTAGCTCTATTTTTTATAGGTACCTACCTACTATATATATAATATTGCAAGCTACCTAAAGTTATATCATCAAAATAATATGTAGGAAAGTAGATATACCTACTTATGCCACATTGTACTTTCGAAAACTCGTCATTTGCATCTCATCTTGCAGGTCGAAATTAATGCTTCTAGATAATATTAATGTTATATGCAAACTACCTAATTACTTACCATTTTAATCATTCAATGTTTGTAATTCAAGAACGTTATAAAATAAATAATGATAGACATTAATACTTACCCAGTGCATATGTAATTATAGTTTTCTATTTATATCAGTTGTAAGCGGTGCTAAAATTTTTATTAGTGTCTACGATAATTTAAAGGCATGCGTTCACTAGTAAATTACATAAAGCATCATACTAAAATGTTAGTTTACGCAGTTTCTAGCTATGTAATAACTTCCTACAACTGTCATCTCCGGTAATAAAGTAGCAATTACACAACCAATATCGTCGTAGATTAGGTACTATATCCACTATAACGATACGAATCTTAACTCGTTTTTGTACCAATTAACAGCGCTTAGAAGAATTGGAAGAGAAATTAAAACAGAGTCAGTTCAAGCAATACTTGCAAAGTAGCTACCCTTCGCAGTACGAGAGTCAAGTAGAACGGCCATATTCAGTCAACCGAGATTACCCAGACTGCACATTAGAAGCTGATCCTATCCAAGACAAAGCGAAGCCAACACCATCACAGAGTAGACCTCCAAAGTCGACAGGGTCTTTGCAAGTGATTTACTATGACAACAAAGCCGATAAAACTCCAAAAGTGAAGGCAGCGGATAAAAAGGGACTGTTTCATATAACCAAAAAGAGAAAACTGTATAATGATAAAGATTTTCAGGATTTCTAGAAGGTATTTTAATTGCATTGAAGAGTATCTAACAAAATATGTATATCTAAGTGTTTGAATGTGTTACGAATTTTACCTCATTCCAAATTAATTTTCATAAATTGCACGTTTGATGTCTTCTTTTTTTTTTCAATTACCTACTAGTGATGTGCCTGGGGCTTGAAAAAGATAAATAAGGCTTTTGTTTGCTTTATTTATTAAAATTTTGCATACAGATTGACCTGATTTTTTAATTAACTCACCCGTAGAGATAGCTACCCACCGTGTAAATTCATTGGTCAAATTATTCAATTGACTACTTTAGGAATATTGCAGATTGCAGTACAAGCAACAGGTGCCCACAAATGTCATTCAGGAATTTTGACATTCCGTTCTCAGGCAGCTACTTTTGCTGTTGACTGTACCTGAAGTGAATAAATTTAAGTCTTGTACTTAATTAAAGCTTACGTATTCACCTGTAGGCATGTAGCCAACATGGAAACCTAGTTCTTTTTTGGAGTTATTTATGCAGACGCATTTGCGCGTGACAATAATACTTAATTATATCTGTGCAGCATCCGCGTCAGTCGGTGCTATTGGTATTTTACACGCAAGTGTACAAGTGTAGGGTAAGGTGTATTCCTTTCCCTGCAGCGATGCGACGCTGCATGTCACGATTAACGTTTGATCCACAGAACATGGATGGTGATGGTGATGGAGGTAGGACACGACGGTATCTCCCGTCTCAAATTGAGCAGTCCGTCTGGGGAAGTACCTCCGCCCTACAGAATACCGCGGTTATAATAACCTTGTGTTGTGTTCCCGGTGGTGAGTAGGGTAGCCAGAGCTCACTGGAGAGGTTTTGTGCTGTCAGTGGATAGACCGTAGGCTTAAATTGACACCACTGACTTGTAGGGGCGTGAAATGTTGGCGCGGCGGTCAGGGAGACCCGGTGAAACGGTTATCCGCTGGCCGCCCGCAGGTTGTACGGTTCCCGAACCTGGGGATCACTTAATCTCCACCCCAGGAGGCTGAACCAGCAGCCTGTGTAAAGTGCCCGATGCTGTAGTCGTGCCGGAGGAGGAAACCGGAGTGGACTCGGCTACAGTATTTGGGAGGGGACCGGGGGCCCTTCCGCCCGCCGCGCCAGCCACTCACACAACCCCAGCTTGTCAGTGGTGGTACGAAGCCTAGCTTTGTCTTCTGCACTGGGAGCACAGAAACTCTCTATACCTTCCTCCCCCCCACCCCCCACATAGGTCATGAAAGGAAAAAATAAGAATAATGTTACTACAGCGGTACCATCGTCCACAATACATGTGGATTTCTGTAACATCAGGGGCCTACACACCAACCTCAACGCGGTCCATCTACATTTAGAGACCGCGCAGCCCACCTTGTTTTTTCTGACGGAGACGCAAATATCATGCCCGGCCGATACAGCCTACTTAATGTACCCGGGGTACAAACTCGAGCATAACTTCCTGAGTCGCGCCGGGGTATGCTTGTACGTCCGGGATGATATTTGCTGCCGCCGTCTTCAAGGCCTTGAAGACAGGGACCTGTCAACTCTTTGGGTACGTACGGATCACGGTGGCCACACCCGTATCTTTGCGTGCCTCTACAGGTCTCATAGCGGTGACTTGGGTACAGCTCAATTGTTTGAGCATCTGCAGCGGTCTGCGGACAAGGTAATTGAGCAATACCCTACCGCAGATTTAGTATTCTTGGGGGACTTCAACGCTCACCACGTAGAGTGGCTGGGGTCTCCTAGAACTGATTATGCGGGAAGGGCTGCTCACGACTTTGCACTGAGCTACGGATTCTCTCAACTGGTGCATTCTATTACTAGAACACCAGAAATAGAGACCCATAGAAGCTCTATACTGGACCTTCTGCTGACTTCACGCCCGGACGAATACTCAGTAACTGTGGAAGCACCACTTGGTACTTCGGACCACAGCCTCGTTCGGGCGCAAGTGACTCTCACGCGGCCTGAACCACCGCGGCCACCTCAATGGCGGCATGTCTGGCACTACAAGTCGGCAGACTGGGATGGACTGCGAGAATTCTTCGCGTCGTACCCGTGGAGGCAGCTTTGCTTCACTTCAAATGATCCCAGCTCCTGTGCAACAGCAGTAGCTGATGCGGTCCTAGCGGGTATGGAATGCTATATTCCGAACCGCTGGATCGCAACAGGAGAGAGCAAACGCCCTTGGTTTAATAGGCCCTGCAGAGAAGCAAGAGACCACAAGCAATCTGCATACAGGGCTTGGACCACGGCTTTAGCCAATAAAGATCCTAATATCACTGAAGTGAAGCGAAAGTTGAATGCCGCCTCGAGGTCTAGTAAAAAAGCTACGGCCAGGGCTAAGTTTGAGTTCATCGGCAGAATTGGCGAGCGGCTTGCGCGCTACCCATCTGGCAGTCGTGCATTTTGGTCGCTCGCCAAAGCTGCCGAGGGAAACTTCTGCCAGTCTTGCCTTCCACCGCTGCAAAAATCCGATGGTAGTCTGGCCCATGGCGCTAAGGAGAAAGCCGATCTGTTGGGTAATCTCTTTGCGTCAAACTCGACTATGAACGACGGGGACGCCGAACCACCCATAATTCCCAGCTGTGGTGCTTCCATGTCTGAAGTTAAAATCACGCAACGGGCGGTCCGGCGTGAGCTTAAGTCCCTAGATGTTCGGAAGTCGAGTGGGCCGGATGGGATACCGGCGATGGTGCTTAAATACTGCGCCCCCGAGCTGTGCCCTGTACTTACACGCCTTTTTGCACTCTCCTACTCCGCGCGGCAGGTCCCAGCCTCGTGGAAGACCGCATTCGTGCACCCTGTACCTAAGAAAGGCGACAGGACAGATCCGACCAATTACAGGCCTATCGCTATAACCTCCCTACTCTCGAAGGTTATGGAGCGTGTCATTAACACACAGCTCCTGAGATACCTTGAAGGAAACGATCTACTGAGCGACCGACAGTACGGCTTTCGCCACCGTCGCTCAACCGGTGACCTTCTTGTGTATCTCACAAACCGGTGGTCGCAAGCCATCGAGGGTCGGGGTGAGGCACTAGCGGTCAGCCTCGATATAGCAAAGGCCTTCGATCGGGTCTGGCACAAAGGTCTTCTTGCGAAGTTGCCGTACTATGGACTCCCCGAGGGACTTTGCGAATGGATCGCCAGCTTTTTGTCCAACAGAAGCATCCAAGCTGTCGTCGACGGCAGCTGCTCGGACCGCATGAACATAAACGCTGGTGTCCCACAAGGCTCCGTGTTGTCTCCGACGCTGTTTCTGCTGCATATCAATGACATGCTGTCTGATGGCTCCATTCATTGTTATGCGGACGACAGTACCGGGGACACGTGTTACACGGGCCGTGCAAATATCCCTCAGTCCGAGGTGGAGAAGAGTCGCGAACAACTTGTGTCTAAAATCGAGACTACTCTCTCTGGAGTATCCGATTGGGGACGACTAAACCTAGTCCAATTCAACCCCACTAAGACACAAGTATGTGTATTCACCGCTAAGAAAACCCCATTCATTGTAGCGCCGCAATTCCTGGGCACACCGCTTACCATCTCCTCGAGTATCGGGATCCTTGGTGTCGATATCTCCAGCGACGTCCAATACCGAAGTCATTTGCAGGACAAGGTTAAGTTGGCATCAAAAAAACTCGGAGTGCTCAACAGGGCGAAGCAGTACTTCACTGCGGGGCAGCAACTCCTTCTTTATAAGGCACAGGTCCGGCCTCACATGGAGTACTGCTGTCACCTTTTTGCTGGAGCACCTGCATACCAGCTTGACCCCTTCGACTCGTTGCAAAGACGGGCATTGAGGCTGGTTGACAATCCCATACTCACAGGTAGAGTGGAACCTCTTAGCCTTAGGAGGGATTTTGCCTCACTGTGTGTGTTCTACCGCCTATACAATGGTTTGTGCTCAGATGAATTGTTTGACATGATGCCCGTAGCTTCATTCTATCATCGCACCTCTCGCCATAGGCAGGGAATTCATCCCCACACATTGCGACCTGAGACGGTGCGCACTGTGCGGTATGAAAGAAACTTCATCCCACGCACACTCAAGCTGTGGAATGACCTCCCTGCTGCGGTTTTCCCAAGCGCCTACAATATGGGGTTCTTCAAGAGGGGCATCAGAAGGTTTCTTCATGGTCGGCAGCACGAGTGTGACACCCCTGGTGTTGCATACGTCCATAGGCCACGGTAACCGCTTCCCATCAGGTGGGCCGTGTGCTTGTCTGCCAACTTAGTGGTATAAAAAAAAACATTACAAAACGGTCATAACTTTGTAATTTCTCCTCGATGAAATAGGTATTGAAGTAACTGTAAACGGCCTTGAAAAAATTCTAGCAAACTAGGCGTAGATATATACCCCCTCCCCTGTAGACAAGTGGTACAACTTTAGTAGAATAGTATAATGAATGTATGAAATTGACATGATACCTTTTAGGGGTAAGTCGAGTAAATTGTACCGCCATTTAAATCTTACCACCACTTTTTCTTTTTTTTTTTTACGTGCGCTAAATCCCCACGTATACCTCCCCACCGGAGCCGGTGGAGGAGGTTATGTCGGACTCGAACCGACTAAAACGCACGCCGCCTGTGGGTCGTTTTGGTTGCCGAAGGTGAGGTTGACAGGCATATCTCACGATCTGGCCCTCTCCTCGGGTGTGGGGACTACAGAGTCCCCAACTCGTCCCCGGAAACGGGGAGGCGCGCCACGCGCGCCGCCGCCGCGGCCTGCTTCTGCCAGGGTGACAGGCGGCTTCACCTGTCACCCCCAGGCCGGCGCTCATGGGGGGCGGAGGTCGTTCATCGACCTCCGACGCCCGAGTTGCCTTCGTACGCGGGCAGCTTGTCTTGCGATCCTTCGTCGCTCCCGCTGCCGCTCCCGCCCCGCCTCCTCCTTCACGAGCATTACTTGCTCGCAGAAGGAGGCGCCGGCCGCCCACGCATCCGCGCAGCGAACCATCGCCGCGAGCAAGGTGGAGAGCGTGAGAACCCTCACTCCCAGGGCCGCCACAAGCTCCCGCCTCGGCGTCTCCCACGCCGGACACTCGGTGAGCGTGTGCGGACCTGAGTCCTCGCTCGCGTCGCAGTGATGGCACTCGGACGTTGGCTCTTTCTGCATCCGACGCAGATACTTTCCGAAGCATCCGTGCTCGGTGATCATCTGCGTCAGACGGTACGAGAGGCTGCCGTGTGGCCTCTCTAGCCACTCCCCCATGATGGGTCTTACCGCCGTTACTACGGCGTGCCCTACCACCCCTAGATTTCTCATTAAATCACATTTTTCTACACTGGCAACACCATACTAAGCTATACTGTCACCACCAATTATCCACCATTTTAAGTTGACATCTAAAGCAAATTGTGCATGGGAGCGAAAAAAAAACAGTTTTCGGTGGAATTTGTTGTTAATTTTTATACTGGTTTGTAAGGTAACACGTGAAGGTAACAAGTGATAACACATGATATAGGCAAACTAAAACTACACAGTCTACGTTATATAACTACAAATTTAAACTACATTTTAATGTCTGGTACAATTTAAATACCTTTGGTACTATACAACTAGTCTTCTACGTTGTACCGGTGCAGACCAACTAGTCTTCTACGTTGTACCGGTGCAGACCGTCGCAAATACTACATTTTATCTAACCTAACGTAGAATGCAAGACATTCTTCTTTTAAAAGACATTAAACTTTATTTTACATACCAATTTATCTTTATAAATCCTTTTATAAACTGAATATCCGAGTCCAAGTCAAAAGTGGTCCAATATTACAAAGTCTCCTATTACCTTAAAGTATGACAATCGTAAACGTATGTCAATTTTTTTTTTTTGAGTGTGTCCATGGTCAACATTTTACATACGTCAAGAAAAAGTTACAAAAAATAAATAATATTAAATTAACCCGGTCTTCATCGTACCTGGGGCAAAAGTGCCCATAACACTAGCAGCATTTCCCCGCTGTATAGCGACTGCCAACCTTTGCCTCAGGTACGAGGCGGAGCGAGAGTCACCCGTCTTATCCCTCAATCTGCGCCCCAACTCACTGCTACTGCTGACGCACGTGGCATCCCACAAGAGGCATCTGCCATTACTCGACGGCACCAGAGTCATACCATCCGGTCTTTTGCCGTCAGACCTGCTGAGGCCGGGTGGTTCCAGCAGGCACGGGATATCAGCCTATACGAAGGCTCTCCGGAGTATATCGTTGAGAGCATGGTGACGCGGAAACCTACCCGCGCTCCTACGACAACTCAATGCATGCTGGCCATCGTCCCCCACCATGGAACCGCAGGTGCATATATAGGATTCGCACACCTTGCAGCCCAGGCGGAGGGCCACCGCCACATGCAAAGAATCGTCGTCTAGTAAAGTGCCCAGATGAGGTGAAGGCAGCGCGTGCAGCCACGCTCCCGACTCCGGCTGTGACACCGCCCGAAGTCTCGCTAGATCGGCTCCCGTGTCAATTCCAAACAATGATTATTCTATTATATTCTTCTAATGTTATGCCACTGGTCTAGAAAATATCTACTGGATGTGGGAGATCGTGTGTAGCTGTAGCACTATTGCGAGAGGCCTGCGTGGACTGCGATACTCGTAGTAGGTATAGAGATAGATTGATACTGATAGCAGCGTGCGTGGTACCCAGCAGACTAGAATTTGGACCACCCTATCTCTTACCACGCGGTGTCGTACAAGGCAGGCAACATCAAACAGATTTTATACAGCCCAAACTCTGTCTCAGATGAATGACTTGAGTCAACAATAGTGCCCGGAAGACGGCAATAGGCTCACCCCCTATTACGTAGGACCGAATTTAATGATTAGTGTAATGTGGGTGTTAATTCACCTCTGTCTAACCCACCGGGGATAAAGGCGTGATTATATGTATGATTGATGATGATTATTTTCATAAATCCCTAATATTAAATTCCTAATTAGGTACCTATGTTGAAATTTTACGCGATTATTTGAAATTTTACGCGACATAAGCAACGTCAAATAAATTGCGATTGAATCCATTACTAACAATTTTAATATTTTAAAGTGGAATGTTGTTTTTTGTCCTAACGGTCTCACTTCGTTAGTCCTTCCACGGACTCCACCGGTTCAGTTACCTAACTGATGTACCAATCCAATTCGGGTGGCACCTAGTTGTGCACTCAACTACTTATTATAAGTACCTACCAACTTAAACTGGATTAGTGCTACATTGAAATTGAACAGACATCATACATACTTACCTAAGTAGTTCCTTACGTCTGAAACTGAAACCTTTTACCGTATCGAAATAATAAAGTATGCTAAAAAGCTAAAAATATATTTATAAGTAGGTTGTATTGCAGGTTTTATGGAATGCAGTCGAATAAACGCACTTAGACTGAACACACGTCTCCGACTTATTGTTTATGTACCCCTGCCCTTCTGATTAAGGTTACTCCGAACACGGAGTATAAACCTTACACAGGTACTTGGTTCCCATGCGCGTACAATATGGGGTTCTTTAAAAGGGGCATTAGGAGGTTTCTTCAATGTCGGCAGCGCGATTGTGACGCCCCTGGTGTTGCACACGTCCATAGGCCACAGTAACCACTTCCCATCAGGTGAGCCGTGTGCTTGTCTACCACCTAAGTGGTATAAAAAAAAACTTGGGTTCTAATGAGGACTCAAATACTTAGGTAAGTTGAAAACTGTAAACATCATTTTGATGTTGCAACGAAAATAATTCAAGCTCTTGTAGGTATTTTGCTAACAGTATTTATTTGTATTTTGTTCTCCTTGATTATTTTGATACTATCATACCATTCATTGATACATTAACTATACGCAACACATCATGTTCTTCGATCGCATCAGGACTATTTCGGGGGATTTAAAAAAAAATTCGAATAAAGAATAGGTAAGGACCGCGGCACAGTACCTGTCATGGCCGCCACTATTTTTTGGACTGCATCTCAAGTTACCATCAGACGGAGTGCTGGCAGTCAATTCAATGACGTAAATATAAAAAGGCAGATGCATAGGTACTCACTTATCTACTTTATAATTATTATACCTAATAATAAAGTAATATCTATGTTTGTGTTACCTAAGAAGCCCAAGAGATGGGACGACCCTGGTAGTTATTTTACTTTACTGGAAAACTTGAAGTGTTCGTTATATAATTAGTCGTTACCAGTAACTATGTGATTACAACATGTCTCGCCACAATAACTATTTGTAACAAAAACAGTACTAGCCTAGTAACACACTGGTTCACTCTGAGGAGGTTACCTTATCAGATGCACCAAAACTACGACGTTTAAAAATGTAATTATGAAAAAACATGAGTACATATTCATAAGTTACATCACGAGATGACCTACATACTGTGGTCGTTTAATTTGTGCATGTACCCACTTCCCTTGAAGCGCGAATTGCTAAAATAGCTAGGTAGATACATTATTTGGTTAAAATCGCGCATCATGTTTAATGATTACATGTAACACGAACCATTAAATAACTCTAGGTAACTACCATCTATACACATTAGATATGCAATTTGCGGTTTTTAAACATTACGTTGTATTTATAAACGCTGTTTAAGTACATACTTATTAGGTACTTCCGCAGCTTAGACAATTACATTTGAAGTCAAATTAACATTCAAAATCGTCATTATGGAAGCAAATCGAAGATAAGGTGTGGGTGCATTATGCAAGACCGTAAGTACAGGAAAGTCGAGACAAATGGAAGCATCGAGACAAATACACTTTATGTGATAGTGAAAGTGCAGACAGATGCTGGGAGCATTCGTCGCCTTAACGTCTAGATCTAATGAAAAACATATTGAAAGTTAACCACACCACAAAATAATAAACAGAAACAGCCGTCTATTAACGATAGCTGTTTACCTGTTGCCATAAGAAAGTGTAATCTCAATTTTGTTATATTAAAGGCAACAGTGCATAATCCAAGAAATATTTGTTTGTTAATAGAAGTACACAAATGAATAGATGATGTATTGAATAAAAATGTATTTTGGTTTCAGTTTGTAATATTAAACGTACCTATGATACATTAATTAGGTACCTATTTAAAAAACATTATCGACATCTTTGAACTTATTAAATATCCACATATACTTAGTACTTAATTTAAAATAGATACATTCAGCCTTATTTAGTGGCTCAAAATTTAATTAAGTTTACTTATATAATAAAAATAAAGAAAATATAAACGTTTACTATCTTTGGCTAGCATTTAGTTTCTCAAAATTAAACCATTAGGAAAACAATAATCATTTAGCACCTTGCATAAAAGTCAGAAACATATTTCTTAAAACGACTACATACTTACATAAGCAGCCTTTCCCGAGTGTACCTAATACCTTAAGTACATCTATAAAAATTGATCTTGATATTAACAGAGCGAAAATTGAGGAAGTTACACTTGTGAGTAAGGAAATTGTGTAAGAGTAGACGAAGATCATCAATATTACTTATAAATGGTAGCTTAAATAATCTTCACTACGTAAGTATTAGAGTAGAAATCTGTACGGAAATGAGCATGTTGTACAACAGGCTTTATGCAGTGTTCAGAAACGGAAATAAGTATGCATTCCAAAACGATATTGTGCAGGGATGCGTTCGGCATAATTTCACATAAGTTATGCATAGCATTCGGTGTTTCGGACACATTCGGTGAGTCGTCTCTTTTTTTTTATACAACTTAGGTGAAAAATTAAAAAAATATTAAATTTAAAAATTATAGCTTTTTTTAATACCACTTAGGTGGCAGACAAGCACACGGCCCTCCTGATGGAAAGTGGTTACCATGATCTATGAACGTGTGTAACACCAGTGAAGTCACATCCGTGCTACCGACCCTGTAAGAACAGAGATTTTGTACCGTCAGTGTAGAGGACAATGGTCGTCCCACTGACAGCACAAAAACTCTGCAGTGAACCCTGGCTACCCTACTCACTTTGTAGGCACTGTACACCTGCATGATATCGATATTAGTATCTATTGCCTCATTAAATTACATATTAATGTTAGAAAATAGTTCTTTCCACATTTTTTATACAATTAGTTAGTTCTATTTATTTCGACTATCGCTTGAACATCTTAATATTAGGTCGTACCTATGAAATTGCCGAAATTTTCTTACAGATTCATGAGTTTTTATTATTTAAGTATATTTTTTTTGAATGTTGATTTCAAGATTTTATAACTCTGTATTAAATTTTGTTTTTCTTTGCCGCTTGATAAATTAAATTCGATCTTTAAAAACAGTACTTCCTAAATGCTATCCATTTTGATGATAAACTTCGTATTACTTTTTTACAGCTGTCACTTTTCAAAAATGTAATAAGTGTTAACTTAATGTTGTCTCATTAATACACATTAAAAATAATAAAATTTGAATTTGTTATTCATAAAAAAAGCAATAATGTTAGTATTGAAAATTAGGTTTCCTCCATGTGTTAAAAAAACGGCAATTTCATATATAACGACAATTACAAAACATTTTTAGTACTTAGTTGTAAATTTCTTGATCCCTGGTAGCAAATAATTGTCTTGTCTTCTCCTCAAGCTCGATGTTGACTACGAATGAGTCTATCAAGCGAGTTCCAACTACAAGAGTAGTCGATCTGAAGATGTCCATATCTGGATAAATGGAAGTTATCAGGAGCGGTCTTAGGAAAAGGCCGCGCCCAGTCTTCGTAATCCGGTGACAGGCTCTCGTACGTAAACTGCTCATACGCATCTGTCATCCTATTAACAAACAATCAAAAATGTTTTCTTATGTAATCAAACAAACATAAGTGTTTACATAATTAAAAGAAAGAACCAGTTATTAATCATAGTTGAGTATTTTATAAAATAGTAAACAAATACATACATATAATCAAGCCTTTAATCCCCGGTGAATTACGCAGAGGTAACCAAAATTTTATCAATCATTGTTTGTATTCGGTCCCACGTAATACGGGGTGAGCATACAGGGTGGGCCAAGTTCTAATGCCAGGAACCACGCGGCTTAGCGGGAATAAACAAATTTAAAAGTACCTAGGTAAATTCATTTGATTTGGTTTGTTCTGATAATCATAAGTAGTAAGATAATTACAATTTGAAAAATCCCAATAAAAAGTAATAAGCAGACCTCAGACCTAAAGCACGAAACAGCATAAAATTAACATACATATTATCAGGCCTTTATCCTCGGTCTCACGTAATGGGTGAGCCTATTGCCATATTTCGGACACTAAGTCTGGGCTGTATTTGTATATATCTGTCTGATGTTAAACAGTCTCTTAGTCGCCCTGTACCTCATGGGAAGAGATGGGGTGGTCCAAATTCTACTTCCCGCCAGAGTAGAATTCTTTAGTAGAAGGCTTTAACAATTAATTATTAAAAATAAAAAACCCGACTGCTGTCTAAAAGATCGAAACAAGTTTGGCAGACGGTACCCATTTACTAATCATAAACGCAGCAGTCGGGTTTTTTATTTTTCAATAATTAATTTTATTTAAAACTTATTAGTTATGATATGACTTGAAATTTCCTTCCATTCATTTTGATACCCTACTCAATATATTTGAAGAAAAAATATTATATACATACTCGCGTAACACAGTAACGGTTAGGCGCAGCCGGGTAAAAATACATAACTACGCTTGTAATAAGTGTAGATATTTATTACGCATTATATTTACTCATAAATCATGATGATGGAGATGAATATATGAGGTCAATAAGTATCTAGGTGGTGCCTACTGTTTCGAAAAACTTTCATTTTCATTTACATCAACATAATAACGGATAGTACATTAATTATACCTATATTGTAAGTACGAGCAAATGGAAAAGAGTGCCCGCGAGCTTCACTACCAGATTATTTTCTCACGGGATCTGTATTATCACTATTGTCCCTATGACCTTGCGAATACTTTACCTAAATGTGGGCGTTGTATTTACATTTTGACTTTCGTAAGTGTTTGTGACCTAAATGAAGGAAGAATCATAACTTTAAATTCCAACAACGTAAAGATGCTAAAAATATAGCTGTCATAATTATAATCTACCATACCTAAACGCTATGTCGATTTGCTATCTTTCAAAACAAAGTGGCATTCGATTAGCATAGCTTATCTTTAACATAATTAAGTAGATAAATAGTAAAAAACTGAGCTTTCATTTTATCCAATGAACACAAAATGTTTAATGTTAATTTTTTTAGTGGTTATAAATTTATACTACTTTGACAGATAACATATATGGAGATGAAGTTAAGTGAAGTAGGTTTAATGTTAAAGCTCAAATCTATAGGCGTGATAGTTTTTCAGTAAAGTGTAGGTACTTACTTACCTTCGACAAAAATGTCCAGGTTGTGGGATAGTAGGTACTTTCCCGGAATTACTATATAACACAGGAGTGTCAGGCATTGATAACGAATAGAAACCGATTCGTTTCGAAGCATTGCGATTAGTATGTTACTTTATCAAGGCCTTCTTTAGAGGATTAGATAACAATCGAGGTAGACAAAAATGTCCAGGTTGTGGGATAGTCTGTACTTTTCCCGGAATTACCATATAACACAGGAGTGTCAGGCCATGATAACGAATAGAAACCGATTCGTTTTGAAGCATTGCGATTAGTATGTTACTTTATCAAGGCCTTCTTTAAAGGATTAGATAACAATCGAGGTAGACAAAAATGTCCAGGTTGTAGGATAGTAGGTACTTTTCCCGGAATTACTATATAACACAGGAGTGTCAGGCATTGATAACGAATAGAAACCGATTCGCTTCGAAGCAATGCGATAAGTATGTTACTTTATCAAGGCCTTCTTTAGAGGATTAGATAACAATCGAGGTATCTGCTTAGCATGACGACTTCGCACTATTTCACGTTATGACGATTAGGTGGGTATGAAGAGTATGTACGCCCAGCATGAGTAGCATGACTGACTTTCTAGTTATCCGCTAAATTTACCTCACAAAACTGTGTACACGTAATCCGTGACTAGAAAGTGGTATGTTGCCCGAATAATTACTCTTAAGCCCGTAATCACAGTTCAAGGTAAAATGTTTTGACTTAAGCGGTTTATTGTAACCAAGTATAGAATTTTATGTTGTTATTTTATCTATTTATTTCTTTGCGAGCAAGAACGAAGCGGTTCGGAGACTCTTTTCTTTGCCGCACCACCAAGACCTGGAATTAATTACCAGCTCACGTGTTTCCTTCTTCCTACAGTCCCGGGTCCTTCAAGCGGGCCGTGAAAAAGCATCTAATGAGGCCGCCAAGCTGAGTGTCATTACTTAGTGTCTGTACCTAATGGTGACCCTCTTCCCTGATGAGACTTTGCCTTTAGCTTACCATCAGGCGAGGTGAAGTCAAGTTGGCGTGTCCTAGATAAAAAAAATGTATGTAAAGCGTAAGTACTTTTAATTCAAGAATAAGATAAAAAGATAATGCAATCCTCCATGTTTGTTTAACAGCTGCATACAAATATCGACTTGCCGTACGATGAAATGGAAAGTGAAACTTTGGCACTAAGTTACAAGTTTTACGACAAATAGTTACTCCAGATACGTATATCCGTTATGTCAGCTGGAAAGTTCAGAAATATTGTTAAAAGTACCTACAAATTTATAAAATTAGGGGATATACCTTTGATGAAGTTGATTGTCCACGTTCGTTGTTTATTGTTGTATATAAAGGTACTTATAATAAACTGCAGCTAATATTGTTACATAAAATATAAAGATACATCGCCCTTGCACTATGAGTAATTGCGTAAATACATAATAATGCGGACCGAGGTCAATGTTAGGAACAAGTTTCCCTACATAAATAAATATACAAAAGCAGCCAAGCTTCATTCTCACAAGTGCAACTTTCATTTGTAGGAAACAAAAAACTGGTGCTTGTTCACACGACTGATGTGCTTACAATGCTGGTTATTATAATACAAAATTGTTCACCTCACACAGTGTACTAACGATGGATCTTTTTGCCGTTGAACTTTCCGTGGAAGTTGAAGTCACGCATTGACGCTGGGAACGAGAACTTCCCATAAAAACCCTGTTATTTGAAATGGCAAGTGGCAAGCACCACTTATTGGCACTTATCATTATATTTCAATAAACATTGGCTTCGTAAATTGCTTACGTATGTATATGCAACTGCAGAACTGTTTTTAACTATATATCTCTATATTATTGCTTATCCTGTCGTGATTTCTAGACACTAGTGTTATTATCTGGTTTCACTATCAGGAGTGCAGTGGCATTTTGCTATGATTATACTTCTAAGAGTAATTACGGAGGTGTAACTATGTAGAAATCTGCCGCAGATGTTTACCGCGAATGATGTCTATTATTTATATCATTAGTGTGAAAACGGCTCGTGTTTTGTCGTTATTTTCCTTTGCTGGATGATGCGGTGTTGTAGATAAGTCAACTCACTTTTTCTTCATAATGTTTACTTACTATAAGTGTATCTTTATCTATTTCCTTATACCACTTCGGCACGGAAGGAAAGTTTTCAGACGCGCGTTTATTTCCAATACCACCTGGCAGTGGTCACTAGTAGTGTTGTTTGAAAATATAAATTTGATTCATTTCTGAATATAATTTGTACCTTTCAAATCAAATCAAAAGAAGGAAAAGAACTTACTCCCTTGTGTCACTATGCCAAACCCAGGGCTCCTTCGTGAAAGCTTCGGATGCAACCGAAAACAACGCAGACAGAAAATGATGATGAGCCATTTAATCGGCAAAGCAAGCGTAACTGAAGTAGTTAGCGATGTACTTAGGTATCATAGGAGGGTTTTTTACGTGTGTAAAATCCCCACGGATACCCCATCACCGGAGCCGGTAGGAGAGGTTATGTCGGATTCGAACCGACTAAAACGCAAGACGCCTGTGGAGTCGTTTTTGGTTAGCGAACGTGAGGTTGACAGGTATATTCCTCATACCCTGGCCGACCCAGGGCCATCTCTTTCGATCTGACCCTCTCCTCGGGTGTGAGGACCACAGAGTCCCCAACACGTTCCCGGAAACGGGGAGGCGCACAAGACGCACCGCCCGCCCGCCGCGGCCTGCGGTATCATAGGAGGTTAGAAGGTAGGTGACAACTTTAATCTATGAAAATATTATTATAAAGAGTGAAGTTTGTGACGTTATAGGGGCTACTCTCTGGATCCACTGAACTAATTTTGAAAATCCTTAGGTAAATAAAGGCCTAATAGAAGGTGGGCAGTGAATGGAAACAATAAAGAAGTATGACCTCTATGATACACCATGGTACACTTTCGGCATCGCGATAGTATTGAGATAACATTTGTTATCTACTTCATTTTAATAAATACACAAACTCTTTCACTCGTTCCACTTTTTCTCCTGCTTGTAGAGGAAAAAGTAGTACAAGAAAAATAGCTTGTTTATTTGGGTTCTAAGTTAGCGAGAAATGGTATGACTGCGATATTGAACGAAGAATTTTTGGCAGGAAACGAGAAAATATCAGGTTAAAAGTACCCGGGCGACCACGTAAGAGAACAATAGATGGAAATAGAAGATGCTTGGATCGTAGGAAATATGTGATCTCTACCTACCCCCATAGAAAAGAGATGAGACTGAATATGTGTACGTATTTTAATAGAGGACCATTGCTGGTAGGTAGGTATCTACTTATAACGCTCGATAAAACTGTGCTAATCGATTTATACAGATAAATCGCTACGATATATTATATCGTTACATTATTAAGGTATTATTTGGATACATTACCTTGAGTGTCTTCTAGGGTTGACGTAGCCTGCGCCAGCCATCATATACTCCGGGGGATGAGAAAGCGACATACGTGGTCTAGGAGCTGGAGGCAAGTAGCCTGGCGGCACACATCCGTACAGGGGCTCGTACAACGCTGGGTGAGGTATAGGAATGTACGTTGGCTCTTCTACAAACATGGACCTTCGACGGTCTTCTGAAAGAATAAATTAGATTTTATAATTTAACCCTGTTTTGGGACGAATCCTAATGTGTCCGCACTTCTTATGGAGAAAATAGTATCATCCATAACATAATACATACATACAAAATCATGAAATATAGCATTATATAGTGGATTACAGTAGGTAGATACACAACGTATGCACATTAAAATATCTTAGGTTTAATTAAGTGGCAGTTGCGAGCCACTTTTTAACTGACGTCTTAAATGGAGGAGGTTCTTAATTCGGATGTTTATCACTTTGAGTAGGTACTTATAATCACGACTCACAAGCGTATTTATCTAATACTCCCACCTGTATATACCTGTCAGGTGAGCAACAGACACCTGCGACCGCTACCAAATTATAAAGAAACCTTAGATTATCAATTTTACATAATATTAAACGTGACGGTTCCGGCGGTTATCGGCATTATTAAACTCGGAAACGGGTTTTAATCACAGTAAGTAGTCGGATTAACTAAATTGGTTAACATAGTAGACAGAACTGACGTTTAACCAACGATCATACAACCAATGGTTATCTGGTTGATCGTTGCGTTTAACTTAGGTATATGTTGGTTGTCACCCGAGGAGAGGGTCAGATCGAGAGAGATGGCTCTGGGTCGGCCGGGGTGCGAGGTATATGCCTGTTAACCTCACCTTCGGCAACTAAAACGACCCACAGGCGTCGTGCGTTTTAGTCGGTTCGAGTCTGACATAACCTCTCCCCCCGGCTACGGTGGGGGGGTATCCGTGGGGATTTACCGCACGTAAAAAAACAAAATATGTTACCAGTTATGTTGCCAACCTGCGTGTTTATGGTTACTCAATCAGAATATGGGGACAACTAATTTTGGAGGCGCGGGTTCGATCCCCGCTTAGCGCAAATATTTGTACGCATGAATATGGGTATTTGCATTGCTCAGGTCATGTCTCGGAGCGTACTAGGTACAATGCTTCGAAATCGCCTTTGGGTTGTGGAGGTCATATGAAAGTCGCTTCACGGAAAATATCGAAGTTCAGCCAAATCTGCAGTTAGACTGGTAAAGGACCCCAGACTCCGAGGTCGAGGCTTCGGATGCGGCAAGATGAAGAGAAGAGATGTGAGTTTATGAGCGCCACTAGATCCTCGTGGGTCCTCATATAGTGTGTGTGTGTGTGTGTGTGTGTGTGTGTGAGTGAGAGAGAGACTGTTGTGTGTAGGTACGTATGCTGAACCTACCTACCTTGGTACAACTTTATTGTCTGCACCTCTTAACAACAATATCACATTCTATTCTACTATACGTCGGCCAACGTATCGTAGAATAGAATGTCTGGGATTGATACGTATTTTGAAGTTTACGACAGTCGTAATTATAATGTCAATCCCATACATTGATCAATCTGTTCTATTCTACAAACGAATTACCACTTGGTTTGAGAGGCTGGCCTTAAGTAGGTATACTATGTCTAAAGCCTCTATGGTTTAAGCTTTAAGGCATCGTCGGTACTATACCTATATATTATGTCGCGGTAGCCTAGTGGTATGGACTGCTGAGACGAGGCCTCGGGTTCGATCCCAGGTTTTACCATGGCACACACCAATGACGTTTCGATACTTTTTAAAGTTATGTGTGTATTTATTGCAGGTTTATAAGTGCCCGGTTAATGGTAATAGGCTCGCCACCTATTACATTGGGGCCTAAACATAAACTGGCGAAATGTAGGTGCTAGCACCTCTGCCTACCCCTTCGGGGAAGGCGTGATTTTATGTTATGTTACTATATGAACATTCAACATTTGTATTTATACAGACACAAGTAAAATATTAAACAATTCTAATGCCGCATATAATTTTTTTTAACACTTCTCATATTGGTAGTTTCTATAGTCAAGTCAGCACGTGACAATAGATTTCATCACATCAAAAACAATGCATACTTTGGCCTGCTCGCCATTAATTCTCCTATTGAAGACCATATGAGGCTTAACATGTTGACCGTTAAAATCTTTTTCATGGCCGATAACGTCACGATAAACCCTGCCAGGAAGGATGGCCAGGTGACAGTGTGACTCAATAATAATTGGGACTACCTACCACCTTTCCATGCTTCCTGCAGTTCAATTCACTAACTTTAGTCCTATACCACTTAGGTGGCAGACAAGCACATGGCCCACCTGATGGAAAGTGGTAACCGTGGCCTATGGACGTGTGCAAAACCAAGGGAGTCACACTCGCGCTGCCAACTCTGTAAGCATAGTTTCTGTGCCGTCAGCGTAAAAGACAAAGCAGGACAAGCTTTTGGTCTTTCCATTGATAGCACAAAAACTCTTCAGTGCTAGCATAATTGCATTGCTGGCAATTACTAAATACTTAACAATTACGAAATCTCCTAATTATTGTTATGCCTACCGCTTTTGGGATACCTAGATAAAGTTTAAAACAGTTTTAGCAGGACAAAACTTTCTACGAAGGTTGTCATCGATTTTAACCAATCTGCCAAACATTTAGGTTTTTTATGTCAACTGAACTAATAGAATAATTAATAAGTAACATTCCAAAGTTATTTTTATTGATTTATTTATTTTAATTATTTTTATTTATTTAGGTATTTATATTTTATTCCAAAAGTCATCCTGCATAACGAGTCATAGCGAAGTCACAACTATAGGTAGGCCATACCAATTAGTTCATTCCTTTTATTTCGTTTTTCTTTTATTTACTTATTTAAAAATTAAATTATTTTCGACAGTACTTTAATATTTCACAATAGGTTAACCTTTTAAATATGATACATATAAATTAGGTTTGTACGTATTTACAAAAAATAAATAACAAGACTCAACTCCTGCTACTATGGCTACTGTTAGACGATCAACCACTACGGTAATGCCTGCTAGTGTTAGACGAAATGTTCAGCATAATAATTCACGTAGGTAATAGCCGTGACATATTTTATATGAAAATAATTACGCAACGCGAAAGCCTTAACGTTAGAACTACCATTGATTGATTGCGAAACCCCAACCACCAGCTATATTTCATTATCTCTTGTATTCAGTAAAACCTTGGATACCTACTTGCTAATGTTCTGTGAAATCCCCTAGTCGCCTCTAATGAAGATCCACGGGATGGTAATATCATGTTTTGATTGGCTAGTCCATTAACCATAACTGCGTAAAATAAAAATTTAACACTGATATTTATATGTTCTTTTCATTTAGTAGCTTTTCGAGAAAATAATTAATTACAATTATGCGAAGGTGAAGAATTCTTTCTAACGATGGCGAAGGTCTAAGTAGGTACAATATACCTACAGAATTTGTGACATAATTTATTATATAATCACAGATAACATAATACTGAATTCTAAAGTTTTGAATTACAAATTCTTTAAGACAGGTTACTCAGGTTAGACATCTGTCTTTTGTTCTTTTAACGTGTTTACCTATACATAGATACACACGTTAAAAAGAAAAATTATACAAAGGTGTACTTATTGTATAAGTAAGTAAGTAGATATTATAAAATGTACGTCGGAACCGGTCTGAAATAGACTGAAATGTCACGAAAAAAAATTCCTTCTAATGTGGTCGTACGGGTCCGAAGTTTTGGATATAGGTACCTACCTACCTGCGTTACATAGTAGCCACTGTGTGTGTATGCAACATTTCATGAGACTTGAAAACGCAAGATTAAAATTAACTCACTTTCCAGTTTATAACAATTTAGTATTTAATAATTTTGTATGTGATAAATAAAATTAATAATAAAAAAAAAAATATAATACCTTCTAAAAATAAAGTTATTGATCCCTATGGGTGCGAAATTAACCGCTACCAGTTAAACTAAAATAAAAATATCCAGTGGTAAACTAAACTAGGCAATTATTATACTGTTTATAAAACGAGTAGGTATTTGCAAATATTATCACAAATATATATTTTTAAGTAAAATATTTTATGCCTACGTTAATTTGATGTTACATAAGATGTTCATTATTTAATTAGCTGTGATTTAGAAAACATACGTCATTAAATAAATATTAATAATTATAATAAGTATTACCTACCACATTTTCGTTATTAGATACTATCCTTTTTTTTATTTTTTTTTTCTTCTTTTTTCTTTTTTACCCTAGTAATTGAGTAATATCGTTAACGATAACGTATCGTACGTAATTAGTAGTTCAGTATTAAATTAAAAGCTTACTCATAGGTCTCTCGCCGTATATTGCAGTTTCAGGTGGATATTCAGGGCCAACGACAATTTTCGAAATTTTACGTCCGTACACTGAATAGTCCGGCGTAAGGTCCTCTTCAGGCGGTGATTTCTTCCACCTTGGAGACGGTAGCGGCGGCGGTTCCTCTCCAGAATCATAGTTTTTAGTGGGAACATAATAAAAACTAGCACTGACTGGCTCGCCGGCAAACGAATTAAAATTATCTCCTTGACTTGATTCTGCTACATCATTAGGCATTACTCCGTACGCCTCGTTGTCCCAAGGATCCAAATACACCCTGTGATTAGGGTGACTACTCGTGGGAGTATGGTTTTCTTCACCTTCGCTTTCGAAGTCAACAGCGGCCCAGTGTGGGCTGCCCGCATGTCCTGGCATTACTAAGAAAATAATTAAAAACACTGATAAAACCGTCTTAACTATTCTAGGATATTCTGCACACTGAAGCACCACAATAATTTATACACATAACTATCAGCACACGTTCTGCAGACCAGATATGGTGTAGTGTGTAATGCTATGGTTCTAAACACTATTTATTATGCTGAACACGGTTTAAGTGGACATTCGACAAACGTACGATGCAATCGGCGGGAGAGTTATGAAGCACATATATGCGCGGGCGCACGCGGTCGTATTTGTCTTCAAATGGCGAGGCGTGTGCGCGCCAGTGAGCCACCGCACCGCAACGAATGTCGGGGAAGATGCGATGGATATTAGAAATGTAAACGAACTGGAGGTTCACACGCAAACTTTGAAAGCTGTGTCTACATTGTTTTGATAACTTCAAAATCGATATGGTTGGGTGGAACGTAAGTGTTTAATCTACTGTAAACGTACTTACTTACTTAATTAATAGTAATTTCTAATGGTTCCTTTGACTATTAGTTAAAATTCATGAAGTTTGATCATTATCGTTAGTATTGTAACAAAATAGTTTCAATGAATTCTTTAGTGACTACATTATTTAGATATGTTAAAGCGTAAGCAATCATTTAATGGTAAAATATGCCAGAAATTAAAATGTTATTAACACTGTTCCCGATGTATATTGGCTATTATCTATTCTGTGGTGTCGGTTGCTTTTATCACCGTGACCAATTGACCATACCTGCTGAAAAGCAACCGGAACGTCGTCGGGAACAAAGTAGGTAGTTATTTTAACCTATACCTGGAGACTACTGAAGTGAGCGTTAATCGCTAAAGTACCTAAGTACGAGTAAGTAACCTAGGTAGATACGATTAGAAAGAAATATTTTGTATTTGATAACGTAGTTCTAGTAGATACCGGGTATACCGGGATAACGGGTTAAGCCCTAACTATGTATAGCTAGTGTATAATATTCGCGTATACATTCGACAGTCATCATCCATCTAGCCATTTCCGGGCTTCATTGTTTACACTTTAGTGCCCGGATTACTACTAAACTACTGATATTGTTATCAGAATAAACGGGATATTTACCATGTTTCATTATTTTCCCGTTTATTCTGATACTGATGTCAGTGACCATGATAGTTTAAATACCTATACTGATATTGTTTTTTTTTTTAAATACAATTTCGGTGGCAGACATCCACTAACCGCGACCTACGAACGTGTGCAAAACCAGAGGGTCACACCCGTGCTACCGACCCTGTAAGAACGGAGAGTTTCTGTGCCGTCAGTGCAGAAGATACAATCAGGATACGCCTTTAGTCTTCTCAAATCGCACTGACAGCACAACAACTACCCTACTCACCACCGGGAACACAACACGAGGTTATTATAGCCGTGGTATTCTGTAGGAAGAAGGTTCTTCCCCACTCGGACTGCTTAATTGGGACTGGAATACCGTTGTGTCCTACCTCATGGCCTACCTCCGATAATATATATCGTCATATTTCTATAACTACCTAATTACTACTTTTAGATATAGGCATATAATAAATAAAATTACCTACTATGTGTTCAGGTACACTTATTATGTAGGTTAACTACACCCTACCTGCCGAAAACCTACCTCACGGGTGTGACCTGCAATGAGCGACCTGGATGTCCCTTAATAGACTGAGGTCCCGAGTTGGCTACTACAGGGAAAACCGGGTTAAATGGGAATACCTGGGCGAGAAGAGAGTTGTGACTGCTGTGCACTTCTGCAAACAATGGACCACTTATTTTCTTACCCGTTGTATCCCAACACTGTCACAACTGGAGATCTCAACGCAGCAAACGAGGCACCGGTAAAGGTCACCGAGTTTTGGGCAATAAAATATCCAATTACGTTTTAAGCACTGACCTGTAATAATATAGAGGTCCGTGCTTTTAGGAGACATTACACGCACAGGCGCACAAGTCAGACCGGGATGCAAAGTCCATACAAAATTGACATTATTGGTTCAATCAATTTTTTATTGAATGGCTTCTGTGATTTTATTGGTTCGGAGTTTCGAGTCTATATTGAGAGATGACCTGACCAGTTAGTTGGGTATATTTTGATACTTTTACATGGATTTTTATTTTAATTGCAATTCATGCGGAGGAATTCCATGACACATTTTAGGTTTAGTTTCAGTAGTTGCGACAGCTTAGATAGAGATTGTCACTGGGAGACGTCACTGGAGATCAACCAATGACAGCCTCTATCAAGGAAGTAGCAGCGCTGCGCTCGACGCTGTGTGCTTAGAGAATTGCACAGCAGGTATGTGCTCGAAACAGTTCTCGAAAATGGTTGTGTTACATTATATGTATTGGGATTGATCGATTATCACAGATAGACTATTGTCCGTGCGGAACTACAATCACTCGATGTCCGGAAAGCCAGTGGTCCGGATGGTATTCCAGCGGTGGTTTTACAAAAATGTGCAGCGGAGTTGTCTCCAATGCTTACGCGGCTGTATCGACTGTCCTACAGCTCGGGGTGAGGCTATGGACAAGCACGGCGAGTCACTGGCAGTTAGTCTTGATATCGCCAAAGCTTTCGATAGAGTCTGGCATAAATCGCTTCTCTCCAAGCTACCAGCCTTTGGTCTGCCTCCAAAACTGTGCAACTGATTTGCTAGCTTCCTGCGGGAGCGCCGTATTTGCATCCTCTGTGATCGACGGGCTTCGGAGTTCTTGCAGATAAATGCTGGCGTACCGCAGGAGTCCGTATTATCTCCCACTCTCTTTCTTCTGCATATCAACGAAATGCTGTCCACAGCATACATTGCTATGCAGACGATAGCACCTTACACGGGAGTTATCACGGTCATCCTGCGGCCAAACAGTCTGATATCGCGGAAAAAAGACAGCTTCTTGTCACTGAACGGGACCGGATCCTGAATCACATTTCTCAATGGAGCTCTGAGAACCTGGTCGAGTTCAATGCCAAGAAGACGCAGGCTTGTGCGTTCACAGCAAAGGTTTCTTCTTTCCTTCGCCTTCCCACTCTTCAGAGCACGCCACTGCGACTGCAGGACAATCTCAATATCCTAGGCATGGATATTCGCTGCAAACTGAATAACAGAAACTACATCGAGAGCATCATCAAAACAGCCTCGCGGAAACTCGAACTCCTGAACAAATCGAGACGTTTTTTCACGCCGGAGCAGCGGTGTCTTCTCTATAAGACACAAATTCGCTCCTGCGTGGAATACTGCTCACATATCTGGGATGGCTCTGCGAAATACCTACTAGATGCTTTCGGCAGGTTGCAGCGACACGCGGTCCGAATTATTGGGAACCCTGAGGTCACGAACACCCTCGAGCCTTTGCAGATGCGTAAAGATATTGCTTCCTTGGCTGTATTTTACCGTCTCTACCATGGTGAGTGTTCTGATGAGCTCTTCCAACTAATCCCACTCTCTCCTTTCCTACATAGGGCAACACGTGCAAGGCTAAGATGTCACTTTCACACTGTGCACAATATACGAGCACCTTTGCCGCACCGCCAAAACCTGGAATTCATTACCAGCACACGTGTTTCCTTCTTCCTACAGTCCCGGGGCCTTTAAGCGAGGCGTGAATAAGCATCTGACGAGGCCGCCAAGCTGAGTACCACCATTATAACATTACTTAGTGTCTGTAATGGTGACTCTCTTTCCTGAGACTTTGCCTTTAGCTTACCATCAGGCGAGGTGAAGTCAAGTTGGCGTGTCCTATATAAAAAAAAGTAAATAGTGGTAATCGATCGATTAGAGAGCTTTCGGTACTCCTCAACGCGGTACGCAATCTCACAGCATTAAATAAATAAATTAATGATGACTTTGAAATGGGCACGTCGAATGTCATTGGTCAAATAAAAGTACAAGGTTTGCCAAATTCTATAAGATTTTTATGTATATGAACAAAACAGATTTTATTTGTTCTTGTGAAAATGTCAGAAAGCCACTTCAGTCTCAATCGAGAAATATTATTTTCCATTTTTATCGTAAAATACTCGAAGGTGTGGGTAAATCAATCGCAATGTTGTATTACAAAGCGCGTTGTGGAATTAACCGGTAAGTTGGGTTGTCCTCACATAGAACATTTGTATATACTGAGAGTTGTACTATATCGTGAAGGCGGGTACAGATTGCTGCAACATACCTACTGCTGCTACTGCTATTACACGTAGGTAGTGAAAGAATTTGCCGCTATGATGAAATGAATGCTCCCCGTCGCGTGTTCTCTGCAGACTAGCTAGTATATATTAACTATGTTCACCGCACGCATGCCGGAAATATATACGAGTGGATACTTAGGTAAGTAGGTATATATGCTCTTATGTGCCTGGCATACATATTTATATATTGTTACGACAGACGTCGATATCTCTAAAACTAATAATCGAATCTTCAAGAAATAAAAACGCATTGTTAGTGACCAGGTACTCTACCGATTGGCATAGAAAAATCTAGAATCGTCAACACAAAGTCACAACCTACCGACGAGTGCCTTCACTCTTTTTGAATAAAAACAAATAATAGGTAAATATTGAGAATGAACACGGAAAGGTCAGCGACTCGATTCATTCTGTCTTTGAAACCAAAAGCGAACACAGCGAACTTAAGCGACCGAAGACTCTACCTGCGACCTGAACAACGACTGTGGACTACTGTGAACTACTGAGCGACTGCAACTGTTGAAGAGTACTGTGTGTACTAGCGATTTAATTGTCTAGTTTGTGGTGAGCTAATAAATCTCTTCGTTGAGTAAACGGCATTTAATTGTACCCCGTGCACGTAACAATATATTATATTATAATAAGGTGGTCATTTTTCAAGAATAGAAAAAGTAGTCAATCTCTAATAATATCTAAGTGTATAGGTACTGCTATGAATGAAAAACAAATTAAAATTATTACGTATCAAGATAGTTTAATCCAATTTCCCCAATATTGCACTTTACTCATTTTTATTTTCAAATTTGTCATGAGATTCTGGTAAACCTATATCAACTCTGACATGACGTGTAGGAGTTAGACAATAGAAAGAAATACTCTAAGGTGTAGGATAATGTATGACTAATACTTTAGTATTATGTTATCTGTGCTAATACAAGGTAAGTACGGGGATTAAAATAGTAGTGGGTGGCAGTAAACACGTCTCTTTCTATGGTTGTTGATCATAAATAAGTACTTAAGTAGGTACCTACATCAATACGCGGTACCTTCGTGCTACTCTGCTCATTGTGAAGACAATATTAGATAGGTATTGACATTGAAGGTGAGTGTTAATCTGAAGTGATGAGGTTATTAGATATGTAGGTGGTGTTCTCGTGTTCGAAACAAAAGAACAGTGGCTACGATAAGTTTGATGCTTGATACTTCAGGATTTAAATGATTGAATTAGTCCTAAAGCACCTTTTTTTTGTTCTAGGTAGGTTTAGAGAGTTTTCACGTTCATTTTCACCTTTATCTTACTAATATCATCAACATGAAAGTTTATGAAGGTGTTTGATACTTACCCTCAGGTGTCTGCCCCATCCTGGGACATGGCTGGGGTAGGACACGGCGGTATTTCCGCCCGATTGAGCAGTCCGACTGGGGTAGTACCTCCGCCCTACAGAATACCGCGGCTATAATAACTTCGTGTTGTGTCCCCAGCGGTGAGTAGGGTAGCCAAAGCTCACTGGAGAATTTGTGCTGTCAGTGGGAAGAATAAAGGCTTGTCCTGCTGTCTTCTACTAACGGCACAGAAACTCTGTACTTTTTTTTTTTTTTTTTTTTTACGTGCGCAAAATCCCCACGGATACCTTCCCACCGGAGCCGGTGGAGGAGGTTATGTCGGACTTGAACCGACTAAAACGCACGCCGCCTGTGGGTCGTTTCGGTTGCCGAAGGTGAGGTTGACAGGCATATCCCTCGCACCCCGGCCGACCCAGGGCCATCTCTCACGATCTGGCCCTCTTCTCGGGTGTGGGGACCACAGAGTCCCCAACTCGTCCCCGGAAACGGGGAGGCGCGCCACGCGCGCCGCCGCCGCGGCCTGCTTCTGCAAGGGTGACAGGCGGCTTCACCTGTCACCCCTAGGCCGGCGCTCATGGGGGGCGGAGGTCGTTCATCGACCTCCGACGCCCGAGTTGCCTTCGTGCGCGGGCAGCTTGTCTAGCGATCCTTCGTCGCTCCCGCTGCCGCTCCCGCCCCGCCTCCTCCTTCACGAGCATTACTTGCTCGCAGAAGGAGGCGCTGGCCGCCCACGCATCCGCGCAGCGAACAACCATCGCCGCGAGCAAGGTGGAGAGCAGAAACTCTGTACTTGCAGGGTTGGCAGCGCGACTGTGACTCCTCTGGTGTTACAGACGTCCATAGGTCACGGTAACCACTTTCCATCAGGTGGGCCGTGTGCTTGTCTGCCAACTACGTGGTATAAAAAAAAAGGCACTGCAGTCTCCGTTGCCTGGGGTGCACGTAGAATACTAATTAGCCCTCGATGATTAATAAAATGTAAGTTTCCAGGAATAGGTTTCTTTGACTGTGAGACCGGTACAAAGCAACCAATATTATAATAAACACCTCAACAAAGTCTAGGGAACAAGATGACACCAATTATTTTTTTTCGTGTAAATCTTGTTTTGCAAATAACTGGCAGCAAATAAATAAAAATAGAATAAAGTAGATTACAGAGTTGTTCGAAATTTAAAAATAAATTTAAAAAAGTAATGATTTTCGAATATGGAGGTAAAACTTTTAAAAGTGTTTGATTGTGCAGTTTCTCTGAGGCAAAATAAAAATTATTTTTTTTGATTGTAAATAACGTTTATTATCAATAATACGTCTTTTACGTATGGTTTGTGCATTTTTGTGACTGTAGTCATCATGTCACGTCGTCATTTAAGTCGCGAAGAGATGTTAAGGGCTGTTGGTATGCTGCAAGCTGGACGAACTCAACGCGACGTAGCGGATGCTGTCAACACCCAACCAAGCGTAATTTACAGATTATGGGCACGCTACAGGTCTACAGGGGATGTTGCCGAACGTCACAGGGGACGAAATAGGGTTACTACCCCGCGACAAGATCGTTTCTTGCAAAATTCCGCAAGGCGGCAACCCACGATTACTGCTCGTCAGTTGGTCGCAGGCCTCCAGTCTCAGCATCAAGTGGTTATTAGCGATCAAACTGTCAGGAGAAGACTACACGAAGCCAATCTTCATGCTCGCAGACCGCTTAGGGTTCCAGCTCTTCGACGTGGAAATCGAGATCGTCGCTTATTGTGGACTAACGCACATTTACAGTGGACCGACCATCAATGGGCACGGGTTCTGTTTTCCGACGAATCTTGCTTCGGTTTTCATCCTGATTCGAGAAGAGTGCGTATATGGCGAGTTCCTGGACGTCGGAGTCGTCTCCAGAATCCGCAAGAAGTTCATCCTTACCAAGGTGGAACAATCATGGTATGGGCTGGAATTCGCCTTGGTGGAAGGACCGACCTCGTTTGGATACGGAGCAATTTGAATGCAAACCAATACATTCAGGAGGTTATACACCCCATGGATCGACAGCAGTTCGGTCAAGATTTTATGTTCATGCAAGATAATGCACGGTCACACACCGCGAGGGTAGTGGTCAATGCGTTTAGCGAGCACAATATTACGACGTTGGAATGGCCTGCTCAGTCTGCCGACCTCAATCCCATAGAGCATGCCTGGGATTTGCTTGGGAGAAGAGCTTTCAGTGATTCTTTGGAAAATCTGAACACTGAAGAACAACTTTTTTTACACCTTCGCAGTGTATGGAGCCATATTCCACAGACGATGATTGACAATCTCATATTAAGTATGCCACGCCGTTGTCGAGCTGTTGCTAATGCTTTAGGAGGTCCTACAGATTATTAAAAACGTTTAAAGTACGGTTAATTACTGTATTTCTTACTACCTCGTTATTTTTGTGCCTAATCATAGAAGGTTGTAATACTCAATATTGGCACTATTCAATTCTTTCTTAAAAAAAAAAAAAAATTGGTATGAAAATGTTTTTATTAAAATTAAAATTAAAAACGGTATAAAAATACCCTTCTATTGATATAAAACACTCACTATTACAAGAAAGGGTTTTTAAATAAAAACTAGAAATGTCCTTGTTCCCTAGACTTTGTTGATGTGTGTATTATAGATTTATAGATAGCTAGAAGAATACCTAATTCATTAGAGACGGTGTCAATACTAATATACATATAAATAACTAGATTTTAACTTTATCTAAAACAATTTATTTTTATAATATTATCAACTATTTTGGCTAGTTAGCTGGAATTAGTGCAATCGGTAAAATGTTACTTTGGGATAAATTTTGAGGTGTAACCTTAGATCATTTTATTTAGAAATGGCAATGTTTAGAACCAAGCAGGGCAAAATAAATTAATTAGGAAATAAATATCTAGAAAAAATACTACAATTTTACTATATTAATAATACTTTATATTATATATAATAAAAATACTACAAAATAAATATAATACAATACTAATATGTTTCTTCTTATGGGCAATAATATTATTCATAACACACCTTTATAATATTTTCAGTGGCAACAATCCAACTGTCGCACTTCGCGCCAGAAATGTGTTGAACGTCAAAATGTGTTGGTTTTGTATTTTGTAGTTCGATTTTGAAATTATTTGAATCGCTATATTTTCGATATATAGTGTCATAAAAGGCATAAGATTGATATAAGTTAGTAAATACTTAAAGTTTTGTTATTGTTTACGACTAACTGCATTTAGCGGCGATTGTAAAATGTTAATTACGTCGACTCGACATAATTTTATCTCGTAAACGTTATTGCTGAGATAGTCAAAATGTATTATGCGGAGAAAGCGTTTTTTGTTTGTTTAGCAACGATACTTACCTATTTGTAGTAGAATAGCTTGTGCCAATTGATACGCAGTCTGACATTTCAGTGATATAAGCGTCCCGGTCCCGTTAGTTTTATTGTGATTGCATTGTTCGGGTACCATTTCAGAAATGCCGGAAGAAACGATGAATGTGCAATCTGCAATAGAAAGCTTGGAAGATTATAACCTGGATTTTCCTAAAACTAGACTACAGAATTACAAGATTATACAAAATGCTTTGGAAAACGACGAACACCTTAGTGCAGACGAAGTGAGACGGCTGCTTGCCGTATGCGTCCATGACACTCCGTTAATGAAATACACACCCACTGTTATTAACACCATTTCTGCTCTTTTGTCGAAACTTAAGGTAGGAGCATAGATTATTAAAATTCATAATTATAATGTTTAATTTAAAGGTTATAATGTATTGTAAACAAATTTCCAGGCAGGTCGTTATGATCCTCCACCAGACCTGGTGCCTTCAGCAGCAGCGGTGATTAGTGTCTTGAAAACTTTAGCATTACTAAGCAAGGTTGAATCATTGATAACTTTGTGCCTTGATGCAGTATTCTCTTATCCCGAAGACACACTGGTAACACTAACAGAGCATCATTGTCAAGATGTATTAGAAATGTTCAACCTATGCTGTCATACAAGGATACCAATGCATATAAGACTCCAGGTATGTTAATAATGTTATTATTTGTGCTTTGGATTCTGGTGCAAGTGTAGCCTTCACGCCCGACTTCCACCCTGAACCCTATATTCCACAAATCAGCTATACTTGGGAATACAACTTCAGAACAATTTAATACTGATTTTCTACTATTTACACAAATAAACCGTGATGAAAATGATGTGGAGTGATAGAAGATGTAGTGATGAGAATTGAGAGAGGAATGTTAAGATTGTTTGGTTATGTTAAGAGAAAGAATGAAAGAAGACTAACAAAACAGGTGTATGAGGTGAGTGTGGATGGTACCGTGGTAAGGGGAAGATCTAGGCCAAATACCTGGACGGCCTGGACTAAATCGGGGAAGTTTTAGAAAAAGGCAAGTCAGGTGTACCCTAAACTGACGAGCATGCATGAAGAATGTAATGAGCAATTGAAGCGAGAGTAGTATGTCAGGATAGTTGCAAATGGAGATCTGTGATCTCTACCTACCCCTATGGGAGACAGGCGTAATTTTATGTATAAGTTTGTACACAATTGAAATCACAACTTAAAAGTATTAAGTCAGCATTATCTCAAGTGAGTGGTAAAAGAGATATGAAGAATTCATATTCTTCATATCTGATTCTAATGACTAGATTCTGATTCTATGATCTAGAATCTGGTATGGAGGTCCATATCTTCTAGATATTAACCCTATAATTTGTTCCAGGCCTGTAATCTTCTGCATCAGTTACTAAAAATAATACCTCGGGAAAAGAAAAAAGAATTTATAGAAATAGGAGTGTCTGTCTGGTTTTCGAAGGTGATACCAACTGTGATGAGCCACATGTCAGTTGTGGGATCAGATACAGATAAATACATAGAAATTCTTGAGTTATTGACTGATGACCTCATACATGTAGACTATACTTCAAATTCACCTTGGTATAACATATTGGAATGTATTTGTGTTGCGAAACAGTAAGTATTTTATTTCTATTATAATCTGTACTAATATTGTGATAGGTGAAGAGTTTGTTTATTTGTTTGCACATACAAATACTAGTTCAAGTTAAATAGTTCGTTAGTCAACAAAGGTTTTAGGCTATATATCATCACGCTACTACTTTAGGGAGCGGAGCAGTGATCATAAATGACAACAAGTCCGGCAATTTTCCATACTTGGTGATATGGTTGACAATCCCATACTCACAGGTAGAGTGGAACCTCTTAGTCTTAGGAGGGATTTTGCCTCACTGTGTGTGTTCTACCGCCTATACAATGGTTTGTGCTCAGATGAATTGTTTGACATGATGCCCGTAGCTACATTCTATCATCGCACCTCTCGCCATAGGCAGGGAATTCATCCCCACACATTGCAACCTGCGACGGTGCTCACTGTGCGGTATGAAAGAAACTTCATCCCACGCACACTCAAGCTTTGGAATGACCTCCCTGCTGCGGTTTTCTCAAGCGCCTACAATATGGGTTTCTTCAAGAGGGGCATCAGAAGGTTTCTTTGTGGTCGGCAGCGCGAGTGTGACACCCCTGGTGTTGCATACGTCCATAGGCCACGGTAACCGCTTCCCATCAGGTGGGCCGTGTGCTTGTCTGCTAACTAAGTGGTATAAAAAAAAAATTAAGTTTCAAAAGATAGGTATTAATATATATGTATATATGTAACGACGCGCTCTGCAAACGTCGTCACACCGGTTTTAATTCTATTTTTGAACGAAAAGCTTCGGAACGCGGAGTGAATGACATTTTGACGTATGGCTGTCAAAGCACCTTTCTTCCTAGCGTTGAGGCTGGATGGTCGATATTCATGGCTTCGTAACTTAATTTCAATAAATCTCATAAAAATGAGAGTATTTTTGCCTAAAGGATAATAGTTTGTGTCTTCACAACTATCCTCTTGTGGAATTATAGTTTATTTCTGGTGAGTTGTCATTTTTTAATAAGATTCACTTTGATGGAATTCGCCACGCTCCTAATTTGAAAAATAATTGTTAAAATTCTATTGTTTCAGCTCTTAATCTGAGAATATTATGATTTCCTTTGCTATTGGCATTGTTCCAGCAAATTAAGGCGGTAAGTCGCACAAATTTATAAAAAATTAGGACCTCGTGTTCATATTGGAGTTTGTTCTAATGACATGCAATTTTGTTACAGGTTTCCAAATTGGAACCGCCTTTGCCCTTTTTCTCATTTTCTTTTTGCCTTTGGATCTTTTCTTTGGACCTTTGTCTTCGGTCATCTGCATTTCCTTATGGAGGGTTTGGACTTTTCGCCTCAAACCTGGATGTACCGCATGGGCTTACACTGAAAACTTCGCCTGCTACGAGCTTTCTCGCTGCTGTGTTTACATATACTCGCCGAGGGATGCCGTGAGCTTACTTTAATTATATTTTAAATCTAAACTTCAAAATAACCTAAAAATGCATTGCAGATGCAGATATGCAGATAGACCTAGCTTATAAAACTCTAATTTTAAATTTAAGGTTAGTTATACATTAGAGTTTTATAAGCTAGGTCTATCTGATCCTATGTCAAAATGATCTTATGTCACCAATGCATTTTTAGGTTATTTTGAAGTTTAGATTTAAAATATAATTAAAGTAAGCTCACGGCATCCCTCGGCGAGTATATGTAAACACAGCAGCGAGAAAGCTCGTAGCAGGCGAAGTTTTCAGTGTAAGCCCATGCGGTACATCCAGGTTTGAGGCGAAAAGTCCAAACCCTCCATAAGGAAATGCAGATGACCGAAGACAAAGGTCCAAAGAAAAGATCCAAAGGCAAAAAGAAAATGAGAAAAAGGGCAAAGGCGGTTCCAATTTGGAAACCTGTAACAAAATTGCATGTCATTAGAACAAACTCCAATATGAACACGAGGTCCTAATTTTTTATAAATTTGTGCGACTTACCGCCTTAATTTGCTGGAACAATGCCAATAGCAAAGGAAATCATAATATTCTCAGATTAAGAGCTGAAACAATAGAATTTTAACAATTATTTTTCAAATTAGGAGCGTGGCGAATTCCATCAAAGTGAATCTTATTAAAAAATGACAACTCACCAGAAATAAACTATAATTCCACAAGAGGATAGTTGTGAAGACACAAACTATTATCCTTTAGGCAAAAATACTCTCATTTTTATGAGATTTATTGAAATTAAGTTACGAAGCCATGAATATCGACCATCCAGCCTCAACGCTAGGAAGAAAGGTGCTTTGACAGCCATACGTCAAAATGTCATTCACTCCGCGTTCCGAAGCTTTTCGTTCAAAAATAGAATTAAAACCGGTGTGACGACGTTTGCAGAGCGCGTCGTTACATTACATCCCTCCCCAAAAAGAAAAAAAGAAAGAAAGAAACTTCCTTTTCTAATGAAAATTATGAGAGTCCAGAACAAAATTCCAAAAAACCTCAAAAGACAAAATGTCTTGCAACATTTTTCAATAAACAAAAAAAGGCAATGCGAAAGCATCTTGCATTGGGTATTGCAGAAATAATTATAAATTAAAGAATGGGAAAGCATTCCTAAAAATCAAAGAATGTGAAAACACTCGAAAAGTAAAGAATTAAGTTGAAAAAGAATTTCCAGTTTCAAATGGAAACAAAGGACACTATCCAACTTAATGGAATAACCGAAACCAAACTCAGAAAAGAGTAAAAACTTATTTCAACACAAAAGTGAAAATAAATCCTTCAATAAAACAAATTAAACAATCCCTACTCAATTCCATTCCAGATATCGATTAGGCAACCAACGCCGTCGAATCTAATCCTTGATCTTAACCAGCCTTCTAGCATCAATACAAAAGTGCGGTTGAGCTCCTACGCCACCGACTCTATACCAGCTATTCCTGAAACAAAAATATGAAACTAACAAGATATCGGTTAAGCACCAACGCTGCCGAATCTGAAAGAAAATCGGTAAAAACAATGAAGTTTTCCCACTGTCGGTTAGGTTGAAAAGCCGCCGACTTCAAATTCCTATTCCAACATCCAAAACGTCAAAACAAAATCACAACAAAAGTGTCGTAATAATATATTTATAAGCATTGTGATCGGCATAACACCACCAACTTTCCGAGCACAAGCAAAATATAAAGAAAATATGACAATTGTGACCAGTACAACACCACTGACTTTCTGAGCACAACCGCATAAGAAAAGTATGACATTTGCGACCGGCACAACACCACCGACATCCCGTGCGCAAAGCATAAAAAATGTAACAATGTGTATAAAAACACAATCGTACAAAAAGAGAAAAACGACAATTACGACCGGCTCAACACCACCAGCTTCCCGTGCGCAAAGCGTAAGGTGTGACTATGTGTATGAAACACAATAGCACAAAAAATTGTAAAGTCCAGTAAGACACAAGTTTCCCAAAAAATGGTATAACAAGGTGTGTAAAAATTGCATAAAATGCGTCCAATCCGAGAATCTTAATACTAAGAAAATAACCCAGAACTGTACAAAAATAAAGTTCAAGAAACTTAATTTTCCATTCCCTAAGTGAGTGGAAATAAGTCAAGTGAATTTAATGTAGAAAATGAATATTAAATTTCACTCCTATATTAGAGTAGAAACTAAATTCCTAAATTTGTACAAAATATACAATATTAAATATACAAGTGTATAAAAATATATACAGGAAAATAATCCTATACAACAAAGATAAATAAAAATATAAGATCTTTTGATGTGGAACAATTTGTTAATATGGAGTAGAGTTACACAATAACAAGTCCTAAAATGACCTAAGTTATTTTTGAAGGAAACTAAAATTGAAATTAATAAATTGTTGTGAAGTTCCTAACATACATCACCTTTCAAGATCCCTTAGCCTCACAAACATCACCTTACAATGGGATCAAACTTCAAACAAAGTAGGTACCAAAGACAAAGATAGACATTGTCAAAACAAGAATAATTTTAATCTTTAATTATGTCTTTAATATGATAACGACCAGTATAGTTTTTATTAAGGTCTTTTAAAACATAAACATTAGAGGAAATTTTATCTATTATTTCACACTTAACAAACTTAGGTGCTAACTTAGCCGAAAAGAATGCAGGAGCATTAGACTGCACAAAACTTCTCCTCCACACTATATCTCCCACCTCAAAAGAAATGACCTTCCTTCCTATATTATAATAACGCGCATTACGCTTATAAGCTTTAAGCAATGAAGCTTGAACTTTTATAAAAATATCACTAAGTGATTTAAGTGAAAAAGCAAATGAAGACCTATCAACAACATCAAGTTGATTGAGGTTATCAAAAGAATTACTAAAACGGTGCAATGAAGCATCAAAAATAAGTTCTCTACCGAACATGAGAAAATTAGGAGTGAAATCTGTAGCTAGATTCACACTACTATTTAAAGCTAATTGAACATGAGGCAAATATTTTGACCAAGTTCTATGATCATCTTTAACAAAACAAGAAATACATGTTTCGACTGTTTTGTTATATCTCTCTACAGGATTATTTTGAGGTGTATATAAAGTATTACAAAATATTTTACTAATATTATAACTTTTTAGAAAATCTACAAATTGCTTAGCTGTAAATTGGCTTCCATTATCACAAACAAAAATTTTAGGCGTTCCAAACTTAAGAAATATTTTCAAAAAGTGAAATAATTTTATTTAACTCGTGTTTCTCAGAAGGAGAAAGTTCAGAAACAGAAGTAACTGCATTTACACAAGTAGTGGATTCATATTCAAAAGTAATATTATTCCATAAGTCTTTAGCAAGATTAAATTTCAACCAAAAGTCAAATCCCAAAATAATTGAAGGTTTAAAAGAAGGTATTATCAAAAAATCTACATTTTTAGTTAAGTTATCACAAGTGATAGGTAAAACCATAGTTCCAATAACATTGTGTGCAGAACCATCAGCAGTAACAGCGTTACCTTTATAAGGTTTAAATTTATAACCTAATTGCAAAAATGTTTGATGAATATTAGAACCGAGTACACAACTACAAGCTCCACTATCTAACAAACCTGAATAAAATTTATTATTAATATTAAAATTTAAATAAGGTCTAGTGTCTTTATGTTTAACAAACAAAACAGGAGCAGCCCTGATATTATTAAAGAAAACTTTCAAATAATCCAACCATTCATTAAATTCTTTCTTACAAGTGGCTTCATTCGGAGCATTGCTAAATTTTTTCAACATCGAGTCACCAGAGGTTTTATCAAAAACTAGGGCTCGATGGGACCTGATACGTTTTTTGACTGAACAGTATTTGAATTACAAACTTCGCAATTCTTCGTAGTGACGCCAAGCTTGTGACATTTAAAACAAATTACACCTGGAAATGTAGGGCAATTTTTATAAGAATGTCCAGAGGACTTACATTTTAAACAAGTTAAATCATCTGATTTAACAGCACTAATTTGAGCAGAATATTTTTCTTTTTTAATACTTTTATTCTCACTCAAGTTCTTTCTTGACACAAAATTCTCTAATTCTCTGCTGAGGTTAATAAATTCGTCGATAGAAGAAATAGTTCTACCAAACACAAAAGGTGTGTAAATATTCAACATGTTATGTTTAATAATAGTTATGAGGGTAGCATCAAAAACAGGCATAGACAAACGGCTAGCCATATCCATTATGTCTGTAATAAAATCTGGTAATGACTCAGTTATCTTTTGTTTACGAGTACGGAGTTCATGTTCCAAATGATAATCAAATTCAATTCTATCAAAACGTTTCAACAACGCAGCCTTCAAATCCTGCCAAGAAGCAATACGAATACGAACACTACGAAACCATTTAAGCGCAGTGCCTGACAAAAGATCAGAGAATGAACTAACCAAAAAATATTCATTAAAATTTTTAAACAAGAAATATTCTTCCACTTGAGTAATAAATTCCCTAACGCACGATTTACCATCATACAAAAGCTTACTTCGTTTTAAATCAGGCAACTTAGTAACAGAAGGCAAGTTTTTCCTCAAATTATCATTCAATAAAACATTCATCATATTAAATGAAGATGCGGCTCTCAGACTATGATCACCAGCTCCTCGACTATTCGAAAATGGATCAACAACTTCAGATAAATCAGCCATGACATGAGTAGAAGTACCAACTGGAACATCACCAACAATATTCTCAAACAAAGGCGGGACCTGTATTTCCTTATCCATGTTTGATTTATAAAAGGATGTGAAAATCTAATAAAAAGTTGTATTAAATACACTATAAGTTTCTAATTAAAGTATCAATTAAAGTTTCTAATTAAAGTTAATTAAATTATGAATGAAGTTAATTGCATTGATAGCAAAACGCTAAACTCAAAAGTCAAACAAACTCATAGAATGGAATGTTATTGTTGCAAAAATTATTTAGGTCAAATGCCTATAAAGATAAAAATGCATTAGTGATTCACAAAATAAATTATTTATGTCTACTTAAGGTAAACAGCAAATACTCAAATATTACTATGTTTTCACACATGTGAATAAAGGTTAAGAACTAGTAATTATATAATATTACTAAGTGGAAAATCTTACCTGTAATAAACAAAAGCTATATAAGATAAAACAATTATAACAGTAACCATGTTATACAAATTGAAACATTCACCTGTAATTGAGAGATACAAACAATAGTACTAACTTGTAGTATGATTAGTTTTGCAAAGTAAACAATAACAAAGATTTACTGTAATACACAGTTATGTAACAGTAAAATACATGAAGAAAACACTGTTCTTAACATGATAAGGTAAAAAATAATGCAAAGGTGACAAGGAATAAAGATATATGCTCACTGTCATGTCCCTGTTCGGGCGCCAGATCTCAGATGTAATAATAAAAAACATTCGCCAGATGTAATAATAAAAAACATTCGCCAGATGTAATAATAAAAAAAATGATTTTATTTTCTCTGTATCTCCTATCATTGGTTTACTCTTGAATGGAGCAAGTTAAATGTGACAAAGTAAGTGTGTAATCTCCTATTTAAAAGAAATAGAAATAAAATTGGTGTGTAAGTACATTACCATAAAAGTTCGGGCGCCTTGGAGATACACATGCCTAGGATAATCAGCGGAGATTGGAAACTTTTAATCTGCCGGAGGTGAGCTAAATGAAACCAAACGGTGAGGTTTAAGGTTTTATTGTCCACTCCAGTGTGCATTTAGAAATAGTTGCAATGATACATTCCTAATGTATATCTAACCCTAAATTTAAAATTAGAGTTTTATAAGCTAGGTCAATCTGAACCTATGTCAATAAGATCTTATGTACACTGTCATGTCCCTGTTAGCTAGGTCAATCTGAACCTATGTCAATAAGATCTTATGTACACTGTCATGTCCCTGTTCGGATTAACCTAAAAATGCATTGGTGACATAAGATCATTTTGACATAGGATCAGATAGACCTAGCTTATAAAACTCTAATTTTAAATTTAAGGTTAGTTATACATTAGGAATGTATCCTTGCAACTATTTCTAAATGCACACTGGAGTGGACAATAAAACCTTAAACCTCACCGTTTGGTTTCATTTAGCTCACCTCCGGCAGATTAAAAGTTTCCAATCTCCGCTGATTATCCTAGGCATGTGTATCTCCAAGGCGCCCGAACTTTTATGGTAATGTACTTACAAACCAATTTTATTTCTATTTCTTTTAAATAGGAGATTACACACTTACTTTGTCACATTTAACTTGCTCCATTCAAGAGTAAACCAATGATAGGAATACAGATAATAAAATCATCATTTTTTTATTATTACATCTGGCACATTTTTTCTATTATTACATATATTAGAATCATAGGGAAAAATGGCATAAAACCACAGCTATCCTTGATATTTTCTTGTTAAATATTTTGTAGTTGTGTGATTTTTCAGTCCTCGGGTTTTAGTTTTAAACTTAATATCATATATGGTCCATCAAGCATTTTACTTTTGTGCCTAGGAAATAGCACAAAATATAAATGAATAAATTCGATAATTGTTTTCAGATACCCAGCTGCGATGAAAGCTCTATTACATGCAGGTAATGATGCTTGGTATAGATTGTGGATAATTTTCATACGACTACTCAAACATCAAATAACACAATCTTTTAGTAGTGTTGGCACTCCTATAAATTCTATGTTGCCTGTTGTGGAGGCAGCATTTAAATTGGACATAAATAACAGATGCAAAGCCTTTGAGTGTTGGAATGTCCTCATAGACAGCTTTTCTACGGAAACCAATGAAACTAATATAAACAAAAGAATAAAACTATTGATTATTCCCCTCAAATCCAACAATGCCAAAACTGAAGAAACAGCTATTGCTAAATTCAAATGCTGGTGGCATTTGATAAGAAAATTTCAATATAAAATGGACAAATTTCTTGAAATAGTATTGGTATCTTTCTTACATTTCTGCTTCGGAAGACACAATGCTGTGGACAAGTCAATAATTATCCCTGGCCAGATATCTACTTGTGTGAAGAAATATTGCAACGAGGCTTTAGTTGATATGGTTGGACATGTTAATTGTGATGGTTGTACAGAATTACCAAAATTGAAAGGTAAAATTATTACTACAAAACATTTGGTCGATAACTGGAATCACTGGATTTATTCACTGACGTCAGTGATTATGAGGACAGCAAAGAATGAATGCGGTTTGACTAGAAAGCAGATGAAATGCTTGTGGACATCATTTCTTATGACCATTGGTGAACTGCCACAAAATAATATAAGAAAGGACTTGTTTGCTGAGATATTGTCCATACTGACCCATCTGGTGCAGGTAAACATGTGTTGCTAATCTAAAAAGGCTTCTTAACAATTAATCTGTCATGTTTTTATCTAAAAAAGAAATGGCTCATATTCAGAGCCATGTCTAGTGGTGGAGTGCGTAAGGCTAATTGATTGATGCTTATCTTATCAAATAAGTAATACCTTCGGTATTGAGTGTATCTATTTGCATATTCAAGTTGTGTTTTAAATATATTGTTTATTTTACCACAGGAATGTAAACCCAACAATGAATTTATGGACATAACATTTAATATTCTTATACTATCACTGTTTGAAGGGAATACCAAAATTAAACAGCTCTTTAAATCTGAAAATAATCCGAATGATCCTATCAACAGAATTGTCGCGATTATAATGGATTCATCATTATATGGATTCTATAAAAGGTACATCATCATTAAAATTTCTGCACTTTTGGCTTAACTTTTTCTTATGGTGTTGGTGATTGTAACTTTAATTTGTAGATATTGTCATAGTAATTGAGTATATTGTGCTTTTTTATAATATGCATATGTAGGAAACAGGTTAATATGTCACAAAATTCTTATAGATGGTTATGTTTGTCCCACAGTTTGAAGGAGAAGTTGGCTTGGGCCCCAAAGGTGCTCTTTGGGGCCCAAGCCAACTTCTTCAAACTACAACTGTTGATTGACCAATAGACGGTAGTTGGCCCCGTTAAAACCAAGTAAAAATAAAAGGAGTACCAGGAGAGGAGATTGTAATATTTACTTTAAGATGAACAGAATGAGTCACTAAATTCAGTGGTCTGAGTCACACTGACGTGCTAGTTTGCCCCAGACCCTTTGACAGATCAGGCACGTCTTGACTGACTAAAAGTGTGAAAGTCATAATTATCTTTACTCCATTTGGTTAGGTACTTAACTAAGAGTAAACAATATTGTAGCGACTTTTTATAAAAACACATTAAACAAAGTAATCTAAGTAACAAACTAGTGGTTCAATTTCGGTTTTTAGTCTTAAAAATATAAATGAACTGTGTTTTTAAATACAATATAATTTAAAAAGACACATCAAGATTGTTTACATTTGGGGCCGTTCAAGTATTACATAAGCAGATTTATTACAATTATTTAACCCCCCATCGCCTTCTTTTGCCCCAGCAAAAGTAAGCAGAACTCTGCCCCCCCCCCCCCCCCCCCCATACTTATGTAAGCATTAGCACCTATATGCATCTTTCTTTTCATGTTTGTTTTTTTTCGGTTATTGTATGCTATATTGTGTGAAAAAGTATTGCAAAGATCCCCCCTTTAGTGCTTACGTAATACTTGGAGTATTGTAAGATGAAGATGGTTAAAATTAAATATTTTCTACAATATTTCAAATAGAATATTCTAATTACTATTAATTTCAGTTGTTAGTGAAGAGACAACTAACCTAGTACCTTCTTTATACAATATTGTATGTATTGCTATGTCATAAAATTGATATTTCAGCATCTATATATAAACATACTTAAACTCACGCCTATATCCCCGAAGGGGTAGGCAAAGGTGCTGGCACCCACATTTCGCCAGTTTATGTTTTTTAGGTCCCAATGTAATAGGTGGCGAGCCTATTGCCATTAAACGGGCACTTATAAACCTGCGATAAATACACACATAACTTCGAAAAACATCGAAAAGTCATTGGTGTGTGCCATGGTGAAACCTGGGATCGAACCCGAGACCTCGTCTCAGCAGTCCATTACCCAAACTACTAGGCTACCGCAGTATTTATATATATTTTATATATACAATATATATAATAACTTGATGTTTCAGCCTACATGCCAAGGAATTGATGATAAAATTGAAACAAATCACAAACTTAATGTTGGATGGAGAAGTGTGCAATCCTAAAGACAGCATGTCATTGGTTTTAACTGACATGCCAGTAAATGACTATGCATTGTTATTGTGGAGTGCTCTGGCCGAATCTATATATGAATCTGAATATCACTGTGATTCACTGACTGTTTCTAAAATGATAATGTGGCCAATAAAATCAATTTCTCAGTTTACAAAAGTATGTATCAATTTTTTTTTTAAATCCTATTATTACTCTAAATGTTTAACTTTGTGAGGATGGATGGACATGTGTCAGACTGTTTGTTACGTTTTGAAACAAAAATGTATAATAGTCATACATATACATTTTTATTTATTTATACTGTTGATTGATGGCACTTGGGTGAATTTGTTGTTACACATATTGATAACTCACTTGTACTTTTCCACATTAATTTTATTATTTGTACGTACTAACTGGTTTCACTTTAAAGCATCCTCAAAGGTTTACAATGACATGAGTGGTAAACAAAAATGTATGAATGGATATGTTTTTGATTGATTTTATTTTAATGAAATTTGCAAATGACAAATTGTCCTGGCATTCGTCTTTTATCTTTATGAGCATATTTTTCATAAAGATTTTGTATTCACATTAAACAACAGAATTTATTTTTCAGCTCAAAGTTCCAGCAATGATATGGAATACAGCATATGATTTGCTATATCTAAAAACGAATACAACTGATATTGAGAAGGAGGTTTCAGACATTTTGGTTACAATAATTGATACTCCTGAAACAACTGAGTTTGTATATTTCAAACTGTGTGTAGTACTGGCTGTGTTGAAGCATAAGTTTACTGAGAAAAATTGTGAGTTAAATTTGATAAAATTAATGCATACATATAACCACACACTAGAGCAACAGATGATTAGAAAAGGCATTCAGAAGTGATCCTGTCAGTAGTCAACAAGCTTCAGACTCGGCCCAAGACCCACTCACTGTAATCTTGGTGGCTGTTGTTTCAATCTACAGATCATTGTAAACTCAGTGAGACAGAAATAACCATACAAACAAAATTAGCACATTTTTCATTAATATTACTTTTTTTTTAAATTTTTATATAATTTATTTTTAACTCATAAATCTTTAATACAAATGTGCCAGTTTTGTTTTGTTAGCAATATTTTTAATGTTATGAACATTAAAACATTCTAATACAGAGCCTAGTTAGAATTTTATAACAATATTGTACATTTTATTGTTAACGAGGCAACTTGGGTACAGCTTGTTACTTTGGCACGTGTTTGATGATTCTTTAGTAATATGATGTTGCTCGAGCATTGATAGTTTTATACTTCATGCCAACGAACTTAGTATATTAAAAACGTTTTATATTATTTACAGGTATGGCGTGTGAAAAAGAAATAAACTTGCTATTGATCCTCACGAAAGGTATCAATAGCTATGAATACTTTAAGCCACTTTTGCCTATGCTGGTTGATAGAATGGTTGCTATAATGAATATAGTAACTACGAACGTTAATGATACTGTCACTGCTCTTATTTTAGTTTGCGTTAAAAATGTGTTGCATGTTTTAACTCAAACATGCAAACAGCGCTCAGAATCAGAAGCGAATGTAAGTATTACTTCCGAGTACACATTTTTAACTGATGAAATTATAGAGAAATAATGGTATACCCATGGTATACAGGCAATACAATACAGTATTGTATTAATTGTATTGGTGATTCTTTTATATTGACTATTTTATTGTTTCAGCTTCCCCATTTGTTACTTTTAATAGCAAACCTATTAAGACCTTTGGAACTATTATTTGCTGTGGAATCGTATTCAAAACTCATACCAGCAATGACTTACCACTTATTAAGATGTTCACCTATATTATCTGAATACGCTTCAACACAAGGTATACTTATTTCTGTTATGAAGTCAATACTCTCAAATACTGAAACCACTGATACCAATTATGACAAAGTAAAAAAAATAATAAATGATTTTGAAAACGTAAAACTGGAGCCGTCCGTTAGATACAGTGACCACATTTCCGAAAATAATAAATTCAGTACACCACAGGCAAAGGAAGTTATTAAACAACCTAAGAAAAAAGAAGTAAGCATTGTAAACACAGTAGTAGAAAATGGTGAAGAGTATGTTGTAGTAAAATCAAATTGGAAATTTAATCCAAAAAAATTGACAGAAAATCAAAAAGAGAAACTTCAAAGGAAACGTGAAGATATTCCAGCTTTATATCAGGATTTGTCGCAATCACAAGATGAATTTAGACTTGCATCATGGAAGACAGACTCACAGGACACTACTTCAAGTAGTAAATCAGCAAGCAAATCTTCTAAACTAGGCAATAATGAGTCAGCAGCAGAAATTCTGAAAAACTTGCCTAGTACTAATATGGTCCCTAAAATTATGGAAACAATACTTTCAGAGAATGACAAAAAAGTTAGTAGTATGAGTGATCTACCATCAAAAGATAATGTTATTAAACTCGATGCTTCTACTCCTGCAACAAAAAATTCGCAATCACCTCGTATGGCTTTGAAAGACCGAGTATTTCGAAATATGAGGAATTTAATGGAGAGTTCTGGATTACAAAAAGAAAACAAAGGCTCAACTGAAGATCCATGTAAAAATGACAATTATAGTAAAACACCACCATCTATTAAAAATTCAATAACAAATCTTGTTAATTCAGCACCATGTTTACTATCAACGGAAAGGCCCTCGCGAGTGAAAAGAAAACCTAAAAAGTTTGAAGATTTAGAGTTACTGACAGCCAAAAGAAGCCGTAATTCATTGCCAGAGACACAATTTGACAAAATGGAGCAACCAAAAAGTGTCCATAATGTTGATACAATTGCTACTGTTGATATTGTTATGGATAATAAGGAGATAAATGAATCAATGAATCTGGGAAATGATGCTAATTCCGAAATAAGTTGTAATGAACAAAACATGGTTCGTAACAATAACGATAAAAGAGTTGAAATTACTGATGATGAAGTAAGCAAAAGTCCAGTGAAAAATGAAACCTCACAGCTAGTTCTAGTTGGTAATGATGAGGCCACAACAGACTTACCTAACGCATCTTCCGTTGATACGAAAACTAAAGAAGTTATGGAAGTAGCAATTTCTAAAACACCTGCAAAATTTGGGCTGTTATTGATTCCCAAATCATATAGAAATGAGAATCAAGTGATTACACCTTCGAATTGCGAACAAACATTACCCACTAATACTTCAGTTGACATGAAAGACGTGACTACTCCCAAGAGTTCTAAAGTTGTCAGAGAAGTTTCAACTCTTATTGCATCTAAATTATTTACGATCAAATCTAGTGATGTTGAACAAGTGTCAAATCTAAAAGCTGAGAAACAAGGGTCGACCATCAAAGTACCTAAAGCTGACAAAGAGAAATCAACACTTAATGCGACGAAATGCAATATGGAAGTGTCAACACCCAAAATATCTAAGGATGTTACAAATTTACCAACTCCTAAAATATCAAAAGATGTCAATGAGGTGTCAGCACCAACCACAACTAATGATACTGTAGATGTATCAACTACTGTATCTAAGAATATTAAAGAAGTATCAAACCTTACTGCATCGAAGAACATTAAACAAGTATCAACTCTTAATGCATCTAAGAACATGAAAGAAGAATCAACTCCTACTGCATCTAAGAACGTTAAAGAAGCATCAAGTCCTACTGCACTTAAGAACATTAAAGAAGTATCAACTCCAACTGCATCTAAGAACATTAAAGAAGTATCAACTCCTGCATCTAAGAACATCAAAGAAGTATCAACTCCTACTGCACCTAAGAACGTTAAAGAAGTAACAACTCCTACTGTATCTAAGAACGTTAAAGAAGTAACAACTCCTACTGTATCTAAAAACGTTAAAGAAGTGTCAACCCCTAGTGCACTTAAGAACATTAAAGAAGTTTCAACTCCTACTGCATCTAAGAATGTTAAAGAAGTAACAACTCCTACTGTATCTAAGAACGTTAAAGAAGTAACAACTCCTGTATTTAAGAACGGTAAAGAAGTAACAACTCCTACTGTATCTAAGAACGTTAAAGAAGTAACAACTCCTACTGCATCTAAGAACGTTAAAGAAGTATCAACTCCTACTGCACTTAAGAACATTAAAGAAGTATCAACTCCTACTGGATCTAATAACATTAAAGATATAACAACTCCTCAGCCATCTAAACAGATATCAAAACCACTTTCAGCTAAAAATGCTAAAGAACAATCATCCCTTGATGAAGGTAAGGAGCTTTCGACCCCGAAACAGTCTAAAGAAAGCAAAGATGCTACAACTCCTAAACACTCACATAAAGTGGATGAACAGAAATCAACAACTAAGAAAAATACTATCAAAAAGTCCAGAATTGAGAAAGAGTTAGCTATAGATACGGTTGAAGGTCACCCTTTTCTAAAAATACAATCAGGGAAACGATTAACCAGAAAAGCTTTAGAAACTGTGAACACTGGCCGAAGGAAGAGTTTAGCAAATAAGTTGAACAAATCTAAAAATGAAGGCGCTCAAAAAAGTGATAAGAAAACAAAAGAGAAAAATAAAGAAACTGAAAATATTTCATGTTCATCAATTGTAGTAGACGAAAGTCAAGAACGGAATTCTGAACAAACATCGTTTTCTGATGAACTTCCTGATTCTGAAGATATCATAGAGAGTTCACAGGATTCTACTATAACTACAATATCAGTAAAATCTACAAGGAAGATTCCAATTAAACTTCCCGTAGTTTGTGTAAAAAAATGGACCAATTCAATGAAAAAAGTGGATACAAATAACTCACCAAGCATTTTGGACTGTGTTAAAGTTGATGTTAAGTTGGCATCAGACAAGGCCGAGAGTAAAGACGACAGTGTATTGCCTTTAAATAAAACTGCTCTGGTAGAAAACAGTCAAGATGAGCTGACTGAAAATATGGATACGGAGCCCTTGGAGGACATAAATACTACTGATGATATTATATTAGTTAACAGCGACATACCAGTTTTGACTGTTGCCAGCGAAGGTCCTATTGTAGGACAAGAATCTCAAGAAATAGCTGAAGCAGACACTCAACCTACAGATCCCAAACAATTTATGGATATTGACGATATTTATGAAACTTCTGCATTATCCCTTGCAAAAGTTACAGGAAATCACATACCTGAGACATGCAGTGAGCAACACAATGCAACAAATGTGGATAAAGATGAAATCGCGGTTGATAAAACCATGGATGGAACTGTTGATAACACTACATTAACATTATCTGATTCAGCTTTTGGAGATAGAGAATCGGCAAGTAGCGCATCCTCGCCATTCAAAGACGAAGCACAGAGGCAGAAAGATTTTTTAAATAACACTGTAGAAATTTCACCTATTAAAACTATGAGTCCCGAACGTAGCAAAAAATCACCCTCACCCGAGACCAGCAATGACTTTGTGGTGATAAAATTGTCGTCTCCAGTACAAAGCAATGGGGAACCCTTCGAAAAAGGTGGCTCTCCTGAAGTTTTCACAGAAGATAAAGTATCACCTGATAAAAGGGACCAGTCGCCACCAAGAGGTGAAGTTATCGTCACAAATACCAGCCCTAACTCTTCATTATCACTTAAGAAAAATAGGCCTCAAGTGCGTTCTGGGGGCCGAGCAGCGCAAATGTTGGGTTTATGTGTACCTGAGAAAGTTCAAGCTATCGTTAATCCAGAGAGAAGCGAGCCGGAAGATGTTAAGAAAAGCACAACAAATACCCCTGCGCGGAGGAATTTGAGGATTTTGTACAACTCTGTTGGGGAAAATACAGAGAGTAGTAATGGTATTACTGACAATGACGACAGTGACAATTTCCTTCAGTTTAGAAGATCGCTTCCCGCCGTCGACTGTAGTCCATCTGGGCCTATTTTGAAGAGGAAACTTGCGGAGATCACTGACGATGCTATGATATCGCCAGCGAGCAAAGTAAGTATTATTAAACTTGAGATAGTTTATAACCTTTTAAAGAAACAGAAATTAATCACTTTTTTTCTTTCAGAGAAAGAGAGTGAGTTTCCATGACCCACCTGTATCAACTACGATTTCAGTGCAGAAGTACATAGAACCGGGTCTCTTACGATCTCCACAAAATTCCGCGCACAAACGTCTTGAGAGACAGTTGCGTCAATACGCACCTCAGAAATCACCAAAGAGATTAGACAATGTGTTCAAGTTAGACACTGTACTCACCAAAACGGTGGAAAGTTTCTCTGAGTGTGAGGGTATCATAGTTATTTCTGACGACACTCCAGCTATTTCTTTGGATATAACACCTTTAGTCGAAGTTATTAGAACTAGTGAATTGAACAATACGGATCCTATTTGCGCGGATTTGTTAGGATGTAATGATCCAATAGAAAATATCGCTAGTGAATTATCATCGCCTGCTATGAAGTCGTTACTTATAAAAGAACTAGAGGGGACAATAGAAACTATTGGAGATTTGGCAAAACTGACAGAACTTGAAGTGAACAGATTATGTATTAAGGCACCAAAAGTGACAGTGGCTAAAAAAGTGTTATCAGATTATGCTGCTAAACAAGCAGAAAACTTGACAATAGAGACTGAATTTGCCCAGTCAATGTCTGAATCTGAGAAGAAAGCTAACAATATTGAAATACAGACAGATAATATTCAATCTATTGACGTGGAAATGCAGACTGAGGTAACTCCTATAAGAGTATTTGCTGCTCAAACTGAAGCAGTTTCAACTGCACATTGTAGTGCGCAGACAAAGGAATCCGGCAGCAAGTCATCTACAGATATCATAAAATCATGTTTATCAGAGGTAAGAATATTTTACCTATTTACTGGTACTCAGCCTCAGGGGCATGACTTGAGTCAGCAATAGTGTCTGCAAGACGGAAATAGGCATATCCCCTAATACGTGGGACCGAATTTAATGATTGCTTAAATGTTTCCTCTCTGCCTAACCCTCCAAGGATAAAGGCGTGATTATGTGTGTATGTACGTATTTCACGTTGAATATGACTAAGTACTCTCGTATTGCTCAATGATATTCTTTGATCAGGGAGAGGTTTTTGGGGCCCCACTAAACTCTTCAGAATCTGAGCCAACTCTGTCCTATGAATAATATACTTCGACGCACTCTCCTATAATTGGCATGATTATACTTCAAACACACAAGCAGCACAGGTCCTCCGATTTCCGCCAATGTCAGTCGGCCTTAGGGCTATGAAGTATTAAAATTCTGTTAGTGTAAACATTGAACATTGTTGACAATAAGGTTTCATTTTCACTAAAATATTAAGACAGAATGCTCTTGTTCAAGCTCTTACTCTATGTTCGTCAGGTCTAAATCCACTGTAGCACAGATATTCATTGCTATATATTTATTCATGTCTCAAATTACACTTAGAAAAATCTTTGTATGGATACCTTGCCAATGGTATATCGAAGCGGTTCTGTCAGAGTAACCGACAAAATCCACACATCTATCCAATCACAGACCTAAGGAAGGTCTTTTACTGGCCGCGGCGGCAGCGCGCCTCACGCGCCTTCCCATTTCCGGGGACGAGTTGGGGACTCTGTGGTCCCCACACCCGAGGAGAGGGCCAGATCGAGAGAGATGGCCCTGGGTCGGCCAGGGTGCGAGGGATATGCCTGTTAACCTCACCAACAAAAAAAACGACCCACTCTAGACGTGCGTTTTGGTCGGTTCGAGTCCGACATAACCTCTTCCACCGGCTCCGGTAGGGGGGTACCCGTGGGGATTTTGCGCACGTAAAAAAAAAGGAAGGTCTTTTGAAATAGAGTCCAGTCCACCCTGAGTCTATCTATCAACATGCAATTGGTGTCATAGTGTCAAATTAATTTTTCAGAAACCTGATTTTGTGGATGCCCTTGGTGAATGTTTAGAAGAGTCTTCTATTCAACATTTAAGTGAAAAACTACTGTTAAGTACTGTAACTGATTTGTTGATGAAGAAAATCACGCCTTCGGATACTCGAGTTGTTCTCGACCGATTACTTGAAAAGGAAAACAACTCGAGTAATGATAACAGCAAAGGAATATCGTTTATTAGAGATTACTTATGTGACAAGTTCGAGACAAAGGACTTACTTTTATTATGTAGTCAAATATTAAAAATAGTGTATGATAAGCCCGCGTAAAGAATAGGCCTATGGTTAATTTAAAGAACTGAAGAGTTGTTGTGACTCGTAGTGATCATTGTGATCAATTCATATCATATTTTTCAAGAGAAAATGTGGATACAAGGTGTGATTAAATGATAGATCAAAAAACACTCCCATTTTTGTTTTAAATTTTATTACTAAATTTAATTTTGCATTCTCTTATGTTGTTTATTATTAGATATAATAAATTGCATGAGAATTTTTAGATAGTGCGATAACATTTATCGAATGTTGTATTTTAGTTATGGAGTTTTAAATAACTTATAATTTTGTACAAGTTGACTTGTCAACTTAGTCACGCCTTGTTTTCACTCGCGTATATATTATGTGATGATTATTGCAGTACATAGCCAGTGATATTTCTGATTTACGGTGACGTTAGCGAATTATTTGTTTGTACTGCTACTCCCTAATTATATTGTGATAATGATATACCATAACATTCATAAAAAATAAATAAAAAAGTTCATACTTAAACTAATTTTTATTTATTGTAAAACAGGTAATATTTACATTATTCAGTCATGATCAGCGACCGCTAGCGATCACAAACATTACAATATTAAACACGGAACAAATACTAAAGTCCCTTGAAGTTATAACCACAAATGCAATGACACAACTGTCTTGTGAGACAAAAGTATTTGTTAGATAATTCGTAAAATATTAGTTGCAGAGTAGTAGTTAATACGGAATATGACATGGGAATGGAACATGGCATCAAGATATAATATCACAACTAATATTTACAGTCACAGGTCATACCCAGGATAGGACAGAAAGACACTTTTACCCCTCATTTTCACCAAGGTTTAAAACAAGTATTTGACAAGTTGCATAGTCAATGTGAACGCAAATGTGTTTTAAACTTGTATACAACTTGTGTTGCTATACATACAATGTGAACGAAAAAGTGTTGGACAGTCTCAATATATGTATAAAACAAGTAATTAATTGACAAGTCTTCTACAAGTTTTATATCAACATGTTTTTAATTTGTTTTTTGGTGAAAACGATTGGTACACTGATATTCGATCATGAAATCTACGAAATGCATTTATCAAAATAGTATTCAAATATCGAACGGTAAACAAGATACCAGTGACATTAATGTCCCCGGTATCTTATTTATTTTGTTATTGTGACGTCAATTAATTCCTTTTGTAAATTAGATTTTACATTATTGTAGTTAATTTTTTGATTATCGTAACCTACATTGTCCATAGTAAAAATACTGTCCTATCCTCGTACAAACATAGCATAACCCACACAGGTAATAGTTAAAGCTTGATTTCTATACTCACGGACACTTTTTTTAAATGAAATAACATACACACCATTAATTATCACCAATCCCAATTTTTTATCACACTAATATAACTTAGTAGACTATATTTTAGAACCTAATGTTGCCAAACAAAGGAATGATAGTACAAAGCAAGTGTTACTGACTGAAAATGTATTGTAATTAAGTTGTAGGAACTAGTTTTAATAAATTATTATGTAAAAAGTTTCGTTTCACTTGCTCTTAACGAAAAATATAGTATAAAAATAACTGAAGGAAGACACGCAGAACCACCTAAATGTCAGCATGAGGTAGGTGGTAGTTGGGAAGTATTGATTTTCTGGATTCTATTATCGTTTTTTTTTATAATTGGAAGATTTTCATCACAATGTCCCAAGTAAACATCCGATAGCTAAAATGTCCTGCATACATTTTTCCATTTTTTATTCAAAAGAGAGCATATAATAGGGATGGGATGGGACACTTAATTACTTTGTAACAGCCCTAAAATAAGCAAATTCGTATCGTATTTCGGCGGCATTTTAATAAACTAAGAATGATATATCTTAATCTCGACATATTCAGCCTTGTACCAAAATCTCGAATCCTATACTATAATAATCACGATTAATAATTACATATTAAAATGGGGCGAATACGAATTAAAATGTGAATAAGTAACATAATCGGTAACATAATATTTGAAGTCAAAATAATAAAATTATTTATCTGACTGTTGGCTCTTCATTTTTTAATCCGTATCGGCCCTATTTGAATTTCGTTTGTTTCGGGAAAATAACTCCGTAATTACATAACACAGTTATTGTACCGATGTACTAACACACTTTGTATACATTAAAGAAAGCAATCTTTAGGTATATAAGGGGTCCACATTATTAGCAACTATCCGATTTTGGCATAAGGCTTGGCAAAGCTTCACTAAAACTAAATATTGATATCAATTCTCTTGTTACAAAATCTAAACCCGAGGACAAAAATATTTTAGTTCTGTCAAATTCAGTATTCAATACATACATATAATCACGCCTTTATTCCCGGAGGGTTAGGCAGAGGTGAATTAATACCCACATTTCACCAATCATCAAATTAGGGGTTGAGCCTCTTGTCATCTTCCGGGCACTGTTGTTGACTCAAGCCATGCCTCTGATGCTGAGTCTGGGCTATATATCTGTCTGATGTTAAACAGCCCTATCCCTTAGCTCAAATTCTAAAAAGGTGGCCCAAATTCTACTCTGCCGGCAATTTTTGTATTTTGTAATAAGAGAATTGCAACCATTGACAATTGTTTATATATATTTTAATAATCAAAACATCACTTGGTAGTCTCTATGTAGAAACGTCCTTAAATAACTTATTGTCCCTTTAGTTTACACGGAGACTGTCTACTGAAGGTAGCTTAACACTTTGGTCCGTAAATTGAGCACTTGATTAATTTCTAATATTATTGAGAGATTCACTGTCAGGGAAAGCGCATCTCGGCCACATAGTCTAAATGTTCTAGGTTGTGGTGTGAATTGGAGCGACGCGGGGCGCGCGATCTGTGAATGTTGTGTTGTGAATGAGCGCGCGTTACCCTGTAGTTGACATCACGGCGCGGGCCCGCGTCACTCGTCTTACGCGTTGACGCCCAATCATCATCACGTATCCTCGGCGCTCCTTGCTTCCTGTAGTTATCAAAATCTCTGCGATTGTCGTCATAGCGCTGTCGTTGCCAAGTACGCTCCATGTCTTGACCATAAACGTCTAATTCACCAGATGGCTGGAATTGACTCGCGCTCTGGCAGTAATTGGATCGTTTCCAACCAATGTCATATTTTTTCCTGCTGCTTTCGTCGTCAGCGATTTGCCGACGTTGCGACTGATTTGAGCTGCTTTCACTCGTATCCTCACCAGATGTGCCTAGTCCAAGATCTTTGTCGTCCCCGTAAATTTTGTAGATACCATTTGGGTTCAAGTTTTTCCCATTATACGCTTGGTCTTTTAGCACCAATTGTGGATGTGGTACACAATAGGGGTTGGGGTAATCTATTTTAGTAACTTTGATGTCGCTTTTCTGCCTTGTACAGGAGCCAGGGCCAAATAGTGATAGTAGGACAGGCAATAAGAAAAGGCCATGCATTGCTCCGAAAAATATTACCATGAATACCATTTTGAAAAATACCAGGAATATGTAGCTATCAGCTAAGAGTAAAGCGACGACGCCAAGGATAGTACTGAACGATCCTTGTACTATTGGCAGTCCAAGAGAGTATAGGCATTCGCTAACTTTTTCATCGGGGGTTTTCGCTTTAGACGCCATGTAAGCGTAACAAATATGAGCGGTGAAATCTACTGAGAAACCGATGCACATGATCAAGTTAATCATGGATATTGAATCGAGATTGATATCCCAGAGAGCCATGTAGCCGACTACACCTATTTCAATGGATATAATACTAAAGGCCACCCACAACGAGCACAGGATGTTAGGAATGAATATGAACGAGGTGATCATCATCATGAGGGCACCGTAGCATAAGTTCTGAAGAGATGTTGGTCTCACAAGCTCGAACTGAAATGGAATAAAAACAACGTTAAGATGTAAATTATGGCTTTGTTAACGTAATCAGCTGGCTGTTGGTGTAGGTAATCAAAAATAATATTCTAGGACATGTTGCACAGCACCGCCCAGACCCACTGGTGAGCATGGCTTGTGGAAATATGTACTATGGATTCTAGAAATAACATAAATCTTTTCGAATAAATGTTATACCTACCTAATGGTCATACTTAGACCAATGTAAGTGAATTTGCGCTAAGTGAGATCGAACCCGCTCCTTTCGAATGGCAGTCGAAATCGGCTCGCCACATAGGTCCTCAAATGAATCATATTTTAAAAGTGATGAATCATAATTTACAAATGATAAATTGAATTGATAGAGAAATAATTTACAAAATGAATTATAATTTACAAATGTTAAGTTACTTCATTACTTAATTCTATATTTAGGGACACAAATGACTTGTATTCATGTAAATAGACGTAGAAATAGAGAAATGAGCTATTGGACATGAGTCCTGAATTCTCCGTAACACAATTTACAGTTGATTAATTTAAAAAAAAAGATGTTATACCAATCTAACGTCAAACTTACCTGATCGAAAAATACAAAATACGGGTGAAACACCGAAGCGTTTAGAGGGGACTGTGCAACGACTTCTCTTAGTGCTTTCACCATTTCCTTTTCATGATTCGTACCGCTGATATTCACTGCCTGAATCAGAAATCTTGATGCGACAATTCTATTGCCTTCTTCGTTGAATTTCACATCTAGGGAGAAGGGGTTTGCAGGGAACAGCCATAACTGAAAAATTACAACGTTAAGTCAATGCCTGTTGTAGATATAGTCGCAGACATAGAGTTATACAAAGATTGGTGTAGGGTAACCCTTCGTTTATGCCACGAAACAAGTTGTAAACTTGTTTATAAAAACTTGTTAAAGACTTGTAGAAGACTAATTAAAACACAATACTTGTTTTATACATGTATCTCAGATACTTTTTCGTTCACATAGGATGTAGATATTATAGCCAACAAGTTGTAAACTAAAACACATTTGCGTTCACACTGTAGCTTGTGACATATTGCAACTTGTCATATACATGTTATACTTAGGTGTAAACGAGGGGTTAGACTGATGTACGGGGTTGAAGAAGGATCAAGACCTTCGGGAGCCAAGCTAAACTCGGTAAATGACGAAAGAGTCTCGCGCGGTCTTTTCTTCCAGGTTTGTAAGATCAGACAGCAGTCGCGCTCGAAAAAACTGACGTAGTTACAAAGTCATTAAAAAATGACATTGTACGTCATGTATATAAATAATTTACCTATTTCCTTCAAAAAACAAAAAGCGGACCTCTAACTCCAAAATGCAAACTTTGGCCACAGGCCGGACATAGGTATTGTTTTGTTTATGACGACATAGCTTAATCGTATCAGAATACTCACTTCTTTTAAGTTTTTAAGGAAGTCGTCCTCGTCATCAATTGTCACGTTTAAGTAATCGTTGTTCCTTGAGACATAATCGACGAAGGTCCTAAGCCACGACTCTGTGTACAGTGAGTTTGATATATACGATGTGTTTTCTAATCTCTGCGTCAGTGTTTCTACTTCCTCTTGAATTATTGGATCAGAATAGTTGTATTCGCCACATATGACTACCTGTAAGTAGAAAATATTAGGTACCTATAGTACAATGAATAACTGCTCAATAATACCTAAGAATATCACTATATACTTAGGTAATCTGTCATTATTGTTACGCAGTCTATGATTGAAGTACCTGAAAAGTAATCTGAATTCCTGTTCAGGGCATTCCAGAAACCAAGCAATTCAGGAAACCAAGCGTGTGCGCTCAGCCTAATAACGATTGCACATTATTGAACGTTAAATAAAATACGTATCATAACTACTTTTCATACTACCCTCACACATTCAATACATTGATATTAGGACATTGTGCTACTATCTATAAATATTCCTGACTACACCTTCATAGCAAGGTTACATACCTGTATTCTATATGGGAATTCTCTGTAATACAGGTCTTCACGATCAAAGAACTCCACAGAGTATGAGTCCACTTTGGATAATTTCCTTCTTTCCAGGCCTTCGTTAAGATTAGTCACCCCGTATCCTGCTCCAGCTAAGTACGCCAAGAATATGACAATAACCATAAGCTTCACAAGGCCCTTGTTCAGAAAGTCGGCCACAGTAGTGCGGAAAAAGGCCATAATGCAATGTTCTCTGTTATCTATTGGGTTATCTGGATCTGCTCTGTCAATACCACCGCTGCAGAATGCTCGGTACAGCCATGATTTTTCTTCTGTAATTAAACAAAGATTTTATATCAGAAACACGCAAAACATAATTAGTGCTCAATATTATACTTAGCGCCTAACCGTCTTGTTTCAATTCGCTCTAGCTAGGTCGATAAGTACTGTTATGAAATTTTGTGGACATCTTCCTAATGAATTAATACAATAGAAATTTACTCTGCAAGATGTAGGTAGGTCATCTATACAATTGTTTAGAATTTGAAGTTGTTTGATAATTAAAGGGATTTAAATTTAGTAGGTATGTAATACTTTGAAGTAATAAAAAAAGGGAATACTTAGTAAGTACTTTCATAAAAAAGCCAAATTACCTTTTCTTGCTCTGGATTCTGGTAAAACTTTCATAAAAGTTATGGTATGCCGATTTTGCTTTTCACGATAGCCTGACACTGCAACGCACCCGGCGAAGAACGTTATATGCCACACGAAAGTAAAGCAAACGGCTAGACCTGTAATGTACAGACAATACCAAATATTAACACAAATTTTGATCACAGTTCCATAGAAATTTCATGTTTCAATTTTTATAGATACTTGCCTGAGTACATGCAGAATATTTGCACAGACGGGAACGGAGAAAAAATGCCGATGAAAAATGACAACATATCAGTCACTGAGGTAATTGTGATGGAAACAGCAGCTTCTGATAACATGATTGCCATCCGCTCCGGTACCGGCAGTTTAGGCGAAGCTCTTCTCCAGGCCGCTAACATCACGAATGTGTCGTCGATTCCGATACCTAAGAAATTATTTCGTTAATTTTTTAAATACTTTTATGGTAGAAAACATACTCGTAGGTATACGTATGTGACGTAAGATAGTGCAGTGTGATAAAAAGTGCGCTCTTAGAAAAGTATAAGTTTGAAGCAGTTGCTACACTTATTTATTAACAGTTCTCAGCGAAAGCTTCTACTTAAAGAATTTAAGAAAGTTAAAGTATTTTCGTATAGCTCTTATGGAGGTAGAGACTCCCCCGTTGGATTTTCACTTTACCCAACCTCATTCATAATTAATTTATAGCAGCTTTCATTTTCACGCTAGCCATATGATGTCATCACCTGCTGATCGTTAGCCTTTCCCAAATACCACGGGCGGACTGAGATCTGGTGCATAGTGACAGGTATTGATAGGTTAGTGGCGATCTAACACTGCTCATCGTGGTATCCATTAGGAGAGACCTATATCAGTAAGTATTTCTGTAAAAGTAAGGAGCAAGTCCTTATGAGGACCTTATGAAAGAAGAGAGAAGCAAATGATCATACAGTTACAAAAAATCGTTCAACAACTTACCAATCATCAGAAACGGTGCAGCTAAATTAATACCAATGAAGGAAATTCCTAAATAAATAGCGCATCCAAAAGCTGCTGCCGTAGCCATTACTGCTGACATGTTCCCAAGCAAACCCAGCCATGGTTTCGAGCGAACCCAATCACTCATCATACATGTCACTATGGAGAATATCCCCATAAGAATGAATGTGGAACTAAAGAAAGGTATGACGGTTCTCGTATTCTTTTCCAATTCGTGATCGAGTGTTCGTGAAGCGAATCGCGAGACGGAAATGTGTTTGAAACGTCCAGTATCTTCTGCTATCCCAACCGTGTCCAAAAACGCGTCCTCCCATGCTGCACCTCTGTAATTAGAATAATAAAATAAAATAAATATTTGTATACCTAAATGTAGAGCTAGATTAATTATGGTTTTATTTATTTATTTATTTATTTATTTTGATAAGCGAAACGTTGACGTAAGAAATAGGAGTAGGGACTTGGACGCAAATATGATTCTACGCAGTAAGCCAGTGTTTTTGAGGCCAGTGAGGAGCTGGGCACAATTCCTCAAAATCTATGTATCTCTCAACACTTTCTATATGTGTTCCAAATACCAGATACTATGTTCGTAAAGTGAGACAGTATGGGAAATGCCTCATATGTACCAATAATTTTTTTCAATAATATATATAATAGTTTTAAATTAGTTCTATACGTGTGAATGTACGCCTACATTAGTTTACAGATGTTAACATCTTACAATATTTATGTAACACATTATTTCAGTGCATTCACATAATATATTTCTTTAAAAAACGTATCAGGAAATTTATAGACCTTACGAAATATTGACCCACAATTTGCTAAAGCATCTACCTTTCCATTCGTATTATTGTCAGTTATTACGCAGTGGTTAGTGGTATTCGAAACGATTTCTTAAACCGTGTCAAGAGCGAGTTCTATTATCTAAGATTAAGTTCGGATTTCATCGATAATACCTACTGTTATAAACGAGATCAGATCAATCAAAACCAAACTGCATAATCTCGTTTCACTCAATTAATTTAATTGATGTAAACGTAATAAAGAGATACAGTTCTAAATAAGTAATAAGAAGATAACGTAGCACGCAAAGAATCTTTTTATTTTATAACAATTATGTCAGCGTTGTTATCGATTGCATACGAGGCTTTCCAGCACGGAGACGACTAACTATTACTTTTTTTTTTTATAAAAAAGAATTTTAAAACCGAAATTACTACTATTCCCTGTAACCCCTCCAGCTAGGGGGTGACAGGTGGAGCCGCCTGTCACCCTGGTAGAAGCAGGCCGCGACGGTGGCGCGCCTGGCGCGCCTCCCAGTTTCCGGGGACGAGTTGGGGACTCTGTAGTCCCCACACCCGAGAAGAGGGCCAGATCGTGAGAGATGGCCCTGGGTGGCCGGGGTGCGAGAGATATGCCTGTCAACCTCACCTTCGGCAACCAAAGGCGGCGTGCGTTTTAGTCGGTTCGAGTCCGACATAACCTCCTCCACCGGCTCCTTTTTGCGCACGTAAAAAAAAAAAACCCCTCCAGCTAAGCCAGCTAAGCTTAATTGCTTGTGTTAGGAGTGGGTTCACTTCGCTAGTGTAATGATCAGTATTTTAAATATTTATTATTTATTATATATATTTTATTGTACACCATTAATACATATCATTAATAAAGTTTAAATAACCTTATCGCTTATCGCTTTAAGCGATTTTTGTCAGGCAACCTTCGAACCGGGGACCTCTTGATCGTAGTGCTTAACCATTAAGCTACCACGCTGATTTAGTTAAACAGTAGCGATTACTGTTTTACCTACTTATGACCCTTTGAATCGCTAAAAATAAGTCTGCACCAGAACCTAGTCCATTAATCGGCAATACCGTCTAAGAGAAGACATTTACTTGAGTCCCGAAGACAGCATTGCGGCCCCATAAACACCCAATGGAGCACGTAATTGAAGTAAGCAATTATTAAAACTAGAAACGATTTCAACCGCAAATTACGAGTACTCTTAGATTCATGTCTTCCGTTCATAGCATGCTTGGCTATTGAAAATATTTAGCGTTATTTTTAAGGATATCCTCTATTATTTTGTAATCTAATCACAATCCGCGTACTCATTACTGGATCAGATAAAAGGAACTTTTAATGAAGGTTCTCAGTATGTTACCTATTTATTTAATTCTTTATTGCACACACACAGTACAGAGGTCATAAATAAAAACACGCCAAAGAAAATGTACAAAGGCGAGCTTAACTCTAAATGAGTTCTCTCCCAGCAAACCTTTGAGTACCAGAGAAGCATATAGTAATGAAGGGGGATGTGAAGCGTACATTACCAAAAAAAAAAAAATAAAGAAAGAAGAAAAAAAATCAAACCCTACTACCTATCTTAGTAGATAAAGAACTCGGGCCGGTAGTGATATTGTAGGGAAGAAGAGTGGAAGTTCAGCTATTGCTTGCTTTGGTTTGATTAACTGTTCTCTCTTTAACACAGTAAATGTCTACAGGATATTATTCTACTTGGCAATTATTTGTAATCGCAGTCGAAACGTGGTTAACATAAAAGATGGAACTGGTGTAAAACTAAATCAATTTAATTGGGTTGATACACTCGCGCTGTCGATCCTGAAGAAACCTTCTAATGCCCTTGTTCTTGAAGAGCCCCATATAATGGGCGCTTGGGAAAATCGCAGTAGGAAGTTAATTCCACAGCATGAGTGTGCGCGGGATAAAGTTTCTTTCATACCTCACAGTGCGCATCGTCTCTGTGAGGAGGCATTCTCTGCGATGATAAAATGCAGCTGCGGGTATCATGTCAAACAATTCAACTGAGCACATACAATTGTGTAGGCAGTAGAACACACACAGCGAGGCAAAGTAGGGACTTTCCTGGGTAGGTGATGTGGAACCTCTCAGCCTTAGGTGGGTCTAAGGCTGAGAGGTTCCCCATCACCTGCGAGTATGGGATTGTCGACCATCCTCAATGCCTGTCTTGTGATTGGCACTGACATGTGCTCAAAAGGCACGCATTAAATGCACGCAGTATACATTTCGTGAGTGTCTTTTGAGGATAGCACGGGGTACTACTGCGGTAGACGAACTCAATTTCACCATTATTGCAACCCAATCCGCGCGCGCCAGGACCGCGTTTGTCTTGTGATTTACATCCATGATACGAATCCAGAGGTAGGTATATGTATATCTTACCGCTCCATCTGTAGTTTGGTGTCAGTTCGAAAGAACCAAACGAGCTGCACCGCCGGCACCGATTCTATGATGTCGTCGACAACCTTCGCGCCACCGAAGTATACAGGAAACGCATGGGCCTCCCATGTAACGGGATTGAACATTATCGGAAATGTCAGATTTAGTTCACCACGCTCCACCTGTGATGACAACATAAAATAAATGCATTACCTATTTTCGATTATAGTGTAAATTCCCTTCAATATCTTGGGAGCCGAAACAACCTCACTAGCTTAACGGTATATTTGCTGATTGATATATTAAAGTCTGAGACAGGCTTTCAGTCAGATGGCAGTCACTTTTGTAAAGGGGCTGTCCATTAATCACGTAACGTGTTACAAATTTTGAACCCTACTTCCAAAAGGTGATACGTGGTGAGGTTTTAAATTACCCAAAAATACATGTGTTTTTATACAAGTTATTTAAAAAGAATAAATTACCTATTCAGTTTATTCGCGCGTAATTTAGAAAAAAATAATACCTAGACGTGATTTCTTCCGCCAACCACTGTTGAGCCACTCGTCAATAAAGGATAGCCCCAAAAGCCATGTAAACCGAATATGGAGTGACAGAGCCGACACCGGGATCTATAAGTGTAAGCTTAGAATGCAACCATTGGTGATGATGATGATGATGCTGACACAAATTGTTGAAGTTCGATACCTAGTGACGCAACACTTACTATTTGAAGTGCACGAGCTTATTAGATAAGAAGACTGTTAATTTTTGGGTTCAGTTTGTGACCCTATACGCTCATTAAATTAAAAAATGCCACCACCTACCTTAAACATATCTACATGATATCGTAAGTAGGTACTTTAAATTTAGTCGGTACAATACCTTTATTTGAGTAGATTTTAAACATGTTGTGCTCATCAATCCGCCCTTGCAACTATTGCAAGTACCTACATTTTTATTTGGAGATAGTTTCCCTAGGACCCTACGTCATTATCTTTATTTACACATAGAAATAAGTTATTTTCCACTGCGGCACGTGGCGTGGAGAATCCATATAGGTATCAATACAAACTTGCGTTTACAAGGATGTTTAGATATAAATTATTTAAGACACATTGTCGCTTTACATTGTTAGGTCTACAGGGCCTTTTCAACACCATTGGGTGTTTAGGACCCAAGCCAACCTGGCCCTCATTTTTACTAAACCAAAACCACTATTATTTGCAGTATCTGTGGTATGCCACAGATACTGTTTAAAATTAAATGGAAAGAGTTTCCTAATACTTTTTCATTTACTCTGCAAAGAATCTTTTAATTTTGGACTTTAATTTTATCAGCTTATAGTCTATAATTAACTGGATTTTTTAGCAGTCCGTGATATGACAGCGGTTTTGCTTAAGCAGAATCGAGGCCCTGATCAGCTCATCGGTGCACCTACCAACAGACGAGGCTCTGGTGCAGGCTTCCCTCTCGGGGTTGAAAGGTTAGAAAGCTGTCGTTCTCAGTAAGGCCAACAAACCAATCAAAAACAGTAATCGAACATCAGACTCCGAAGTGCAAACTTTGAACGAAACTGGAAGCGTTATTAGGATGATGATGACATTGTTTCTCTTCAGAAATATGTACGTAATTATAGTAGGTAATATATTTTTATAATGACGTACCTACGACTATTGTGATTGTAATGACAATAGAATGCCTTCTTGTTTCAAAAGTATGAAGGTAATCTTAACCATCTATTTGCCTAATATTATTGCAGTAACAGAAAGTTATACGGTAAGGTGCTGGTGGTTTGTCATTGTTCTTCGTATTACGACCATGATACATTCTGTGCTTACGTGGCTCTGATATAAGTTACTAACTTAACAAAGGTAGGCAGGATAAAAGAATGTTTCAATAATTAATAGGACACTTAGATAGTACCTAAATTATATGATTACACAGATTACACAATGCTGTGTAGACTTTAAGACCCAAAATAAACATAACTTTTACTATAGGAGGTAGGACACGGCGGTATTTCCGGACAATTCAGCAGTCCGACTGGGGAAGTACCTCCACCCTACAGAATACCGCGGTTATAATAACTTCGTGTCGCGTTCCCAGCGGTGAGTAGGGTAGCCAAAGCTCACTGGAGAATTTCTGCTGTCAGTGGGATGACTAAAGGCTTCTCCTGCTTTGTCCTCTACACTGACGGCACAGAAACTCTGTGCTTACAGGGTCGGCAGTACACGTCCATAGGCCACGGTAACCACTTTCCATCAGGTGGGCCGTGGGCTTGTCTGCTACCTAAGTGGTATAAAAAAAAACTTAACAAGCTTGTAATATGGCTTCCAAATTTTCTTTTGTAGTCCTTCATAGGAATGCAAATAAATATATTTATATAACTAGGTATGAATATATACGTAGGTATAATATTCAGAAATCGAATCCGCGACCTCCGAATAGGTATATTAATCGAATACACTACTGCCACACTACAGCTTGGCAATATCATTATGCTTCGATCGTTTAAGATCAATGTGGTTTAAGTAGTTCATATTCACTCTGTAAGTAACCTGAATAGGTGAACAATGTAGCTATAATAAGCAGTATTTCAGGACCTGCGGTTTGCGGTTCGAACGTAAAATGACAAGCACGTTTTATCACAGTATGCAATGATCCATTGTTTAGAATTATCATAATGACTGTGGCTCATTGAGCAGTCATGCTCCTTCCTTGACTCAAACGATTATTAAGGAGTGGATATACTTCACAATTTGAATCTCCAATAAATAATCAATCAAATAGCCCTTTTTTACGTGTGTAAAATCCCCACGGATCTTCCCCCGTCGTAGCCGGTGGGAGAGGTTATGTCGGACTCGAACCGATTAGAACGCATTGGGCCTGTTGGTCCTTTTTGGTTGCCGAAGGTGAGGTTGATAGGCATATCCCTCACACCCGGGCCAACCCAGGGTCATCTCTCTCGATCTGGCCCTTATCGGGTGTGGGGATCACAGAGCCCCCTACTCGTCCCCGGAAACTACTTATTCTGTGATAATAGTTTATAGTTTGAACTTTACTTGCCTTGGGGCCCAGTTTAGTAGAGTTACGTTTTCAAACCTCTAATTTCAAAATTTATGAAACCGTATAAAACTAAAAGTTCAAAATCCAACTGAAAGCGACTCAAACTATGAGCGATTCTGAAGATTTAGAGCGATACTAAAACCATTTCTCTAAACCTTCTCAAATGCAAGTATTGTTTTTTTCAATCGTCAGTCAATCGTCAGTCTGTTTTCGTTACAACACGACAAAACAGCTGTACATAACGAATGTATACAAGCATTCCAGGAGGCGGTAGGATTAAGGAGGTAGGACACGGCGGTATATCCGCCCGATTGAGCAGTCCGACTGGGGAAGTACCTCCGCCCTACAGAATACCGCGGTTATAATAACTTCGTGTTGTGTTCCCAGCGGTGAGTAGGGTAGCCAGAGCTCACTGGAGAATTTGTGCCGTCAGTGGGAAGACTAAAGGCTTGTGCTGATTTGTCTTCTACTGACGGTACAGAAACTCTGTACTTACAGGGTTGGCAGCGCGACTGTGACTCCTCTGGTGTTACAGACGTCCATAGGCCACGGTAACTACTTTACATCAGGTGGGCCGTGTGCTTGTCTGCCAACTAAGTGGTATAAAAAAAAAAAAAAAGGCGGGAAACGGCTAGTTATTTTTATTATTCGGTATGAATGTAAAACAGTTGTAATAACCGTATTGATGCAGAATTTCCTGGTGACAGCCATGTCATTGACATGGTTCGGCATTGAGAACGTTTTCACCGGTACTAAAAATCGTTCTTTGAATAGGCGTTTTATGCGATGCGAATTCTCTTACAAGATTTATTTCCGGTGCGTGGATGGTAAGAAAGGAATTTAAATAATTACCTGCAATTGTGTTGTTTCTTTACCTGTCGCACAGGAAATACCTTTAGGTACCTATATTACATGCATTATGAGGGAGCATCAACAAAATAAGTGTTGTTAAATATCACCTTTGGAGCCTGTTTCATGTTGTCATCTCATAATTTCTTTTACCTACCCAATAAATGTGTATTCAGTCGCACTGTTCATATTTGATTGCCGCAAGCAATATTTTCGGTCTCTCTTTCGTATTTCTAACATTATGATAGGTAGATAATAGTTGTTAAAATTGTTTTGTTTATGAATAGAAAATTAAAAAATCATAGCTTTTTTTTAATACCCCTTAGGTGGCAGACAAGCTCACGGCCCACCTGAAGGAAAGTGGTCACCGTGACCTATGACCGTTTGTAACATCAGAGGAGCCACACTCACGCTGCCGACCCTATAAGCACGAATTATCCAGTGAGCTCTGGGTACCCTACTCACCGCTGGGAACACAACACGAAGTTATTATGCACGCGGTATTCTGTAGGGCGGAGGTAGTTCCCCAGTAGGACTGCTCAATTGGGCAGACATACCGCCGTGTCCTACTTCCTATAATCTTAGCTAATAGCTTCTGTTTTCACTACTCTAAAATATTTTTATAGCAATAACAAAAAAGTCTTTAGATATGCGTTTAGCGTTGTGATAGAGACAACGTTTTACAAAACCAATACAGAGTAGATACCAGAATTATATGCAGGCGAAGGTGCGGGCAACAGCAAGCGTGAAATATAAATGCAAAAGATTGTGCTTGTATGTACGTAGGTATACAAGACATATGAGTCCCCATACCGAATGGACAAGGTTTATATTAAGTACTTATTGTAAGTATGTATATTTATGTATGTATTACTTTCACAGAAGAAATGTTTACGAAGCATGTTTTTTTGACTAAACGTTGTAGGTAGAAACATACTTTGAAGAATGCAACAGTTATAGTTCAGACAATAAATAAAAAAATATATGCTACGTTTAATATGTAGGTTACTAATAAACACTTGCTTTATAAAATGTTTTTAAAAAGAAAGTCCTTGAAAACTAAAGCAGATATGTGTTATTACTACTTACATATATTATACGTATATTTATGGGTCGTTTTCAATGATATAAGGTAAAGTAGGCACTAAGCGCAAACGGGTACCTACGCTTGAATACGTTCGTTTACTTTGTTATAATGTTCTACATAATTAATAGCATACAACCAGCAACGAAAAAAAAACCGTGACACACCGATAGTGACATTTGAATAGAAGACATGATAACTTGACCAATCTGTAAATATACATGTGTATTGTAACGATCTGTCATAAGAAGTTACGGTTGGTCACGGTGCCGCAGATCAATGGTTTTTTCCCCATCTCAAAAAAGTATCTACGAAAAATGCTCATCGCGCAGTTTTCATTACAAAATGCATTATGTCTTAAGTTCAAGCCTCTTCAATGTATCGGTGTCTTTGTAGCGTAGAAAAGATAATAGAAGCTATACCCACATTAAAAATTTATACAATAAATGCTAACTATACAATATATATAAAAATGAAATGGAGAAAAGATAGAGAGAAAAATTCCTCCTCATCGATCTCTACTGGTAACGTGCCCAAAAGGCTGGTGGCATTACCACGCTGAATGGCGATGCCAATTCTTTGAGCGAGGTAAAAGTCAGCCTTATGGTCACGAGAAGCGTCGATTAGTCGCTTCGCTATTTTGATTTGAATAAGTTGCCAATTCCAACCCGAGCGGAAACTCAAAACCTCGTCCGAGTTCCAGCTAGCAGGTTAGGGACACCTTACATAAATAACTATTATCTATATTTTCCACATCTCATCTTCATCATCATCATCCTCCTACCCTCATACCAAGTATATTTGGGGTCGGCGCAACATGTATTCTTTTTCCATTCAGCTCTAATTGCAGTCATCTTAACATTCACTCCCTTTATAACCATATCATCTTTCACACAGTCCATCCACCTCATTTTAGATCTCCCTCTCCCCCTGTAGCCATCCACTTTCATAGCTAGTATATTTTCCACATCTATATCGCCTAATAATAAAGCTGAAGAGTTAATTTTTAAGCACATTCTTCCCCCTCTTAGCGTTAATCCCAGTCGCTTTCGAAGTTTTCACCTCGGAGTCTGGGGTCCGCTTTATCAGTCTTAACTGCGGATTTGACTAAAATTTGATATTTTCTGTGAAGTAACTGTCAAATGACCTCTACAACCCAAAGGCGATATCTTAGCGGTACCCGTAACGACGGCCATAGATGTTGATATTTCAACCGGGACTGACGGACGGTTTAACGTGCTGTCCGAGGCACGACCAAACCAGACCAATGCCTAATAATACCTATATTCATTATATTTGCATTGAGCGGGGATCGAACCTGCGCTTCCTGCGAAGCTGCCGCGTTTACTACCGCCACGCCACGGAGACTGTCTTATCTATTACGCAAATATATAGTTACATTGATAAAATGACAGTGAGAATAAACGGTCCGTTCGAAGATGGGCGGTTGTACTTGTAGATAAATAAATGAATGAGAATATTTTTATAATAGTACGAATACCACGGCCATAATAACCTCGTGTTGTGTTTCCGGCGGTGAGTAGGGTAGCCAGAGCTCACTGAAGAGTTTTTATGCTTCTATTTTGTCTTTTACACTGACGGCACAGAAACTCTCTGTCAGCGCGAGTGTGACTACCTTGATGCTGCACACGTCCATAGGCCACGGTAAGCACTTTCCATCATGTGGGTCGTGTGCTTGTCTCCCACCCAAGTGGTATAAAAAATCCTGAATGAGGATGTTCAGTTAAGCCATTTAAGGTTACAACACCGTGTAGTTCTCTACTTTATAAGACGTTACACTGTTTGGCATTTAACTTCTAGTAATATAAGTTTTACATTTTTGGTATAGGTATTGATTGAATTCGTTAAGAACACAATGACAATAACAAATAAATATTTCCGAAAACAGAACATCTAAAATAGTGAAAGTTATCCTTACCTCACCGATAATCTTGTCTAAATTTAGAATGTCGTTGTTGTAACACTGTCCCTCCCAGCGCGCGCACTCTTCTTTGTAAGTAAAAGTTTCTCCATTTGGTAGCGTTACAGTCATGTTCTGCACCAGTTCATCCAACTGTCTCAGCTCCTTCCATACTTCTGCTCGGAGCATGTTAGTACTGTTGTCTTTTGATACGATGATTACCCTCCCAAATCGTCCTGTAAGACATATAATTCATGTTTACGACAAGAAACTAAACGACAAATCATAGTTTGGTATTAAATAACATAACATAAACATCATAACATAAACTCACGCCTATATCCCCGAAGGGGTAGGCAGAGGTGCTAGCACCCACATTTCGCCAGTTTATGTTTAGGTCCCAATGTAACAAGTGGCGAGCCTATTACCATTAACCGGGCACTTATAAACCTGCGATAAATACACACATAACTTCGAAAAGCATTGAAAAGTCATTGGTGTGTGCCATGGTAAAACCTGGGATCGAACCCGAGACCTTGTCTCAGCAGTCCATTATACATACCACTAGGCTACCGCGGCTTGTTCTTAGTATTAGCGTGGCGTGGTATTAGTGGGTCATATATACCTATTTAATGCCTTGAGCACACCCATCAAGTGGAGTGGCGAGACAGTGCACTCGGACGATGCTCGGTACGTGTGAACATAGCGCCGAGTACTTTGCACGTACGTTTCACTCGGCCGAAAGCACTGTCTCGCTTCTCCACTCGTTACATTATACATAATTCCTATACATTATACATACATACATGTAATATACATTATACATAGTTCCGATTAGGTGAAGCCCCAGGGGGTATCCGCACGTAAAAAAATTAACAAAAGTTCAATGTTTTTTCAAACACGTGTTGTTTGATCAATTTTACAGTTTAACAAGCACCAATTATATACCTACACTTCAACGTTTAGTAGAAATAACACATCGGACAATATTTTTTAGTATATACGTTGCTAAATGAACAAATGGTTCGACTTTTCATAAGCACGTAACTGTCTACAGGTACCGCTTGTACATTTGCTACATCAGTATGTGATTCATTAATATAACACAATTTTTCTGCCACAAATATCTTTAAGCCGAAATTATTCTATGTAAATGATAAAAGGGAAGGCTTTTACTCAACCGCATTGGTTTCCTTTTTCTTGGAGGAAAATGGCCTCCTTGCATCTCCTATCCCCGTTTGTTGGTGTTGTACGCGTGGATACCGGCAGAGAAGAATTTGGACCACCCCATCTCATCCCATGCGGTGTCGTACAAGGCGACTAAGAAATAGGACTGTTTAACATCAGATCAGACAGCCCAGACTAAGCCTCGGATGTATGACTCGAGTCAACAATGGTGCCCGAAATGCGGCAAAAGGCTCAACCCCTATTACGTGGAACGGAATTCAATGATTGGTGAAATGTGGGTGTTAATTAACCTCTGCCTAACCCTCCGGGGATAAAGGCGTGATTATATATGTAAGCCTTCATAGGCTGTAGAACCCGGTTTACCATTAAGTGTGCTTCTTTACTACAATAGAAGTATGATCAAAATAAAAAGATGCGTTGTGCTGTTAAATACCGGGTGTACAGTCAAAGTGTCTTGTATATGTATAAATAAAAGATCTGATGGATCGCAAAGTTCAATATACCATACAAGTTTATCGTTCCTAGTAAATAAATCCACGAATAAAATTGTTTAACTCACCAGCTCGTGTAATTCTGCCAACATTGAATCTATGTGAATAGTTGACTTTGAAATTTTCCTCCACGATTCTTCTTTCGTATTTTCCTTGCCCGCTGACCGGTGAGAACAGGTACTCTGGGTCCATTTCGTAATTAATTCTTTGGTAGCCGGTTATCATGAGCAAGGAGAGCAGTATTGGTATGATGATGAAGTATCCTGGTTGCCGGCCGACCATAAGGCCCAGTTTGTAGAAGGATTTGTTTAAGACATCGTCCACGATTGTGATTCGGCAACCCATCTGGAAATATAAAATAAATATATTTATTTTCGATAGATGTGGTCATTTAAATTACTATTAATATCGAGTTTCTGATAGTTCTATGTGCAGTACATTGTATTAGTTGTTACTGTTGTGCCGAAATAATGGAACGTCGATAAATCAATCAAACTTTTTAAATATCCTGCTAATTAGGTATTTGACTGACTAGTCAAATTAGTTACTTTTTGCTAAACGTCAAAACGATAAGTTATAAGGAATGTATGAAATAATTTTTTGTGACGTCATAATAGTCAATTAATTTACTATTATAGGTTAGGTAGATGATTAAAAATACATTAAAAGGATACAATAGGAACCGACGCAACTTTTGCCACATTTTTACCATTCTTAATTTAATAAGCTCATTTTAATAACATATTTTAACTACAGGATGCTTATTTTAATAGTAAAATTAAATTAGTTTGGTCAGAATTACAATGTAATCTTATTATATTATTAGCAGCTACAATGTAACTATACCGTATAACAGTAAACGTAGGTTTACAAACGTCAAGTCTTTCACGCTTTCCATATTCAAGGCAGTTAGTTTCTAGATTATTATTATGACTTACATAAGTTGTCTGTAGCTTATCAGTAAGTTAATAAACCTACTATTTAACTGGTTACTGTTATTAATTGGTCATTACGATATAGATTTCCTGTAGTCAAAATTCGAACTGATAACAGGAAAATACACGCTATTGTCAATTTGGTACAGTCACTGAAGTAATAGGCACAGTCACTTAAAAACTACTCGGTTTGTAATTAATCGTATTAAAATTGCAACTTTAGCTCTGGTACTTAATGCATAATGTTGGATTTTTAAATTGCTAAACAATTTCATTGACTTCCTTGTGGATAAGATATCTTTTACAGGAGTGACAGCCGTTTGTCTAAGCGGACACCCTAAAAGGAAAGGCTGTGATATCAGTGCTTCCTTTGACAATAATAGGTGTATCGGTTTACAAGTGAGGTTGGTTTTGTATACATCCCTAAAAAGTTGACTGTAATATATTATAAGTCGTAATTCGACTTCAAAAAAGACGAGACTCAATTTATTTGCACTATTTTTTTTCCATCCATCCATCCATCCATTTTTAAAGTTCGCACCTTTTTTTTGAGGATATGTTTCACAAATATTTGAAGTTACTTTCAAAAGTCTTTTAGAATAATTATATTTTTACATATTTTATTCAAGTGCTAAGTTATTATATTATAAAATTATATTGCAAGTCCTTGTTTAACATAATACATATTTAATTAATGCATCTAATTTGTGTTTTTGAAGGCAATTTAGAATATTTTAATGTAGGTCTGTGAGAGAAACGTTAAATTACAGTGCAATGGAAACCACACTAAACCACAGTAACTGCTGCTCTGCGGTAAGTGATAACGATGATTCCATAATTGAGAGACATTACGTACAATACCATTACGATGTTCTCACCGCACTGAATTACAGAGGCCTACAGAGACGAGGGCCACAGAGGCCAAAATTGTGACGATGTTTGGATGTTGGTTACTACACTGCAACACGCTCAAACGAATTTTGTTGAAATTTGTAAGGCACATAGGCTTTTATCCCTGAAATATATTTCCATAGATTATGATAACGAGATCAAAGGAGTCACGCGTAAATATCGCATGCAAATCTCTCGCATCCGCGGCAGCCTTCATATCCGTGGCTTCGCAGATAAAATAGAAGAGAGACGCCTCCGCTGATGGGGCCACGTCTTGCAGCAACTGACAGGGTACGTAGGTAACAAATGCCTGACAATGGCGTCACCGCGAAGTCTTGGCTTGACGTCGTGGATGGTGATATGCGTGTGCATGATCTCACTACCATGGACGCCCAATATCGTGCAAAGTGGAGGAGGAATAGTCGGAAGAAGGACCCTGAGCTCCGAGGGCACTTTGGGCTCGGATGCAATCAGGAAAGTACGTCTCCATGTAGATGATGATGTGATAGCTAGACCTGAATTGCACAAGAACGACTTAAAGTCTTTAATAAAATGTTTGTCACGAATTTATCGCAGACTTATTGCACTCGGTGTGCGTTCATTTGCTCGTCGTGTAATCCGAAATTTAGAGAAGCATGCGCTCATCATTCTCTCAACCTTGTCGGAACGTAGTTGGAGTCATCTTTGCAGTAATACGGCTGAACTTCAATATTTTCTGTGAAACGATTACCATCTGACCTTCACAACCAATTGGCGATATATAAGTTCTGTAGTTAGACTAGTCGAACTTTTCAGGGTTCCAACCACTCGTAACGACTACCACAGATGTTTATATAACAACCAGGACTGACGGCTGAACGTGCTCTCCTAGGCACCCTTAAGGTGCGCTCCGAGTCAGATATGCGGTATGGAAGGATTTGAGATATAGAAAAAATTGGATCGATTCTGGCGGGATTCGAATCCGCGATCTTTCCCTTACAGAGTCCCTTATCCACTGTAAGGGAAAGATCGCGGGTTCGAATCCACAGGAGGTAAGGGACCCTGTAAGGGAAAGATCGCGGGTTTGAATCCCACCTGAACCCATCCAATTTTTTCTATATCTTTTGTCGATCGATTTGAATAGTTATCATACTAAATGCTTTCAATCAAAGAATCAATTTCATTTATTCAGTTTAGGCACACAAAGAGCACATATGAATGTCAAAATTCTACAATTATGTATGTCAAGAAATAATATAAAAATATTAAATAATGTAAAAATAAACCATTGGAAAATGATTCTTTCGCTGGTTCGGTAGATTAGTTCTACTGAGAAGATACCAGCAAGAAACTCAGCGAACTACATTAGAACTACATTATTTTTCTTTTTTAAATTTGCTTTAGTTTACAGTTTTAAAATTTCATTAAATGGAAGGAATTATTCTGAAATCACATTGTGTTTTTATTTACACATTACAAAATTACGCCGGGAATTGTCCCTCGTTTGCGTAGGCTTTAAGTGCGTCCACTCAAATATAAGTCACGTAAACCTTGATCAGTTTTGACATACTTTGTTGCAAAATTGACGTCATTGCACCTTATAAGTCTCTGTATTTGTTCCGGTGTCCGGTGCTGCGTAGGTATATTTGTCGTTTGTCGGTTAGGGTGAACCATTATCTAATCTTACTCAGGATCTTTACTTTATGCATTTCCCATAAATGGGTTGCTAAGACGGATTCTGACGAACAATGAAAATTGGGTGAGGTTACTTATAAAATTCATAACTTTATTTAGATTTCATAAATAAAGTTTCACTATAGAAACCATAATGAGGGCCATTACGGTTTTAAAAGTATACATTTTGAAAAGAATACTTACGTATCTTCTCGTAATATATTTTTCTCAATTCGGTATCGTAACTAACATTATTAAATTGAAATTTGACGTTGCTTATTTAGCTTGTCCAAGATTATTCAATTATTTGATAAAAAAGTAGTCCTTGTTGGGCAACAGTACCTTATAATATTTGAAAAAAATTAAAATAATGTATGTAGCGGATAATACTAAACTCCCTCTCCAGAATACACGCGGTAGGGCGCCGAGACGTTATTCACCGTCTCCTAATTAACGAACGGGCCCATAACCATAGCCCTAGCCAATCACAGGCCCGCCCGACCGGCTCTGGTAGTCGGAGAAACGAACGCCAACAGTAATACACGATTTACAATCATTGTCTCAATAATTAAGTTTATTTGTTCACAAATTGTAAGATTGATTATTAAAACGAATGCAACAACTACACCTGGCTCCTTATTGGCTCCATCCCGACTACACGTAGTCAGTTAAGCACTTCAACCCTGAATGTTGTCAGTGGCAACAATAGTTATAATTTACGACTTTTCGATTGCAATAAAGTAATGCGTAAATGTACTGATGTAACCAGCACCTACTTAAATAAAAATAATATAGGTACATGTAGGCTATTAATATTGTTAACAAAGGAAATTGTGCAATTATGAATTAACGATCCATACGTAGTAATTAAACCTATTAGTAGTATTCCTTTCTTTGGAAGCTTTTGCCACGTATAAAGTTTTGAAGGTGTAAGGTAGGGTAGCATAGAGCCAACCCATCTGTTTCAATGGATATAGAAAAAGGCGACTGAGGGATAGGGCTGTTCTCCATACGATAGTAAACATGTAGCCCACAAAATGTGCTCGTTTGACGGCAATAGGCTTCACTGCTTATTAGATGGGACCGAAAATCATAAGTAGTTTTTTAGTCTCTACCTTAAATCTCTACCTTGCATGCGTGAATATATGTACGTATGTAAGGTATTTAAAATAACCTATCGTTCTATATAATAACCGATTTTGTAATCAAAACCGATAAATAATGATTTCGACCCCTGAACATATTTTTGTATTTTATAATGATGGATAAGATCACGTTAAGATTCAAAAAATCCGACGTAATACAAGTACGCCTTTATCCCGGAGGGTTAGGCAGAGGTGAAATTAACACCCACATTTCACTAATCATTAAATTCGGTCCCACGTAATAGTGCATGAGCCTATTGCCATCTTCTGGGAGCTATTATTGACTCGAGCCATTCATCTGAGGCTGAGTCAGTATATATCTGTCTGATGTTAAACTTACCCTTCGTTAGATCCCTTAGTCGCCTTATACGACACCGCATGGGAAGAGATTGGATGGTCCAAATTTTACTCTGCCGGGAACCACGCGTTGTATGAATTGTATGATAATGATTTTTTCTGTCACTTGATCAGTGTTTCATGAAAATTGGTTAATTAAACTGTTGTTTGAATTTACCTATTCTGCAATCTTTTTGATGTAAATATATCAAGGTACAATTTCGACGTGGCAATGACAAAACGGTTATGTTGGAGTCATCATGACGATGGGAAAAGATGAACAATAGAATAGTGGACCTCTGGGAATAACCCTCTGTAACATCAAAGTGGAAAAAAATTACAAGTATTTGATTAAAAATGGATAGGGCAGCGTGGCGTGGCGGTAGTGAACGCGGCTGCTAAGTAGGAGGCGCGGATTCTATTCCTGCTCAGTGCATTTTTATGCATATTTGTATGCATGAATATTTGCATGTTTTTGCATGCATGGATATTTGCATGTCGGGTTGTGCCTCGGTTGCCATACGAACATTTATGACAGTCGTTACATAACATACAACACATAACATAACATAAACTCACGCCTATATCCCCGAAGGGGTAAGCAGAGGTGCTAGCACCCACATTTCGCCAGTTTATGTTTAGGTCCCAATGTAATAAGTGGCGAGCCTATTGCCATTAACAGTCGTTACAAGTAGTTGCAAACCTAAAAAGTTCAAGATCTGGTTTAACTGCAATCCCCAATGGTTGTGTAGTTCAGTCAAACCTGAAGTTAGACTGGACAAAACATACCCCAGAGTCCGAGTGAAAGCTTCGGATGTGACCGGTATTAACACTAGTATGAAGAAAAAATTTGATGAACAATGAACCTTAGTAGGCCCCAGTACCTTATAATATTTAAAAAACAATGTTGTCACTTAAGCACTTTGTCACTGAAACATGCCAATATACACCACTATATTGCTGCTGATTTCCGATTGTAACCATTTTAATAAGGTGCTGATGTAACCCGTACTTAAATAAAAATAATAGAGGTGTTAATATTGTTAATAAACGAAACGGTTAATTAATAATTAACGATCCATATATTGTAATTAAACCTTGTAGTTAGGAATTTTTTCTTTAAAAGCATTAGAAGAAAGTGCAGTTTGTATGGTATAACATTTTTGTACCTTGGATTAAATAAATGAACTTTTAACAAAAAAGTAAAATCGACTTCAACACAAAAAAGAAGCGCCAAAAGTGAAAAATAACTGAACTTACAGATGTACTGATTTGTTAGAAGTCGGTGCCCAACCAACTGATTTGTTTGTAGTTCAGATACAGCTCTCCAGGAAATCAGATTTTAAATATTATATATGGATACTATAAATAAAATTTACAGCTTTTAAATGAATACATAAGAATGTATGTATAAGTGTATGGAACTGTGAATTTCCGAAATGCAGTGTATGTTAAGATACACTCGTGCCTGTTCACATCCGCCAAGATTTTTGGTAAATGTCCGTTATTTATCCTTTTAAATAACATACAACTTTATTGTACACCAAAGATTTAACACAATATTTAGCGAGATATAATGTGGTAGGATACGTATCTACAGATGGCGGCATTATCGCTCTGTGGCAATCTCTTACAGGCAACAATAGGATGGAGAGAAAACATAAGTGAAGAATATTTCACGGATATGGAAGGAATATTTATCCTTTTCATGGCGGTTTCAGTCATTCGCCGGTGAATCTTAACATAAACCACGACGAATTGGTCAGTGTTCATTATATGCGAAATTATAACACACACACCCCGGACACCTCGCATCCCGACTCAGACAGATTAGGTTAGAAGGGTAGGCGGAGACCTCGGAAAGACATCCGCCGTAGCCTTAGTCGGTTTCTTTGTGATAATACACAAAGAAATAGGAGTGCCGATAAGCGGGGCTCCATATTTCTGAAGCTCCATACATCTTCATATATCATCTTATATATGAAGGCAACAATTGCTTTATGTTGAAAGAATTATGACGAGTGATTATTATGAACACAAATTGGTAGTTCGCAACTAAAAACCGGGGTTTGTTAACATTCATACAAATTGTAATTGTCGTTTAATTTAAGATTCACTGAAATAATAATCGGTGTATGTCCAATTTTAGTATAAATTAAGAAATATTTTGGACTGACACCATCGATTTAGGTGATTATCGAAATTAGAACCAGATATCAGATTACAAAGACTTTGTAATTCTACAAGCTATACAACATAAATCTGAAGTCCACTTACATATTTACATAGCATTTCATTTGACTTCTGTGCTAGTGTTCTTTGTGACATTATCTTGTGGTCTTGCGTATGAATATACTCTGTGTTGTGTAGGAATAACTATTAGCATTCACTAATTTCGGACATTCGCAGTAACTTAAACACCTTATTACAATTTTTCCAGTTGTGTCCACATATTTTTTTTTATACAACTTAGGTGGTAGACGAGCACACGGCACACCTGATGGAAAGTAGTTACCGTGACCTCTGAAGGTGTTTAATACCAGTGGAGTCACATCCGTACTGCCGACCCTGCAAGAACAGAGATTTTATGTGCCCTCAGTGCAGAACACAAAATCAGGACAAGCCTTTTGTTTTCCCACTGACAGCACAAAAAATCTCCAGTGAGCTCTGGCTACCCTACTCACCACCGGAAACACAACACGAGGTTATTATAGGTATTCTGTAGGGTGGAGGTACTTCCCCAGTCGGACTGCTCATGTGTGGGTTAATGTATTTCAGTCTGTTTATATTGGATATTGTATCTTCGGAGTGACCAGGCCGAAAGTATTTTCTCCACCAGATGACTAATATTTACAAGTTGTAACTTGGTGTAACTAATAGTTGGCGATTGGCGAATAGACAATAAACGATGAACCATGAACCCGTGAAAAAGATAAGTGTCACAGAGACAAAGTCGCAGGTTAAAGGTTGTTATTTGTAAAGCGACCATTTTTCATTTGGAGGGTTATTTAAATTTAAAATTAATGTTATTACCAATGGCGGACACTTTAATATTTATTTACGATCGTTCACCGGTTCCTATTATTAACCACACGTGTAATCGTAACCGATAAATTAGTATATGTCATGATTTATTACACCTCTTTAATATATATATATTTTAACGGTGCACTTGCGGTCACTTCACAGAATGATGCACATAAAGTGTTACAATGTTATTTGCGAAATTGCTACAAGATTTGCGAAATGTTACACTTGATAGTGATCTATCTTTAGAGCACACGTTGTTATAGTTACGAAGACACACACAATGATATAGCTCCCGGGATATATCTTGACACCAAGGCGCGAGAGTAACGAAGAACTGTCGCGAGCGGATTAATTTGAAATAATCTCTGATTGGTGGATTTGAACTCCTTCGCCAACGTAGCCCACCGTATTAACCTTAAAAGACATCTAAAAACGTGTACCTACTGCGCAAGTAGAACACAATTTGTGATTGCGGTCAATATATGTGCCGGTAAATATAGTAGAGGTGGTTCGGTAACCACTAGGCACCAAAAAGAGGTAGTCTGTCTCTGCATATAACTTCTTCCATTTTGACAGGTTCCAATAAGTATATGCCAGCTAAGAAGTGTACAAAATATTCGCGCCAATTTAAGTAACATCGCGGGATGTATCTATGGATTCTTTAATTTTGTTTCAAGTGCGTGGAGCTTTCTGTTAGTAATGTTGAAGAATTCTACAGAAATAAACGCACGTTGAGATATTGCAGTGCTTTTTGAGACATTTTTTGCGAGATCTATGAGTTATTTTTACGTGCGCAAAATCCCCACATATACCCCCCCACCGGAGCCGGTGGAAGAGGTTATGTCGGACTCGAACCGACTAAAACCATCTGTGGGCCATTTTTGGTTGCCGAAGGTGAGGTTGACAGGCATATCCCTCGCACCTTAACCGACCTAGGGCTATCTCTCTCGATCTGGTCCTCTCCTCGGGTGTGGGGACCACAGAGTTCCCGACTCGTCCCCGAAATCACACACACACACACAGTGACAGGCGGCTCCACCCGTCACCCCCAGGCCTGCGCTCATGGGGGGCGGAGGTCGTTCATCGACCGCGAAATCTATGAGTTGCAAAAAATACGGATTCGATTATGCCACACGCTGCGTTCATTCGAACTGTAAACACCTATAAAAAGAAATATCTTATTTCGATAGTTACCTGTAAAGAGTTATCATAAGTAGGTATTCGTTTATAAAAACCGTTATAAATAGAAGTTTTTAAATATTAGGTAGGTACCTATGTTGTGGTTATTTTACAGTTACGAGTATGTGTACCTGCGAACCATAAGTATGTACTTACAAAGTTCGCCTTTTGAGGTAATTACTATTTAATAGTAAATTGAGTACCTACCTAACAATAGATTAGACAAAAGTGATAAGTAGAAAATATTTAGGTTGGTCAATCACCCCCGCAAGCATTATCCTAACTAAGTACTAAGATTATAAAATGCGAACGTCAGATTGTCTCTTTTGGTTACGCTTTGAAGTGAAATAAAAAGCGATGATACCTACTTGGTAAGAAAGGTCACTAATCTAATAGAAATTTTTCTCGTCAGCTGTTTGATATCTTTGGTCTTCATCAACTTTTTTTATGTAACGAAAAAGGTGCTCACCACGACATCTCGCCTAGATTAGTCATCTACCAAAAACACATTTAATGTAGCCAGCTAAAAAAAAACCGATAAACAGCCAACCTAAAAACCGTGTATAATCTGTAGCGCGGAGGCCACCTGAACAATCTGACGGCCGCTAACTTTCTTTGCTAGACTGATTGCGACATCAAATCGTGATGATTGCAATACTTAGTTTGTTTTTATTAAAATCGCAAATTAGTATTCAAATAGGATTTGGGGTCAAATGATTTGACATACCTACCTGCGTTATGGATGTTCACGGTTAATATTTTACTGTTAATTTGCGTTACTAGGTTTGGTATGCCTATATCGTACAGATTGGAAATGTAGGTGGACTACTTTTATTTTTTCAAATTTTACTGTTATATAGGTATTTAAACTATCATGGTCACTATTCGAGACCAAAGAAGAACAAGTGTAGTCATGATGTCCTCGTTCATCCATTCCCGGCAAATGGTCAAATGAACGATTAAGTTTGTGATGATTAAGTTTCATTGGCTGTTTCAATCGATCATATTGAAGAGGTGGTTGCGACGCAGAAATTGCCTCTTTAAATATCCTCTTCGTCAATTTCATTGCGCTCTATCTGACCTTCGCGGCCTATGGCGTTAAGCAACAGGGGAATCACACTCGACCCTGTAAAAACGTTCTAATGTTCTTCTTCAAGAACCCTATATTGTAATCGCGTGGGAAAAGCAAAGAAGGGATCATTCCATAGTCTGAGCATGCGCAGAATTAAGCTATTTTCCGGTTGCAGTATGTGAAGGATGAATTTCCTGTCTGTAGCGAACATCTTTGTTGCCATCATATGTAACAAAAAATCTCATAATACAAGACTGATTGAGCAACAACACTTTGAAATTGAATTTGAATTTTAAGGTTACTTTGCTTCTCTGGATCGAAACTATTGTTTGTACAATACATATTTAATATACCTAATGGTATAAATATGACCTCAATTAGACAAGTACCTAGTTAGTAACACGAGCACAAACATCCGTAGCAATTGCATTTACCGATAATTGCATTTACCTTTACAAGGATTGTTTCTTATTTGATTACGATCATAGCTGATGCTTGTAGGATATGACGTGATCACGTAAAAATATCTACGTGTTCCTTATTGATTAGGTAGGTAGGTCTAAAATCTCAAAAAATAATTTGACACTTGTTCGAAGGCTCTACTACAACGTCAGGGGTGACAGAATTAATTTCTAAGCTGTGTTTGGTATCAAATGAAAGAGCAAATTGGCATATTTCAAAAATAAATTTGACATAAATTAGCTGTCGTTTACCCAAAATAATAATAAGCACTTAAATAAAAAAATAAAGTTTAAAAACTTTATTTTTTTACTCAACTACTGAAAAATCACGGTCTAAAAAGTACTAAACAAGAAAATTTCAAGTATAGCCGTGGTTGTATGCCACTAACTCTAAGAAAATGAAACATTCTAGGGAAAAGTGGCATACGACCACGACTATCCATGATATTTTCTTGTTTAATACTTTTCAGAGCGTGATTTTTCAGTAGGTAGTCAGATTTTAGTTTTTATTAATAAATATGGGTGTTAATGCACCTCTGTCTACCCATTCGGGGATGTACGGCCATAAGAAATGTATGTATGTTAATAAATATATAGTTTTTCGTATAATATAAAAACATATGTCTAAACAAAAGTACATATCCATGAGCGATCAGCATGTATAGTATACCGACGCCTACGTCACCAATTGAAGCGGCAAAAATAGAATTTTCTACGCTCCATGACATCCGTGCGATTTTAAGCGAAACGGGTAATTCGCCATTATTCAGGCAGTAAACTCATTACGACAATAGCAGCGTTTTTTTATTGTTATAATATTAGGTATCTATCATAGCGTATCGGATTTGGCTCATAAGTTAGTGCCAAATACAGGCTGGTACCTAACGTATTTACTGTTAGGTATAATATGCGCTGTTTGAATGTATAGAAACGAGTACTTAACAATAATTAAATAGTAATATGGTACTGTGCATACTATACATCATGAATTAGAATTTAAAATTAGAATTATAAATATAAATTAAGCAATTTTATATAATATTATTGTTTCTTTGCATTTCCTTGAACTGCATTTCCTGCTTTTACAGGAATAGCGTTTATAACATTCGTCAATCACAAGCATACGGCGTAGTTCCATGATTAGCATTTCTCCTAATGGTTTCTATATAAATAGAAGCACTATGACCTTATACTGGTTACGTGTTCGTGTTATATAATCGTGCAAATTTACATTTATACATGCGTTGCAATTACATACATGGCATGCATCGTCTCTGGGTAGATCGTAGAACTACTTGTAATAACGCTGCTAGCAGGTTTTTTCTTAGTAGAATGACTTGACTGTGTTGTGTATTGTGTAGCTGTTTCTTAAAATAAATGATAGATATACTTAATTATATCTTTATATTTTTGATCGCAAATCTTACGAAATTGATTTATTATGTTGACCCATTTTGCATATAAGATTATATTCAGTTAATGACCTCAATAATTATAATGTCAATGATTGGAATTTAAGTGACTATGGGCATACACTTCATACCGTCGGCATTCAAGAATCAAAATGAATATTCATCAGAAAAATAGTAATATTAGGTCTTCTATTTGCATTTTATGAATTTGCTATCAATTTATAACAAACCAGCTGTTACTCGAGGTTACGTCGGTGTAGACCTCTGATTAAGGCAATATTACTATGTTAACCTAACACATTCCAGGGATAATAGTCCAAGTGTTATTCCAATCTTTCCCTATATCAATTTTCAGCCGTTCAGACGTTTGAGCGTTATTGAGTAACAAACATTTGAAAATCTTCATAAACTTTTACATTTATAATAATGTAGTATGTAATGTATGTATGTAATTTCAGATGTCAGCTTACCAGCGTTCCTGTCTTCAGTCCACAGTACCGAAGAATTAACTAGGAAAATCCTTGCACCTACACTAGTTAATTCTGAAGTATTGTGTAAGACTGATGCAGTGAACGCTTGGAAAATTGCATGTCCAAACACCGATCTCCCAAGGAACCTCTTCTCACAGCGTCAGTGGGACGGGCCGCTCTGCAGCTTAGTTGGAAAAAAATTACTAAATACATGTTCCAATGCTGCTGAGCGTGCCCGTTTACTGGCGGTTGGAGTGTGGGAATCGGGTCTTTGGCTACAAGCTCTTCCGTCATCTAACGTAGGGACTATGTTAGATGACACTACCTTCCGCATCGCAACTTGTCTCCGTTTAGGCGCGCCGTGTGTTTCTCCGCATCAATGCCGCTGTGGAGAAGCCGTTGACAGACTCGGACACCATGGTCTGTCGTGCTGCAGGAGCGCAGGGCGAATTCCACGGCACGCCAGCCTCAATGACATAATCCGCCGTGCTCTTGTCACCGCCGGTGTACCAGCTGTACTAGAACCAAACGGTTTGGCGCGTGACGATGGCAAGAGACCGGATGGCATGTCGTTAATGCCATGGAAGATGGGTAGGACTCTGGTGTGGGACGCCACATGCGTTGATACCATGGCTCCTACCCATATAACTAGCACGGCTGGCTGTGCTGGTGCTGCTGCTGCTTCTGCAGAGGCTCTCAAGCGGCGCAAATACTCCAATCTCATCGGAGATTATGAATTTGTGCCGTTTGGAGTCGAGACTTTGGGGTCATGGGGTCCGAGCGCTCGCAACCTCTTCCGTGAGATTGCGAAGCGTATGGTCGACGCTTCTCGTGACCAGAAGGCTGGCCTCTTTTTAGGTCAGAGAATAAGCATTGCCATACAACGTGGCAATGCTGCCAGTCTTCTGGGAACGCTGCCACAAGAGGCATGCGATGCGGAGGAATTCTACGACGCATTTTAATTGTTCTTAGCTATAAGTTGTATAATAGTTATTTTATTTTTATTGTATTTAATATTTATAAATTATTTAATATTATTTCTGTATAGATTACTTAGAATTGAGATATTGTTTCTATTTTATATTCCATGTCAAATATGAGTTATATCATAATAATATGTGTTAAATAATTATTATAATGTAGTAGAATGAATCGTTTTTAATACTATTGGGAAGTATTATTAAAGGTAGGAATGCCGAAGCACATTGCTCCACTAGTGACGCCTACCGTGTCCAAGGTGAACTGCACCTGTCTTAGCTCTTACGTCAGAGAGAACTAAATGCACTAACGGTGAAGGGTCAATGAACAGATCACAACTGAACATATCATTAGGTCAACCGGCATATTGTAGTCAAGACGATTATGAAATAATCGAGCCTCGAGATTCATTAATCATCAGTTCTAGTCAGAAAAGCATATAGAAATTTCGAGAATTTGAGAAACATTTTAGTTCTATACAACAGTAGTTTTTTTTTAATGGTAGTACAAAAAAGAACACGCAGAGACGTTTCAAATCTTCCATTTTTATAAAAGTGTTATAGGTCAACCATAAGGTAACGAGCTTTTTGCCGCCATTTAATTTGAAATAACAAAACTGTCTAAAAATAGGTCACTTCAAGTCTTCCAGTGGGAAATGATCAAATGCATAGTCCTGCTTTCGTACAAGATAGACAACAATATTGAGAAAGGCACTTTTTCATAGCTTGTTTGTAGTCCGTTTACATGGAACCGAAAAACGGGCTTATTTTTTTTTCACAGTAAGTTTAAGATCGGAATATAATTAACATAGTATATCCACGCCTATATCCCACGCAGTGTCGTACAAGGCGACTAAGGGATAGGGCTGTTTAATATCAGACAGCTATACACAGTCCAGACTCAGCCTCAGATGCATGGCTTGAGTTAACGATAGTGCCCGGAAGTCGGCTATACGCTCACCCCCCATTACGTGGGACCAAATTTAAATATTGGTGAAATGTGGGTGTTAATTCACCTCTGCCTAACCCTCCTAGGATAAAGGCGTGACATCCGAAGGGTGTCGTAGGAGGCGACTAACGGAAAAATATGCAGATGATATCACTGCGAGAGAAGGAAAAATTGAAAAAAAAACCCTGTACCAACCCGTTTTGCTAGCGTGGAAACAGTAGGCCAAAGCCTTCCAACATTGGGAGTAGTGGACTGCGATGGGCTAGTTGTTTATTTGTATATATATATGTTTCTCTACTAAACTCTAATTGAAACGGATCCTAAATCAGACTACACGAAACAGTTTAGACATGATACTGTAAGTATATTAAAAAGTTGAGACTGCCCGAGTGATTTTTTGTCTAATGACGGAATTTAAATGATACTAATTTATATTTGGCATGAGGGAAAAATGTATTTGTATGTACATACCTACATCTACTATCGCGGTACGTGTAAACAGATCCTTGACCGATCATACAGTTACCTTTCACTTTATATCATACAGTTACCTCATTTTAAAACTATATTATAATTTATCTGATACTAGGAAGCTGTTTTAGTTTTTTTTATACCACATAGGTGGCAGACAAGCGCCTGATGGAAAGTAGTCACCGTGGCCTATGGACGTGTGCAAAACCAAGAGAGCAAGAGAGTCACACTCGCACTGCCAACCCTGCAAGCATTGAGAGTTTATGTGCGGTCAGTGTGAAAGACAAAGTAGGACAAGGTTTTTGTCTTACCACTAAACAGCACAAAATCCCTCCAGTGAGCTCTGGCTACCCTACTCACCGCTGGGAACACAACACGAGGTTTTTATGGCCGTGGTATTCTGCAGGGCGGAGGTACTTCCCCAGTCGGACTGCTCAATTGGACGGAAATACCGACGTGTCCTACCTTCTTTTAAACCTTAATGTTTATGACAGGTACTGATATAGAATCAATGAGATTTGCTATTACAAATATGGCCGTAGGCCCAATTAAGCGTGAAATTCTTATGACACGAGTTCGTAGTCAACCTCATACAGCTGTAGCAGACAACCCAAGAACTTTTCCTGACCACGTAAGTTATTCTTATTCCTCCGAGCACGGATTCAAAGTCCGTTCAAACCTGCTCTCAGCATATTCCTTTCTAATAATTGACTTAAGTACTATAGTTTTATGCCAGCAATTGCCATCTGCCCCAACCCAGAGATGAACACTTGCCATAGAGCTTCATCCGTCAATAATCAAGTGCCGGAGTGCAGCCGGCTTGCAGGTATCTAAGGTTGTTGTGCTTTGAGGCCCAAACATCTTGGTGAGGTGGAGACTAAAATCAACGCGGTAATATTAATTTAGACGAACATATATAAATTTGTCACTATGCCATTTATATTTATAAAAAGATTAGCATGTAAGGAAATAAACATTCTAGCACATTTTGTATGGTTCAGATAAACATACTTAGATTTTATGTAAATACATATCTACATCCAGATCAATGCATACAAATATTTGCACTGAGCCGGAATAGAACCCGCGAATTCTGACGTAGAAATTGGACATCAAGGTACAGAAGTCGCCATAACATAATGATTCATTGATTCATGGTCTACAATTCACCTAATGGAGCCATAATACAATATCTTAATGCGTTGCATCTCAACCAGGGATTGAAAGGGACAGTTTAACGAGAATACCGTGGTTTACATAATAGTGTTATAATGTAATTAGTTGCTTATATAAGAGGTCGTTACACTTGCTCAGGCGCACAATGGAAGGTGAATCGTGTGTATAGAATGTAAAACCAAACTGCAAGCTCAAATGAGATTGCGTATTCCTAAATTGGGTAGATTTTTTGTGTTGCGGAGTATAAAAATATAATTAGAGTCTATTTTTATGTAGGGCACGTCAACTATGACTTAACATCGCCTGATGGTACCTAATAATATCGGTGAAGAAGGTGTTTATTCATGCTTTGAATTAGTGTTTAATGTTTTGATATCGTCTATGATGTTGTGGTAGGTTTGACTGCTAATTCAAAGGTCACAGGTTCCATATTAGCTCAGTGCAAATATGAATATTTTCATAGGTTTAGGTGTTTTTATGTATAATAATTTATAATAATATACGTGTGCAAATGTAGCTTAAAATATAGAAAAGGGTAGTTAAGGTATAGGACCGAGCAGAGCGCCAGATCGAGAGAGATGGGCCTGAGTCGACCGGGGTGCGAGTGATGTTAGCCTCACCTTCGGCAATCAAAACGTAGGTTCGAGCCCGACATAACCTTTCCCACCGGGTCCTGTGGTGGGGGGTATCTGTGGGGATTTTCCGTAAGTAAAACACAAGGTAGATATGGGAGTATAAAAACTCAGATAATTACTTAATTGATGAATTTCTTGTGTCATAGGCTTCGTATCTGTACGACCTCAAAGGTTTGGACCTCATTTATAAACAGGTCTTGAGGTGAATGAGGTCGTGCAGGTGTTATTGTAATAGGGCCGTACCTACTCTATTTAAATTGCCAAAGTAATGTGTGGCTTTACTCATGTCTCCACCAAATGTACATACTTACTTCGACCTTATTCTTCAATTTTACGACATTATTTTAGTATACATAAACATTGAAGTCGTTTTCACAGAATTTATATAATGTAATCGATTTTATTCGAAACCTTTGTTCCTTTTATTTAAGCTGTTTCTCATCATCCTCCTGCCCGTATCCCAAGTTTATTTGGGGTCGGCGCAACATGTGTTCTTTTTACGTTCATCTCTAGTTGCAGTCATCTCAATTTTCACTCTCTTCTTAACCATATCATCATTCACACAGCCCATACACATCATTTTAGGTTTCCCTCTCCCCTTGTAGCCATCCACTTCCATAGTTAGCCTTCCTTACGACATTACTTTCATCCCTACGCATTACATGTCCGAACCAGGACAAACGATTTCCTCGTAGATTTCCTGTGATGGTGCTACTCTTAAACTTCCTCTAATAAGTTAGTTCCTAATCCTAATCTTATCCATTCTTGTGACACCATACATACATCTCAACATTCGCATCTCAGCTACATGCAACCGTCTTTCATCCGTCACCTTTACGGGCCTGTTTTCCGATCCATACAGGACGGCAGGCTCTTTTGAAGCTTCATTTGAAGCTGTTTCTAACATTCATTATTGATAGTATCATTATGTAAGTATATACATTATAATATGGTAGACGTAGTTACCAGTCGCCCTAGAAGAGTGGCAATTCTTTGGCGGTTGATCGTAGAAACTATTAACAAATGTATAGAATTTGACGTATATGACAGCCGTAGACGTCAAATCCTATCAGACAGAGAAAATAATGCTTATATAGATACTAAGACATGTAGAAAACAGAAGACTAAAGAAACGCAGAGGCACAGATGAATGAAAACCTTGTGAAGGTCAACCTTTGCATACATAATGTTAATCAAATCGAGTATGTTTAAGGAAAGGCCAGGTCAAATGCATGCAGCAACCGTACTGGCGAGGTGCGTGGAATGCATGTTCATTGTATGTTTATTACGTAAAATGTGTAAATTTAAGTTCAACATTCATAATATAATTGTAATAAAAATATATAATACATACATATAATCACGCCATTATCCCCGGAGGGTTAGGCAGAGTTGAATTAACACCCACATTTCACCAATCATTAAATTCGATTCCACGTAAAAGAGGGTGCCGTCATCCGGGCACTATTGTTGTCTAGAGCAGTTCATCACTGTTTATCGCATATATTAAAAAGTAAATAACCTCAACTTCAATTACGTAACCTTTATACACTTTTTTTTCTGTCGTGTGCAAGCCCTTAACGGGGCCAACAGTAAAGGCGGTATGTTGAAATTAAACCGACTACGCACGGTGCCTTACTGGGTGCATGGGTGTGGAAATCAACTGCTAGACTTTATCATGAATCTACATCACTTCAATTACAACTACCCTAATTAACTGAATATCCTGTAATGGTGTTGTTAGTAAATAAAAAAAAGTAACATGATTTTTTGAGTGAAAAATAAATTTGATAATTTTGGATGTAATGGAGGGTTTCTTAAAATCAAAAACGAAAACACCGTTTTGATGTGCGACAGTAGCAAAGTATTAGTATAGGATATTATTAAATAAATAAAATATACAAAATAAAACTTTTATAGGTTTACCTCTATAACAAACAGAGTGCTTATTCGATGGGCACATATAGGGATGAGTATTTGAGAGAAAATGCAACACAATTACTTCACCATCTCGTTATAGAATAACATATTATTTGATGTGAGTTTCATAAACTTACCACTAGATGGCGTTAACAAAATATCATAGCTACATTATGGCAGTTTACTAACTCGCACTTGCAATAGAACAAGTGGAAAACTTGCACTTGGCGCCAGCATAGTGCTGTGAAAGTGTAGCGGTCAACGGCACTTTACGTCATGTGATAACTTCTACTTCAAGCTATCCGTGACACGTTCCATGTCATTATCCTTCAGTAGTTAATGATATCAGCACAGAGATGAGGAAAAGCACATATATGTTTTCTTAAGAATAGGAAATTACAATAGTGACAGGGCTAAACAAAAACCTTGTTCGTTACCTATTCCTGCTGCAATGCGGGCCGTATCGGCTCCCGGTGAAGTAGAATAAGGTTATCTTATCTCTTCCCGTGGGTGGGTGTACAAGGCTACTAAGGAATAGGTCTGTCCTCCAACCGACAGTATACATACAGACTATGAAACAGCGACCGATTGACTGTAATAGGCTCGTAACATGGGACTGAAAACCACAGTTGGCGAAATGTGGGCTTCAATAAACCTTTACCCACACTTTAGGAATTTACATTCGTGATATGAATATTTGTTTCCTTTTCGTGTGTCACGTGTGATCTGTGCACTACAGTTGCTCGACTAGTGACCTTATTGTGACAAAGGTTCTCAATGCATAGGCATCGCACCCCGCAATTTTGGACAAATCGAACAAAAATAGTGCGTGTTATCATTGACTTCATTGAATTATATTCTATTAAGTATTGAATTATATCAAGCGTGAAGTTCGTGCGTTGAACAAATATTTTACCTATTGCTTTAGCTTCGTATCGAATACCGATCACCACATTTTTTTCTGGTAATTAAAAACTATTCATGTTTATGCTTTATGTACTAAATTTTATAAACATTTTGATCACGTAAAGCGATATAACATTTTTTATACAAACGTCATACACTTTAAATACCTATAGGTTCACATTTTAACAATATTTTAGGAGTACAATCCATACTAATATTATAAATGCGAAAGTAACTCTGTCTGTCTGTATGTTCGCTTTCACGCCTAAACTACTGAACCGATTTTGATGAAATTTGGTACAGAGGTTGATTAAACATTGAGAAAGGACATAGGCTATGTTTGGTCGCGATAACCGACATCCATGCGGGCAGAGCCGCAGACATTAAGTATAAAGCGAGTATATAATAATTTATCATTATTGTGCTCCAGCTGGTTTTAGTCATTTCAGGGCAAGCCAACATGACTTCACCTGAACTTTATCATCAGTTCAGGTGAAGTCATATTGACTCCCCTAAAGGGGAAATTCGAGGAATGAGTGTTACTGAAATCGTGACTCTTATTCCGATACAAAGAATGCTACAAATGGTGGTGACAGAATTGTAGAAATAAGAAACATGTGTCCCCAATACAAGTAGGTAAAGAATTTCAAGTCTTTATGATACTGCAACGAAAATAGGGAAGATAAAAGGTAACGCATGTGTAACGCTTTTGGTTCTGCAAATGTTTATCATCAGCCACCCTTTTTTTCATCGTGCAAAAAATCCCTCCGGATACCCTCCCGCCAGAGCCGGTGGGAGAGGTTATGTCGGGTTCGAACCGACTAAAACGCACGACATCTGAGGGTCGAAGTTGCCGCAGGTGAGATTACCGGAGGCATATCCTCAGCCACCCTAGGCAAGTGGCAATTTGTTAGTTGAAAAGAAGAATCAATGTATGGGATTGATATAATATGTTGACAACTGTCATAAACGTCTAAATGTCTAACACGGTCATGATTGTCACACAGGGGTATGATAAAATCTATGTATGGGAACAATGATTTTATCATTACCCTAGATAGCATAAGATTTACTAATCAATAGAATGTTTTACAGTTGTACATAAAGACTGTTAGAATAATATTTTCACAGAATTGAAAACAAAGAGGCACAGCCATAACAACACATAATTTTGTATGGTCGACACCGAAATGTAATCTCTGTGTCAACAACAGTGTTCGACCTGTCAGCCTCAACTCTAAGCTATTCAGACTGCCTCGTGTCATGTTCCACATGTAGAACATTAACAAATTTAAAAATGATAGTATTTGCCTATTTATTTCAAATATTTTATATTCCTCCGTGTACCACCTATAACTGTGGGGATAGATACTAAGGTAAGAGTGCTGAGATGCGAGGGAAATGCCTTATTAGGCGACCTTAAGACCCAGGATTCAAGACCGGGGACGCTGGCGTCAGTTTTAGTCGGCTTGAGTCCAACGTAACCGCCCCGCCGGCAAAACGGGAAAGAGGGGTTATATATTATACCCCGGATTACCAGTACATGTACTCGGATACCAGAAATCAGCACGTAAAGGTGGATTTAGACCAAACGAACATAGAGCTAGAGCTGAAACAAAAACATTCTTTTTTAATATTTAAGTGTAAACTAAACCTTGTTTTCAAAGAAAAAACAGCGAACGAATATTTTGTCACGGTTTACACTAAAAGAATTTCACGGATAGGGGATAGAATGACCATTCGCTTGTTTGATCTAAATCAATCTCAAAAAAATCTTATATTTGGAAGTGTACAAATTCTCTTTTAGATCAGCCAGTAACTGCCTGATTATACTTGCCTGAATTAACAAATTATAACAAAACTTAATGCTCCTTGTTACACATTGAATTGAATATGCTATAACTATTAATCCTTCACTTAACTATATTAATATTATTTATTTATTTAATTCTTTATTGCACACACACAGTACAGAGATCATAAATAAAAAATATCAAAGAAAATGTACAAAGGCGAGCTTAACTCAAAATGAGTTCTCTCCCAACAAACTACTGCATTGAATTGAAATATTATATTTCTGTTGAATAGTCCGTTTATTAACGAAGGTTTTAGGTTGTATATTATATCGCTACTACTTAAGAGAGCGGAACAGTGATCATTTACACAGTGATCCGACAGATTTCCATATATTATTTGCAAAAAAAATACGTGAACAGAAAATTTATATAAGGCTTCAAAATAGGCCACGAGCGAAGCCAGAGTTGCGACCACTCACTGATTAATCACGAAATTTCAGAAACTATAACACCTCCAAACTTGAAATCTGTCAGGTAGTTTCCTTATAAGGTGTAGACATCCGCTAATAACGGATTTTATAAAACTCCACCCCTAAACGGGTCACCGCGAGCGGCCACTACTTTAGTATATTCCTATTTCTATGTGCTTTCTACAATTTTCTGCGTATATGGAAAATGAGATCACGTATAGGAATGCGGACTCATACAAGTAGCATCGACAAGTTGTGTTATATAACATCACCAGGTTACATCATTACTGAGCCCTACGTGCCATAGACTATAGCTTAACGACGTTGACATTGACATGTAATATTTTCATAGACACATCTCAACCTTTTTATGACGTTATTTTGGGCGCGAAACCCTGACCTGTCACAAATGGATTTATGATTTTGACTAGTGTAATATTAAACACCATTTTCATTTTTTTTGGAAAAACTATTTGATTAATTACTTACCTACTAGTTAGAAGTCATTGTCAAAGCATTTTGCCTTGACACCAGTCGATTGTAATAGTTGTTAATGATAAAGTTAAATCGGAGGCAGTTTAGTAATAACAAATTTCTCACGGATTGACTAATAACTGTAAAAAGTAATAAAAATGAATGCAGTTATGTTAAGATGTTGTAACATTTTGGAAACTGGTATTTAGCATGTATATTTTAATTAAGGATATTGACCTTGTCTGTTAAGTTTAGATTTTTTTTATTGACCTGAATTAGAACTAGTATTATGAATATTATATAGGTTAAAGTATACATAATGTGAATGTGATCTATGTATTACATATATACATTCTGGCATGATTTATTTTTAAGAGGTATTGCAGTTTTGATTATATCTTCAGTTTCCCGTTTTCAAACGTAAAAATAACTTGTGAAAAATCCATGTATACATATAGTGTGTCTCATAAAGGGCTACGATAATTCTTACGAGTAGCCTCAGTACCTATCACATCTTTTTGTAATGTTGTCTATATGATTAAGGAGGTAGGACATGGCGGTATTTCCGCCCAATTGAGCAGTCCGACTGGGGAAGTACCTTCGCCCTATAGAACACCGCGGCTATAATAACTTCGTGTTGTGTTCCCAGCGGTGAGTAGGGTAGCCAGAGCTCAGTGGAGAATTTGTGCTGTCAGTGAGAAGACTAAAGGCTTGTCCTGCTTTGTCTTCTACACTGAGGGGACAGAAACTTTGTATTTACAGGGATGGCAGCGCGACTGTGACTCCTCTGGTGTTACAAACGTCCATAGGCCACGGTAACCACTTACCATCAGGTGGGCCATGTGCTTGTTTGCCAACTAAGTGGTATTAAAAAAAGATCACTACAAACAGTTGCTCATGGTTGATTGGTAGGTGAATGGTCTTTCACGATTCCAGCAAATTTTTGTTCCGTAATTACAAAACATTGATTTTATATAAATTCATGGATTTCTTTCGAGCTCTGTAAATAATTGCTATTATCTTAGTAAACTATTGATAATATTTTAATACCTTAAGGTAAGAAGATATTGTATGTTTTGCAATAACGTAGCAATAGATAAGACAAACAAATTTAACCTTTAATAAATAATAAACAATCTTCTATTTACGTATAATTATGATTGTTTATTTTTAACTATATTTACTTATGTGTATATTTAAATATACATAAAGCTATTACATAGTTACTACTAGCAACTTAATGACTAAATTGTCTATATTACCTAGCTAGTAACATAGAAGCAACAAGTTATCAAATATAATAGGTATATTATCAGTATTATTATGTAATATTAGTGTCATAGGGTCATCTTCAAGTAGCAACCATAAACTAATGACAAGGGGTGTGAGTTCTCAATGAGCACGCTCCTAATTATGCGCACGCAAAGTTAACAAACCCGTTGCGCGTACGCAATAACGTCAGTGTCCTAATCGTAACCCGTAGCGTGCTCACGAGGAATTTTAATGACAATATGTATAACTCATTTTCGAAGAACACCTTAAATACATTAGACAATGTACACTATAATGTACACTATTTTATCTGAGTGTTTAACCAGTGTCGCAAACTTTAATTCCATTTGAAATTTAATTATAAATGTTTTAGATTGCGGGCTGCATATTTCGAAACTTGCATCCGCTTCTCTTTAGTTTAATTTTCGTGTAGTGTAGTTGTTGCAATCACGCTTCACAAGTGGAGTTTATTGATTAAACGGTGGCGTATTGCAATAGGGCCTCAATTCGTGCACAGTTTGAACCATGTAATTGCTAATTTCATTTGTGTTATCATCTTAAGCTTGACAGCCGGATAATGCTGTTGACAGTAAATACATTCTTATTTGATACTGGAACCTGTTTCGGGGATGATCCTTTGTAGTACCATCTATCACTAATAGGTAAATATTATGTATTTTTTCGTTTAAATATTTTCCCAATTCAAATCCTCCAAGACGTTTCTGCGGAGATGCGCGCGATAGAGTAATCATTCACATTTCCATTTTTTTATCGATGTGATTATCGATGTGGTATTTTTTTTATAAATTAAACTACTTAATACCTTATTAAGTCTTTAATCCAGTGTGTGGGACAAAGACGTGATTCTTCCCGAGATGATATCCCGAGATTATTAGTCTCGGGTAAACAATTGAATAGTCGCTAACAAGTTAACACAATATTGCAGGTAGTAAGCGCACTTAATAATTTGACATTTCTTGCGTTCAAACACATAAGATTAGGTAATTGTTAAAAGTGCCTCAATATTTACATATATTAGCATAATAGTAGCAAGACAGTGAATATGCCGAGATTGCAGTAATCATGCAGTAATTAGTTCTAATCAGTTTAATTGGGTGCATTAAAATCGATAAGATCAGTGTTAGTAGTAACACTGATCTTATCGATTTTAATACACCCAATTAAACAAGGGCTTTTTTTATCTTCCTTTGGAAGATAAAAAAAGCCCTCCAATACATTTTCCTATATTATTATAACTTTTATAATATTGAATTTAGTATTATAAATACAATTTATTATTAATTTCTAACAATTAAAAAAACCTATGGCTGAACATAACTGATCAATAATTATACAACGTGGCCGGACTTATGTGCGTGAATTCACACCGCAATAGTTTAAAAATAACTGATCAACTTTATGTAAGAGATCATCTGTGTTTCACAATAAAGGATGCATTCCTCGAAGAGCAATGATTCGAATAGCAATGATTTGAATAGCAACGATACCATTCCTCGAAGAGCAATGATTCGTATTTTAGATCATTGCTCTTCGCGGCATAAAAATAAAACTAAATTTTATTCCTCGAAGAGCACGTGTTTCTAAGTAGCTGATAGAGATGTGGTACTAATATGAATTATTTTGCTCGAATTTAATAAAAATATCGATATAATCATCAACTCGTTTATTTTTCAAATAAAAATTGAATACTACAGTGGAGCCGAATCCTAAAGTTACGTATGACGTAATATGCCAATTTGGTATATCTAGTGATTATTTTAAATGATATTAATATTAGTAAACATTTTTTTTAGTTTAGAGTTATGATAATGTAAATGTCTTTTGTTTGTAATTAATTAGGGAGGTATGGTATTATTTAATTTTGATTGGAAAAGAAATAGCGGTAACAAGGTTATAGCGGCCTGTGGTTGAGTTCTCATACGTAACTTTAGGATTCGGCTCTACTTTACACGTAAATATGAATGATGACTCATTTTCATTAATTTACTGTTGTGCTTATTATGATATGTCTAAATCACAGTTTCTTTGATGTTTACAAGATATATATAAATCAATTCCATTTTTTAAATCAAAAATCAGTCTTTAGAATATCACTACTAAACTATATAGCAAAGTCGCTGTCGCTGTCTGTCCGTCCCTATGTACATAAGTACCTACAATTAATCAGTCAACCCAGGTTGCAAAATGTGTCAGCATTTAATATAAAATGCTTCCAATGTGCCAATTATTGTCGTTGATTTTATTATTCTTGCCTATTGTATAGGTGTGTATGTATCTATTTCTTGTTACCAAATTCAGTGAATGGGCTGAAGCGGCTGGCGACCGCCCCGTTAAACAATAGAATATGAGTTGTAACCGAATTTCGTTCTTAAAACTTAACGATAGGGCCGAAAATGATTCTGCGCGGGCGCCGGAGCTACTGTGATGACCGAACGCTCACGAACGTTTACATCCGTGTGATTTTTTTTATCGAGTTATTTAGTTCCATCAGACTATGTCGTCACGGGACATTATCTTAAATAGTTTATTTGAAATCGTGCTGTTGTAATAAAGTATTAAATTTATAAATAATCGAGCCCATAGCTGACCCAAGTAATATAAACACTTCGATAAAACCTTTTACGAGCAGAAAAGGAGCTTTAAAGATAGAACATGAAGGCAGACTGTATAGAAAAGGTGCAACTTATAAGTCCGGCAATGTATTCTGGCGGTGCTCAACTAAACATTGTAACGGTATGCTAACGCTCAATAGATATGAAGACATTATAAAAACAAGAGCACATGATAAGTGTATTGCAAAAAACAGTGCGGACTTACATATAATGGAGGTTGTGGAGAAGTTGTAAAAAGAAGCTGTCTCCTGTGAAGAGCCTATGCCGTCAATGTATAAAACAAAATTAAATTTGATACAGGAACAAGGTGTTAATTTAATCGCGGATATGCCGAACTTTAATAGTATTAAAACTGGCCTATATAATAAAAGAAATAAGTCTCACGGAGTGGAAAGATTATTTGCAAGAAACCCGGGTGAAGTGCAAGTAAGTACTTAGCTATATTGATAAAATATCCGTTTGTACATAAAGTCGACATTTACCAACCTCCCCTCTACTCGTATGTAGTTGAGCTGTGTAAATCGCCACGAAATATATAATGTTTAATAAATATAAACAATACTTAATTAATTATTATTTTTATATGTGTAGATTATATACTTTTGTACAAATTTTTTGATAGTTAACCTAACGGTACGACGTATTTTAATCGGGTTATTATTTAATTTTAAGGTACCCAAAAGATATGCGGACTTCCTATTGGCTGATTACCGTGATGGGACATCTCGAATTCTTTTGTTTGCGACAAACAAAACCAAAGAAGAACTAAGAACAACACGCCGCATATTCTGTGATGGGACATTTAAGTGCGTACCAAAACCATTTCGTCAGATCTATAGCATACATGGTGAAGTTGACGGTTTTATTAAGCCATTAGTGTATGCTTTTCTAATAAACAAAAAAATATATACATATGAAACACTATTCCAACTGCTAAAATCTTCGATACCAAATATTTGTTTTGAGAATTTTACAAGTGACTTTGAAGAAGCTGCAGTAAGAGCTGTGCAGGTTGTATTTCCTAACGTTATAGTAAAAGGATGCTACTTCCACTTCAAAAAGGCGTTAAAAAATAAAGCGAAAGAACTAAATTTGAACGATAGCAGTATTAGTAGAAAACATGTTGCATTATGCACCGTACTACCTCACCTGCCGCCCGAAGCTTTAGATGATGCATGGTTGTACATCTTCAGTGAGAGTCCACAAGACTAGGTCAGTCAATGGATAAATCATAAATTATGGGCTAACAAATGGTCTTGTTACGGTGAGGTCCATAAGACCAATAATTATTTAGAGACTCACTACTCAGTATTTAATAAGATAATTAATAAAAACAGCAGTAAAAATTTTGTAAAGATTTTGAACTTTTTTCACAAAAATTGTAATAATTATAATGAGATTCGCCAAAAAATGGTAAAATCGAAAGGTCAAAAGGATGCTGAAAAAAGAAACTTAGTCATAAATACCATAGTACAAGAGTATGAAAATGGTTTAATTTCTCTTGGTCACTGCATGGAAAAGCTAAGATTTTAATTTTCATAAGTAAGGTAATAAATATTATCCCTCCAAATAAAAACTGACCAAGTTAAATCTAACCTACTTTAAGATCTCACTTTGGATTTTGCATAGAACTTGGCACTCATTTTGATCTCTATTCTTTTTTTTGCGGCGAAGCCCACAGATAAGCATAATTTTTGTATCGAACTTGGCTCTCCTTTTTTACGTTTATGTTTTTGGTGGGATATCATTACTTTTTGTAAAGATATAATAATTGGGATAGTGTTAAATATCTGCTTGTAGCGTTGTAACGGTTCCAACACTAAATTTAAAAAAATGTATGGAAACCCCCTTATTTTTTAACTTTTTGTTATTTTCAGATTTTTGCCTACGCTTACACACAATTACCGAGCTGGATTCCAAATTTTATTCTTCTAGCTCATCTGGAAGTAGGTTAGAATTAGGTACATGTCAGTCAGTCAGTCAGTCAGTGCAAAAATTTCTAGATGTCCTTATGGATATAATTAAACACACGTAGTTTTATTGTTTATTTAGTAAAGAGATTTTGCGTTATAGAAGGGTCAAAAGTGGTACCAAATGGTTCGTGTAATATTACACTCGGCGCTGGCTAGCCAGTTCCTGCTTGACCTTGGCTTTACACGCTGCTGCGTGTTTAGATTATTATAATATTGTTATTCTTTGAGAAAAAAATGACGTAAGGCTGATTTACAAAAGATTATTTACACAGTGTTATTACTATATGCATATTAAAATATTCATATTTTAGTTATGGTAAGGGAAACTGAGACTATTCTTCTAAGAATAATTTATTATTTAATAATTACTCATTAAAATGTTACTTGAATGTTTCTGAGATAAAAAAAAAACAGACTATAGCTGAACCGGCGAACTTAGTACTGCCATATTTTCTGATCCCGTGCCCGCTGCATATCTCTAAATTTATCAGTGTTTCTCTACAATATTATGCATGTATTATATGTGATTCAAGAGGAAGGTTTATATGTATAAACCTTCCTCTTGAATCACTCTATCTATTAAGAAAAACCACTTTAAAATCCGTTGCGTAGTTTTGAAGATTTCGGCATACATAGGGACGGACAGACAGCGACAGCGACTTTGCTATATAGTTTAGTAGTTATATTCTAAAGACTGATTTTTGATTTAAAAAATGGAATTGATTTATATATATCTTGTAAACATCAAAGAAACTGTGATTTAGACATATCTTAATAAGCACAACAGTAAATTAATGAAAATGAGTCATCATTCATATTTACGTGTAAAGTAGAGCCGAATCCTAAAGTTACGTATGAGAACTCAACCACAGGCCGCTATAACCTTGTTACCGCTATTTCTTTTCCAATCAAAATTAAATAATACCATACCTCCCTAATTATTTACAAACAAAAGACATTTACATTATCATAACTCTAAACTAAAAAAAATGTTTACTAATATTAATATCATTTGAAATAATCACTAGATATACCAAATTGGCATATTACGTCATACGTAACTTTAGGATTCGGCTCCACTGTAGTATTCAATTTTTATTTGAAAAATAAACGAGTTGATGATTATATCGATATTTTTATTAAATTCGAGCAAAATAATTCATATTAGTACCACATCTCTATCAGCTACTTAGAAACACCTGCTCTTCGAGGAATAAAATTTAGTTTTATTTTTATGCCGCGAAGAGCAATGATCTAAAATACGAATCATTGCTCTTCGAGGAATGGTATCGTTGCTATTCAAATCATTGCTATTCGAATCATTGCTCTTCGAGGAATGCATCCAATAAAGAACTTGAATTATATTGAACTGATTTTTTTAAAGATTTGATAATACACTTTGTCTCGATTTAAATATATCTCGTTATAATCATTGACATTTTTGAGGTCGAGATTATTTTAGAATTGAATTTTGATTTATTATTTTTAATACGAGAATTAACCTTCAGATTTCAATTTTAATGAAATAGATTAGACAGATATCTTACTTTACGTTATAAAGATAACGTTCTTGAAAGGTCAACGCGTGCTGTAGAAGTCTATTACCTGAAAAAATAAAAAAAATCCTTAGTAAATCATAAACCGACTTTTATGTTCACGACCCTGATGCGAAACAGAGTAGGTTGGACGCTCCACTCGATGAGAAATAATTAAATAAATAATAAAATTACCACCGCAATGTTAATAAGCGTAATAATAACCGTGGGAATTCTACTTCTAGGCTTCTTTAATATGAAATGCATTCTGATTTAAAGTAATTCACTTGTTTTTTTATTACTTTTTTATAATATACGTGATCATGTGGCAATGACATCAAATTCTAAAGCAGTTATAGTACATAGCATTAAATTTGGGTGCTATTCGTGCTGGCACTAAGAAACTAAAATTAGAAAACTAGCATATTTAAAAAATAAAGTAACGAAATACATGAAAAGAGATTTTAACATAAAAAAAAAATCAAATTAGGTGGATCGAGGACCGTAGCATGGTGGCAGCATATTCTACTAAGCCACTATCAGACGTACGTGGATTCGATTCGTAGTTATAATGAAAAGTCAATACCAACTTAGTAAATAGCTCAGGGAATGAAGAGTTAAGGGGAAGTTCATGAACAAATTAGTGTGTTTCGATACCAGGAAGTGATGGTCAGGCGACTAGACATGATTATTTATAGTTATTGTGCACGAATTTCGTGTCATAAATCTGACTCTAGTCAAGTCTAGTCTGATCTCGTTTTGTATACGATACCGTTATCCTAATTAAAACCAGACTAGGTCAGAGTCAGGTAAAAAACAAATACAGGTCCTTACTTTCTTTGTGTGTAAGTCCAAGTTCTGTTAATAATATTTGACCTAGAGGCATTCAAGATTAAAAAGCATTTTAATTCATTAAGTTAGAAGCCTCGCTGTATAATTTCAGTTTTGTTTTTTTCAATATTAGGCGTCTGACAACACAGGATTTTTCCTAAAGCGAGACTAAAATAATAGTACTTTGAGGGTGATATGGACTGGATTTCACAGGTGAAAATCCGATAAACTTTTTCTCAAATGTATACTACGTAATTAAGTAAAATATGCCATGTAATACGGACTATATACTGGACGGTTAGGCAGGGGTGAATTAACACTCACATGTCACCAATTATTGAATTCGGTCCCACGTAATAGGGGGTGGTGATTGTTGACTCAAGCCATACATCTGAGTCTGAGCTGTATTTATGTATCTGTATTTGTCTTCTACACCGACGGCACAAGAACTTTCTATTCTTACAAGGTTGGCAGCGCGAGTATGACTCCCTTGGTATTGCACACGTCCATAGGCCACGGTAACCACTTTCCATCAGGTGGGCCGTGTGCTTGTCTGCCAACCAAGTGGTATGGGACTAAAGTTAGAGAATTGAACTGCAGGAAGAAGGAAGAAATAGCCCTATCCCTTAGTCGCCTTGTACGATACAGCATGGGAATGAGATGGGGTGGTCGAAATTCTACTCTGCCGGGAACCACGCGGCTAATACACTATTTGATAAAGTCGCTAATAAGGAACCCACTCCGGGAATTCTCCACAAATAATCACCCCGGAAAACGCCTGAAATTTCAGAATTTTATATACTATAAATACAGAAATAAATACATAGGTACGTCATAAAACTGTTTTCTTACATTGCTTGCCTACCTTAACTGAATTTAGAATCACATTTGCCAATATGCATGTTCCCTGTCAGCTATAAAGTAGGCAAGTTTTGCATTTCAAAAGCAACTTGGGTATTGCTACGTCATCCATGTCACGAATAGTCACGTACATTAAAGAAGTATTTATGTATTAAAACTTGTATTTTAAACGATGCATTAAATTGCATTTTACGATTATTTACATGTCACGTGGTTGTATTATTTAATCGTAAAATATTTGTAAATTGGAATTAGAAACGGACTCGTAGAGTGAAGATATACGACTTGAGTACACGGTCCCAATTCTTCTTGCGTTATTAACATATTGCTTTAAGTCAATTTTCTTATATATTTTAAGAGTTCCGTACCAAAAGTTTGTCTGTCTCTCACCAGGAAACCGTGATAGCTAGGCAGTTTTTTTATACCACTTAGGTGATAGACAAGCACACGGCCCACCTGATAGAAAGTGGTCACCGTGGCCTATGGACGCGTGCAAAACCAAGAGAGTCACGCACGCGTTGTCAACCCTGCAAGCATTGAGAGTTTCTGTGCCGTCAGTGTAAAAGACAAAGCAGGACAAGCTTTTGGTCTTTCCACTGACAGCACAAAAACCCTCTAGTGAGCTCTGGCTACCCCACTCGCCGCCGGGAACACAACACGAGGTTATTATAGCCGCGGTATTCTGTAGGGTGGAGGTACTTCCCCAGTCGGACTGCTCAATTGGAAGGAAATACCGCCGTGTCCTACCTCCTACAAAAAACAGTTGTCACTCTAACTACAAATACTAAAATCAGAATAGTACGGAACCCTTCGTACGCTAGTGCTTTTTGTTCAAAAGCATTATTCTCTGTCTTATCAGACATATTCAAAATGTTTTTACTCTTTAAAATTACAAACATTAAAACCTCGCGATGTTTTAGGTTAAGGACATTACTTGTTAAACTTTAATACAGATTAACAACACTATTGAGAAGCAATGAATGAAATCCATAAACAAAATTATTATATTCAAATCTCTTTCACGATACGCTCTGCGTCTGCAGTTGTCGTATGCGGTCGCCTTCGAAATCATACTGAGTGTTCGTCATATTTTTTTCATAAATCTACTGCGCTAACTTTGATCAGCTGAATCAAGAACATCAATAATACGCTCGCTTCGTACCTATTCGTCTTTTCAAAATGTTATTCATCATCCTTGCTTCATGTTAAGCCTATGAAAGATTTTGCAAGAATATAAACGTATAAGTATCATCTTACAAATAAATGTATAATAATAATAATTTATCTTAACACGAGACGTGGCTGTTGCATGCACAAGGGTATTTAACCAATCTACATGTAGTTAACTACACTACTTATGTTTTGCAATATATATACCTTAAAACATAAGAAACAGTGATATTGAAGGTCAAATGTGTCATAAACTGTAGAAAATATAATATATGTAATTGCTACACGCATAAAATGTTTTAGATTGAGCGATTTTAAGATTAGTGCAAGTACCTACGTTTAACTTTCAAATTGCTTTTAATATTACCAAGATATTTAATAGCGTCAATGGTTCTGCATGTTCCCTGTGCGTCAGGCGGGCGGAGCCGGTATATGAACAGATTTTTTTTTTGTGTTATTTTGTTACTAACATAGCTTTTAAGTGTGTACTACTAACATTGTTTATGGATCAAGGTACGAAATAAAGTTTTATTATTATTATTATTATATAATTATATCTAGAGCCATGCTAAGCATATGCGGATAAACGTAGGTACTTGGATTTTTTTTTGTAAACGCCTACATTGTCTTGCCAAAATCATATTTTAATTTCGATTATGTCTCGCTGAGCGGAAATATTTGTATGCGTAATTGCGTATTTTTATAAAGAAAGTAATCAAAATCTGTAGTAGGTACTCCCCCTAATCCCTCCAGCTCAGTTAAAACGCGTGTGTAAGGAGTGGGTTCACGTCCGCAGTGTATTGGGTAGGATTTGACACCGTGACTGACTCCACCGACGCGAAGCTCTTAAATGTTGATTGATTGACCCAGTTCATTCATGCGAAACCAATCATTATTATAATGTAGGTACGTATATAATTGTAAACACCGATTAATTCGTTTATCATTATAGCACACGAACAGGTTCATATATTGTACGAACTTTCAATCAATATACGAGTAAATAAATAATTAACCAGTTAGACGACAAATTTGATACCATTGCTTTGAGTTGTTAACGATGACCATGAAAGACGGCTTCTGTACTATTGATGCTGGTACACAAGAGTCTTTGCAAAATTGTAATTAAATGCTGTAATACTAAATGTCTTTAATTTTATCTACAATTACCTACATAGGTAACAAAAGACTATCCGTGACGTGACGGAGAATGAATACAAGTTTCACAGCTCCATCTCATCCGACAGGCATCGTAAAAGGTGCCTAACGGCAAAATACGCAGACGATATCACTGCGAGAGGAGGAAAACTCGAAATGAAACCCTATACCAATCCGTCTCGCCAGCCTGCAACCAGTAAGCCAAACATTTGGAGAAGTCCAGCAGTGAACTACGATGGGCTAAATGATTGATTTAATGGCTATCAAAAGACTGTAAAAATACAAATAAAGATTCACATGGTGTTTAACATTCTGATTACATAAGAATCTTACATTCCTCAGCGCAAAAAACTCACTCTGTTGAGCTCTGCTTAAGTATTTTCTAATGCTTAAATCGAGAGCTGAGCGAGGCCGCCTCAAGGCTGGGCCGTTGAGTCGAGGCAAATGGAACATACGAGGTTGCTGACGCGATGATGGCCACTAGTTCACCATTGGGGTTTCCTTATAGAACCACCGCTTCCGTTACACTAATTGCCAGTGATTGTTATGCGACACTAGCCCTATTTTCAAGTGTCCTTTTCTAATATGGGCAATGGCATTCACTTTTCGGTTTTCCTTTTAGTTACTACGGTACTGTTCCTTGAGTTATTTTGTATTATTATACGTACCTACAAAACACACAGACGGCATAGACACTCTGCTTACAGGGTCGGCTGCGTGAGTGTGGCTCGTCTAGTGTTACATACGTCCATAGGCCACGGTAACCACTTTCCATCAGGTAGGCCGCGTGCTTGTCTGCCACCTAAGTGGTAAAAAAAGTAGCAGTAGCAGTAGCAGTAGTATAATGCGTATATAAGAACAGTTCAATAAACTCAAGGTGACTTTTCGCACTTTTAGTCAAAACTGATTAAATTTTTACTCCGGCTAATACTTGAATTAGATCAAGTATTTATAAATCGATTTTGTATTTTAATTTTTTGGTATTTTATTTTATGTTATTTAATTAATAAAAAAATTCTTGCCGGTATCATCTAAGGACAAGTCCACGCTGAGAACCAGTGGTCAATGTAGTAAAAATACATACATTCCACTGGGGTAAGCAGAAACTGCATGCTTACATTTACTTCATAATTGTATCGGTTACGTGTACTCTCTTTCCTGAAATTTCTTATAAACACAAGTTAGATTACAATAATATTTTGACGTTTTAAGAGATGTCATTATGATCGGTAACGTATAATTTAGGTTTATGTTGTGAAAATCAGCTACGTTCATAGTAGGTAGCTAAGTCAAAATGGCTAATCAAGTGGAAGTTGGAGAACGTGGAGTCCTTTTTCCAAAGTGCAAGCCTTGGGTGCAATCAGGACTAACCCTTGGAAGACTTGTTTATTCATTATGGCCACCATTGGTTCCGCACGCTTCTAACGCATTTTGTTTTTTGCTTTACCCTTAAATATTTTTCAAAGCAGCCACTAATGATGATGACCGATCTATTAGAACAAGGCCCACTATAACATGAAGGTATTCGCCTTGAGATTATGTGATTTTTCCGGTTCTCTGGAGTTCATGAAAATGGTTTTTGTCATTATGCAATTGTTTGTTGGTTGCCTTTCTAAACCAGGGATCATTATATTTATTTTTATAGAAGAGCTAAGTCATAAGAGTTTTCTTTCGAAATCCTATTGTTATTTGGTATTTTCTTGCTGTTGTACGATTTATTGTTCTTAGTTCGGTGCACATAAATTATTTTTAATCATGATATAGTACTGTGTCTCGTCGCGTGTCTGCAGATTGTTTGCATGTCATTGCATGCATGCGCACGAGTCGCTTTCTATCGATAAACAGTATGTAGCGATAGCAAGTGGTAAGCCATCGGTCTCGTTTTTGAGAGCTTGTGAAATAATCATTTGGTTCTGATGGAAGGTTATAAAGACGTGTTTTGATTCAGGTGAACAACACGACAAAGTTAGAAGAAAGTTATTTTATTTGAAGCATCGAAGACACAAATAGTAACAAAGTTAAAACAGTTCAAACTTGTTTTTTGTTGGATTACAAAGTATTAGATTGTAGATAGTTTTCAATTAAATTATTTATATTAACGAGCGCCCTGGGTCTTAGATCCTAGGAATAAATATTGTAAGGAAACGTGATCAATGGACTACCTTTGAAGCGGGTAGTACTTATGTGACTGAATGAAATTTTTTGAGTTATTGAAGCGTACACATTGGATCCGGCTGAATATGTTTATAAAGAGTAAATATGTTTCTAGAAAATATAAATTTTACTTCAACGCCGAAATATTCTTTCGGTCTATTTCGAAGAGACAGTCTCTCAATGATACATATATACTTGTTATATAATAAGTGTGTTCTGTAATAAGACTGCAATATTTTTTTTAAGCAAAACATAATTCTAATACATTTTTGAAACGTCATTGTTTTATTTTTCTTAGTAGATGATATTATAATTGTAGCTTTACGAGAAAGTACTGTAGCACAGATCAATTTATCAGTGCGATTAAAAAACATGGTACGGGCAGTACTTTATATGAATGACCAATTACAACATGTCACGACGCTTTGTGCTTCAGAGAGCATGTCAAAGAGCTTCTGTCACGAGTATAATAATAGATATGTTTTACTATATACTGCACCCGCTCTACTATACTATATGGTCCCACCTGCCCACCCTTTACCAAAAATATACTATGTTTCGAAATAAAAATAAAATGAGATAAGATAGGATATTCCTTATTTTATACCATCAAAGTATTATAAGATAACAATTTAATAATATTTAGGTTGATAGTTATATCTATACCAAATTTTAATACAAATGAAACAGTACTCTAGGCATAAAATGGTGTCAGACATGATAAAGTTACTTTCACATTTATAATAACAGGAGGATTATGTGGTGGGGTAGTCATGCATGCCAAAACATTTCTACGAACTCTCTCTTGCAGGAGTCAGTGGCTAACTATATTTACCCGCGGAAACCATCTTGATGGAACCAACTCACAGGTAAATAAAACATTTGGCTGGCCTTACATTTTCAATCACTTCCCAACATCGCCAATCACTTTGATATTACAGTAGTGCACGGAATGTCTTTCATTACATGATGAGCCATGTATAAGCTTACCGGCAGTGGTTATGTGTGTCGGTTGCAATAGTGCTGTTGCAATAACTCTTGTTACACCACCTTTGATACAACCCAACATTTCCGCTTATTAACTTCTCTGAGTTCCCCGTTCCATAAATTAAAAATATACTATAAGAATTTCTAGTCATTCGAAGAAAATGAATAACTGTTATTTGTTTGTTGAGAAAGCTGCAATGATAACTGTCATTCCAAACGTGTCCAAAAATTGAACTCTTACCATTGCTATTGACATTAGCAAGACCTTTCAGTTTCAATTATATTCATCAATATGAGTCAAATGACTCAACAATATTGCACGCATAATCACAAAATGTTATGGCAATACGTTCGTTATTTGTATTATTAAAGGGTTGAATTTCCTGCCTGAGTCTATGTTTTCAAAACCCAAATGTCACCAAGTCTACACTTGCTAACAGGTAAAATAGTGCTCAAACGTGGGTTAATTGTGAATTTAAAAAATGAGAGAAGTTTTATTAAACAACTGTCGGAAATATTGTGAAGGACGCTTTGTTTGACATTTGTTGGACATGCCTCACAGAGTCCCTCAGAAATTCATTCCGGTTGTTCTCGTTGTGCCAATGACGAGTATATGCACGCATACCTACTACCAAGTAGCATTTTTCTACAACAAATTGGTTTATAATTTTAAATCTTTCAACATGTTAATAAGATAGAAGAGGACTGAAAACACTTGTCGAAATATATGTGATTTAATATTTTTCCTTTTATTTTTATGCTAATAAGGTCAGCGCATGGCCTACTTCACGATGAGTAATTATCATGGTCCACCGCTTTGGAAAACAAGAGGTGGAGTATAACTATGAAGAAGAAAGATGAGAAAAATGGAAAGGAAAGTAATGCTTTCAGCGGTCTCATGAACGGTATGAAATGTAACCTGCTACTTAAGGCCAAACTTGTAAGACGATGGGATTAAACTGATCGAGCCAGAGCCATGCAATACTGTGGAAATGTGATTAAGATGCTAAGTTTACTAGTCGTAAATAAATCAACAGAATTTATACATATATACATATAATCACGCCTTTATCACCGGAGGGATAAGCAGAGATGAATTAACACCCACATTTCACCAATCATTGAATTCAATCCCACGTAATAGTGGGTGAGCCTATCGTCTTCCGGGCACTATTGTTGACTCGAGCAATGCATGTAAAGCTGAGTCTGGACTGTATATTTCTGTCTGGTGTTAAACAGCTCTATCCTTTAGTCACCTTGTACGAGACCGGGTGGGTCATGGGAAGTGATGGGGTGGCCCAAATTCTACACTGCCGGGAACCACGCGGCGTTTATGTCGGTACTATATCTTCCTGGTCGGTCGCACATAATTTATGTCGGTAATATATATGTACAGAGTAGAAGTGTAGAAGGTATTCTTAAGTCTTGTTGCTATAGGCTTGATCACATTGACCCACTTCTCTTAACACTTGTATTTCAGACTGTCAAGTTATTATGAATTTAGCATACACTTACCCTGACTTGTGACTCATTGAGGTTACAGAAGTAATGAAGTCTCCAAAGTCGTTGACCTGCCTTTTTAGTTCAAACAACGTCCAAGTCATCATGCTTCAAACTGTTTACAGTGTTGATTTTGAGCCAACAAGTGGTGTTTCACAAGAAACATTTGCCAAGATTGTTAAACCACCCGAAAACAATACGTGGCTTACTTTCTTGACATTTTATTGTGACAACAGTGGAGCTTTGTCAACAGTTGGCTCTACTTGGGAGACAAATTATCACTGTAATGTCACTAGTATATTTATTTTTGCATTTGCATTTTTCCATTCGTGTTTTTGTGTCATTAATGAACGACACAGATGAGAATTTTCTGAATAAACTGGTATTCTTGAAACTACTTGTATTAATTACAAATAAAAAAATATAAATCTGGGGACTGGGGACGAACATTTTTATTACAGTTACATTTATTTATTGACCTTGTTAAATAATTATTAAAAGTTTACATATATGCGATGTAAATAGGCTATACAGTGTTAACGTAATTTATTCCTTCTGCGAATGTTGAAAATTGCACCCTTCAAGGTTCAACAATCTTTTCAAATTTATAATTAGCGATTAAGGAAACAAAAGATTAATGAAATATGACTTCCTTCATTCTTACTGCAATCATTATGTGTTGTTTTACAATAATAAGATGATCACCAACAGAAGCCTCGCATAAGAAATTATATTCAATACTACAAAACACTCGCTTCAGCCAGTATCCCTTTCATGCAGTAATAGCTCGCATAATACTTTTCTACATTGATGGTTACAGCAACATACGAGAAATAGTAATTTAAACTTTTAAGGTGCATGGAAAGTATTGCACATTTAACTATTGTACTTTAAAGAATTATGGAAACAAATCACAGACATGAAAATTTCAGGCATGTTGAAATTTTTACAAGGATATCTTAGCTGCTTAGAATATTCGATAAAACTATATGTCCATTACTAGGTTGAACAAGGATTTATACTTTTACCCAAACCTGATAGAGTACAATTCACTGTCCAGGAAGATATTTCAAAAGGGGTTAATAAGCAGTGTCGCAAGCTGGTCGTTCTGCTACGGCGCGAGCGCCGCAACGTCGTGACGTAACCAACACTGGCTTTGTCACTAATAATTGTACACTTTTGTACTTTGATAGTTCATGTATGAAAGTATCGTACTCAATATGTAGACAATACCACATGTTCTGCGAACTATGTTCTGTCATTTTCTTAACATCTGCTCTTTTACGCGTAGGCTGTTTTTGGTTTCACTTGAACATTTGCTTTTGTTATATAATATGAGTGGGTTGCTGCAGGACATTAAATATATTACTGACATTATCGGTTTGCCCGTTAAATGTAAATATCGTCCCATTAGTACTCTCAAATTAGGTGATAGGAAAATTTGTGGTAGAAATAATGTATTTAAAAGTTATAAGAACCGAAAGGAAGTTATCGGTTGACCGGCAAATGAAAACAGAACAAGGCAAATTTAAAAAAGGACAAGGAGTGAGCAGATCCCAGATAGCACGATACAAGTATCGAATGTAACGTAAGATAAATATAATATATATAAAATATAAGGTATATCTGGTAGCTCGGTGGTTCAATCTGTAATTGATTATTGGTAGGTTAATCGATGTGACACTTGGATACTTCTCTAAGCATCCACTGCTTCATAAAGTACCTGTATCGCATAGGCAGGGAATAAAAGCACACACTGTACAGCTCACGAGGATAGCACAGTCTACTCGCTTGTATGGCGTATATGTTAGGAGAGAAATATTTTCAGCATTGGACTGCAATATGCTAACAAATTGATTGATTTCGCAAAATTATATTCTTGATTATTGAGATGTGATTTTTTCGCAATGTGTGAGATCTCACAGGAATATTGCTCTGTGCAATGAATGTTTAACAGAAATTTCAAGTAATTAAAATTGAACTCAGTACCGGTTGAGTGTACAGCCAGTTTTCTAGGAACTTCATCTCGAAGTATTTTTTCATACATTCGTAGCAGAAATTCTTTTGATTAATCCATGTTCAGTCAATAGCAGTAATTTAGTAGATGAAGTTACTTGATTGCGAAAATATAAAACTAGTTTTGGATTCGAAGGCCTTTTTACGTTAAATTGAAAGAAACAAGTCATAGGACCGGCTTAATGATTAAAGCTTGTATATTTTTTTAATGTGCTTCATTAAATATAGTTATTTAATATATACTAACTGTACACCCTGACTTCGCTTCACTGCAATCAGAGCACTTCACCCGTAACTTTTCGAAAAGAAATATCCAATTTTATGCAATCATGTGGCAGTTATAGGAATACAACGATTTTAGTGACTTATCATTATTAGGATATATAGATAGATTTAAGAAGAAGATGAAAGTGCAAGGTGAACTTTGAGTGTGTGCAACATTTGCTTATGGATTGAGTAAAGAATGGGACTGAAGAGTTACGGATAAGTGATTTAAAGTTCAATGGCTGGATGAGGGATGGATTCAGTATGTGCTGTCCAAATCAACCTTAGATAAGATTAAATGTACATTCTAATTCCCCTTTACTGTTAAAGCCACTTGCCGTTAGTGCCTATTCTAGTCTTGTCTCAAATAACCCGTCTGACCCACACGGCTGGTTGAATACATTTTGAACAATAAAATACTGAATAGCTAAAGCTATAAATAACCGGCATCTACCATCGTCACCTAACTGTTGTAAACTCATAATATACTCGTATACGATACCTTGTACATCACCACCCTAGTGCCAATCCCGATTGTTTTTGAAGCTTGTACTTTGATTAATTCAGTGCTCCATTCATAAATCATCAGACGTATTATTTAAAGCTGAGGTTCGTTTGGGCCCTGAAGAGCAGGATGCGATTCTATTTAGTTACCAAAGAATCGTGTGGTATGCGAGCATGTGACTGCATACAAAGGCCACACGCCAGAGCAGCATTTAATGCGCATACAGCAAATGTTGCTTTGGTGCCCTAGATTTTTAAAAAATAATATTAGAACCGAAATTGCTAATATTCTATCTAACCTCTCCAGCAGCTGTGCTAAGCAAAATTGCTTGTGTTAGAAGTGGGTTCACGTCGGTAGTGTAATGACCAGGATTCGAACCCGGGACCTCCCGATCGAAAGCCGACTCCTTAACCACTAAGCTACCGACGCTTTACGCAGCAATTGCTTCTTTACTTCTCTCGTTAAGAAGCGTTTTTCTTGGTAATCTGCTGTGTGCACAGCAAATGTTGCTTTAGTATGTGGCCCTCCTAACACGGGAGTGTGTTGCTGTCACTGTGACGTCAGCAGTCTCCGCACATGGTTGCTCAATGGTCGCTGTGTACCTTGTTATTTACGATACATCTTCAATTTATAAAATATAAGATTGGACTGACGTATATGATACACTTTTTATAGTGAATAAGGTAATATGATTCCAAATGCAATGAGTAGATAAACATCTAGAAGGCAAATGTAATAGCATCGTTAAGGAATTTTTAAACATATGATTAAGTTCACGTTCATATGACTAAGATATCTCATGATACGCCGTTCACTACACAAGATGACCTTAATTCAAATTATTAATATAGAAAAGCAAAATATAAGTGATTGTAGGGTCGACAGCTTAATTATGTTGAATAAATGTTGTGTTTATAAACGCCGCTTACATAATGTATGTATCAGTCTTGTGTGCATACTAAATTGTTAGAAGTCGTTCGTGGTGAATTTCAAACGTATGTTTCTAAAGTGGAACATAAATTTTGGTTAGCAGGTCATCAATCTGTGCAATAGTTTGTATCGATATAAATCACTGATGTTGTTTTGGAGGCCATTTTTTGTAATTAAGAACCTTATAATTACTTAGTTTGAATTTATTAAAAAATAATGTAGATACAAATAACTAAGGACAACCTCCGCTGCATGAAGATAGTAAACGCGGTCTCTACTCAGGAAGCGCGGGTTCGATTCCCGTGCAAATCAAATATTTGTATGCATGAATATAGGTATTTGGATTGGTCTCGTGTCACGTAGAGCACTTTAAGCCGTCGGTCCCGGTTGACATACCAATAACTATGACAGTCGTAACAGGTAGTACATATATAATAACTATGACAGTCGTAACAGGTAGTATATATATAATAACTATGACAGTCGTAACAGGTAGTATATATATAATAACTATGACAGTCGTAACAGGTAGTATGTATATAATAACTATGACAGTCGTAACAGGTAGTATATATATAATAACTATGACAGTCGTAACAGGTAGTACATATATAATAACTATGACAGTCGTAACAGGTAGTATATATATAATAACTATGACAGTCGTAACAGGTAGTATATATATAATAACTATGACAGTCGTAACAGGTAGTATATATATAATAACTATGACAGTCGTAACAGGTAGTATATATATAATAACTATGACAGTCGTAACAGGTAGTATATATATAATAACTATGACAGTCGTAACAGTCCCTAAAAAGTTTTACAACTGGTCTAGCTGCAATGCTTTGATATCGCCTTTGGGTTGTGGTCAGATGGCAATTGCTTAACGGAAAATAGTGAAGTTTTGTCAAATCCGAAATTAGACTGGTAAAGCGGGCCCCAGACTCCGAGGTAAAAGATTCGGATGCGACTGGCATTAACATTAAGATGAAGAACAATGTAGATATAAATAACTACTACGCAATTACTTTTTCATCCCTTCTATTCGAAAAGTGTCACTTTGTACCTCTTTAAGCGGGAGCAAAGTAGCTCTTTTCTGTTAAGGTCTTTTTTTTTTTTACGTGCGCAAAATCCCCACGGATACCTCCCCACCGGAGCCGGTGGAAGAGGTTATGTCGGACTCGAACCGACTAAAACGCACGCCGCCTGTGGGTCGCTTTGGTTGCCGAAGGTGAGGTTGACAGGCATATCCCTCGCACCCCGGTTGACCCAGGGCCATCTCTCACTATCTGGCCCTCTTCTTTTCTGTTAAGGTCTATGTAGCGGGCGGAAAAGTGATTTGAATTTGGAACATATATCATTCATAGAAATCGAACGCAAATTGTATACTTTACTGGTTGGTACGTGCCGTCCGCGCTAACTAAAAGAAAAGTGGGCTCATTACTTGTCTCTGACTGTTTATACTGAAGATTGATGGCGCTAGGTGGAACTTGATACACTTATTGAAATAGGCATTCATACTTTTCAAGAGCTTTTTGAGGTTACTTTATTTTTGGAAATAAGAAAACTGGAAACGTGGGACCGAATACAATTATTGGTGAAATGTGGGTATTAATTCACCTCTGCCTAACCCTCCAGGGATAAAGGCGTGATGTAAATCTGGAAACGTTCGAGTTACTTATTCAATAATTCTGTCTTTGTTCTTGTAAATAATCAGTTGATATCTATTTTCTCATAGAAAGGGGATGAAAAATATAGTGTATGACTCGAGAGCCAATTATTTTTATTTTTATTTATTTGCGCCCATGATTCAAAGTACCCCCATTGCCGTAGAAATACTACTTTGCTCCCTTATTATACAATCTACTATTTCTAATTAAAGACAACTCTCTCAATCGTCATAAAATATCTCTTGTAAGAGACTTTACAAACATATGCCTATTTTAGGAGACTCAAAGAACCTTTAGTGTTTTCAGGAGAGTACTGTTAGTCTACCGTATATTTGTTAATAGGTAATAAAACCCACTCATATTGATATTAGGAGGTAGGACATGACGGTATTCCCGTCCAAATTGAGCATTCCGACTGGGGAAGTACCTCCACCCTACAGAATACCACGGCTATAATAACCTCGTGTTGTGTTCCCGGCGGTGAGTAGGGTAGCCAGAGCTTACTGGAGAGTTTTTGTGCTGTCAGTGGGAAGACCAAAGGCTTGTCCTGATTTTGTGTTTTGCACTGAAGGCACAGAAAATCTCTGTTCTTTCAGGGTCGGCAGCACGGATGTGACTCCACTGGTGTTACACACGTTCATAGGTCACGACAACCACTTTCCATCAGGTACCTATATAAAAAAAAAATTTACTACAAAATGAAAATTATTGTACACCATATCGTTCAGAAAAACCATTATTGTTTTAGAAATCTTTACATTTTCCACCAAATGTGATAATAAATTATTAGCCGTGAATCTGTGAAGTCATAAATATACAATAACAGATCTAACACCTGTGATACAATCACCATTAACAATTTAGAAAATAAAATATGATTAAATTAAACAGTTTTTTTTGCCAAGGGATTGTTTTGTATAAGTAAATCCGGCTATTAATTTATGCAGTATACAAATTTTAAATTTATAGTATCTGATATACTAATATACCAGATGTGGGCATGTATATGATACTACTTAAAACCACCTGGTTGGTAATCAATCATGATTACAGCAAAGACCTTGGGTTAACATCCTTTTAGTTTAAATAATTTAACTATCTATAGAATACCGCGGTTATAATAACTTCGTGTTGTGTTCCCAGCGGTAAGTAGGGTAGCCAAAGCTCACTGGAGAATTTGTACTGTCAGTGCTTTGTCCTCTACACTGACGGCACATAGACTCTGTGCTTACAGGGTCGGCAGCGCGAGTGTGGCTTCTCTGGTGTTACACACGTCCATAGGCCACGGTAACCACTCCAAACCATCAGGTGGGCCGTGAGCTTGTCTGCCACCTAAGTGGTATAAAATAAAAAGAAAAAAGAACTATCATCCTAATTACTACCACATACACATATACATAGTTGTTATTAAACTGGTCTGTTACCAAGTACAATATAAATTTATTCATACATCCACGAAGAGGTAGTCAGAAGTGATAATGTTGAAATATCAATCGATAGGCCCCGGCAAATTTCTTGAACAAACGTCTGAAAGTTCGCGCGTATGCACTTACATTGTTAACTTTGTTTTAAGCATAACTTGGAGAACTACAAATTAAGCTTTTATTATGTTTCTCTTCTTATTTTTATTTATATGGCCTATCTACGTATGCAACACCAGGGGCGTTACATTCGCGCTGCCAAACCTGAAGAAGCCTGATGTCCCGCTTGAAGAACCCCATATTGTAGGTGCTTTGGAAAACCGCAGCAATGACCGGGAGGTCATTTTACAGCTTGAGTATGCGTGGGATGAAGTTTCTTTCATACCGCACAGTGCGCACCGTCACAGGTCGCAATGTGTGAGGATGAATTCCCTGCCTATGGCGAGCGGTGTGATAATAGAATGTAGCTGTGAACAATTCAACTCTTATGGGTGTCGTCTAAAATGTTCAAGGGTAGCCAGCTATCCTCGGTGTCGAGTTCATGGCAATAGTTCTCCCTCGAACTTGAAATCATAAAACAATCCGCGAAATGTATATAGAGATAACTCTGCCTACCCTTATAAGTACTAAAGAGTTAACGACATATTTAGCGTGAATCGTTTTGAGTGTCTGTATTACCTATTTACTCTAAAATCGGTCACCGTTAACCATAGATGCTCCAGTTCCTCCGCGATCTCAAATTTTTGTTCTTTACAGCCAGTCTACATGTAACAGAAGTCATTGTTTTGGACCAATGACATGTATGTGCGCGGTATACTGAAAAAGTATTGTTATTTGATATCTAAATTAGATCTGTCATTGTTCGGATCACTGGCTCGCATGTTAATCGGGAAAGCGATCGCTGGGAGAGCAACTGACCAGAAAATTACCCTCAATTTGTATTCGCACATGAGTGTCGTTGTTTTTGTTCGTATAGAAGCCGCATAACGCGGAAATATGTATATGGAAAGATTTCTACTAACTATTTAGATAGCCTTTAATTGATTTTTGGCTCATTGTAAGATATTGAAAAGGTCTAAGGAACATAAAAATAAGGCAAGTTTGGTTATAAAACTAGATTAGGTACAAAACCGTTTTTATTTTTCATACATACGTACATACATATAATCCTTTCTAACATTCATCATCTTTATCCCTGGAGGGTTAGGTAGAGGTGAATTAACACCGACATTTCACCAATAATTGTATTCCGTCCCACGTAGGGTGTGAGCCTATTGCTGTATTCTGAGCACTATTGTAAACTCGAGCCATGCATCTGAGGCTGAGTCTGCGCTGTATATATATTCTGTCTGATGTTAAACAGCCCTATCGCTTAGTCGCCTTGTACGACACCACATGGGAAGACATGGGGTGGCCCTAATTCTACTCTGCCGGAAACCATGCGGCAATACAATTCAATCGTACAAATCAGGAAGCAATGTATTGAGCTACCACCAATACAAAGTTAAATTGATCGGATAGTAGGAGTAATAGCTTACAAAATAAATAGGCGGAATAAGATGAAATCGGAGTCTTTTCAAAAATGTATTTTTAGAAAATTCGTTTTTCATTGATAATGTTAACCACATGCAGAGAGGTAAAACTTCCAGTAATGGTCAAGAATTACCTTTTTTAAAAGACAAAATCGATTTACCTAAATGTCATTTTGTGGTTCTGTTGTTGATGTTTTCAGCTCTTGACATATAATTGAAGCCTTTTATCAAGAAAGTGTCAATTACGTCACACAAGTGCAACTTATACAATTGGGTGAACCAAATGTCACGGGTAAACTAAGTAGATATCCAATGTCTGTCGACAAAACTTTTATGAATCTTGAAGTTTTAAACTGAAAGTTGTTACCCTTGAAAGTACACTAACCTTATGAACAAGAGTTATGTATTTAATAAAAATTCAAGTGAGATAATTACTTCCCATTTATGCTTGCTTCCGTATAGATAAAACATCAATGAGTACGACCCCATAGTCTGCTAAACTTCATACCATCCGTTGGTTCTTGCTCGCCTTCGCATCAATTATAATCAATAAAAGCTTCCTTACACTCGCCTCTTTCGGCTTATTAATGCGTATAAACGATCGAAATACTTTAAAAAAATGACGATCGTATATCATTTTGAATACTACGAATATTTGCAACAGGCTTTCAATATACGACAAATTATCACACTCCATCCTTGGTAGGGCTGGTTTACGAATAATTTTAAGTGACGAACATGATCCATTTATCCACATTTCATGAAGGTAGAGCAATATCTCTGGAGTTTCAAACTAACTATCACCAATATCCAAGGTCTCCTTAAAAAAAAAATAGAATGCGCCATAGCATAATATCAACGGTGTAACTCTCTGACACTTCATGTTAATGATATTGCAGGCAAAATAGAGGTGAGTCGCCTTCACTTGTCCGGCTATCCTAACTAAGCAGGAAACTAAATGCCATGCCATTTTCGCTGATTCTTGGCAGGAATGCCAAAGATCATGTGAAGAGGAACAGTAGGAAAGGGAACTAGCTCTTAAGTGGAGCTTTTGATAAAACTGAGATTGGCGTTAGGATTATGATGTAGATTGATTGCAGATGCAAAAAAGGAGAATTATTAACATAAACTTCTCCGAAAAGTATACAATGCTGTATGGGATTTGAACACAAGTCGATTTAGCATCTCATAAACAATAGTGTTACATAAGTGTTATATTACCTAACTATTACTCCACATTGTGTGTACGGTACAATTCGTCAACAAACCGGAGAAAAACTTCAATTATGAATCTAGTGTTACCATTCTTGTCGTTATAAAAGGCACACAATTTAAACGTAATAGGTCTTTACAAAAGTTGCTCTATTTTATTTTTTACTTGCTAATGTCTGACATGCATTGCAATGCTTTTCTTGCGTTGACAACGGCTAGTGTAGCGTGGTCTTACGTTAGAAATCACGGTTTCGATTCTCGTTTAGTGCAAAGTATGTTGTTGTTTGTGATGTTTTCATGTATTCTTAATATGCCGTTTAACATTAGATAGTATATATCTATCTAATGTTAAACGCAGCCCAGACTCAGCTTCAGGCAATAGGCTCATCCCTTATTACGTGGGACCGAATACAATGATGGTGAAATGTGGGTGTTAATTCACCTCTGCCTAACATTCCGGGGATAAAGGCATGATTATATATATGTATGTAAAATATACAGGGTGTATTTTTGAAACGGGGCAGTAAGGGCAAGTACCTTAACCGTTGCAGTTACAGCAAAACGTTCTTAGAAGACCTTCCCTAACTTTTTGACATATTTTGAACTGCATTCACAGATTTTGTAAAAAAACTTACAGTTGGCAAAAAAAATGCAAAAAGTCCAAAAAATATTTTTTTATGCCAATCGATTCTATTTCATGTGGGGATCAAAAAACTCTATGAGACCATTTTAGCTTTCAGTACTAGGAAAAACAGAAATCGCCAAAAACGTTTCCCATACATTTCGGCAACAGAAACAAATTTTTACGATGGTCTAACTTTTTGTTATGGCCAGGAAGTGGGTAGAATTAACTGTAAAGTAAATAAAAAGAATTTTTACCCTCAAATTTCGAATTTGATTCGAAAATTGTGTGTGTGTGTTATACTTAGTTTCAGCTGAGAAACTTCGTATGAGTTATTAATTAAGGATTTTCGCTAAAATGTCTTCTAATCGTGAAAAAATTGACTTATTACAAGCGTATTTTGTCAATAATCGAAATGCGGGAGCTGCATTAGTGTGGTACCGCAATAAGTATCCGTTGCGGCATGTGCCAACAAGAAAGGTTATTACAAATCTTTTGAAAAACCTGGAATTGCAGGGTTCTCTCAAAAGAAAGCGGCAGCCTCGTGTGGACATGGACACAGAGATTGCGGTTCTGACTTATGTAAGGCAAGTCGCCCTTGAAGTAGGTGTATCCCACTCCCTTGTGATAAAGATATGGAAGAAATACGGCTACAAGTGCTATCGATATGGGCGCATAGTTCAAGTGTTACATCCGGGTGATGATGTTCGAAGGCTTACTTTTTGCAGATGGCTAAGAGGAAAAATAAGCAGAGATCATGAATTTTTAAATTACATACTGTGGTCAGACGAAACGAATTTTTCCAATAACGGTATGTACAACAGAAAAAATCACCACTATTGGTCCAAAGAAAATCCACTAAGAGTTACGGCAAGTCATAATCAGGTTCGCCTCTCATTCAACTGTTGGTGTGGTATAATGTCCAATCGAGTCATAATGGTGGAATTTTATGAAGGCAAACTGAATTCTGCCATGTATAATGAAGTAATTTTACACCATCTTGAAAACGAGATGGACGAATGGCCCCTGTCGGAATTGCGAAAAGTTCATTTTCAACAAGATGGTGCTCCGCCACATAACAGTCACCTTTCACGTTCCAATTTGAGCCGCCTATTCGGTACACAGTGTATAGGTACACATGGTCCAACACAGTGGCCACCTCGTAGCCCCGATCTAACACCACTTGATTTTTTTATGGGGCTTCGTGAAAAACTTGGTGTATAAGACGACGTACGCCAGTGTTCATGAGCTCAAGGATGCATTAATGACCATTTTACGTAATATTCATCCCAGAACATTATTAGCCGCCATTCGTTCAGTGCAAAAAAGGATAGACTTATGTATTCGTGAAAATGGAAATCATTTTGAGCAATTTATTTCATAAACCAATTTCTTAAATGTTTAAATGATTTTTTTTATTTAAAAAAGTTCAAAATTTTACCTGACCTATGAGTTTCGAGTTGATTTATCATATTTCCGTACGAAATGTATGGGAAACGTTTTTGGCGATTTCTGTCTTTTCTAGTACTGAAAGCTAAAATGGTCCCGTAGAGATTTTTGATCCCCACATGAAATAGAATCGATTGGCATAAAAAAAAAAATTTTGAACTTTTTGCATTTTTTTTGCTAACTGTAAGTTTTTTACAAAATCTGTGAATGCAGTTCAAAATGTCCCAAAAAGTTAGGGAAGGTCTTCTAAGAACGTTTTGCTGTAACTGCAACGGTTAAGGTACTTGCCCTAACTGCCCCGTTTCAAAAATACACCCTGTATAAATAAGTTCATTTGCATTCTAGAGTCAATATTACAGGTTTTGCTTGGGTCTGAATATTATAACAAACCAAAGACTGAAATGACCTAGATACTATGATATTACTCCGGGGTAGCAACTTACTTCTTGTCACTTAAGCAACATTGAGTGAGGTCCGTAGAGATCCGAAGAGACATAGTTACACAAACAGGACCTACAAATCATTTATAGCGAAACCGGGTAAATTTCAAATTTAAACTTTGACCTTGATCCATGAAGTGGACGTTTTCGCAACGAATGCGTCAGGTGTGTGTTCGTTTCTAAGTACCAATCACATTTTATGTAAGACAACGTGACTGGGGCACCAATATGCTATTGTTATATTAATTGTATAGGACATTAGTTGCCATATATGTAGCAGTATTGTAGGTGCGGCAAATTTCAGCTATAAAAATGTGACTCGGTCAGTGTTTCCTTTTTCACAATGTTTCATAAGCAATGTTACAATAGCAGTGTGGATGTTTAGAAAAATAAACAATTTTATGATTCGTTTAGGTTAGGTGATTTTTTTTTTTTCCGATTTCAATTATATGAGTGAGAGTTATGACTTACAAAGTACGTACAAGAAGTAGGTATGTAAATATAACTATTTAAGACGTTTAAAAAATCCATTCTTATATTTATAAATTGTTGGAATATCTTTGTAATATTTTAAATATCATGGAATTCTTTGTTCAAACATATTGAAATCATGCAATAAAAATTAATTCAGAAACGAATTTATATGGCTTATTTTATATTGACTTCCTATTTTAGTATTTAAATACTTATAGCTATTATAGTCATAAATTGCACGCTCAAAATTGCCGCCATTTTGGCGAAAAATATTGATTTTATAATTTGAATAACCTTCAAATATAATAGCTTGAAGTTGTAATTTTATTGAACTTATTAATTACCGGTTTTTGAAGTTAACACATAAATTATACATAACTTAACAGAGATGCTAATTTTCCATATACACACATATAGTGTACTGTCCAATTTCACATATATTCGCCTCTTTCCCATTTAATTGAGGTAGCTTTTTGTAAGTCTTGTCTTGATCAGCTATGATGTAGGTCTTGTATAAGGATCAAGTATTCTTGTGTACTATTCGAGATCTCGGTCAAGTACTATATAAAAACCGGTCTTACTTATACAATGACATGAATAAAAACATTGAATAACTTTTTTTATATTAACTAAACCTATGGAAAAGAAACTCTTACACACAAATAATTTCCTTTGAATACGAACATTGAATGTTCCTTCGAAGAAAATTACGTACTTCTACGTTTTATTTAATTGGTGACTTAAAAAGAGAAGAAGTTATTAGTGTTGAGACACTGTCAACTACCCTTGGCTAAAGAATTAAGTATACACTTTTTGCATACAACTTAGTCATACATACATCGCCGATGTGGGAAATGCCAGAAAATGGTACATGAACGAGACAATATATCAAATCTTTTAGAGTGCTAGCATGCGACATTAGTAGTTTATTGTTGAGGGACAGAAGCTACGAAGGTGATATTCAATGGAATGAATGCGGGAAATCGTGTGAACAGTGTGCTACATTCCTTTTTGTGCGGTTAGTTGGTGTCAAAGGAGACGGTTCAAAATAGTGGCTTTTTTAAAAAACCACTTGATTGACAGACAAGCCCACCTGATGGAAAGTGGTTACCGTGGCCTATGGACGTATGCAACACCAAGGGAGCCACACTCGTGCTGCCAACGCTGCAAAAACAAGAATTTCTGTGCCGTCAGTGTAAAAGATAAAGCAGGACATGCTTTTGATCTTCCCCATTTGTTTTGGTAAGTCCCCATCTTAATCTAAGGTAGGTAAATTCGGGAATGACTGAAAAATTATAAAGTAGAATAAATGCAATGGACGTGTTTAGTATATGTGAGAAGGACTGGATGCAAAAGGCAGAGGTCTGGGGGCTAAGGTGCGGATAGGAAGAACCCTATGTCCAGTGAACTGTTAGGCTATCGACCGGCGAGGGATATGCCTGTCAACCTCACCTTCGGCAACCAAAACGACCCACAGGCGGCGTGCGTTTTGGTCGGTTCGAGTCCGACATAACCTCCTCCACCGGCTCCGGTGGGGAGGTATCCGTGGGGATTTTGCGCACTTAAATAAAAAAAAAAAGGCTATCGACCGATTGAAATTTAGAGTAAGGTTTATTGATAGAAGGAACAGTGCAAAGATACTTGCAGATATACGAGAGCGGTGTAGCTTGAAAAGGGTTTAATCTTGACGACAGTTAACAGAGGCACAAACAGCAGATGATAAGCTAATCCAATTGTAGTTGTTTTGGAAAATGGAAGATTTCTGACACAAAACAGGGGTGCTGACACAAAAAGAAGACAGTGTTAGAGTTCGTATTCCGTAGATAATCTTGATGAAAACACATTATTCAGGTCACTAAAATATATAGCACGTACATCGCGAAACCAGCGAGAAAGAAAGACTAAACACAAAAACATTTTTCTTTAAACCTAATGACATCCTAAATTCGTAAGCAGAGAGTTTATTGGTGTTCATATAGGAACTCATTGTGAGCTAGTACCAACAGATTGTGTGCAAAGAGAAGCAAATAGTGAAATGCTGGTGATGACGACAATTATTCGACGAAGCCGCGGCGTATGTAAGACAAGCAGCCTTTCTAGACAAGTGGCAATACATTTGTAGGATAAAATAAATAGATTGATCAATGTAGGAAATGTACGTACGTTGACGTCTGCCATAAACGTCATAAACATCAAAATACTTAGTATAGGTATTTAAACTATCATGGTCACTCACAACAGTATCAAAATAAACGGGATATTTATCATGTTTCATTGTTTTGAGTTTCCGATATTTCGGCGCTGTTGCAAGCACCATGATCACGGAGGAACTGGAGTAGTGGCGGTGAACAGAGAAAAAGTTTTTTCCTAGGAGTAATTATATCGATCTACTCTCTTTCGAGTTCTATTACTACGCGTATCTGCACTACTATTGGTTTCACTCTCACTACAAACTCGAACCCGATCTCGATCACGTTCACGACACACGATGCTTACTGTATCCACTCGCGATTTTGTTTTAGCTTGTTCCCGGTTGTTTTTGCAAAGACGGACCACTGGATGCCAGGCATTCGGCAGTTGAAACCCATCCTCACGATTGAAATTTTTATACTTTTTGATTTCAATCGCTTCCCTAACCGGTCTTGGTATATAGTGGCGATCTGTCGAGAGCATCTGAGGGTTAACTCAAAACAATGAAACATGATAAATATCCCGTTTATTTTGATACTGATCAAAATACTTGTCAATCCCATACATTCATCATTCCATTCTACAAAAAATAACTGCCACTTTTCTAGCATAGCAGGTACACTGGGTAATCCAAAACGATCACTGGCTTGCGCATCTCTAATATTACCTTTACAAATCTATTTGTATATAGCTAAAAGCATTGATGCGTAAGTTAATGATCATGTAAGTAAGTATAGACGTCCAAGTACTGTTACATGAAAACCAATACTGAACATGCAACAGGATTTCGTAATCGTATAGCATTCAGAATACACCTATATACTAAACCTAAGTTGCTTGATTATAGACTTTTTAGGAGGTAGGACATGGTGGTACTTCCGTCCAATTGAGCAGTCCGACTGGGGAAGTACCTCTGCCCTACAGAATACCGCGGCTATAATAACTTCGTGTTGTGTTCCCAGCGGTGAGTAGGGTAGCCAGAGCTCACTGGAGAATTTGTGCTGTCAGTCGGAAGACTAAAGGCATGTCCTGCTTTGTCTTCTACACTGACGGCACAGAAACTCTGTACATACAGGGTTGGCAGCGCGACTGTTACTCCTCTGATTTTACAAACGTCCATAGGCCACGGTAACCACTTTCCATCAGGTGGACCGTGTGCTTATCTGCCACCTAAGTGGTATAAAAAAATAGACCAAAGGCCATTCTTGTAATAAAATTTGGCCTTTAATGCAAATCATTTTGTGTTCATATAACTATATTTTTTTCTCAAAAACTATTAAAGTTACTTAGAGTTTGATGATTTTATTAAGAATAGGCAATATCTCATAAATAGACCATAATAAAAATAGAAATAGCAGACCCCAGACTCTGAGGTGAAAGCTTCCGATGCAACTGGGAGTTACGCGGGGATGATGACGAAGAAGTCTTATTATAGATAGATAGATAAATAAATAGATAGATAAATAGGTAGATAGATAATTCTTTATTGTACACCAACAGATTACAGAAAAGCTTGTAGTTAGCATGCATACAATTTAATGTACAATGGGCGGCCTTATCGCTGGAAGCGATTTCTTCCAGGCAACCTGTCTTTAATAAAAATTATTATTAAAATTTTCTCATGGCGAGCATCTTATATAAATGAATTTTATTACACGAGTCTTCTATAAAGAACATAACATAAAACATAAACTCACGCCTATATCCCCGAAGGCGTATGTATGCAGAGGTGCTAGCACTCACATTTCGCCAGTTTATGTTTAGGCCCCATGTAATAGGTGGCGAGCCTATTGCCATTAACCGGGCACTTATGAACCTGCGATAAATACACACATAATTTCGAAAAGTATCGTAAAGTCATTGGTGTGTGCCATGGTAAATCAGATAATGTGATAAAAGATTATCACAGATCTTCCAAAACAATTCCTCTTTTGAAATCGATAAACATACAATTTTGCGCACGTAAAAAAAAAAAAGTATGTCGAATAACAAAATGTGTACATAATTAAAATAAGTTACACATAATCGCACTAAATCCGTTACAGAAGGCCAAATCTGTGACTAATTCAAAATTATAATAATTTTCCTCAAATCATGAAGCTTTCTCATTATGCGAGTATAGTTACGTAAAAAAGTAATGAGTAAAATCAATTATATTGGTTATTACGGTAATTAAAAATAACAAATCAACAGTACTAGGGACTCTGTAAAATTACTTTACACGTGTATTATTTACCACGATTTGACACGAATTATATAAGGTACGGTACGATGCTAATATATAGCACGTCCACGACGTGCTATATATTAGCAGCATGGCCTCGATTCCCAATGAAAGGGTTGCAACTGTACTCCCTGTATTACTCCTTTCCTATTCCTCTGGATGGTGACCCACTACACCGATATTTCGGCATCGGAATTTTACAAGCTAGTTGTTACTAGGCAAACCATATCGCTCTACCCTCTTCCTCACGTGTTACTTACGTGTGTCACCACTACCATTGTCCTCGTTCTCGTCGCGTACTCGATCACATTTACAATATCTTCATCGATCAGTCTAACTTACGGCTGTATCAACTCGTGGGGTTTTCGGAGGTGTAGTTTGTTTGGGCCTTCTGAACATATGGATCAACGGATGCCAGACACTATGAAATACCACCTAAGTGGTATAAAAAAAATGGTTATTGCCTGGCAAATCTGTTTACAATAATCTGAACGTTCATAAGTGTTCTTTGTGAACTAAATAGAGGGATGGAGGGGAAAACAGCCAAGGAAATAGTTCTTACAAACTTTATAAAAACGCACCGGTGACAAATAAGTATTACTCTATGTACGGCACGGCACAGGCGTATATACCTACGTATATAGGTATACGCCTGTGCCGTTGATTTAGTAACGACGCAATTAAAATATTAATAACTATTTTCTTTAAGGTCGGGGGTTCAAAAACTAGTTTTTAATAACATTATTGTAATTAATTTAAAATGTAATTTTAAAATGGGTATTTTGAAGACAATTATAAATTTAATTTTTATTAAACATTTGCAACAGACAGTATAGAATATAAAAAAGAGACAGCACTAGAGTCACTGGCAGGTAGTGCCCGTGCCATTATAATATCTTGGAAAAAATCTTTTTTGTTCCTCAGGTACTTCTTAAGATAGATATCCATTTTTTTTCTTTCTTCACAAAAGGGGAATCCCTCTGCGTAAAATTCTCGGATTGATTTATAACTCTTTTTATATAATGTGAAATCGCTCCATTAAACGCTGCCTTTTAAATAATCTGAAGGTGGACACCTGACCTTATTGATGCAAGTCTGATGATAATAATAGTATTTTTTATTTTTTTAAGGTTTGTGCATATATATATAAACTTTAACTTTATATGAATTAAGAAAGGTATCAGTTTAGGGGATGAATACAAGTTTATGACTTGTGCGTCTTGAAATCACCACAAATAAAGTGAAAACGACCTTTTTAATTGCAGTAATGTCTATTGGACGTTAACCTATTATTGTGTATTAATAGTTTTACGAGAGTTAATAAATCTTCCAAAAATGTCTGACACTTTTCCACAATTGGAGGTCGATTCTAGTGGGTTTTCTGGGAGCTCCGTGGTCATATAGTCGAGCACAGAGAATTTAGGACAGTAGTGAAGAAAAGTGAATCGGTCTAAGATCGGTTAAGGTTTGTAGAGCGTTCATTCGGCAAGCGTAGGTGAACAGTCCCTAAAATCCACACTACTATTATTTATCTTTTTCATGTGGCCTTCTTTCTTTTCTTATGATTTTATATATTATTTCGTGAAAACTGATTCTGGAATTTAACTCAAAAACATTGTCTATACTATAACATAAGTGGAAACTTAATACCACAGAATCGTGGTCAATTTGATTATGTTATCTATATCTACATAATGTAATTATGTGTCGTAGTCTGGGTAATAAAAGACTTATAAAAAGGTAAAACGTTGAAACTTCTAAATTTGGTCGTTCTTGTAAACTAGGTACCTTTTAAAATTCTAGACGACTCGACTACAATTATTCGAATTATTTATTAAAATGACCACGTGAGTCTGTCATCACGTGTTATATTTTTTGATATCTTAAATTAGATATTGTATATCTAAACATATTTTCATTAAAAATTGTTTTGAGGTTTTTTTTTGTTTTAAGTATACCTTACTAATTATTATAATACAAATAGTTTCATATACAGTTTAGTGCTCCATTTGAATATTAAACATTTTATTGAAAATCAAATAATATAATAAAATTTAATGTTTGGGGAGGTCTTTATCGATACGTATTGATATGTAAGTAATAAGGAATTCTTTTAATACGATAAGAGTATTTTTGCATCTAATACCAGATATCTGTGTATTATAAAGTCTGTCTCTACTATTTTTATGTGAGTACGAGTCACATAAAATAATGATATATAATTATTCATAAATAATTTTAACGTTTCCTTTCATTTTCTTTAATTCAATCGCTACTGAACCGCCTTGAATTATAAATAGATATAAAGCATGAGTCAAACTATCACTTTATAGGTTGTAAATTGCAAATCCATAATATACGATATAAGGCTGAACGCTGCGTCGAGCGAGCACCCGACACGGGCATCAGTGCCACGAAGCCTTATCGTATAAACCCATTTCTATGTATAGTATGTATTTATATGATAACTATTTGATTAGATTACTAACGCTGCGTATGCCTTTGCGGCGTGTCTAGACGTACGATTTTACCATATTCATGCAGTCCACCGTAGGCGCCCGAGACTGCCCCGGTTCTCGCTCAATGCAGCGGATGGCCTAAGTGTACAATAAAGTTGTATGGTTTGCTAGTTAGTAAGATAACCCGCGGACTAGCAAATCCGATGAACGCTTTTTTTTAAACGCATCCCCTATATTAAGGCTTCGGACTGACTAGAGGTACTTGTCAAGATATCTTCCCTTATATTAATCTGATGCGCTCGAATCACTACCAAAATCCTTTTTGGGCTCCTTATAAGATTCGAATTTACTCCCTACCGCCTGTTTCAGTTAAGTTACAGATTATAAGGATTTTTTATCACAATTTTATTTTTTTATAATTCATGTTGAAATATACCTATGTTAACATTTATTTAAACTTTATATGGTTATCGTGTAACATTTTAAATTTTCCCGTTTCGTTTGGCATTGACCGGTAAATTAAGTGAGTCCTTAATGATTTTATTAACTATTTAATACCGTCTAGAAAAGATAGCCATGAGTGATAAGATCACCAGATTTCAAAGTAAATTCGTATAATTCCATTTTATAAATAAAATAAATCATTTTTGTGGAGTAGCATTTGCGGTATCTAAACAAATCAGTAATATTCGTTTTCTATAATTTATATATATTTATATTGTCGAGCGTTCCCTCCATTGTACATACAGCATATGCCTTAATATCTTTTTGGAGCAGTTATAATCGATGGCGTCACAGTTTATGCTCGTAAGATAAAGAAACGAAAATTTTATTATTATTATTATTTATTATTATTATACTTATGTGTCACAGTCTGCTCCCTGACTTGTCACCTCAAAAACCTAATATTGTACAATACTATTCACTCCATGGTCGTTGAGTCGCCTTTAGAAGCTGTTGAATACAAACAATTTACAAGTAAGTATTAAGATTAACGGTTTTAAGTTTGCATAAATGTATTTTTTCATGTTCATTGATTTTTGTAAAGTTCTAGAGCTGCCGGTACCAAGTATACGATTATGGTGACTTCGCTTGAAAGTGCTCACCGATGTCGCAGACTATCCGCTTTTGTTTCTCTTTTCACTACAATCCTACGGTGACCTTGTAAATTAGACTCGACTTGAATTTGTCAATACGTTATAATTATTATTAGTAAGTATACGTGACTCACATGTTACGTTATGTTTAACAGAATACTTCAGTTTAAAGACAAGCAGAGCACATCGGCATTTCATCGAAAGGGAGCTATCTCCATCTTATCTTTTTAATCTCTTGGCAGATAATTGTGAGATCTTTTGTGTAATAAGCGTTCAGTACAGCACAGTACAGCGGGCATATCACGACACGCTATAAGCGCCAGACACGGTCCAGAGCGAGAGAGAGACAGAGGGTGTATCCATTCCTCACCTTCTGGATCTTGGCCCACAACAAGAGCGCTTACAAGCAGAAGCAGGTAGTGGTAGCGATTCAGCACAGTAAAATTGCTATTCATCAAGTAAACCGCGGCTTTGTGTACTACTGTAAACGTATAATAATGATTCTTAGTGGTATATATTTGTAGGTGATGTGAAACCTCTCAGCCTTAGGAGGGACTTTATTTCGTTGTGTGTATTCTACCACCTATATAACGGTTTGTGCTCAAATGAATTGTTGAACAGCAACATTTTATAATCGCATCGCTCGCCATAGGTAGGGAATTCATCTCCATACACTGCAACCTGAGACGATGCGCACTGTGCGGTATGAAAGAAACTTCATCCCACGCACACTCAAGCTGTGGAATGAACTCCCTGCTGCGATTTTATATGAGGTTCTTCAAGAGGGGCATTAGAAGATTTCTTCAGGGTCAGCATCGTGAGTGTGTCGCCACTGGTGTTGCACATGTCCATAGGCCATGGTAACCAATTCCGATCAGGTGGGCCGTGCGTTTGTATGCCACCTATGTGGTATAAAAATATACATATTTTACGCGAACTGCTAAATGTTCATAATCACTTAGGTACATCAAATATAGAACAGAGCGCGTGCGTGCAAACAATGGTAAAAAATGGTGTAGGTACATAACACTATTATGTGTTCAGTACTAATGGTCTATAAAATATAATTTGGTATGTATGTCTATGATAAAAAAAAATAAGTAGGTAATGAAGCTCTATTCAACGAAACTAAAAATAGGACGGAATGTTTATATATAAACAGGTATAGACCCATATTATTACGTATGTTAATTTTAACATACATACCAATTAATAGTACCCGCTTTTCGATTTGTAATATTTTGACATAAAAAGACTTCTTCGGTTTTATGCAGCATTCTTTCTCCCAAATACCGGAGTGACAGTTTAATATCTTTCTAGAGTTGTTAAAACCGTTTGAAAACAGCTTTTTAAATATTTCAATATTAAATATGGTTTAGCCCAGAAAATAATGTAATTTATCTCTGAATGACATTGTCCGCAGGGCCCTCGTATCGGCGACCTCCCCTGAATGACCGTCGTCGTCTCCGTCCTACTTGAACCTCCAGGTCTGAGCCGGTTGGACGGTAAGAAATCGGACGTGCTGACTTTGGTACCCTGGAAGAACAGCAAGTGCTTGCTGTGGGATGCAGCCACCTTAGTCGCGCCGTCAACTCTAAGCTAAAAGCAAAGTCTCAGGAAAGAGAGTCACCATTACAGACACTAAGTAATGTTACAATGGTGGCACTCAGCTTGGCGGTCTCATCAGATGCTTTTTCACGCCCTGATTAAAGGACCCGGGACTGTAGGAAGAACGAAAAGTTTTGACATCGTATTAAGTATTTATTTAGTATGAAGGTGACATTGTGTAATTTGTAATAATTATAATTTATTATTCGTCAGATATGTCAATTTGTAATTGACATGGTATTTCAATTTAACTAAATAAGTAACGTATTAGTGGCGTTAGGTTATAACTTATAAATTATGAGGCGATTGTATTAGGTATAGACCTAATACTCATAGGAGTATGATGAGTATTCTTAATTTAAATAATGATGTATCTAACTACCTAATCAAGTAATCACGATAATGTTGTTTAAAAATACTACGCAGTGTAACACCTTGAAGAATAGAGTAACGGTAATTATAGAATACTGTACACAACACTATGGCATGATTTTTTTAAATTTCTGCTCATTCTCACGGTCGTAGTGTACTCGCCCACTTTCCATATGATCTAATGATCTAATATAATCACTATTCAAGAATTTTTCTTCTGCAAAACTGCCTGTAACGAACCGTGTGATTTAGCGGCATAGCTTTCGATGGCTAGAGAGGGCGGCGGTAGGTACAGGTATTCTTATTTTTGCATGTTTATTTGTAGGCTTTTTTTTTACGTGCGCAAAATCACCACGGATATCTTCCCACCGGAGCCGGTGAAAGAGGTTATGTCGGACTCGAACCGACCAAAACGCACGCCGCCTGTGGGTCGTTTTGGTTGCCGAAGGTGAGGTTGACATGCATATCCCTCGCACTATTTGTAGGCTTTGATGTTTCTATGTATGACATTATGTTACCAGCTCCTCTAGAAAAGTGGCAATTTGCTAGCCGGCGTTTTGTAGAGTAGAATGACAAATGTATGCAATTTGACGGTTGTGACAGTCGTCAATACATGTCATAAACGTCAAATCCATTCATTCCATTCGTCATTCTATCCTACAATACGCTGGCCAATGAAATACCACTTGTCCAGGGCGGCAGCATCTTCTTGACGTTGCTCTCGGTTAAATTGGAATTTCGAAGTCTACGCTACAGCCTCGTTCATTAATCAGCAAGCCCCTCTAGACAATGGCAATGACAATTGGGTATTTTCCTTTAGTTAAAATAAATTATTTAACTGAACTCATTAAATTAAGAATGGTAAAAGAGCGGTCAAAATTGCGTCAGTTATTATTTCACATTTTTTATTTATTTTTAATCATCCACCCAACCTATAATTAATAGTGGGTAAATGATTTGACTATTAAATTTAATGACGTTACAATAAATTATTTCATACAAGTTTCCTTAGAACTTATCGTTTTGACGTTTGGTAAAAAGTAACTAATTTGACTAGTCAGTCAAATACCCAATAATTGACATATAAGTCAAATTCCATACATTTGTATTGCCACTTGCTTGTGAAGTTGGCATGGGTCCCGAAGTTTTTGTTGTAGTCCCATGTAATCAACCAGACAAATACCACCTTCCTATTACCTTACACACTTGCATTGCAAAATAAATTACGAAAAAATACGTTAAAATGGTTTTTTTGATACCACCTGGTTGGCATGCAAGCACACGGCCCACCTAATGGAAAGTGGTTACCGTGGCCGTGTGGTTTTATTGGAAGATGTTATATTTTAAGGTGTTGTTTAATAGACTTTTTATTATGACAACTTAAAGGCTCTCTATGTCTCTATCTCTCAACATATGAAAGGCAATCAAATTAATAAATAATATAACCAAATAAGTAGACATCAAATCAAAATTTCCTTATTTGAAATTTTTTGAATAGAAATCAAAGTGGACAAACAGTTTAAAAAAATAATAACTGTGATTAAGCATTTATATATAAATCCTGTTGGGTTTATATTTTTAGCTTTGTATATGTCGGATGTTTACACGAATATCACTAATTGAAATAAACCAAAAAAAGTCAAAATGTTAGGCTGTATGTAAATAATATCAATTAAATAACCATAATAACTATCCATTAAATAGGGATTTCATTTCCATTCATATTTTTAATTTAGTAGAGCAATTAAAAAATACATATTGCTAACTTTTAGCATGTAGAAAGTTTATACTGACTGAATTACGTATTTGCGTGTTTAGCGGTGCTGTCTGCGATGATAATAATTATGATGAGAATTTGTATGAATCAGAGCTGTAATGTGATAAATAAATGCATTTGATGTATTTAAAATAACTAACGATGATGAACGATAATAGGGTAGTTTCTATTGTTGAAAATTAATTAGAACTTATAATGTACAGTCAATGACAAAAGTAGAATAGAAATTCAAATTTTGAAATGAAAGAAAATATTTTGTTGGTGCTGCAGCATAACGCATATCACATTACACATCGTGTTATTGGTCTCTTTGACTGTTAAACCTTTTATCATATATGAATAGTGAACAAATTATTAAATACATTAACCATACCCTCAAGCCAATATAAAACTTCTTATAGATACAGGTAGGTACTTGGCGAATTGTGGGTGTTAATACAACTCTGCCTACCCCTTCAGGGATTTACAGGCGTGCGTATATGTATTTATGTATATATGTATGTATGTTTTAGGTATACTTTTAGATGTGAAGGTATGTATGTAAAGGTGTAACTTTTATGCATATTGAAATACACTTGTACATTTTCCGCAGTATTTTTTACACACCTGACCGGTTTCGCCTTACGGCATCCTCAAAGGTTATCTTCTAATAATAATAAAATATACTGTGAAAAAAGTACAATTGTATTTCAATATTATGTAACAATAAATCCCATGAAGTGCCATCAATCAACAATATAAATAGTGTATACTTTTATTTCCTTGGTTGTATGTGTGCTACAAAACAGCAACTTGTGCTTTCGTGTTCACGTATTTATATTTACTTTTGATATTCACTTACTATTCAACTTATATTTTATGAATAGATGAAATATGCAGTTCTTTTAATTTAAAAATTATACATGTTTTAAAAGAGAATACTCATAAATTAGTTATTAAGTCAAGGAGACATCTGAACTCTGCGATGTTCATAACTAGTTATTTCGATGTTTAATTCCGATTTCGAGGTCATAATAATGAAATTCACAAATAAGTCCACATACCTTAAATTTACAATCTCATACAACACATACAATAAGATAAAACTTCTAAGCAATGTAACCTTAAAAATAACTTATTCTTCTTCTCTAAATAATAGATAAAATAATAATATTCGATATTTGAATTAATCCATAGAGATACATTTAGTATAAAAAAAGGTTTTGACTTTTCACCCTTCCACGATAATAGATAGTTTTTAGTAGGGAATCGAACATTTCGTGTTCATCACCTCTGCTTACCACTTCGGCTTTTCTATTATGAATATCTATGCAAAAATAAGTAGATATTTAGAACGAAATCTAACTTTAGAACGTTAAAAAGGAAGACTTCATCTATCTATAATACCAATTAAGACTTATAAAAACTCCATTAGTTCATTCATTGAAAACAGAATATAAACTATAAAATAGGTACTTATTGTTTTGTGGAAAAAAAGATTTCTATTTAATATGTTATTTAAATTCCCTCCAATGGATACGAAAAATTGGAATTCATTGAAATAAAATACCACGACAAATAAAATACTCTAATGCTTTATGCTCCAATAATAAAAAAAACTTTTATTTACAAGAGTCGAACCCGTAAGAGATTCAATACCATAGGGGTGGGTCGCTAACTACCTGAGCCCGTCTCAGTATGCCAAAATTTCAACGATGTATCTATAGTTCTGTAAGTAGTTGAGTTTACCTATGTTTTAAACTCTGAACATAGCTATTAAACCTGATTCATATAATTTAGATCATAATTATAATAATACTAAATATACTTATTGCCAAGAAACGCCAAATGCGTAACGAACCTGCTAATATGAATGTAATAATACTTAAATACACCATTATGTACCTACGTAATATACAATAAAACAGAAAAGTTCGATAAAAATCAATCTAACATTTTAACTTTTTACAATATGAAAATTTTTTGTAAATAATGAGCACAGCTTACAACACCCTAACAAATTACAAGAATTACAAGGTTATCGTAAAGGATACATTAATTTAGTAATTAGTATCTTGTACAATTAATACCACGCTAGTGAAATCGGGCGTATAACAACAAAGAAATATTAATTTTAATATATAATGTGCGTAAAACCACCCGCGAGAAAGTGAGTGCAACCGGATGTTTCAACGTCGTATGTTGTAAATAGTTAGCCAAAGAACGATATTGCACTTTGCAATAAGTCACCTCGACACCGTTGTTGTGGTAACACACGATCGGACAAACAACAAAAATAACAAAACTGTTAAAAATACCTTCAATTTTTAGAGGGTGGCTCCGTCAAGTAAAAAAAATCCTTCACAAATATGTGTTCCAGTACACTCGTTTGAAATCACCGTATGCACTAAACTGTTTTGATTACTTCACCTCACTTGATTCGAATACATTTTAACATTTCAAAATTCGAATATGACTCGTTTGAAAGTAGTGATCGTTGCGCGGGCGCGGCTGGCTTGAGTCGCGGTAAACTGCGAAGTGGTGGTAGAACGTGTACCCCACTACGCAGTCGACTGTGCTGTTGAAACAGTCTCAGATAAGGACCAACTCCACTTACCGCTTCCCGCTGCGAGGGCCCTAATCCTTTATGTCACGGGAGAGGAGTCTATGAACTTTGTCACACAATTTTTTGTCGTATCATTGCCGGTGGAATTTTGAGTATTTCTACGAAATGCATTACGATGTTACCTGGTCCATTATGTTCATGATTTACAAAAGTATCTTGTTATCTTAACTTTGCTCTATGTATAAGAAGTTTTTAAGTCGTGTCCTAATCTAAATCCATTTTTCATTTTACGTTTATCTACGGGAACTTTCTCATTGGACAATGTGACTATCAAACATAATTAATCCAGATGCACATAAAAACAAAAATTACTTGTGTTATCTGCCAGTGATAGTAAGTACTAGTGTTCATTATCCGTTTTCGTGTTTCCATTAGTATTCCAAATTATGCCATATTCACCTTATTATAGTTCTGGATCCCATCAAATCTATTAAGTCATCTCTTATAACAAAAACTGACCTGATGTCCTGTATGCATCAGAGAGCTGTTCCGCAAAGGTGATGAATGAAAGACGGTTGCATGCAACCGAGTTGTTAATGATGTAGAGATTGATGTGTGGTGTGAAAAGAATGTACCTAACATGGACCAGTTTCAAAATATCCCTAATCAAAGATAAGTTACGAGGAAACAGTTCGTCCTGGTACGAACATGGAATGCCTAGGGATGAAAGTAATGACATAAAGAAAGCACCAAGTAAAAGTAAGAAGACCTAAATGTAGATAAATGGACTGTATAAAAGATGATATGGCTGGAAAGGGAGTAAATGTTGAGATGACTACATGCAAAAAGCATGCATCCCAAAGAAGCAGAAAGAGTAAGCAATTACTTCTTCGCTCCGAAGTAATATAAGATGATGCAGAGGAACTTCACGTCAATAAATCGAACTAGCGTAACCATATTGAGAAAAAAGATAACCTACTGTTTTTACCAGAATATCCTATTTTCTAGTTGTGTGTTTTCCTTATTGTCTTCCACGGACAACGGTATACCAACTGTGGAGGCTAAGCTATAATGTGTACAATATCCATTTCGTTTACAAGAGCTCTATTATGATCAAAAATTAAATTATTTTTAAAATTCGAAGTGTTCAACCCCGGGACGTGATCAAGAGACTGCCAAGCGGTAAATGGATATATCTCTGGTTACATCCTTTGTTTCAAACTTCCTTTAGCTAATAATAATATAGGAAGCATAATATAACAAAGAAGAGAGCTTGACAAACCATGTGGGTGGTTTATAAGTACCGTGTGCTAGCCCCTGTATTTTAGAGATAATTATTATATCCCAATATACTTAAAGGGATAATGGTGGTTTAAGAGGATATTATCATTAGTGCGCTCCCAAAATTTTAGTTCTTTCAAATTTTGATCAATTTGTATTGAATTGATCAAAATATGAAAGATAATATCGTTCAAAATAATTTTGTAAATAGAAAAATTCTAAGGACTTCTGAATACTTAATTTGCTGTTAAGTAGTGTTATTATGTATATAAGATTTTTTTTCGAAAAAATCTAGGTTCTCTCGTATATATAAGATGTTATCGTAATAATGAGAAGAAAGTGTTAAAATATTAATTAGGTACTTTGAAACTAAAAACTATTATTAGGTACTTAAAATACACTGAAACATATAAAAGTATAATTGTTTTAATTTCTTGATTAGATCAAAAGTAAGTTATAAAATATCTAAAACAAATAAAACTCGATAAACCTGATTGCTTTCTTGATTTACTGCCATAGTCAAGTCATCAATATTACACAATTTTTTGTTGTTTTCAAAATCTTAATTCGGTAACTTAGGTAGCTACCTACTGCTATTTTGTTGCGATAACCACGATCGTATATAACATACACTGTTGAGCTTTGATGTATAGAGTCCTTGTTCACTAGTAATTTATTAAAAAAACTGTTATAATTAACCTTGCATAATGTTTAATTTTAAATGTTTATGTAAATTGATAATATAAAAGGCATTAAAGTTAAATAATGTTACTTAGATTTCGAATCAAATCTTACATAAAGAGTCTTCATGACAGCTTTATTATAGAATTAAAATGTTAGTATGTTGCCTAACTGTGATGTGTAAAAATAGTAGGATTTTGAAACGAGCAAAGTGTGACTACAGTCAAAGTATGTACGTTTCCGTAGTTGCAATTTTTCATACCTACATAATAATTAATTGTTTTATGAATAAATATGAATATAAATTGATTTGTATAATATTTGGGTACTGCAGGATCTCGACTCTTTATTTGATATGTATTTTAGTATTCAATATTCAAAACAGGACTAAGAAAGTAGGCAATTTCATGACAAGTTAAAGAGTATATTTACTTCTTATTTTAATACTACAAACAAATTTACGAAGTACAAAGATGACAAATACATAATTGCACAGCGTAGTTTTTGATATATCTAAAATATTTGTAAAGAATTTTGCCAATTCACAACGCAATGCTTCCAAATACCTATCACATAGTCCAAATGCCACACTACAAATAACGTATCGTGCAAATATGTTTCACTCATCTAACTTGTCTTAAAATCTAATAAAACAACGCATAATACAGTTGAAAAATAACACCGCGTCGTTTTTGCGTCTGGGGTTAATAAAGTATCAAATAAATTCAAACAAAATCTGCATAATAATTTAAAGTAGCTTGAATGAAATTTACTGACAACGGAACTATCTAGTTTTTTAACATCACGTTTATGTATAAAACACGCCGGTACTGATACCACAGAAAAGAAAAAAAGAAATAACATTCCGTAGTGTTTTTAATGAAAAACCGTGTTATATAATCGATTACGTTGAGTCTTTTAGCTTTACAATTTGAAATTTGACCCATATTGATCTAAATATCCACTGATCCACGATACACTAACGTAATGTACGCAAGGCCAACTTGTATTTACTTATCACTCGTTTTAATTTCATCACACTGGCTACGACTTCTTTGAACGCGTACTTTTCTAGGACACAAACAGGTAAAAACATATAAATCTTTGTCAATAGAATTTAAAGCACTAACTATAATATGTGTGTTTGGTTTAGGGGTCAATTTTCATATTATAAAAATATTAACACGCATTTTTTCTTTGGGTACATATGCAAATTTATATCACTGCTCTTACATACTTTATGAGTTTCCTTTCTTTCAACGTGGCAATGCCGCCGGTCTACTGGCCACCCTCACTGGTTGACATCGATGGGGAGGAATTCTTTGATGCCTGAACCTCCAGGATTATATAGGTATAGTCTGTATTGTTTTTATATTTTAATTTATATAACTCCCTTTCACTAGGACAGTTATTTTGTGGTCCCGGTCTACACATATAACATTTTTAGTTTTCTTACTTCAGTGGGAAAAAGATAGCGAATGTTATAACCATTAGGTTTTGAATTTGATTAATAATAAAGACTCGGTTCCTTATAAGTTAGTGAGCACTTAATATCAAGTCGACCCCAATTCACTTCCCGTTTAGTAATAAATTCGTGAGGACAAGTTCCATAATGTAGACAAACATCATGATTTGAATATATCGAACGAGTCTGTAAAAGATAAATAAAAACATTGTGTGTTTTAAGAGTATCATTTAGCAGGTGATAGATGAGTTCATAAAGTCAATCATCGTTTCGTAAAAAGTAACTAATTTGACTAGTCAGTGAAATATCCAATTAGCCTATTACAGTCTTACATTGAACATAATCGCGGTACGGGTAATGGACTGCTGAGACGAGGTATCGGGTTCGATCCCAGGTTTTACCATGGCACACACCAATGACTTTTCGATGCTTTTCGAAGTTATGTGTGTATTTATCGCAGGTTTATAAGTGCCCGGTTAATAGCAATAGGCTCGACACCTATTAGGACTTAAACATAAACTGGCGAAATGTAGGTGTTAGCACCTCTGCCTACCCCTTCTGGGATACAGGCGTGAGTTTATGTTATGTTATATTATTGAACATAAGCCTCATTGTGTATACGGTAGCGCCCGATCTTCCTCCTTCTGCATCCAATCTATAGTAGCTACTTCTTCGGGCGTCGGAGGTCGATGAACGACCTCCGCCCCCCATGAGCGCCGGCCTGGGGGTGACAGGTGGAGCCGCCTGTCACCCTGGCAGAAGCAAGCCGCGGCGGTGGCGCGCGTGGCGCGTTTCCCCGTTTCCGGGGATGATTTTTGGGACTCTGTAGTCCCCACACCTGAGAAGAGGGCCAGATCGTGAGAGATGGCCCTGGGTCGGCCGAGGTGCGAGGGATATGCCTGTCAACCTCACCTTCGGCAACCAAAGCGACCCACAGGCGGCGTGCGTTTTAGTCGGTTCGAGTCCGACATAACCTCCTCCACCGGCTCCGGTGGGGAGGAATCCGTGGGGATTTTGCGCACGTAAAAAAAAAAAGTAACTACATCTTAACAATAATAATTAAATGATATTTAAAAGCATTTGGTAGGCTAACTATTCATATTGATTAAGATAGGAAAAAAATTGAGTCGCGATCTTTCCTTTGCTCTGACCACTGAGCGACGGAACCTTGCCTGAAATCATCCAAATCTTTCTATGTATATCTGTCTTACGGCAATATTAAGATTTGAATGATTTCAAGCAAGGTTCTATGGCTCAGTGATTAGAGCATTCCCCCCGTAAGGGATAGATCGCGGATTCAAATCCCGTTTGAACTGATTCAAATTTTTCCTATGTTAATAGAATAAGAATAATGTTTGCTAATGTTACGATTTGCTAATATGACAACATAATTTGGCAGGTGCTTATGTATGAACTTATATAATAGTTAAGATTCTTCTTCATCCATACGTCCTTGACCATATTCTTTGTCATAAGAGTAATAAAAACACAAATTCATGAATAACTTCAGATTAACATCAACTCTAACACAGTATGATAATTCTTATCAAATTGTCCATCTATTTGTGCCTGTTATTTTAAATTATATGTACATACATATAATCATACATATAATCACGCCTTTATCCCTGGTGAGCTAGGCAGAGGTGAATTAACACCCACATTTCATCAATAATTGTATTCGGTAAATACGTACACGTAATAGGGGGTGTATTGCCGTATTCCGGGCACTATTATTGACTCGAGCCATGCATCTGAGGCTGAGTCTGGACTGTATATATCTGTCTGATGTTAAACAGTCCTATCTCTTAGTCGCCTTGTACGACACCGCATAGGAAGAGATGGGGTGGCTCTAATTCTACTTTGCCGGAAACCACGCGGCAATTATATGTTTATTTATATGTGTACATACTTTAAGAGGAAATGCCTATACCTATTGGGTGTTTGCTTTTTATGGGTTGATTAGTTTAAGTTCACTATCTATGGATGAACATCGTCTGACCTCCCAAGTTATCGCAGCATCGCCTGACAAGTAAAGTTGGAACTATTAAAGGGAGGAACAAGGGAGTGAAGTCCTGGTTTCAAACGATTGACATTTGAATGAAGAGATAGGAGGGAAAATCCTGCGAGACGAGAAAACGGAGCCTTATAATGATTTATAAGAGCAATATAAATCTTGAAATAAATGTACTGTGTGTGATTAAGCCCTTATGCACCAAACTGCTTCCGTCTCATCATGAAATTTAATGTCTGTCGTAAGTAACAGTTATTAAATAAATGACCTTACCACTTGGTGGAATTACTGGAGACAAGAATCTTCAGCCTTGTTCGGCAGAGTTATGTGCAGTGTAGGCATAGCAATCTGTAAATTTTATCTAACATTCGGCGGCCATGGTCGGACCACCCACAACTGGTTAAAATGTACTTATACTTGTCTAATAACGAGGATATAGTCACAGTACTATAATGACCGGCAAATTTCTTGAAAATGTACTCTAGCTGTGCAAAAAACGTTCTCTACGTTTCTTTGATTACAGGGCGCGAACCTCTCTTACCAAAAAAAAAGATCGCACTAAGCTTGAATTCACGGGGCGGTAGGATAGGGGAATCGAACCCACAACCTATCTGATGCTAATGTTAGAGAGATTACGATAGCGTCACTTTCTCTTCAACCGACCCGATGACCCAAATCGGACGCGTGTATTCATACGTAACTAAGGTAATAGGCATAAAATGACTTGCAGTTAGCCTATGACTTTGAGTGCAAACAACATAATGTAATTATTGTATCAAATTTTTTATAAAATCGTTGCGCGTGCAACTACTGAGATGTCAAAATTATCATCATCACCGTTAAATATCAATCAAGAACCTCCTTTATTAAACACCTCCACTCTCTTTTTTTAATCTAGGACACGCAAACTTGACTTCACCTCGCCTATTGGTAACCTAAAGGCAAAGTCTGAGGAAAGGCGGTCGCTATTACTAAGTAATGTTACAATGGTGGCACTCAGCTTGGCGGCCTCATCAGATGTACCCGGGACTGTAAGAAGAAGGAAACACGTAAGCTGGTAATGAATTCCAGGTCTTGGTGGTGCGGCATAAAAAAGAGTCTCCGAACCACTTGGTTCTTGCTCGTATATTCTACACAGTGTGAGGGTGACATCTAAGCCCGGCACGTGTTGTCCTGTGTAGGAAAGGAGAGGGTGGTATTAGTTGGAAGTGCTCATCAGAACACTCACCATGGTAGAGACGGTAAAATACAGCCAAGGAAGCAACATCTCTACATCCTCCACATCTGCAAAGGCTCGAGGGTGTCTCTCAATGAAATCAAATTCGGGACTTTTCAGAGAGCACAAAATGTGTTATACTTACGCCACTGTGCTGGTGTAATAGTATTATGATTATACCAATATCCGATTCTGACCCAGGAAATATTTTATGGGTTAATTTAATCGCCTGTTCGTATTGTATAATGCTATGATTGAGCCGAACAATAAATTCAACAATAACCCAAATATTGCAAGGTATTGTTGTGCACAAAAACGCAATAAGTTTTGTTTGAATGCAATTGTACTCTGAAACTGTGCTTAGGTTAGGTTTCGTCGTCTATTATGCTATTATCTCAATTTTGAGTAGTGTTGGCGTGGCCGTAAACTTGCACTTATCTCGAACATAGATTGAATAATGAGTACAGCTTACACGGTTGAAGAAAATTTTATAAGATGAGATACTAACTTAATCAATAGAAGTATGGTTTAGTTTTATACTTGGAAGTTAATTCTTCTAGCACCCTATAGACCATCACTCTAATTTAAGATAAAAGATAGGTATATGAAACATAATATAAACTCACGCTTATATCGCCGAAGGGGTAGGCAGAGGTGCTAGCACCCACATTTCGCCAGTTTATGTTTAGGTCCCAATGAAATGAGGTGGCGAGCCTATTGCCACTAACCGGGCACTTATAACCTGCGATAAATACACACATAATTTCGTAAAGCATCGAAAAGTCATTGGTGTGTGCCACGCACGGTAAAACCTGGGACCGAACCCGAGACCTCGTCTCAGCAGTCCCACCCATACCAATAGGCTAACGCGCTACATGAAAGGGATGGTTTTATAAGAAAAATATACAAAATGTGATTAAATGGTAGGTAAAGATCATTTTGAACACTCTACTAGCTTAGATGCCATAGCGACCTATTAACACTCTTTGGTTCGGTTCGGAGGCTTTTTTTTTTTTTTTTTTTTTTATACCACTAAGTTGGCAGACAAGCACACGGCCCACCTGATGGGAAGCGGTTACCGTGGCCTATGGACGTATGCAACACCAGGGGTGTCACACTCGTGCTGCCGACCATGAAGAAACCTTCTGATGCCCCTCTTGAAGAACCCCATATTGTAGGCGCTTGGGAAAACCGCAGCAGGGAGGTCATTCCACAGCTTGAGTGTGCGTGGGATGAAGTTTCTTTCATACCGCACAGTGCGCACCGGCTCAGGTCGCAATGTGTGGGGATGAATTCCCTGCCTATGGCGAGAGGTGCGATGATAGAATGTAGCTACGGGCATCATGTCAAACAATTCATCTGAGCACAAACCATTGTATAGGCGGTAGAACACACACAGTGAGGCAAAATCCCTCCTAAGGCTAAGAGGTTCCACTCTACCTGCGAGTATGGGATTGTCAACCAGCCTCAATGCCCGTCTTTGCACTGAGTCGTAGGGGTCAAGCTGGTATGCAGGTGCTCCAGCAAAAAGGTGACAGCAGTAGATACTCCATGTGAGGCCGGACCTGTGCTTTATAAAGAAGGAGTTGCTGCCCCGCAGTGAAGTACTGCTTCGCCCTGTTGAGCACTCCGAGTTTTCTTGATGCCAACTTAGCCTTGTCCTGCAAATGACTTCGGTATTGGACGTCACTGGAGATATCGACACCAAGGATCCCGATACTCGAGGAGATGGTAAGCGGTGTGCCCAGGAATTGCGGCGCCACAACGAATGGGGTTTTCTTAGCGGTGAATACACATACTTGTGTCTTAGTGGGGTTGAATTGGACTAGGTTTAGTCGTCCCCAATCGGATACTCCAGAGAGAGTAGTCTCGATTTTAGACACAAGTTGTTCGCGACTCTTCTCCACCTCAGACTGAGGGATATTTGCACGGCCCGTGTAACACGTGTCCCCGGTACTGTCGTCCGCATAACAATGAATGGAGCCATCAGACAGCATGTCATTGATATGCAGCAGAAACAGCGTCGGAGACAACACGGAGCCTTGTGGGACACCAGCGTTTATGTTCATGCGGTCCGAGCAGCTGCCGTCGACGACGGCTTGGATGCTTCTGTTGGACAAAAAGCTGGCGATCCATTCGCAAAGTCCCTCGGGGAGTCCATAGTACGGCAACTTCGCAAGAAGACCTTTGTGCCAGACCCGATCGAAGGCCTTCGCTATATCGAGGCTGACCGCTAGTGCCTCACCCCGACTCTCGATGGCTTGCGACCACAGGTTTGTGAGATACACAAGAAGGTCACCGGTTGAGCGACGGTGGCGAAAGCCGTACTGTCGGTCGCTCAGTAGATCGTTTCCTTCAAGGTATCTCAGGAGCTGTGTATTAATGACACGCTCCATAACCTTCGAGAGTAGGGAGGTTATAGCGATAGGCCTGTAATTGGTCGGATCTGTCCTGTCACCTTTCTTAGGTACAGGGTGCACAAATGCGGTCATCCACGAGGCTGGGACCTGCCGCGCGGAGTATGAGAGTGCGAAAAGGCGTGTAAGTACAGGGCACAGCTCGGGGGCACAGTGCTTAAGCACCATCGCCGGTATACCGTCCGGCCCACTCGACTTCCGGACATCTAGGGACTTAAGCTCGCGCCGGATCACCCGTTGCGTGATTTTAACTTCGGTCATGGAAGCACCACAGCTGGGGATGATGGGTGGTTCGGCGTTCCCGTCGTTCATAGTCGAGTTTGACGCAAAGAGATTACCCAAAAGATCGGCCTTCTCCTTAGCGCCATGGGCCAGACTACCGTCGGATTTTTGCAGCGGCGGAAGGCAAGTCTTGCCTTCCGCCGCGGCAGAAGTTTCCCTCGGCAGCTTTGGTGAGCGACCAAAATGCGCGACTGCCAGATGGGTAGCGCGCAAGCCGTTCGCCAATTCTGCCGATGAACTCAAACTTTGCCCTAGACGTTGCCTTTTTACTGGACCTCGAAGCAGCATTCAACTTCCGCTTCACTTCAGCGATGTTCGGATCCTTATTGGCAAGAGCCGTGGTCCAAGCCTTGTATGCAGATTGCTTGCGGTCTCTAGCTTCCCTGCAAGGCCTATTAAACCACGGGCGTTTGTTCGCTCCTGTCGCGACCCAGCGGTTAGGGATGTAGCATTCCATACCCACTAGAATCGCGTCAGCGACTGCTGTTGCACAGGAGCTTGGATCATCAGAAGTGTAGCAAAGCTGCCTCCACGGGTACGATGCGAAGAATTCTCGCAGTCCGTCCCAGTCTGCCGACTTGTAGTGCCACACGTGTCGCCACTGAGGTGACCGCGGTGGTTCAGGCCGCGCGAGTGTCACTTGCGCCCGGACGAGGCTGTGGTCCGAATTACCAAGAGGTGCTTCCACCCTTATGGAATATTCATCCGGGCGCGTAGTCAGCAGAAGGTCCAGTATAGAGCTTCTGTGGGTCTCAATTTCTGGTGTTCTAGTGATAGAATGTACCAGTTGAGAGAGCCCATAGGTCAGGGCAAAGTCGTGAGCAGCCCTTCCCGCGAAATCAGTCCTGGGAGACCCCAGCCACTCCACGTGGTGAGCGTTGAAGTCCCCCAAGAATACTAAATCCGCAGTGGGGTACTGCTCAATTACGCTGTCCGCCGACCGTTGCAGATGCTGAAACAGTTGAGCCGTGCCCAGGTCACCGCTATGAGACCTGTATAGGCACGCATAGATACGGGTGTGGCCACCGTGATCTATACGTACCCATATAGTTGACAGGTCTCTGTCCTCAAGACCATGGAGACGGCGGCAGCAAATATCATCCCGGACGTACAAGCATACCCCGGCGCGACTCATAAAGTTGTGTTCGAGTTTGTACCCGGGGTACATTAGGTAGGCTGTATCGGCCGGGCCTGATATTTGCGTCTCCGTCAGAAAAAGCAAGGTAGGCTGCGCGGTTTCTAAGTGGAGATGGACCGCGTTAAGGTTGGAGTGTAGGCCCCTGATGTTGCAGAAATCCACATTAACTGTGGATGATGGAGCCGCTGTGGTAACTTTACTCTTGCCTTTTTTAAATTTCATGTTTGAGTTGGGGGGGGGGGGGAGGGGGGGGAGAAGGTAAGAAGAGATTCTGTGCCTCCAGTGTAGAAGACAAAGCAAGGCGTCCCACCCTCACAGAGAAGTTGGGGTTGTGTGACTGGCTGGCGCGGTGACCGGAAGGGCCCCCGGTCCCCTCCCAGATACTGAAGCCGAGTCCACTCCGGTTTCCTCCTCCGGCACGGCTACAGCACCGGGAACTTTACACGGGCTGCTGGTTCAGCCTCCTGGGGCGGAGATTAAGTAATCCCCAGGTTCGGGAACCGTACAGCCTGCGGGCGGCCAGCGGATAACCGTTTCACCGGGTCTCCCTGACCACCGCGCCAACACTTCACGCCCCCACCAGTCAGCGGGGTCAATTTAAGCCTTTGGTCTTCCCACTGACAGCACAAAACCCCTCCAGTGAGCTCTGGCTACCCTACTCACCGCCGGGAACACAACACAAGGTTATTATAGCCGGGGTATTCTGTAGGGCGGAGGTACTTACCCAGACGGACTGTTCAATTTTGGACGGGAGATACCGTCATGTCCTACCTCCTTTAAAAAGGCTCTTTCCTTTGTCGCACCCGTAAGTCCTTGAATTCATTACCAGCTCACGAGTTTCCTTCTTCCTACAGTCCTGGGTCTTTTAAGACGGGCGTGAAAAAACATATGATGCGGCTGTCAAGCTGTCACCATTGTAACATGGTATATGAATGTAATGGTGGCCCTTTTTTCTTTCTTATAACTTTTAGAGCTCTGTGATAACTAATATAAAATGGCAATGCTGATATTGAATGGTAAAATCGATCTGTTGCTATTTGTATCTGAACTAGAAGTAGTTAGCTGCTGTAGCTGGTACCCTGTCTTTTTGGAGTATAGCCTCTCTTGCTCAAAAACGCTTGCAAGAAACGAAGCGGCCACCTCCACAGCTGACTCGTTGATAAAGTGACGGGTTACACAGTTCACTGTCTGAGCTGACACGGTAATTCTTTTTAAGAATTTCTTTCTCACCGTTCTGAAGTCACTGCATTTCTGTTTTGCAGCCGGTCAAGGCAACGGTTTTACCATAGTGATTTAATTTCACGTGTGTGATGTTTTCTAGAGTTTTCAGTTTCAGTATCTTCCCACTGGCTGTATTACATTAAAACGAAACTTCACCTTCCTTTTTCTATACTTTTACTTTGTGTGTAACAAATTCATATATATCATCAAGTTCACAGTTCGTGACATGGTCACTGCTAAACAATTGACTCGTTGGTCTACAACTCCAGAAAGAAAACAGACCGTATCAATGTCCCGTTCTTATTAATTTTATTTGGGTCTTGAGCATCTCACTAACATAATTAACAACGTGAGTAAATATGATGAATGTGCGGTCTCTAGAACAGATCCGTCACACTCTGATTGTGAAGGGCTCTTCGATTTACATCACGCAGGTCTGATACTCGGAAATCTGTTCCTGTTCCTAGAAAGTTATGCAATTACTACGCGTGAGAATGATTTGTTGATAAATTAGTGCATGTAATGTAGTTTGCAAAAAATGCTTACCAACGCAAGAAACTTATTTCTGTATTTATTTGTAAATATTAGATTAAGTATCTATGGTTGGACAAGAAAACGAACCAAAGTGTAATGAAGAAATGGAGGAAGAAAGGTAGCTAAGTTAAGGCTATTGAATTAACCCTAAACCTTCTTAATTAAACATGTAAAAATATTTGTAACTGCATTGCACATTTAGATTAGTAAAACATTGGTGATAAATTAGTTAAAAGGACGATTCATAAAAATAAATACTATAGTTTTAATAAGACATAAACGCCCAATTGTGTCCGTGAGTCACTTGTGTATTATTAAAATTTTCAGAGATTAGTAGATCTGTGGTACGTAGGAATTTCGGTACCATCATCGATGTCTCGATTATTTAGTTGTCCGCTTATGACTTGCTTCCGGCAGAGACCGCACATTGTTAGATTACATCATCCTACGCGCTGATACCATTATAATAATCTGTAGCAGTTGTAATTCTCCCTAAGGGGCCAACGATGACGACCAAATGATGCAGTGCTATTGTTTTTATTTGCTAATGTTTCTAGACCATTCGCTATTTAGTGCACCATTCACTTAGGTATTCATGTTTAAGTGACAGACAGCCTCTGTGGTGTGGTGGTAGTGAACGTGTCCGCAACGCAGGAGGCGAGGGTGCGATTCCCGCTCAGTGCAATTATATGTATGCCTGAAGATGAGTATTTTTATTGATCTGGACGTGCCTCGGACGTTAAGTCGTTGGCCCCACTTGCCCCATACGGACATCCATGGCAGTAGTTACGGGTGTTTGGAGCCCAAAAAGTCCAACAACTCGTCTAGCTGCAATGTTTCGATATCACCATTTGGTTATGGAGGTTAGATGGCAGTAAAGCGGAACCCAGACTCCGAGGTGAAAACTTCGGATGCGCTAAGAAGAAGATATAACATTTGGGTACATGAAGAAAAGACCCACCAAGATCTTTAGAATTTAAGCCAACCTCACTAGCAAGCACCGGCTGGCAGCACTGGCAGTGCTTAGCATCGATGATACATGACATTCTAGACTACGCAAATACTGTTATTTAGATTACCGTAATTCAAAATCCAGAATTTCAAAATCTCGAATGTTCAAAATGCCGAAGTACAAAATCCCTAAAATTTAATTTTGATAAGTTGCTGATCGTAGGTGTTATGGTTTAATTTTTATAGTAACTTTTTACAACGGTGGTACTTTTAAAATGACTTCTGCGTTTCTTTTAGTCTACATTAGCTCATTCGTTACGTCGCGTCGTACGTTAGTGCAATTATCCAAGTAGGTATAATATATAAGTAACAAGCAGTGCTGTATGTACAACCTACATGTCGAAGTGCGCAGTATCCACCCCGCGCAATCCGACTTGGATAGTTTAGGTTAGAAGGGAGCGGGAGCGGGAGCGGCGCAATTAAACAATTAAACACAACGCATACAACAATTAAATTAAAATTAAACATTACGTTTCGTGGTATTTTTTACGTTCCAAATATCTAATTTTTTGGTATTTCGGTATTTTGTACTTCGGGATTTCGTCCTTTCGGGAAACGAACATTCGGGATTTTGCATTTCGGTAGTTCGTACATCGATATTATGAAATTCGGTATTATGACTTTCAGAATTTTGATATGTAACCGTTATTTAAACATATTATCATTTGAAAAAAACCCGTGAGAAAAAAAAATGCAAAGTTACGAATAGGCTTACGTATTACTTACACAATTATACTCGGACATGCTATTACATTATAATAAGGTATTCTGTGTAGCTTGGTCATCGTCGTATCGTAGATAGATTGATTATCCGATAGATAGGCACCAATGAATCGTTGCAAGCAAACTTCGAAAATAACGAAAGGTTAATTAAAGTGATTGGTGGTAGTGTGATTTTACTTTATATGTACTTCACTAGACCTCTCAGCGGCTGCATAGAGACTTAGTCTCTTTGGTGGATTTCCAATCACTCATCGGGGTCAGCCTAAAACATAGATGAAAATCACTGCTACCTAATCTGGTGTAACGTAAGTATGGAACAAGAAATTTGGAACACAAGCAAGTGCACTAAAGCAGACATATTATAATTATACAAATAGAAGTACATACTTCTTTCTTTATTATTGGACTGAAAGTTATAAACCTTTATACATACATACATTTTTTTTATACCACTTAGCAGACAAGCACACGGCCCACCTGATGGAAAGTGGTTACCGTGACCTATGGACGTCTGTAACACCAGAGGAGTCACAGTCGCGCTGCCAACCCTGTAAGTACAGAGTTTCAGTGCCGTCAGTAGAAGACAAAGCAGGACAAGCCTTTAGTCTTCCCACTGACAGCACAAATTCTCCAGTGAGCTCTGGCTACCCTACTCACCGCTGGGAACACAACACGAAGTTATTATAGCCGCGGTATTCTGTAGGGCGGAGGTACTACCCCAGTCGGACTGCTCAATCGGGCGGAAATACCGCCGTGTCCTACCTCCTATTAAAATCACGCCTTTATTCCCAAAGAGTTAGGCAGAGGTGAATTAACACCCACATTTCACCTATTATTGCATTCGGTCTAACATTTTTTTTTATAGGACACGCCAACTTCACCTCACCTCGCCTGATGGTAAGCTAAAGGCAAAGTCTCAGGAAAGAGGGTCACCATTACAGACACTAAGTGTTAGAATGGTGGCACTCAGCTTGGCGGTCTCACCATATGCTTTTTCACGCCCCGCTTAAAGGCCCCGGGACTGTAGGAAGAAGAAAGCACATGTGCTGGTAATGAATTCCAGGTCTTGGTGGTGCGGCAAAGAAAAGAGTCTCCGAACCGCTTGGTTCTTGCTCGTATATTCTGCACAGTGTGAGGGTGACATCTAAGACCTGCACGTGTTGTCCTATGTAGGAAAGGAGATGGTGGGATTAGTTGGAAGAGCTCATCAGAACACTCACCATGGTAGAGACGATAAAATTCAGCCAAGGAAGCAATATCTCTACGCATCTGCAAAGGTTCGAGGGTGTTCGTGACCTCAGGGTTTCCAATAATTCGGACCATGCGTCGTTGCAACCTGTCGAGAGCATCTAGTAGGTATTTCGGAGAGCCATCCCAGAGATGCGAGCAGTATTCCACGCAGGAGCGAATTTGTGTCTTATAGAGAAGACACCGCTGCTGCTCCGGCGTGAAAAAACGTCTCACTTTGTTCAGGAGTCCGAGTTTCCGCGAGGCTGTTCTGATGATGCTCTCGATGTAATTTCTGTTATTCAGTTTGTAGCGAATATCCATGCCTAGGATATTGAGATTGTCCTGCAGTGGCAGTGGCGTACTCTAAAGAGTGGTAAGGGGAAGGAAAGAAGATACCTTTGCTGTGAACGCACAAGCCTGCGTCTTCTTGGCATTGAACTCGACCATGTTTTTTTTTCTCTTCTACCCTCTGAACAACTATAAGTGATAAAATTTGCTCCTAGTTAAAGTTCGTCTTAAAAATAGTAAATTGTGCTAAATCAACGTCTAATTGCTCATTCTGTGCTAAATCTACCTAATAAGTGTGGGCAAATATAAATTCATGTAAAAACAAACCCGCGTCAGTTTGTGATAAATTGGTGACAAAAAAAAAAAAGCGTGGGACTGTCTTCAAAGTGTGAATCTAAAACCTGTAAAATGAAGTGTTTTCAATGTGAGACCGACCACAATGATGATAATGGTGTGCAGTGCGATGGTTGCAAACGCAACCTCTGCCTTCAATGCAGTGGCCTAACTTCTAGCGAGGCCCGTGTCATGGGATTGAAGGGCAAGCGAACCCTACTGTTCTTGTGTCCCGCATGTCGAGAGGCCCTGTTTCAGGTGCCTAAATTGATTAAATCGTACGATGGACTGCGCCAGGAACTCGACGATGTTAAGAAGATATTATCTCAATCTTCACCCACATCGGCATCCTACGCACATCCTATCCACACCGCGACAGGATCGGTAATAAATCGGCCTTCTCCTCTAAATACAGGCGCTATTTTGGAAGAAATAGCGGAACGGGAACGAAGAGCTCGCAATATAATTATGGTCGGTGTAAAGGAGTGCGAATTGGATGTTGGCAGCGATAGAAAGTCGCATGATGAGACATATGCAAGAAAGATAGTACAGGACGTAACCAGTGAGAGTGACCTTGGCTCAGAAGTGGTGACAGTGCAGCGCCTAGGGCGACGCGAACTAGGTAAAAATAGACTATTGAAAGTGGTTTTAACATCCCGTCAAGCAGCCATTCAAGTACTTAAAAATAAAAGCAAGGCAGGCAAAGAGGTAAGAATGTATGATGATAAAACACCTAAACAACGAGAGGAACTTAATCACCTTCGAGAAGCCCTTAAGTCAAGGATTGAAAAAGGTGAAACAAACCTTACAATCAAATATATAAAGGGAGTACCTAAAATTGTGGATCAAAAAAACTAATAGCTTCAAACACTGGCCCATACACTGACCTTACACTCATGTATACCAACTTATGCTCATTATCTGCAAAATTTGATTTATTCTTACAATACATGAACACATCAAAACCAACAATTGCAATCATAACAGAAACATGGCTCAATAGCAATGACCGTAATGGTACCTTTAATATACCAGATTATACTTTATTCAGTCAAGACCGTAGACATAAGAAAAATAAATTTGAAGGTAAGACCAGAGGTGGAGGCGTTGCCATGTATATAAAGAGCAGCCTAAATGGTATTAAAATAGTAGCCCAACGCAACCATAGGTACATGTGTGAAGATGTGGAGGCGCTCTATATAGACATACAGTATAGTTCATATCATTTTGTAATAGTGGGGGTATACCGTTCAGATGATGCCGATGAAGGAGCCCAGAGACAGCACGACACTAGGCTATTCCAAAATCTGTCAACGGTGGCTGAAAATAACACGGTGATAATAGCTGGTGATTTCAATTATCCCACTATCAAATGGCCATTACACTTAGACCAAAATCTGACTGGATCAGCGGACCTATTTAAGAACATGTTTTTTGACTGCAACCTATATCAACTGGTAAATAGTCCCACAAGGTTCAGGCTGGATAATACACCCTCGCTCTTGGATCTAGTGTTGGTAAATGAGGAAACATTAATAAAAGATATAACCTTCAAACCACCTATAGGTAAGAGCGACCATTGTGTTCTAGAGCTTAGCGTACAGGTCCAAACACAAATATTAAATAATCCACTCAAACTTAGACGACTCTATCACCATATCAACTACGATTTATTCAATGTGGATCTGGTAAATAATCTCGAGGTAATTAATCCATCTGGCAACATTGAAAAAATTTGGGCAGAAACCTTGGCGGCAATTAATAATACAGTCGACAAACATGCGCCACAAAGAACCATGAACTTTAAGGCCAAAAACAAACCCTGGATTGATAAGGATGTTCTAGAACTAATAGCTAAGAAAAAACAACTATGGGATCGATACCGTTTGTCGGGGTTTGATGAGGATTACAAGATATTCCGAGACACTAGTAACAGATGCGTAGCACTAGCTAGGAAACAAAGAAGCCAATTTGAGGCTCACATATTGGACGGCGGTGACAAAGCTTTCTACTCGCACATTCGACGCAGCACCAGCACCAGGGTTAGCATTCCACAGGCCATGCGAAATATTAATGGAGACTTGATAACAGATCCAAGTGGTATAGCCGAGGTGCTTGCAGAGGAATTCCTGAAGGCATACACAGTTGAACCGGTTCTAGACCAACTACCTAAAATAACCAAGATCATGCGTGTGGAACACAGTTTGAGCGATATCACATTCACACTTGAGGATGTGGAAAAAGCAATGAAAGGTCTACATTCTCACTCTTCTGCAGGTCCAGATCAACTGCCAGGCTGTATTTTAAAAAACTGTGTGCATATACTGGCGCCTATCTTGACACATCTAATGAATGAATCCTTTGTAGCGGGACACTTGCCACAGGACTGGCAACACGCCATAGTGACCCCAGTATTTAAGAAGGGGGATAAACAACAGCCTGGTAATTTTCGCCCTATCAGCCTCACCAGTATTGTAGTGAAGATGATGGAAACAATTATTTCGCACAGCTTGACCGGATTTTTGGGCCGAGAAGGCATTATGTCAACCAGACAGCACGGATTTGTTAGAGGAAGGTCAACAGTCAGTAATCTGCTGACATGTGTTCAGTACTGGACCAGGGAACTTGACAGCCGCAACCCAATAGATGTCATCTATCTAGACTTCGAGCGCGCATTTGATAAAGTTCCACATCAACGACTTCTCAACAAACTGGAGCATTTTGGGATACGTGGTTCCTTGCTCAAATGGATAAAGAACTACATATTTGGAAGGTAGAACATTCCAGGTGCGTGTTGGTGGCTCCCTCTCCAAGCAGAGACCCGTTGCGAGTGGTGTGCCCCAGGGCTCGGTGCTTGCGCCTCACCTGTTTGGAATATACATCTCAGACTTAATCGAGGTGATTGAGTGCCGGTCTGCCTTCTTTGCTGATGATGGTAAGATCTTTGCCAACCCACTTATACACAATGGACAGCTACAGGATGACTTGAATCGAATCCAGAACTGGACCAAAGATTGGGTTGTCAAATTAAATACATCTAAATGCAATGTCCTGCATTTGGGGGGTAACAACCCAAGGGTTATATATAATCTTGAAGGAAGCATCCTGACTTCGGTCAACCTCCAAAAAGATCTGGGAGTGTGTATGACTCCTGATCTGAAGTGGGCAGAACACATCTCCACTGTTGTAAAGAGGGCAAACTCATTTATATATGTAGTTCGGAAGTCTTTTCAAACCATGCCTGTCGACGTTTTCCGAAGAATTTTTAAAACATATATTAGACCACTCTTGGAATATGGATTCCAGATCTGGAGTCCATACCTTCACAAGGACATAAATCTGCTGGAGAGTGTCCAGAGAAAGGCCACAAAAATACCACAGGTTCTACGTCGCATGCCCTATGAGGAGAGACTGCGTGCGCTGAGACTGACCACTCTCGAGCAAAGAAGACTCCGAGGCGATCTGATAGAAGTGTATAAGATTCTGACCGCACACTACAATCTCCCAAATATCCATAACATCCTCCTCAGAAGGAATGGGCAACGGCCGTCTCGCGGACACAGTCTTCGACTGACACGGGCCCCCGCTGACACACTGGTCGCACATCACTTCTTTAGTAACAGAGTTGTCCACAATTGGAACTCACTGCCAAATAACGTTATTGCTGCAACCACAATAAATGGATTCAAAAATAGACTTGATGACTGGCTACGACTGGACAACGCGGAGCTCAAAAGAGTGACGGACAGTTAAGGCTTCAATAGAGAGACTACACATTTTATCACTGGATGTGAACACATCAGCTTGTAGCTGCTTGTTCATAAATAAATAAATAAATAAATAAATAAATGTTCTCAGAGACCCATTGAGAAATGTGATTCAAGATCCGGTCCAGTTCAGTCACAAGAAGCATTTATCTGCAAGAACTCCGAAGCCCGTTAATCACAGAGGACGCGAATACGGCGCTCCCGCAGGAAACTAGCAATCCAGTTGCACAGTCTAGGAGGCAGACCAAAGGCTGGTAGCTTGGAGAGAAGCGATTTATGCCAGACTCTATCGAAAGCTTTGGCGATATCAAGACTAATTGCCAGTGACTCGCCGTGCTTGTCCATAGCCTCACCCTAAAGATGGGTAATGTATGCTAGAAGATCACCCGTAGACCGTTTCGGCCTGAAGCCATATTGCCGGTCATTAATTAAGGAGTGATCCTCTAGGTGACGCATGAGCTGTTTGTTAATGATGTGCTCGAAGACCTTGCACAGCACTGAGGTGACGGCTATGGGTCGATAGTTGGCTGGCTCTGAGCGATCCCCCTTCTTGGGGATCGGCTGTACATTCGCCTCTTTCCAAGCTGAAGGCACTGTACCCGAGCTGTAGGACCGTTGGTACCACCGCGTAATCATTGGAGACAACTCCGCTGCACATTTTTGTAAAACCACCGCTTTCCGGACATCGAATAATTGAAGTACCGCACGGATATCGCATTGCCTGATACGTATTTCAGGCATTACGTGGTCGCCATTGGGTAGTGTCGGCGGCTGTATACCGCAATCATCGAACCGGGAATTGGCCGCAAAGAGATTTACTAGCATATTGGCTTTCTCTTGCGGTCCATGGGCCAGGGATCCATCAGGGTAGCGCAGCGGTGGCAGCGAAGGCTGACAGAAGTTGGCCTGCACGGCTTTGGCTAGTCGCCAGTATCCACGGCTGCCCGTGGGATGTGCCACTAGCTCTTGACCAAGCCGTGCAACGCGCAGGGCATCCGCTCTGACGTAAACCCTCTTTCAGACCTTTGTGGCTCTGTTGTACGCCGCCTTGAAGTGGCCCACATTGGGATCGTGCGTGACACGCGCCCTTACCCAAGCCCGATACGCGGACTGCTTTTGATCAACAGCCCTCGCACACTCGCGCCCGAACCAAGGGCGCACTCCTCGGACACCGGTGACATCAGTGTACGGGATATAGTATTCCATACCCAAACCGATCTCACCGGCAACAGCAGTAGCACAATCTGAGGGTTTCTTACCTTCAAAGCAGCGTTCAACCCACGGGATGGACGCAAAATAGTTGCGCAGTCCATCCCAATCTGCTGACGGGTAGTGCCAGAGACGCCGCTTTGGCACCTTGGAGCAGACCAGACAGTGGTCGGAATTGCCTAAAGCGGCTTGTACCGAAACACTGTACAGGTCTGGGTGACTCGTCAGCAGAAGGTCTAGCAGAGAGGGTGCTAGGCCCGACCTTCTTGGTATTCTAGTGACCTCGTGTACCAATTGGGCCAGGCCATGCGTCAGAGCAAATTCATGGGCGGCTCTTCCCGCATGGTCTGTTTTGGCGGAGCCCAACCGGGTTTCGTGGTGGACGTTAAAGTCCCCCAAAAATACCACTTCGGCGTTCGGAAACCGTTCTTGCGCATCATCTGCCGCCTGATTCAGATATTGAAAGAGTCGAGTTGTCTCAGCATCTCCTGTATGGGAACGGTAGAGGCACACATAGCTCTGACTCGTAGAGCCATGGTCTACGTGTACCCATAGGGTTGAAAATGATGGGTCCTCAAGGCAGCGCAAACGGCGACAACAAACATCCGCCCTAACAAAAACGCATACCCCAGCTGTAAAGCAAGTAGATCGTGTCCTCAGGGCGGCCTATTTGTGTCTCCGTGAGGGTGGTTAGTCCCAGTTGGGCCTCTGTACTATACCTCGGGCGGCCAGCGGCACCACCGTTTCTACGGGTCTCCCTGACCGGCGCATCGCCCCGCACCATCCTCACTAGACTACGCCATGACCCACTGGTCCCACTAGTGCTGCGACCACTATCACCTCTGCCCGGCTATGCATTTGCTGATCCCTGAACGCAATCCAACCGAAATTCAATTGTGACAACAATTTGTGACAAATTTGTGCCGTCAAATCTCTACCACCAGGGAGTACCAATAGGGAGTGAGCCAATTGCCGTTTTCCGGGCACATTTGTTGACTCGAGCCATGCATTTGAGCCAGAGACTGGGCTGTATTAATCTGTTTGATGTTAAACAGCCCTACCCCTTAGTCGCCTTGTACGACACCGCATGGGAAGAAATGGGGTGGTCCAAATTCTACTCTGCCGGGAACCACGCGGCTACCTTTATGAATTAGGTAGTTAAAACAGTTCTTGTTTCTATAATAATTGAATGTTTAAGTTTTGGTTTTCACTACTCTAAAAATATATCAAGCTGTAGTCATGCTCAATGTGATACACATAAAGCTTTACAAAATCGATGTAAGCTATATCATATCTGGGTATCTGCTGTTCATTCAAAACTTACCATAATGATAAAGTGTTAGTGTAGTTTTGATGGATGTAGTAGTGATATTTTAATAAATATTTAAGGAATGTAATTAGACAGATAGGCATTTAAAACAATGAATATTACATGTTGTTCATTATTAAAATTCAAGGAAAAGAAAGTGTTGATACTAATTAGTTAAATTATAAAGCATTATTTGAATGAACCGTACTTATAAGTAAGTAAAAGTAAACATACAAAAGTAAAAATGTTTGTACGTAGTAGACTATGTACAGTAGGTAGTAGTATGCACTAGTGAGTGCAGACTGTGATCGCTGCTGAGAAAGTAGTGATAACAGCATCCTAAAAATAGTGGCGGAGAGTATGGATTCTCCAATTATTAACTTCCCAGTGAGAAGGGTGATCAGTTAGAAGTACAATTCAGCCCCCCCCCCCTTTCCCCCAATGAAAGACAACTATGTAATTGACATAATTTCTAAATTAAAAGTAAATTGGATATGTAAATAAATAAAAATAAAAATATAAGAATGTGCACTAGTCCTAATCTAAGTCGTTAAATCAAATCATTTATTTCACAAATAACATTGATCCATTGTATTAGGATCAATGTTATCTGAGAAATAAATGATTTGATTTGAATTGAATGATTTATTAAAAAATAAAAGCCCGACTACAGTTTAAAAGATCAAAATAAGCTTGATAGCGGTAGGTTCCCATTTACCAATCATAAACCGATAGAAACTTAATGGATACTGCCTGCTATCAAACTTGTTTTGATATTTTACACAGCAGTCGGGGCTTATGCGTGGGCGGCCGGCGCCTCCTGTGAGCAAGTAATGCTCGTGAAGGAGGAGGCGGGGCGGGAGCGGCAGCGGGTGCGACGAAGGATCACGACCGCGTACGAAGGCAACTCGGGCGTTGGAGGTCGATCAACGACCTCCGCCCCCCATGAGCGCAGGCCTGAGGGTGACAGGTGGAGCCGCCTGTCACCCTGGCAGAAGCAGGCCGCGGCGGTGGCGCGCTTGGCGTGCCTCCCCGTTTCCGGGGATGAGCTGGGGACTCTGTAGTCCCCACACCCGAGAAGAGGGCCAGATCGTGAGAGATGGCCCTGTGTCGGCCGGGGTGCGAGGGATATGCCTGTCAACCTCACCTTCGGCAACCAAAACGACCCACAGGCGGCGTGCGTTTTAGTCGGTTCGAGTCCGACATAACCTCTTCCACCGGCTCCGGTAGGGAGGTATCCATGGGGATATTACGCAAGTAAAAAAAAAACAGCAGTCGGGGCTTTTATTTTTTAATTAATTTTAAACTTTTTAGTTATGATATGACATATTATATATTTTTGTAATCGTCAACTAATTCCCTTCATTTTGATACCCTATTTGATAAACTTGAGTGAATGTATACCTACTTTTTTTGACATTTTATGTATCTACCCTATGACACTTGGGAGATTCCCATTCATCGAAATCCGTTCAGCCGTTTGGCCTGTAGAGGGGAACAAGGAAAACTACATATATACATACAATACATAAATACGCGCGTAAAACACTATCCTCTCTGGCACAGTCGGGTAAAAATATGCCAAGCTGAATTATTATTATTTAAAGTCCTAAAAGCAATAGATAATTATTGTTTATATTTCATCATCATCCGAGTGCTAATCCCTATTACATTCAGCATTTTGGAAACATATATATTTTATCATTTCTTTTCATTAAAATTTTCCATTTTGACATTGACCTCTCGGTTATGTGAGGTTGAATTGGTCCCCGCCGACCACTACCTAGCGAATACTTGTATAAAAGCCCATTGTCTATTCAATTTAAAATTCGCAAAATTTCAGATGTCAGCTTACCAGCGTTCCTGTCTTCAGTCCACAGTACGGAAGAATTAACTAGGAAAATCCTTGCACCTACACTAGTTAATTCTGAAGTATTGTGTAAGACTGATGCACTGAACTCTTGGAAAATTGCATGTCCAAACACCGATCTCCCAAGGAACCTTTTCTCACAGCGTCAGTGGGACGGGCCGCTCTGCAGCTTAGTTGGAAAAAAAATACTAAATACATGTTCCAATGCTGCTGAGCGTGCCCGTTTACTGGCGGTTGGAGTGTGGGAATCGGGTCTTTGGCTACAAGCTCTTCCGTCATCTAACGTAGGGACTATGTTAGATGACACTACCTTCCGCATCGCAACTTGTCTCCGTTTAGGTGCGCCGTGTGTTTCTCCGCATCAATGCCGTTGTGGAGAAGCCGTTGACAGACTCGGACACCATGGTCTGTCGTGCTGCAGGAGCGCTGGGCGAATTCCACGGCACGCCAGCCTCAACGACATAGTCCGCCGTGCTCTTGTCACCGCCGGTGTACCAGCTGTACTAGAACCAAACGGTTTGGCGCGTGACGATGGCAAGAGACCGGATGGCATGTCGTTAATGCCATGGAAGATGGGTAGGACTCTGGTGTGGGACGCCACATGCGTTGATACCATGGCTCCTACCCATATAACTAGCACGGCTGGCTGTGCTGGTGCTGCTGCTGCTTCTGCAGAGGCTCTCAAGCGGCGCAAATACTCCAATCTCATCGGAGATTATGAATTTGTGCCGTTTGGAGTCGAGACTTTGGGGTCATGGGGTCCGAGCGCTCGCAACCTCTTCCGTGAGATTGCGAAGCGAATGGTCGACGCTTCTCGTGACCAGAAGGCTGGCCTCTTTTTAGGACAGAGAATAAGCATTGCCATACAACGTGGCAATGCTGCCAGTCTTCTGGGAACGCTACCACAAGAGGCATGCGATGCGGAGGAATTCTACGACGCATTTTAATTGTTCTTAGCTATAAGTTGTATAATAGTTATTTTATTTTTATTGTATTTAATATTTATAAATTATTTCTTGATTTGTTTATTAAACTTAGTACATTATATTAGAAAATAGATATGTAATAAATAGGTATCTGCCAAGGAACTTATGGAAGAAAATTGATTCAATTAAATGTATTGTATTTAAAATTCATGTAGATTACAATATACACCATTATGTCACCGGCTATTTTGTCATGAACGATAACCGCGCGCCATCTTTATGTAATAAGATTACGAAAAGCGCGCGTGTGATAGGCTAGCAGGCAGCAAGCTTGTGATTTATTCGTGTACGGACTGCACTGTAATGTTCGGTGATATGGAGAAATGTTCCTACGGTTTTGGCAACAGATATTGCAAGAATTGTGAAAGTAAGACTAGTTTAGTAAGAATGTTTTATAAATAGATTTAATTCGTAAATAGAGATTTTTAGTGTCAGGAGTGAAATGCCCGAGAATGAATTGATATCAATATAGTATATTGGGCGATTGTTATTTCTGGAGCTTTGTCCACAGGTAGCTTGATCCTTGTAAGCCTAGTTTTTAGCTACATCCAAGGTTTCGACATTGGAGGTCGGGGTCTGTTGTTTTGACGCCTACGCCCGAAGTTGAAGCCATAAGCTTACTGTGTTTCATTTTCTGCTAGTCTGTTGTAAGGTTCGACAATCCTCACAAGGTTCATCATCTTAACTGTTCTTATTTCCTATATTCACACATACATTCTGAGCCTCTTTATCATGCTAGTTCTATTTTTTACTCTTCTCGTACATATTCTTTCCAACTCCACTAGGAAAGTCTATGCCAGAACCTCGTCTATCATTTAGCGGGTGTGACAGCTACAAGGTGAGGTTAACTTGGCACCATTAGTCTTGATGGACCCTCATGCACCTCTTTTACCTACTACATACATACATACATAAAATCACGCCTGTCTCCCATAGGGGTAGGCAGAGATCACGGATCTCCATTTGCTACGATCCTGACATACTACTCTCGCTTCATTCACTCTCATTACATTCTTCATGCATGCTCGTCGGTTTAGAGTACTCCTGACCTGCCCCTTTTCTAAAACTTCCCCGATTTGGTCCAGGTATGTGCGCCTAGGTCTTCCCCTTCCGACCTTACCATCCACACTCGCCTCATACACCTGTTTTGTTAGTCTTTTTTCATTCATTCTCTCAACATGACCAAACCATCTCAACATTCCTCTCTCAATTCTCATCACTACATCTTCTATCACTCCACATCGTTCTCTTATCACGCTATTTCTCACTCTATCTTTCAAGGTCAAGCCACACATACTTCGCAACGCACGCATTTCTACTGCATTCACTCTACTCTGATGCTTTTTCTGCCACACCCAACTTTCACTACCATACATAAGAGTCGGCACCAATACTCCTCCATGTACAGCCAGTCGTGCCTTTTCGGACACTTTCCGGCTGCGCATAAAGTTGTGTAGTGCCCCATTCACTCTATTTCCAGCCATCACTCTCCTTTCAACATCTTCTTCATGCTTTCCATCTCTCGTAAACAATGTTCCCAAATATATGAACTCATTCACTTGTTCCACTTTTTCTCCATCTATACAAATCCTACACTCTGTCACGCATTCATCTCTTTCAAAAACCATAACTTTTGTCTTACTAACATTCACTTTCATTCCTTTCCTCTCAAAAGCTTCATGCATAGTTGTTACCATCTCCTGCAACTCATCTGCCGATGACGCCAGTAAAACCTGATCATCAGCATAAAGAAGACATTTGACGAGTAAATTCTTCATTCTTAAACCACATTCTTTATCTTTCAAATCTTGCAAACAACTGTCCATGAATAAGTTAAACAGCCATGGTGACGCTACACATCCCTGTCTAACCCCCTTTTGGATACTAAACCATTCAGTGTATGACCCATGTATCCTCACGCAAGCTCTGGAGTCCTCATAGTGAGACTTCACACCTCGAATAAGGTTGCTGCTCACCCCATACATAGACAGTACCGACCAAAGTTCATTCCTCACCACTTTGTCATAGGCCTTTTCCAAATCCACAAATGCGCAATAGACCTTTTGACTCTTGGCCAAAAATTTCTCGGCTATGCTTCGCAATGAAAAGACCTGATCCGTACATCCCATTCCCTTTCTGAAACCCGCTTGTGCATCCCATATTTTCTCATCGGTTTCTTTCATAACTCTCTCAATCAACACTTTCGCATACAGTTTGCCGACGACGCTGAGGAGGCTAATGCCCCTGTAGTTTTTGCAGTCTTGATGCGAGCCCTTTCCTTTGTAAAGTGGAACTATAACGGCCTTACACCAATCACTTGGTACACGACCGCTAACCCAACATATGTTGAAAATGCGGCACAACTGACTTGCTACAAGGCCCTGTCCAGCCTTCAGCATCTCGACTGTCACCTTATCATATCCCGCTGCTTTACCAGCTTTCATACTTTTTAATGCACTCACAACTTCATTCATACTAATACCACTTTTATCAGCATCAACATAGTCATCCATCACCGAGGTTAGTACATGTACATCATCCTCTCTTTCAAACAAGCTTTCAAAATAGTCCTGCCATCTTTTTAACACACATTCCTCACCTTTTACAATACTTCCATTCTGGTCTCTAATAGCGTTCAGCTCGGAGCTCTGTGTTTCTCCTCTGGCTAAACGAATGGACTTCCAAAAGAACTTAATGTTTGTCTGGAAATCCTCAGATAACCTTTCATCAAACACGTCTTTTTGTTCCTTTTTCTTTCTAGCAATCACTCCTTTCACTATCCCTTTCAGTCTTCTATATTTATCTTTCGCTTCATCCACATTCTCAATTGTAGCTTGCTGCATTCTCTCATTAGCTCTGACTGAGAGCCAGTCAAGCCACGCTTTCTTTTTCTCACATACCAACTTTTGCACTTCTTTATCCCACGATGCATGCTTCACCTTTTGCACTTTACTTCTTTTACTTATACCACATACTTGGGAAGCCACACTCACAATCTCATCTTTGAATACCTTCCATAACTCCTCAATTTCACAAATACTATCAAGATAATGAAATCTTTCAGTCAATTTGCTTCCATACTCCTCTCTCACTTTATCTTCTTGCAAATTTTCTACTTTTATTCTTTCTAGAACACTTATGGGCTCACACCTTCTACGTCTCCATCCTTTAAAGAGATCACTTATACGGCACATAACCAAAAAGTGGTCTGTATAGATACCCACACCGCGATATACCCTAGCGTCTAGAATATTTTTTCTCAATCTTTCATCCACTATTACAAAATCAATCATACTTTTACTGACATTCTTCGCTTCTCTTGTATACATATGAATCCTTTTGTGTCGAAACATCGTGTTTGACACACAAAGGTTCCATTCCAAACATACTTCAAGCAAACCTTTACCATTTTCGTTCACTCTTTCATCTCCGTATTTGCCAAGAACCCTTTCAAATCCATCTCGTTTCAGTCCTACCCATCCATTAAAATCACCTAGCATTATTATTCTTTCATTATCCTTACATTCTCTTAATACATCTCTTACACTCTCCCAAAACTGTTCTCTTTCTTCTTGTACTTCCTGGGACGTATTCGTACCGGAGTCTACAGGAGCATAAACCCCTACGACAAAAATACGAGTGAGTCCCACTTTCATTCTCATCCACATCAGTCTAGCATTCACACATTCGAATATATTCACACACTCAGCCATTCTAGCAGATAGGATGACACCAACTCCCTGGCAAGCTCTGTCGGTATTGGGTACTCCCGACCAGTACGCGGTGTAGGGTCCGTGCTTGGTGGTGTCACATCCTTTCCTCTTCGTCTCATTCACACAAAGCACATCAATCCTTCTTTCATCCATCATCTTACAAACATCATTCATTTTTTCTTCTATTCCTCCTCCAACATTCAACGTAGCAAAACGGCTCTCCGTGAGCCACTTTTCGCCCCCACGGGAAACGAGACGTGACGGGTGGCGTACCGCGTCGCCGCCATGCGGATGATTAATTTTTGGAATCATCATTGCGTTCCCACGAGTCATAGGGAAAATATGGTCCACCCCCGCAGAGCCCTTTACGGAGGTAAGGCGGAATCTCACGTGTGTCCTGTGACCGCCAACTCAGACACCCTCCGTTACACCAGCTTGCCCTCTGGTCACGAATCCTTGGCACGGGTCGGCTAACACCTTGGATCGGGGTTTTTTCTCGGGTATGCTCCCTGAGAGTTGGTTTTATTTCGGAGTGACCTTCTCCTAGATGGTTGCAGACCAATACTGACGAGGTCCATCTCCCCGGTTTTGATTTCAGAGTTTTCCTTCTCTTAGACGGGTTGCAGCCCAATGCTGACGAGGCCCATCTCCCCGACAATTTTCTCATCTTTTACTACAATTCTCATCTTTTACCTACTCATTCTTCTTATTTAAAAAACATTAATCCCAGTCGCATCTGAAGCTTTCAGCTCAGAGTCTGGGGTCCATTTTACCAGTCTTACTGCGGATTTGGATGAACTTCGATATTTTCTGTGAAGCGGCTGCTGTATCTGATCTCTACAACCCAAAGGTGATGTCAAAGTATTGCAGTTTAATTTTATTAACCCCCGACGCAAAAACGACTGGGTGTTATAAGTTTGATGTGTCTGTGAGTGTATATGTCTGTGGCATAGTAGCTCCTGAACGAATGAACCAATTTGGATTTAGTTTTTTTTTGTTTGAAAGGTATACTAGTCGGGTCTTAGCTATGTTTGAAAAAATCGGTCCAAGATGGCCGCCGCTACAAAATGACGGAGTACATATGTTTTCTTAACTCACTCAATATGGCTATGAAATGAAAGGGCTTGACTAGTAAAATACTATACAATATGACTAATTTCAAATCCACGATCACCGCCACCACAAAATAGTGAATTCATAAATCACAATTGGAGCTTTACAGACTAAATAATGTTGCACATTTGAAAACGTAGGATTGTTCTGATAGTTAGACCAGTTCTTGTGTTAGTAAGACTTTTTAGGGCTTCAGCTCCAGTAACGACTGCTATAGATGTTCGAATGACAACAGGTACCTACCGATGCAGACTTAACGTGCTTTCCTAGGCAAGACCAGACCAATGCAAATATCTGGGCAAAAAATATTTGCACTGAGCGGGGATCAAACTCGCGCCTCATGCATAGCGACCGCATTTACTGCCTTTTACCTACTCATTATCGGAGGTAATGTTATTTTTCAGAAATGTTTACAAAGTTGCAAGTCACTCAATTTTTTTAAAGCGCTGCAATCATTTTCAACCCTTCCGTATACTGTTTCTGTAATATTCATAAAACTAATTTATAAGAAACCACGAGACACTTTACAATTCAAGGTTTGTTCAAGCCTTCTTACTTATTCTTTAGTTCAATCACGTCCATGTTATGATTAATCAACAATTAACCTTCAAATTCCGTGCTTTGCGATTTCACTTGCGTCAACTCCATTCATGCTACATGTTTATTACCAATGATAATCGTCTACCAAAAGAAACATTGGCTGCACGACTTTTCTCTCGCGGTTGGGGACTTAGGCGGCAGGTGCTCTCGCAAAAGTCAATGGCCAAAATATACCAAAACAAAAGAATGGGTAGAAGAGCGGTCCGGACAAGCATTGTGACAATGATGATATTTTTTTTTGTGATTTCTTGATGGTTTTATAAAATATTTACATCACGGTCAGACTTCTTCGAGTTGCATGTGTTAAACCTAGTGGTTTATTTAGGTAGGTAGTTATTTGCATACTTAATGATTATTATATATATTGTTTTAGGTCTCTTTCGTTCTCTTCGAGTGGAATTAATACCAATTTATCATTAATTTAAGACTTTCCTTGATTGAAAGTTAGTACTTACAATTTGGTGTTTAGTTTATTTATGGTTTGTAGTGTTTTTTCAGTAAACATTATTTCTGATTCTAAAGTTTAGTAAAATATACAGGTAAGTAAGTAATGCGTCAAGTGATTGGTACTTGAGTGTTCAAGCTGAATGATAATCTTGAATAGGGCTTTTTACACGACTTTTTCAAGAGGTTCACAAACGTTAGTGCTCTTGCTCTGTCATTTCCTAAATAAATAATGATCACAATTTTGAGTAATGTAAATAACCAAGGGGACTACCATAATACCTTCGAAATTTTGAGCTCTCACGATACAGGAATGAAGGACGTAGCAATAAGTCATGGAGGTATAAGTCCCTACATTTTTTACCTACTTTCTGGCTTCGTGGCTTACCACGAAGTCAATTCGGTTTTCTTACAGCGGAATTTAATCCAAATTGAATTGTGACGTACCGTCTTGGGATCAATGTGTTCCATGGAACCGATGAAGATGCCCTGAATGTTTCACGGTAGACGTACATCTTACAAGGGTCAGAAATGTGAGGCTTCATGTACATTATAGTCTTATAAAAACAACAATGCCGGACTCTTGGACCTTAAAAACAAACTAAAGTAAGGTTCGACGGATTGATGACTCCGTTTCTGTAGTTACTTTCTGAAAGATGTAGTTTCTTATTCTAGTGGCTACTAGAAGAAACTACATTACTTCGTAAATTTCGATAGAGATAAACGGCACTATTGAGAAGCCGCAATGAATTAAAACCATAATCAAAATTATCATATCATGTCTATTTCACGGAACGCAGAGTATTGCAGTTTTGGAGCCTTCGGAATTATCATTCACGATAAAACAGCTGAACCGATTTGTCATGTCATGTCAAATTCAAAATTAAGAGAGCTGGAAGGGAAGATGAATTCAATATAGGTATTTAAACTATCATGGTCACTCACATCAGTATCAAAATAAACTGGATATTTACCGCGCCATCTGAATTCGGTAGTGACGTCACTTACTGACCGCGCATATAGTTTATGTGACGAGGAACATTTACAAGAAGAATTGAAGCACAGAAGCGGCGTTCTACAAAAGAATGGATACAATGGACAGATAAGACCACCCAGACTCACCACAAATAAACCCCGGAACTGTAAGGTGGAAAGACAGCCAGCCTTTTTACCCTACATCAAAGGAATGACAGATAAGATCGCTAACATCCTGAAGAAGGTATCTGTCAAAACTATTTTCACTCCTTTTAAAAAGCTGTCGCAATGCCTGCGCTCACCCAAAGATGGCTCCCTACTGGACAGACCGGGAGTGTACAAGATTGACTGTAGCTGTGGCAGTTCTTATATAGAACAAACAAAAAGAACGGTTACATGCCGAATCAAGGAACACATCAGGGCAGTCAAAAACAATGAACCGCATAAATCTGCAATCGCTCAACACTTACCATTTAACGTCCGGTACGAACCACTGGATCGAGCTACATAAACCTCAGATGCTCTCGACAGAACGCCACTATATACCAAGACTGGTTAGGGAAGCAATTGAAATAAAAAAGTATAAAAATTTCAATCGTGAGGATGGGTTTCAACTGCCGAACGTCTGGCATCCAAATTTGCAATTTTGCAAAGACGGACCGTCTTTGCAAAAACAACCGGGAACAAGCTAAAACAAAATCGCGAGTGGATACAGTAAGCATCGTGTGTCGTGAACGTGATCGAGATCGGGTTCGAGTTTGTAGTGAGAGTGAAACCAACAGTAGTACAGATACGCGTAGTAAAAGAACTAGAAAGAGGGTAGATCGATATAATTACTCCTAAGAAAAAACTTTTTCTCTGTTCACCGCCACTACTCCAGTTCCTCCGTGATCATGGTGCTTGCAACAGCGCCGAAATATCGGAAACTCAAAACTTTGAAACATGGTAAATATCCCGTTTATTTTGATACTGAAGATGAATTCAAACTATACGGAACGTGGAATCCAGTGATTAACATACTAAAACCAACAAACACAGTGCCATTAAAAACTGACATAGTGAGTGAAGTGTGTCGCCAGCCTAACCGTTCAAAATAAATGTAATGGTGGATAGGCGCTCAAAAAATGTTCCCTCTTGACGCTCGCCAGCTAGTCAAGCCGTGACCAAGGTTGCTGCAACGCATCCGAAACGTCGCCAGAAATAGTAAGATCCATGATTTAATCGCGAAATGTCTCGAACCATTGTATAATTAAGAGAGCTTATCCTCGACTAACCACCTACAAATGACAGATATTATGCCGATAAATATAGGGGATACCATAGATAATAAGATGTAAGAATCTTGACTTTTCGACACGAAGTTGTATTTAAATGCCTACGGTTAGGTCAAGTTCATGTCAACGTGAAACACTCACCCACCGATTACATAAACTGTTTCTGTGTCAATCTTTACCATAACACGTCGCGGTCACCGGACTCGTCTCTCGTCTGCGTATTTTACGTTTGAGCAATCGTTGCTCTTTTACTGTCAGTCATAGTATTTATACTATTAAAGTGGAAAAAAAAACAGTGACCGACGAAGTACATATAAGAATACTTGTATGTTTCTTCCCCATCTCAAAAATATTCTACTAAATATGCCCAACAGGCCAAAATAAGTTCTTACTTCAAAAGAGTAGTTCTTTTTTAACCTAAAAGTAATGAGAAAATCATATTTTAACACCCTAACTATCACTTTTAGCAGTCTGACTATGTAGTCAGCTTGTACTTCTATTTCCGTAATTGTAATCATACATACTCGTCAGTTACAGGTACTCTTGACCTGGTTTTTCCTAAAGACAGAAAAGAAAGAAAGAAAGACATGTCTTCGATATTTGGTGTACGTATGTCAAAGATGACTTATAGCCTATTTCTGGGTCAATCTTCTATCATTTATCCTCTCCACGTGTCAGAACCTTTGGAGCCTCCCTCTCTCTCCTATGATGAATGAGAATGAGGACCATCATTACATGCCATATTCTAGTAACATCATTAAAAAATAACATAAACATGTTTAGCACAGCGATTGCTTCATATGATGAATATTATTGAATTTAATGGATTTAATGAATACTACTAAGTATATGCTTCATATACTTAGTAGTATTCTAAACACACAGTACCTATAACAATACTAGGAAGAACACATCGTCCATCAAACGCACTGGTATTGCAAATACGTAAGAGCGTTTTCCCATTATCTGATCCGATTTTTTTAAATATAGAACACGTCAGACATCGCCTTGCCTGATGGTAAGCTGAAGGCACAGTCTCAGAAAAGAGGGTCACCATTACTTACACATACCGTGTGACAATGGTGACACTCAGCTTGACGGCTTCATCATATGCTTTTTCACGCCTCACTTAAAGGACCCGGGACTGTAGGAAGAAGGATATCAATATCGGCGTTGCCTCCGATATCCGATATCCCATAGCCGACACGAAGTAAAATGTATGAAATATGTATCGTATCTGTCTTTCACATTATCCAGCCCGATATCGGGTATCAATGTCAATCAGTCACTACAACAGTAAAATAACAATAAAAAAAACAGATGTCATGTCATTTACAAACTTCCAAGGAATCTGTGGTTGAGTTTACGATTAAATTTTTTGAGTCTGTGCTATCGAGCTGATAGACATATACTTGACATATCGGACCGATATTATCGGATAATTGTCGTCCGACACCGATATCGGACCAGATAATGTGAAAGCGGCCTAACAGTTGAACATTCGCTGTAATGGGTGTAATGACAAATTGCTATCTACGTGTACAGTTCGAAACTTAAATGACATTCCGCACTGGATCAGTCTTCCGTGAAATACGTTGGTAGTCTTTGCTAAAACGATAAACTGATTTTTATTTAGACACTTCGGTTGCTAAATCGAGAAAAGAACTATAGGTACACCGCTTAGGTATATTGTTACAATGTCAGAAACGTTAAAGATCCGTAGCAATGACATATGATTGATTACAATACCACATTATCTACTGTTGAGTAGACAGTACGGTGACGTTATAATAATTTTGTTCAGTAATTATGACAATTAACTGTTAAGGAGGCTAGAGATAAATGAAAGTAAACTTGAGACGAACGAGTCTTGTTATTCTAAAGGACGCCTTGGAAGGTTAGTAGAGACTGACATCTTCCACGACTGTTTTCTCATGGTTAGGAGGTCCAATCAATCAGAAAGGGCATCCTGGGCTCAAAATTTTAAACTTAGTACTCATTTGTAAATTGCTAGGCGGATGGTAAAGGAACTGCTTGATGTATCTCAGGGACTAATTACGTTGACACTGACGTTATATAGGCATAATACGCTTAGTTTAATCGATGTGAGGTGGATTCTGTTGCAACTGCGCGTGCGCACACCAGTTTCTAGTGAAAGTCATCGAGGAAAATCCTGGTGCGTACAAATTACTTAGAAACTTGTTCATTTTCTAGTGAATATTTTACCGGAGTTTTTTGCAATAATATTTCAAATTGTAATATCTTAGCCAATCTATACCACTAAAATCTTGTTCAGTATTATTAATAGTACAAATACTTCCTCAATAAATGAATCTCAACTTATATCAAATATATGTATGTAGGTAGAATTGAATTCAGTAATAATTTTATTACGTTAATAGTTATAACGTAAAATAAAGCTTTTCCTTATAATTAAATAGGTAAAGAAGTAAATTATAATAATTAAAATAAAGCAAATGAGTATGTCTCAATCCTGTATCAAGGCTGTGTCCAGCAGGTCTATAAGGATCACATTCAGCGATTTAGTTAAAAACTAGTAACGTTATGAATTGTCAGATTTCAATAGATTCATTAATTTTTGCCGCGTGGTTTCTGGCAAAGTAGAATTAGGGCCACCCCATCTCTTCCTATGTGGTATCGTACAAGGCGACTAAGAGATAGAGCTGTTTAACATCAGACAAATATATTTAGCTCAGACTCAGTCTCAGATGCATGGCTCGAGTCAATAATAGTGCCCGGAATACGGCGATAGGCTCACCCCCTATTACATGGTACCGAAAATAAGTATTGGTGAAATGTGGTTGTTAATTCACCTCTGCCTTACCCCCCAGGGAGAAAGGCGTGATTATATGTATGTATGTCAATAGATTCATATATAATTCGTAAAATGGTCACTCATATGAGCAGAGCACTCAAATGAATTGTTATAATTATAACAATTCATTTAATTATTTAGTTTAGTATTTAAACTATTTTGATCACTCACATTATTAATAAAGTTATTGGGATATTTACCGTAAAACGGGGTTACATTATGGGTAACTTTGTCAGTTTTTGGGGCTACTTTAACAGCGCGTCAAATAATGGTTTAAACCTGTCCGGAATGAACGCTCGTGCCCTTGATTACCGGCGCAGGAGTAGGGAGCGTACGTGTCGCGATCGCGGTCGCCCGTATTCAGTCAGAAGAATACGGGGCGCAATTCCAAAGCCACCACCAAAGCCACAGGAGGTAGGACACGGTGGTATTTCCACCCGATTGAGCAATCTGACTGGGGAAGTACCTCCGCCCTACAGAATACCGCGGCTATAATAACTTCGTGTTGTGTTCCCAGCGGTGAGTAGGGTAGCCAGAGCTCACTGGAGAATTTGTGCTGTCAGTGGGAAGACTAAAGGCTTGTCCTGCTTTGTCTTCTACTGACGTCACAGAAACTCTGTACTTACAGGGTTTGCAGCGCGACTATGACTTCTCTGGTGTTACAGACGTCCATAGGTCACGGTAACCACTTTCCATCAGGTGGGCCGTGTGCTTTTCTGCCAACTAAGTGGTACAAAAAAATTAAAATAAAAAGCCACAGTTTCCCATGCTGCTGAAAAGGTTGACGGATGCAATGGCTCCTAATTTAAAGAAAAATCTACAAAGTTCCTTTAGAACTACAGGCCTTTGTCCTTTTCATCCGGAAGCCGTCCTGAAAAGCTTCCAGCAGAGCACTCGGAAGAGACTGGACGTGTTCTCGACAGCAGTCTACTGGATTTTTTAAAAGAAACAAGGGGCTACAACTCGGAAAGAATGCAACACAGAAGAGGAAAGAAAGTGATCCATGAACCTGGTACACAGATATCTATAACACGCCAAGATATGCCAAGCCCAGCCACAAATTATGTCCCAGAAATGGAAAACGAAGACTCAGTTGATGATACTGTCTCGGCTGTCATGGAAGTCCCGATTTTCGAACCTACACCTTCAACTTCTTCTAGACGATATTCCTCTGAGTGATTTTTCTCATAAAAGGAGATTAAGGGGCAAGCAGAAGAATAAGGAGAAGGGCAAGAAGGACAACAACCTCTGGCACATTTGTAAATGTGATTTCCGGTTCTAACATCATCCTGCTGACTGGATTTGTTGCATCACTTGCAAGAAAAACTATTCATTTTAGTTGTATAAAAAAAAATATATCAAAAAACTATCAAAATCTGTGCAAAGTAGCCCCGTTTTACGGTACCATGTTGTATTGTTCTGAGTTTTCGATATTTCGGCGCCATTGCTAGCATCATGAGTACCATAAGTTCCTCCGTGATCATGATACAGAACAGAACAATACAACATGGTGAATATCCTGAAAATTTTAATACTAATTCATTTAAGTACTAAACAAATTCTAATTTCGTGTATACATATATCGCCGCAATACAAAATATTATCCAAATACGATTCCAATAAATTACCTTTTTAGACTTCCAGATAGCGTGGTCGCGGGTTGAAATCCTATCCTGGATGTTGACTTTTCCGATCTATAGGAAAAAGTTAGCGGAGGTACCCATTACTTCAGAATTTAATTAATATACATACATAACATACATAAACTCACGCCTGTATATCCCCGAAGGGGTAGGCAGAGGTGCTAGCACCCACATTTCGCCAGTTTATGTTTAGGTCCCAACGTAATAGGTGGCGAGCCTATTGCCATTAAGCGGCACTTATATATGTGTCATTGGTGTGTGCCCTGGTAAAACCTGGGATCGAACCCGAGACCTCGTCTCAGCAGTCCATTACCCATACCACTAGGCTACCGCGGTTATAATAATTAATATACGTAACAATGTCTTAATCTATATTTCACATTACCCTGTAGATACACATCGCCGATGAAGAAATTAAGGAAAGTTTAGATGTGATTTACAAACTCATAGACGGTTATCGAGGTTAGCAGAGTTCGTTACGTCATTATTGTTTTTATGAGTAAACACTTGCACGTGAGATTGAGACATGCTAGATAAACATGTTCCGTAGTAGGTTATAATTGAAATGGACGTAGGAATATGATACTAGTGACTGAGTCATGCTTTATGGGATGAATGGGGTGAGTTACAGTTACCAACTTTTCATTTTGTTGACTCACATTCAATTTCCCGACGTGACGTGCTACACAAAAGCCAGGTTAGTAACCCTCCTTACTTCGAGCGGAAAATATCCTCTGATACCACCCCACCGACCGGTTATGTCGGACTAGAACCGACTAAAGCCACACGTATCCGATTTGGATACATGTGGCTTTAGTCCCTCTAGAGCCAGGTTTTAGTTAGGCACGTCGCGTAGTAGAATATTGGTGGTCACATACAAATTTCTACAATATATATATCACCAACCGATACTTTCGTTCATACATCGTTGCAAAGCATCGAGAACTGTACCGGTGTCGATGGAGTCGAAGGGTTTCTTGGAGTCAATAAGCGCCGTACCCAACGGAATCCTTGCAAAGTACCCGGAAATGCATAGTCTCTCTAGACAAATGGCAATTCGTTGGCTCCCGCATTGTAGAATTTAGAATGATAAATATATAGGATTGATATTGACATTTAATATTTATGACAGTCGTCAGCATTATATCACTCCCATTATATTGATCCACCTATTCTATTCTATTTTATAAACGTATTATCACTTCTTAGACAGTTAGGTCTCAAATAAATTGAAGGCTTTGGCGATTGTACTCTCACCGGCAACGACATACTGGTCATCTAAATCTAAGTTTCAACTAGCAGAATAACAAGTAGGTAAGCGACGTACTTAAGGTAGTTAAGTCGTATGCAAGTTAACGGTTGTCGGTTGCCCTGCACCGGCTGAACTGGCCCGAATTCGCGTTCGTGCGTAAAACGCGTTGCGTCACTTTGGCCATCTGTTTCGTACGTTTGACACCAATGTCAGGTTATTAGTCAATTACAGACCGTACTATAGTGAATATTCACGACTTAAAACAAGCATTGTATAGTTTCTGTGTTGACTTCAGGTGGAAAGTAATATAACAGTACTGTACCTATTTACAGAAATCGGGGAAACCAATAGATGTATACTTAATACATCTATTGGTTTCCCCGATTTCTGTGACGCTGATTGCATGATAGTTAAGCTTGAGGAGGTAGGACACGACGGTATTCCTGTCCCAATTGAGCAGCCGACTGGAGAAGTACTTCCACCCTACAGATTACCACGGCTATAATAACCTCGTGTTGTGTTCCAGGCAGTGAGTAGGGTAGTCGGAGCTCACTGGAGAGTTTTGTGCTGTCAGTGGGACAACCAAAGGCTTGTTCTGATTGTGTCTTCTGTATTGACAGCACAGAAACTCTTTGTTCTTACAGGGTCAGCAGCACTGGTGTGACTCCCCTGGTGTTTCTGGTGGTGCTTGACTGCCACCTAAGCTGTAAACACTTCACATAGTAACACACATATGTGAACCAAAATAATTTAAAAGAGTTGAAGATGTTTAACGTTGTTTTTGGGGTCACACCACGATATTTGAAGCTAAAACCCTGTCGAAGGATGGATGAGGCTCTGGCTTATATTTTCTCTCACGGTGGGGGGAAGGGGGGATTCAATATATAGAAAATAGTAAAATAAATCAAATCAAGAGAAAAAATAGAGAACAAACTCTCAGATGCCAATGGAACTAATGCTGTGATGATAATGAGTTGGAAAGGTTAACTAAAATTTGTGGTGCACCTTTCGTAAGCCCCCAGAAGGTAAGCAGAGATGTGTATTATAAATTTTTATTTGGTACCACGTAATGGGGGTGAGCAAATAAACCGTCTACTAGACAGGTTTTCATAATTCGAATGAGACTTTCTTAACGTAAAAAACCCAGCAACAGTTTGCCCGACCGTGACCTCTCGATCGAACGCAAATATAAACGCAATCTTATGCCAGCAACGAGATATTAGCAGTTTTTGAAGTATGTAATGTTGGCATGCATAATAATGTAATAGAACAGAAGGAACTTTTACGCGGTTGCATAGGGTGGCAATTTCACAGTGAATTTAGTGGCTTTGTTTTTGGTGTGTTTTTTTTATACCACTTAGGTGGCAGACAAGCACACGGCCCACTTGATGGAAAGTGGTCACCATGGCCTATGGACGTGATAAAACCAAGAGCACGCGCGCTGCCAACCCTGCAAGCATTGAGAGTTTCTGTGCCGTCAGTGTAAAAGACAAAAAAAGACAAGCTTTTGGTCTTACCACTGATAGCACAAAACCCTCCAGTGAACTTTGGCTACCCTACTCACCGCCGGGAACACACCACGAGGTTATTATGACTGCGGTATTCTGTAGGGCGGAGGTACTTCCCCAGTCGGACTGACTGCAACCTTGTATGGTTTATCTCGGATGGAGTTGAGAACAATGCTAATAAGTAGTAATAAATAGCTTTATTTTACCGACTTGGCTGTCGCTCTAGACAAGCGGCAGTTTGTTGACCGGCGTATAGTAAAATAGAATGACAAATGTACAGGATTTGACGTATGCGATTGGACTACTTTTGACTTCGACTCGAATAATTATTTTATAAAAGAACTTATAAAGATAAATAGGCATGTAAAATAAAGTTAAATGTCTTGATTATCATATGGCAAAAGAACAATCTTGTCTTCACGTTAGATGACTTAATACATATTTTTTGCGGAGGTCTGCCATTGGTACAATTTCACACACTAGTCGTTTAAATTGTACCATAGGTGTTTAAATTGTACCAGACAGTAAAATACTACATAAAAAAGCTTATTTCGGATCAATCTTGCGTACGTTTAGTTCCCTTTGTCACCATTTATCCTTTTCCACCCACAAGACAGTAGACAGAGACGTGTTAATACCTACATTTCATCAACTATGATTTTCAGTCCAACGTAATAGAGAGTGAGTCGATTGCCGTCAAGCGGACACAAAAATAAAGCTAATGATTTATGTATTTGTAGGTATACTAATTAAATTATATTTATTTGTATGACAATGGTCAGGTAACTTTGGGAGGTACGATTTAACGAATCAGGTAAATTTTGAATTAAACAAATGCACCCATATAACTTCAAAACCTAGTCACACCACGCATATGCACAAAAATCTCGAATATATTTGTAGTTATATAACGTAGACTGCGTAGTTTTAGTTTACCAATATCACGTGCTACCTTACAAACCAGTATAAAAAATAATAACAAATTCCACTGAAACTTTTTTTTTTGCTCTCATATACAATTCTCGTTCGATATCAACTTGTAGTGTGTGGGTAGTTGGAGGCGACACTACAGCATAGTTTGGTATTGCCAGTGTAGAAAAAATTGTCATTTAATAAGAAATCTAGAGGTGGTACGATTATTATATGACAATCGGCAACACATGTCATAAACGTCAAATCTCATATTATTGGGTATATTACTCAAGAATGCTGGTCTCCTTTCAAATACAATTGTTTTCACGTATATTACAAAACCATCAACGAATCTATTTGTGACTTTCAATTTATAACCTTTGAGTAGGTACGTTACGTGTATGTTGGTTCATAACAAGTGTCCAATTTGATTAGAGAGCGGACATTGCCAATTTGCTCCGGGCCCCCTGGAGAGTAATGCGAGCACGTGTAATACGATGAGTAAGTACATTAGATACAGATTATAAATAGATCGGAAAAGTCTCGAACAAAAAAAAGAATAATTTCGCCTTCATAACATTTTTGATAGCTTATTTTCTTTTAATTCAAAAAAGTAGGCATTTATTAAAATGCCAAGGAAAAATAGGTATGTAGGACATTCAATAAGTTATTTAAGTTTATTTATACTCAAAAGGAAAGCATTTATTTGTTTGTGTGTTGTCTTATTAAGGGACAATCTCATTTTTTTGTGGTGGTACTAAGCACACGGCCCACCTGATGGAAAGTGGTTACCATGACCTATGAACGTGTGTAACATCAGTGGAGTCACATCCGTGCTGCCGACACTGTAAGAACAGATATTTTGTGCCGTCAGTGTAGAGAACACAGCAGGACAAGCCTTTGGTCATCCCACTGACAGCACAAAAACTCTCCAGTGAGCTCTCACCGCTGGGAACACAACACGAAGTTCTTATAACCGCGGTATTTTGTAGGGCAGAGGTACTTCCCCAGTCGGACTGCTCAATTGGGCGGAAATACCGCCGTGTCCTACCTCCTCAAGTTAGCGTTTCAGTCCATATCACTCAGAAATGCGCTATTCCTCGTTACTTTTTGTTTCTACCATATGCTTCCTTGTATTTGTAGTATAATATATTATGATGTTTCTTTTATTATAAATTCCTTATACAAATTCAACATCGCCTTGAAGTAAGACCTTACACATCAGTCATTAGTGGCCTTCAAATAGTCACCAACAACTTCAAAAGTAAATTATTTAGTAGAAACAGTTTTAAGTGTAACATTCTGTGCATCTCTACTAATACGTATTTATATATGATTTTTTTACATAATACATATATAATACATACTGTCAAACAATAACATTATGTAAAGCCCAATTAGAAATTAACATTTCGAAATTTTCAGAGCTAGAAAGTTGATTTCTCTTTTTTGTATATTATTTAAAAGCATTATTTTATACATACTTACATTACTCTTGTAATGAGATATATGCCCGTATGATTATACGAGTACTACAACCTTACCATCATGGACAAGAGTTTCGAAGTCTGCCAACCAAAGAAATAGGTAACAAATAATCTGCCACGTGACTAAAGCGATTCATTTCATTAATCAAGTACAATTGAAAGAAACGAGGCTGGGGCATTAATTGTACAGAAATAATGCGGTACGGAGAAGGCACGGACGTGATTTAAATTGAATATAGAGAGGCGAAGGGATGGTGGTAGGGGTACCAACTTTGTGGTGGTACTATAAGCTGTGTCTCTAGCTCCTTCAAATGCCACGATATATTTCATGCAATATCGTGCCATTTGGCGGAGGTAGGACACGACGGTATTGACATCTCATTTGAGTAGTCCGACTGAAGTAGTCCCTGTGCCTTACAGATACCGTGGTCATTATAAGCTCGTGTTGTGCTTCCCCAGACCAGAACCAGAGCTCACTAACGAATTTTTGTGATTCCAGTGAGTAGATCAAAGGCTTGTCCTGCTTTATCTTCTGCACTGATGGCAAAGAAATTCCCTGTTCTTCCCTGTTCTTATAGGGTTAACAGCACGAGAGTGACTCTCTCGGTGTTGTACACATCCATAGGTCACAGTAACCATCTTTTAAACAAGCGTAGGGCGTAGCTCCAACATTATGCTTAATTGTAACCTTTTGACCGTGAACGTGAAATGTGAAATGTATATATAATATGAAATGTATAACTGTTTAAAACATAAATTGTGTTAAATTGAGGTTGTTAATAAACATTTTTCTTTCTTTCTTTCTTTCATCTTCTATCAGGCGTGTCTGCCGCCTAAATGGTATAAAAAATATCTGTGCTGTATTGGTTATGTATAATTTCCGCCTAAAATATCGTACTACCGGGGTTGTAAAAGCAAGAAACATAATCAAATTAGATTTTCACTCTTTAAATTTGGTTTCTTACATCCCACTTCTGAACATGAGTACTCGTACTATTTAGTGGGCGCGTTCTTCTTTGAACCAAGTTTTATTTAACTTTAGAATATCGTTATGCTCTTGAATTACGGCCATCAGGTATATCTGTATTAATTAAACTCTCTAAGGCCTCAACATGCGATAGGTGGTAAAGGTAAATACTTATATTTGTAGTAAAATACTTCCTTTGGATCCAAGCAAATTTGTTACACATTGTCCAGTTGCGGAAATTACGCTAACACAACTTCACAAGTGCATTGACCAACCTGCAGTCTTAGCATGCCGACGACACTTATCCCTTCGACCAATAAAACGAATGAGATATGTCTACATCATGACCTTTTGGTCACGAAACCCCATTTTTCAGCTATATCATTGGTCGAAGAAATGTCTGGATTTTATCAATGTCCGCCATTTACTTTTCTACTGAGAAATTATTATAAAGTAAGGGCTAAGTCTTACATTATAATAATTTCTCAGTGGCAGTGGTGATCATTAGGTGTCTCTGTATTATTTTACTATTTAAGGAAAAAATGATCAAAAATAAAACTTTCAGGTAGTTAAATCATCAATCAAAATTTAATTAAACAAAATTAGACGAAACCTTGTATTAACGCAATCGAGTTAATTGAAACTAATAAAATTCATTTAGGTACTATAACCAGACAATCCATTTAAAGAGAAACCTGATTAAGGTATAAAGAACTACAAACGATCAAAGATAACCAGTCCATTAAATAGCGATGAATGTCAACAAGACCGCATTTTTACAACTCTATGGGACACCGCACACATGCAATAATGTTGACAGTTTAGACTCTATACCTACAAACTCAATAGATACACTAAGTGACAGCACAACGCGGCATAAAAAAGATCTACTAGTTAAGTACATGTAAGTTGACATATACGTACAACCCCATAACAATATTTTAGTTTACTCACACATAATGCGTATTTCAAGCCGTTTTTGGAGATGCATTTTGTTAGCGATACCTACAAACTCAATAGATACAGTAAATAGCACCACAACGCGGCATAAAAAAGATCTACTAGTTAGGTACATGCAAGTTGACATATATGTATGTACAACCTCATAACACGCACGAATAATATTTTAGCTTACTCACACATAATGAGTATTTCAAGCCATTTTTGGAGATGTATTTTGCTAGTGATACATGTAAACTCAATAGATACAGTAAGTAGCACCACAACGCGACATAAAAAATATCTACTAGTTAGGTACATGCAAGTTGACATATATGTATGTACAACCTCATAACACGCACGAACAATATTAAATATTTGCATTCGCATTACGTGTGAGTAAGCTAAAATTTTTAGCTTACTCACACGTAATGCGTATTTCAAGCCGTTTTTGGAGATGTATTTTGCTAGCGAGACTGTATCTAAGATTAACAGTAAAATACAATGTGTACGGTCCACATTATTGAGCGTTATAAACACAATGTTTTTAGCGGGTTGTACTTATTGTATTGTCAATATTATCGAACCTGTGCGGTTAGCCTAAATTACATTTGTAGATACAAAAAAACCACCTAGTTATCTACATACGAATACAATGAGACTCGCGTATTGATGAAAGAAGATAACAGTATGAATACCGAGTGTCAGTTCAGAATATCGTAGTTAACAGTGATTATTCGTTAATGCGCAAAAATTGTTTCTGCATTGTAACTTACGATAAAGATCTCTGCAATAATTTACTATCTTACATACCAAAAAGTAAATAGCATAAAGAAGAGAAAATACATTTTAACCTTCGTATATCTGCGTACAATAGTCTATCATATTAACACAACGTTTACCTTACTGCCGAAAGGTTTAAATGACTCTACTAGTCTTTACTACCCCTTCAAGTCCAAACGCTTAAGCAAACTTACCTACGATTCAGTGCACCTGCTATATAACGAATGAGGTTATTAAATTAAATTCTTTATTTTCCAAAATAGTGCAACGTAATTACGTCTTTTAGACTTCAAATTCTGCTTAAAACTAAGTTTACCACCGCTTCCTAGCCGCTAGTGGAGAAGAAACGGCGCATCAAACTCTACTGCGGCATATTCGAGACGTCAACTTATAAATAGTGATTTCTTAAGACTAAATATGGACGAATGTACATTTTTGTCTCGTGTCAAGGTAATTAAAAATATGTTAAAAACCTTAGGTATTCTAAAAATTTTACCTTAGTTGAAAAAAAAATATGGTAAAGAAGGTTCTGGCGCAGCTTTTCCTCTCATTAAATTAAAATTAAAAAAAAAATTAAAAACTATTTATTGTCACCAATATACATTTTGAAAGGTACAATTTTTATCTTAAAAGTAGTCTTGAATAAATGTATGGACAGAGTATACTGATGCTGCCCTCCAAGCTAAGCATAGCTTGTATTTTGGAAGGCAGTGTTCAGTCGTGGAATATGACACGTTTTACTTATTTATACAAGAATACATATGCATGGCCGTCGTTGTATCGTTTGGAGCAATAATGTACGTTAAGGGAGAAGAAGGTTATGTGTTAGAGTGAGTTTGTGGTACAAGTAATGTGTCGATGTTTTGTTGTGAATGTGTTTGTTGTGTATGTGTTTGGTGTGTGTGTGTGTGTGTGTGTGTGTGTGTGTGTGTGTGTGTGTGTGTTTGTGTTTGTGTTGTGTGTGTGTGTGTGTGTGTGTGTGTGTGTGTGTGTGTGTGTGTGTGTGTGTGTGTGTGTGTGTGTGTGTGTGTGTGTGTGTGTGTGTGTGTGTGTGTGTGTGTGTGTGTGAGTGTGTGTGTCTGTGTGTGAGTGGGATTGTATGTGTAAGTGAGCGCGTGTGTTATAAATATTGTCAAGTGAAAGAGACTATATCAAAAATGTTAACAGATCTTCCGTTTTGTGGTAGTCCAGTTGCTGAAGCCATGCTTCAACTTTGCTTTTTAATTTATATTTATTCAGCCCAACAATATTCATAACCCTATTTATATGATTGTATAGTTTTACACTTATGCTATTGTATTTCCCTCTGGCGAATGTCGTTCTCAGGATTGGTGATCAGACGGCAGGCATAAAAAAGAAACAGATAACGCGTGGCCGACGACAATCGTTGTGAGCTAAGTATTCGTTTTAATTTCTTAAATGACAATGAAATAATTCCACACTTAGAGGCATTCACACTGAAAATATAACAAACTACGCCATTTTGTACTGGTAGGTATCGGAAGTTTAACCTTCATGACAATATGTCACAATCTTATAATAGTACAAATTAATTGCAGTTTTCGTATTATTTTCATTTCTATATAGTAGTGTACAGAACGAATCTGTTGCAATGTAATATGTTATGCTTGATCTATTTACCAGGCTTGAAGGACAGTTCAGTATCGACAATATGCAATACTTTACAATTTTAATTATTAAATCAGATAGATGAAGTTCTTAGCATTCCATGGATTCACCATATGGAGAGGGAGGAACTCTGTACCAGATTTGAAGACATATTAAAAGTGAAATGGGTCACTTACTGACGTATATTTACTGGCATATCATGTACTCTATCATGGGTGTCTTTTAAACATAGAATGGAGTATATGGGGGTGGAGGAGATCAAATTAACCATCATATATTATATCATACCAATCCGGGCTCAGGTCTCGTTTTTCCCGCGACTCGTATTTCTTTCCCTTCCCAGCCATTTTGTTTTTTGAACAAATTAAGATATATTTGTAAATATTATTAGTAAGTAGGTAGCTGGAGTTGGTAACTGTTTATCTACGGTCAATGTACGAACTAGAAAATAAAGTAGGACATCAGTATTGTTTTATTTGTACAATATTGTTATTCAAGTAGCCGAATATTGTATAATATTATGTATACACAATCCGATATTTGACAAGTGTAATGTGCTATGATAACCGAGGTAGGTCAATACCTCAGCTCATTTTGTAAGGGTTGATGACGCTAGATGCAAAACTTCGCTGGAAGGCTCATGTCAAAAAGAAACGACAGGCGCTAGACATACGTTATAAAAATATGTACTGGCTACTTGGCAGACATTCCACCTTGTCAGTGTATAACAAAGTACTTTTATACAAGCAAGTACTCATGCCTGTATGGACATACGGCATTCAACTTTGGGGATGTACAAGACGGACTAACGTTGAAATCATACAAAGATTCCAAAATAAGGTACTTCGGACTATAGTAAATGCTCCCTGGTACGTCAGAAATGAGGACATCCACCGAGACCTTGGAGTGGATCTTGTAACTGATGTTATAAAGAAACACGCTGAAGCACACGAACAAAGGCTTCTTCATCATGTGAACGTCGAGGCTATTCAGCTACTTGACACCACGGACATAGTGAGAAGACTAAAAAGAACTAAACCTTTTGAGTTACTTTAGTAAAGTCAGTGTAACTAAGTACAGTGAGTGCTACGTTTAAAGAACACAAGAACAAAGTGTCTTTTAATTTCAATAGAGACTATAAGAAAAGTGTCAATGGATACATTCTTAACTTGTAAGTGTTAGTAAATTAAGTTAAATTTAAATTACTTATTAGCCTCAAGGTCTAGATTGTAATTGTATGAGTAATCGTTTAACAACGAGTACATCATAAAAAAATAAAAAAAATAAAAAATTGTAAGGGTTAAACAAATTGGGTGTTACCTATAGGGCCATACACTTAAACAGCATATGCTGTGTGAGCATCAAATGCTGTTTAAGAATGCTACTTTATACCTGAGTAACATAGACTACTCTTGAATGAAATTTTAAAGCATTTAGTACGCTAACTATTGAATCAGATCATCGTCGCCGTAAGACGGATATATATATATATACTTATATATATATATATATATATATATATATATATATATGAAGATTTGGATGATTTCAGGCGTGGTTCGGTGGCTCAGTAGTCAGAGCATTCTACCTGTGAGGGAAAGATCACGGGTTCGAATCCCTCCTGAACTGATACAATTTTTTTCCTATCTTATACGATATACTGCTCTGTTTCTCTATATTTTATCAAGAATATTAGCAACCGAAGTTACTACCTAAGTAATATTCCCTCTAACCCCTCCAGCTAAGCTAAATTGGGTGTGTTAGGAGTGGGTTCTAACCAGGGACCATTCGATCGTAAGGCCGGCCTCTTAGCCACTAAGCTACCGATGTAATATTCTCACGGTATCAAGACTCACGGGGGGCGATGATACTGCGGGGCGATGCTGATGGAACTGCAATGATGATGAAGTGAATAAGCGGAAGTAATTAGTTAGTGACTCTTTGGTCGAGTGTTTAACTTTTTGATATCTTTCCTAGAATTCTATTGCCTTAACGAGGTAAAACGTTAAGATAGATTCATTGTAGGTAATGTTATTTAAATTTCGGACACGCAAAGGCGATATCTCAAGACAAAACAAAGTCACCTTTATAGACAGGTAACATATCACAATGGTGGCACGCTTGACGGCCACATCAGCACCCCTAGCTTCACACAAGAAACAGGTTAATAGGAGACAAGCGGCCAATCGCAATACTCCGTTCACTCGTTACGTTTACAATATGATTACGATAGCTTTTCGTGTTAGGGGTACAGCTGCTTTTTCAAATCCCGCTTTAAGGACCCGGGACTGTAGAAAGAAGGAAACACATGAGCTGCTAAGGATGTCTTTTATAGGAAAGGAGAGAGTGGGACTAATTGGAAAAGCTCATCAGAACAAATAGACTTACTGTTATATCAGGGTGTATGGGGACACACCAAGACTTTCAGGGTTAAGTGTACCTCACCTGCTGTTTGACGGACGACGCCCTCTCTCAGAACGATCAGACGGCAGTCATCATTCTCTGAGCCTTTTCCCAACTCAGATGGAGTCTTTTTTCCAGACTAACTAAGATGCGGCTGAACTTTTATATTATCCGTGAAGCGACTATCATCTGACCTCTACCACCAATTTGTGATGACGAAGTTTTGTAGTTGATTAGTCGTACACCAACTACCCGTAACGACTCCGATAGATGTTCTTATGGTAACTGGGACTGACGGTCTATCGTGCTTTCCGAAGTACGAGTAGACCAATGCAAATACCATACAAATATTTGCATTGAGTGGGGATCAAAGCCGAGTTCTCTACAGCCACGCCACAGAGGTGTCTCATAAAAGTCCGGAGCCGGTGGAAGAGGTTATGTCGGACTCGAACTGGCTAAAACGCACGCCGCCTGTGGGTCGTTTTTGGTTGCCGAAGGCGATGTTGACAGGCATATCCCTCGCACCCCGGCCGACACAGGGCCCTCTCTTACGATCTGGCCCTCTTCTCGGATGTGGGGACTACAGAGTCCCCAACTCGTCCCCGGAAACGGGAGAAAATAGACCCTGGTGCCAACTGGGTTTTTGGTGGTGGGATGTGACCAGGAACAATGCGATGATGATGATGATACTCGTCTAAAGGTTTCTCCCAGATCCTCGTTATAGCCATGACTCATAATTTTGCGGTTAATCCCAGTACTGATAGCCAAGAGTCCGTGATGTACTGTGAGTGTGGGTGGAAAGTTGATAAGGACCAATTTATCTATCTTGTTTCCGTTCTGTTACTAGGTATAAATATAGGCGCATATAATATGTATATTATTTTATTTCAGTAATGTTACTATTCCTTTGATCTGAAGACCCAGAATACTAGATCCGGTTACTATGGGCGCGATTAGACAGTCAATATATTATGTATTTCGTGATCCTGTCAATATTATAACACCATCATTATACATACAATATTGACGTGCAAACGCGATTTGTGTCTGCATTATTCGATCACAATACTGGACGAGCTGGAATTCTCAGGGAGTTTTTTTTTATACAACTTAGGTGGCAGACAAGCACACGGTCCACCTGATGGTTACCGCGGTAACCGCAATCATTACTTCTTTTTTTTCTTTCTTTATTTACCATCTTTATAATATGCAATTTATTTTTATTTTTAATTACATAATTCTGCAATAGTTATATAGCACCCATAAGACCCGTATAGGATTATCTTGGGTACACTCTAGATTAAGTTTTATTTACATAAACAACAATAATTACATATCAACAAATGTGCCGGTGACAAGAAAAATAAATAATGATATATATTTTTGATACCATTTAGGTGGCAGACAAGCACACGGCCTACCTGATGGAAAGTGGTTACCGTGGCCTATGGACATGTGTAACATCAGAGGAGACACACTCGCGCTGCCGACCCTGTAAGCACAGAATTTCTGAGCCGTCAGTGTAGAAGACAAAGCAGGACAAGCCTGTAGTCTTCTCACTGACAGCACGGATTCTTTAAGCATTAAAACATTGCAAATAATTGATTCTTGATGGTTACGCTACCTACCTAACCTAATACCTTTGATGGTTTAAATTAAGAAGACAAGTTCTTAATTTAAATAATTAGGTTTTTTTCGTTTTTTGTTATAATAATAAATTAGTAAGGTGCCTTGACGTTTTGAAAGACCGTATAATTTATGATGTGTGACATGAATACATCATCGTCCTTGTTTATAATGGGTGGGTACTTTACGAAAGCAACGCCGGTTTCAACATTTCCGAATGAAAAACTTAGTGATGTTCAACTATTACTTAACTATTTGGTTTCAAGTAAAAACATTATTATTATGTAGGTTCATTTACCTTCAGCTAATGTTATGAAATATTACTCAGTTATTTTTAACTAGCTTTTGCCCGCACTTCCCCTTACAGGCATTCCTAACCCGTTGCCGATTGCAATAACAAATACTAATTGTTATTAATAGTCCAATAGTCTATCCCTATAACAAGTTTCAGCAAGTTCGTTTAGGTTTAGTCGTTTAAGTGTGATTGAGTAACAAATTTTCAAACATATCTTCACAACTGTTAATACTGTTGATTGATGGCACTTAGTGGAACCTGCTACACTTATTGAATAAGACACTTAGAACTTTTCCACTGTATTTTATTTTTCACCTGACCGGTTTTGCCTCACGGCATTCTCGAGCAAGTTTCGAGGAGGTAGGACACGACGGTATTCCCGTCCGAATTGAGCAGTCCTACTGGGGTAGTACCTCCACCCTACATAATACCACGGCTATAATAACCTCGTGTTGTGTTCCCGGTGGTGAGTAGGGTAGCCAGAGCTCACTGGAGAGTTATTGTGCTGGCCAAAGGCTTGTCCTGATTTTGTGTTCTGCACTGAGGGCACATAAAATCTCTGTTTTTACAGGGTCGGCAGCACGGATGTGACTCCACTGGTGTTATACACGTTCATAGGTTACGGTAACCCCTTTCCATCAGGTGGGCCTGTCTGCCACCTAAGTTATATAAAAAAAAGTGTCTTATTCAATATCTTCAGAAAATTTATCTTTATCGCTCAGACAGTAATATGCCACCAAACCAAATAATGGCAAGTACGTATAAGAGAACATTCCACAGGGTCCAAAGAATTCCACTAGGATGATAACTACTTCTACTTATTGACCAAAATATAAATGAACTTTATACAGAGCGGGATACCATTAATAACCGAGCTAAAATATGTTATACTAGCGGCTAGCGGCGCGAAATTCATCCTATAACGTTCATATGGAGCAAACGTTTCTATTTATTTGAATCTCCTAGTAGTAAAAACTACTTTCTTAGTTAACATAAAATGCGGTGAAGCCAGAGCTCACTGGAGAGTTTTTGTGCTGTTAGTGGGAAAACTAAAGGCTTGTCCTTATTGTTTCATCTGCACTGACGGCATAGAAGCACTTTGTTCTTACAGGGTCGGTAGCACGGGTGTAACTCCCCTGGTGTTGCACATGTTCATAGGTCACGGTAATCACTTTCCATAAGGGCCGTGTGCTTGTCAGTCACCGTATTTGTATAAAAAAAAAACGACTTCTACCAAAATTTTTAAGTTTGAATGTCCAGCAGTTTCAACTCTGTTTTGATGAATCAGTCAATCAGTGATAATTTGATATGTATAGTTAATTTTAAACTTAATGAATTACTTATATTTGTTAACAGATTTATGTAGCATTTAAATAACGTGACTAGCAAAACATTAAGATAGCTATTATGTAATATCTATTAGCTTGTGTACCATTACGTTTCATAACTAATAGCCACAATTTTTGTAGTAAGTAGTACGTTAAGATAGATGGCTTTTAGAAAATATGAATGTTTTAGTAATCTTTGCAATTTTATTCGTCTCGGGTCGGTCATCATTAGTATAACAATCAAGGCTTCCTGAAGCAGAGATAGAGTTGTTACATAACGAGATTTAATATTATAAAATAGTTTTTATCAATGTGATGATGGAGAAAGAATACAAATATCACTACCCCATCTCATCCAAAGGGTTCCGTAAGAAGTCCTATTGTTAAACATTAGTTTAGTTCTTTTGACGGTTTGTCTGTGCTGTTTTATAGTCTATGCAAAATTCATTTCGGCATATTACTTAGGTAGATTTTTTTTAAAAAAGCCATTATGTGGTGACGCAAAAAGAATACATATATCACCATCCCATCTCATCCGAAGGGTGACGTAAGAGGCTATTAACGGAAAAATACGCTAACGACATAATTGCAAGAGAAGGGAAACTCGAAATAAAACACTGTACCAACCAGTCTGGCCAGCATGAAAACAGTAGGCCAAAGCCTCCCAACATTAAGAGAGACCTATGTCCAGCAGTGGACTACGATAGGCTAATTAATTGATTGATATAGTTATTGCCCGTGACTCCTTCCACATGGAATTCTGATCCCGTTCCCGAAACCCATGGAGATTTATTCCTGGGATACATCATCATTACAGTGTTAATGATGAAAGTGTGTTGAAGGCAAGTGAGAGACTTTCCGTTCTCTTACTTTCTCGTATTTGGTTTATCATGGTTTCCCCAGGCAGCTCGCCATTTCCCGTGATGAGATCTTCCCGAATTCATTCTTACACATTTCAACCCAAAATTACCGACATAGTGAGGTTTGAAAGGGACAGCACGAGTGTAACTACCCACAAGACACTGTGACCACTTTCCATTTGATGGGTCGTGTACTTTACTGCCGCCTAAGTGGTATACATATCAACATTCAGCCTGTGGAATGATCTATCAGGTGTGGTTTACCCAAGCGACTACAATATCAGGTTTCTTTTTTTTATTTTTTTTTATACCACTTAGTTGGCAGACAAGCACACGGCCCACCTGATGGAAAGTGGTTACCGTGACCTATGGACGTCTGTAACACCAGAGGAGTCACAGTCGCGCTGCCAACCCTGTAAGTACAGAGTTTCTGTGCCGTCAGTAGAAGACAAAGCAGGACAAGCCTTTAGTCTTCCCACTGACAGCACAAATTCTCCAGTGAGCTCTGGCTACCCTACTCACCGCTGGTAACACAACACGAAGTTATTATAGCCGCGGTATTCTGTAGGGCGGAGGTACTACCCCAGTTGGACTGCTCAATCGGGCGGAAATACCGCCGTGTCCTACCTCCTTAGGTTCTGTAAGAAGGTTCTTATTGGTTCGACAGCACTAGTGTGTCGCCCCTGGTATTGGATATATCCATAGACCACGGTAACCACTTCCCTTTGGTGAGCTGTATACCTGTCCGAAGCCTAACTGGTACAAAAATTATTGTGATCCTATCTTCATCGACGATATTGCTCAGTCTGTGATGGGAAAAACTTGACTCTATAACATTTGAACTTGGTACTCTAGGTACTCACACTTTATTGGAGCCTCCTCTTTGATTGGAGAGATTGCTCCCTCGGTTTTACTTATAAATTGTAACTGTCAGCTTATCATAAACGGTCAAATAAATTGATTGATATGTGTATTATCTACGTTCTGATATAATATAACATATTTTGACAAATTTATTATATACTTCAGATATTGTTATATGAACCTAACACAGAGCTGTAACACGGATTGTATGTGTTTTACTAGTTAATGAGCATAATAATAAATCTTGAATACTTTTCATAGAGTCAGCAGCAAATGTCAAGGCTGGTAGATCGATGACCTCAGAGAATACTTGATACTTAACCAGAAACTTGTTATATTTGTCGTGTAATATAATGTGTCTTTCTGAGCCTGTGATATTCTTTTGTGTATGTATCACGACGTTACGATAATATTTGTAATACTTAAAACAAGTGAATGGTTAACATCTATAATCTCTTAAATATCATCATTCACTTCATCACTTTACATCACTCTGGAGCCTGATTTATCGTGTTATGTACTATACTAAGCCTGTGACATTCTTTTGTTTATGTATCATGACGTTACGATAATATTTATTATACTTATGCTTTTATCTTCTTCATTTTTTAATACAAGTGAATGATCGATAAATTTGCCTTAAAATATCCACTTCATCACTTCACTCTGGAGCCTGGGGTCCGCTCTTACAACTCCATTATTCGATTTATTTTAACTATTAAAGCAAGTGACTACCGTCTGACATTTCAATCTCGAAATGAAAGATCACCAAGTTTTTTATTAAACACTTTTATTATATGTTAGAAAACTTTATTGCAGCGCATTACATTCAAGTCAAAGGTATGGCGAGGAACGCTTGCGCTGGAGGCCATCTGTCACATCAGCAGAAGGCCTATCTTTTAAATATCCACAGTTGGACTGATGTTTCGAGTAATCGGTGCCATAGGACATTAAAATGACAAAATTCAATCCGAAGACAGAACATGACACTTCAGTTCGATTTAAACCCGACCGGAAGAAAACCGAAATGATTTCATGTATATATATTTAAACTTTCGCGGTGTGAATTCATTATATACATACATTTCTTCTTGTTACTACTAATATTAAGAACACTGTGTCATTGTAAACCTTTGAGGATGCCGTAAGGCGAAACCAGAAACGTTCAAGTAATTATAAATACTGTGGAAAAAGTACAATTGTGTTCTTAATATAAGTGTTTTTTTTTATACCTGATGGAAAGTGGTTACCGTGGCCTATGGACGTGTGTAACACCAGAGAAGCCACACACGCGCTGCCGACCCTGTAAGCACAGAGCCTCTGTGCCGTCAGTGTAGAGGACAAAGCAGAACAAGCCTTTAGTCATCCCACTGACAGCACAAAGTCTCCAGTGAGCTCTGTAACCGCAGTATTCTGTAGGGCGGAGGTACTTCCCCAGTCGGACTGCTCAGTTGGGCGGAAATACCGCCGTGTCCTACCTCCTACAATATATATTTATACTGTTGATTGATTGGACTTGATGGAATTTATTACTACGAATATTAAGAACACTCTGACATTGTAAACCTTTGAAGATGCCGTAAGGCGAAAGCGGCCAGGTTCAATTAATTATAAATACTGTGGAAAAAGTATAATTGTGTTCTTAATACACTCGAGAGCAATGAATCCGGGTCACTTAAAGAATGTTAAAAATCTCGGAAACTAAAAATGATAGGTTAATGCAATAAATTGTATTTAATAGACAATGTAATACTCCTTAAATGAAAGTAAAAAAAATATGAGTCACCATACATTTTATTAACACAAAATTACATAAAGAAAAAAACTGCTGATCTCTCCTTAAAACAAAAATAGGAAACATGAAATTTTTGAACTTTATTACGATTTTCTTGAATTTTAATACTTCGTATTGCCTCCTCGTGCTTCCATTACTGCGTTTACGCGGTTTGGCATGCTGTACACCAAGTTCCTTATACGATTTTGGGGAATATTCTCCCATTCCTCTGTGAGAGCAATTTTGAGCTCACGAAGCGTGATTGGGGGAGGGTTTCGTTGTTTTACGCATCTGCCTAGCTCGTCCCAAGCATGCTCGATCGGGTTGATATCCGGGCTGCGCGCTGGCCACTCCATACGAGTAATGTTCATCTCTTGAAGGTAGTCATTCACAATCCTACCTGTATGAGGTCTGGCATTGTCATGCATAAATATAGCATCCTCACCTAAATTGACCATAAATGGACCAACGTGATCATTGAGGATTTCTTCCACATATCTTACGCTAGTTAAAGAGCCGTTTTCTATGATCACCAGCTCTGTGCGACTTTCAGAAGAAATTCCGGCCCACACAAGTACAGACCCACCACCGTAGGCTACTTTTTCTTCGATGCATGCTTGCTTGAATCTTTCCCCTGGTCTTCGATACACTCTGTGTCTTCCATCGTGCTTGTAGAGCATAAATTTTGATTCGTCGGAGAACATAACTTTTGACCAATCTTCAATACTCCAATTTACGTGGCTCTGGGCATAACTTAGTCTCGAAATACGATGCCCACGCTCCAGTTTAGGGCCGTTTGCAGGTCTAAGGGGTTTTAAGTTAGATTCAGCAAGCCGACGTCTTACTGTCCATGCACTTGGGTTACTTCCTCCGAGGCGTCGAAACTGATTGGTGAGTTCAGTTCCTGTGAGAAAGCGATTTCGAAGCATGGTGTTCACCAAGTATCGGTCTTCTCGTGCTGTGGTACACCTGGTTCTGCCCGTTCCTGGTCTGCGTAGGTTAGAACCAGTTTCTTCGTAACGTCGGAGAACTCTTTGTACTGTTGACAGCGACACACCGACAGTCCTGGCTGTATCGCGCTGACTCCGGCCGGTTTCCAGCATTGTAAGTATTCTGGTGCATTCTTCAGGCGTAAGCGACATAATTTCAGCTTGATTAATGAATATAGAGCACTATCAACATGGTTTATGTACCCACATAAATGACAGATTACAAACAAAAGCAACACCAAATGCTGTAATTTCGTAGTTCCATCTTCGAAAGTGGCCCTTTTTCAAATTTGATTTTTTTATGATATAACTTTACAATAACTAAGAAGTTTTAATACCTTCATTTAAGGAGTATTACATTGTCTATTAAATACAATTTATTGCATTAACCTAGCATTTTTAGTTTCCGAGATTTTTAGGATTCTTTAAGTGACCCGGATTCATTGCTCTCGAGTGTATATGTGATTTCATGGTACATGGCTAAATGCTATGGTCTTTCTTTCGTGTTTCGTGCAGATACAAAGTTTCAGATGTTTCATGGTGCTCCGACTTGTAGGTGAGGCTAGTACGGGCCACAAAGAAACGAGAGATGGATCAACAAAGTTAAGTTAAGCCTACAATGTATCCAATTGAACATAATCAGTAACCCGTTGTATAGACTGCGATTACGTTATGCAGGTTAATTGTTTGAAAATAGTTCAATCTATATTGCAAGCGTAGCGTAGAAGGTGCTATTCATTTTGTTGTTACTACATTCTCCTATCAATAGTTAATCAATAAATAAGCAAGGCTACATGAATAGTTAATTTTATGAATGTTGCTGTCTGCTTCCTAATTATCTCATCATTACAGGTCCTAATAAAGTTGAATAATACCAAAGTCCACATTTATACATAAACTTAGAAAGTTAAATTTTTACAGTATTTTAGATTTTTGTCTTTGAGAATATAATTAGATTAAATAAGGCCAAAGCTTTTTGTTTTTTTATACACCTTTGGTGGCAGACAAGCACACCCACCTGATGGAAAGTGGTTACCGTGACCTATGAACGTGTGTAACACCAGGGGAGTCACACCTGTGCTGCCGACCCTGTAAGAATAGCGAGTTTTTGTACCGTTAGTGCAAAATACAAACTCAGGACCAGCCTTTGGTCTTCCCACTGACAGCACAAAAACTCTCTAGTGAGTTCTGGCTACCCTACTCACCGCTAGGAACACAATACGAGGTAATTATAGCCGTGGAATACTGTAGGGTGTGACGGAAATACCGTCGTGTCCTATGAACTAATTACCTAATGTAAAATAATGAACATACAATAAAATGTTGTTGTTTTCGTAATTTTACAAAATAGTTTTGTAAATTACTCAATATCGGTGAATTACACTCATTATAGAATAATTTATATTCAATTACAAGACTCAAAGTTATATAATGTGCTGTTCTAAGACTCATAATTTTATTGATGTGACGTGATAAAAATTGATGTAAGTACCTAGTTCTTAATCTTCTTTCCACGTAGGTATGTAGTATTTACAGTTCATTACAGTAACATAATTAAAAGCCTAGGTGGGGGAGCTCAGGCTGTAGTAGCACCCATAAAAGTAACATGGAATAAATCTAAAGGAATAAGAGAGTGGAACACCGGTTCCGACGTTCCAATCAGGAAGAATGTTGCAGTAGCGTACAGAATAGTGCTATATTAAAATAAGTAAGTACACAAATTCTTTGCCGAGTCTCATTTCGAGTATCTAATTCGATAATGTCCTATAGCTCGCTGATAGCCACAAAAGTGAACCACGTGAAAAACAAGCTGTTTAGAACGAAAATTACGTGTCGCGGTTCCGGAGTAAGGTGGAAATTAATTTTGAATTTCGAAATCGGAACGGAGGAAGCAAAACAAGGCTATATTTTCACCAAAGATGTGCGAGGTAGTTCATTATATATAGCACATATCTCTCGCAACCCATCCCTCCATACACTTGATACACGATCCGCAGCACACATTCTTCCCTTATTTTGCCCTTGTTTTTACTGATAAAATTATGCAAATGATGCACCTTCTTAATAACACGATCAAGATATGAAAATGAAACCTCAAGGCGGTTTACTCCTTTGTAGTAGCGTGTGCCGACATTCACTAATGTTTACGTTATATTAAAGTAACTTGATTAAACAACGTTTTGTATCAATGCAGTCTACAGTATATTTTTACTTACAGGAAATAGGTATGCGGAAGAACAAAATCAGAAAGAAAATGACGTTTGATATTTCATTTTTTAACTTATGCAATACCGTTACGTTTCAATTAACTATTCGAAATTAAATGAAAATTTATCGAATAGCTTAAAAAGCTTTTTAAATGGTTGATTTATTTTGCGAGATGTTCTTTTGTGTTCCATGTATTCATGATGAAAAGAGTTTATGTATTGCAACAAAATAAGCTTGACCTCTTTTTATTCACTTTGTAATAAATAGTAAAACGTTTTATTTGCACGGGCTTTAAAAGTGTCTGCCCTTGGAACTGCCACCTGTTTATGTTTTCGAATACAATGATGTATTTTGAATTGAAGTGGTGGCATTTATACCACCTTTGACATAGTCGTTTTATACTTAAAACATAGTTATTGATGATAAACTCTATAGAAACCACTGCCAGTCGGGCTAATTACTACATACCTGCCTCATATTTGTATATACTTAACTAAATTAAATTTGTAAATGCGATTGCTTCAGTGTTACGAATGCGTGCATGCATTGCATAAATCCCGATATTCCCAGTTCGAGAAGAATACCATAAGTTTTTGTACTGAAAATTGCATATTGCAAATTCAACCGAAAACGTAATGGCAAACTGAGCTAGAACATAGTATTTCAATATTTAAGTATTCATATTTTACAAACAAATCACTTCATTCATTTACACGTATATAACTCAGTACATCTTCAATCTGACTCCGTTCTGATTTGCATTGAAGAATGGTTCATAAGGTCGTGTCGTAATGGCTAATGTACGAGGAAAATTCTATATTACGTATGATTTCCTAAGAAAAACCTGTTGTCAGGTAACATAAGCTACTGCTAGAAATGTGTGGAAAATAAGGGTAATGATTGGGCTTTATTGTGTAGGTATTGGAAGTACTGTAATGCTTACAAAGAACATATCACATTATAGTTAGTGTGGATTTTCAATGCATGAAGGCTTCATAACTTGTTAACTTCCTAAATGAGATCATATTTTTTTCATTTGGAAACTGTGCAAGTACTTTCCCAGATCGATACCTCTGAATTCACCCGCTATACTACCTCCTAAAATTATATGAATTTGAAAATATCACGATTTATGCTTGGTTAAGTAGCGAAATTAAGTTTACAGTATCAATGTTCACTTACCGCTGAATAGAAAATATCCCGAATTAGCCACAATTTTTCACAACACTATAATCACTGCCACTGTATCAAGCCTGTGTCTCCGTTTAAAGTATATGTCCAAATACTTCATGGAAACAGTACTCGATGTTACGGCTATGAACTCATAAGAAGCAATAATGAACCTCTCAATAATAGCCGTTCAAGTAAAACTAATTTTTATGAACATTTTAATGATATTTCGTACATGAATATTAAAAACATGTTCGTAGTTGGCTACATTATAAATACAATTAATAGTTATTTTCTTTGAATGAGGAATTAAAAAGCGTAATCGCGATTGAACCTTGGTGTATATGTTATTCCGTTTAGCTCTTGGTCAATATTACGACCTTTGTGTGACGTATCGGGAGAGTGTCGAATTGCTAAGTCCGAGGTCGCGGGTCTGATTCCTGCTCAGTGCCAATATTTGTATGCATTAATACTTACATTAAACAATAACATAAAACATATTATTACAATTATCGATGACGAATGGAACCACATGATAAGTTTGAATCAGTAAGACAGACCTGACGGAAGCAGTGATTTTTAAATGCATCAGGTTATTCACCTTTTCATTAATCACTGGATTTTCTGTACCGGAAGCAGTGATTTTACATCGCAGGTGAATAACCTGATGCACTCACTCGATGTTGTGTACTTTACACAACATCCAGTGATTAATGAAAAGGTGAATAACCTGATGCATTGAAAAATCACTGCTTCCTACCGTCTTACTGAGTCAAGCTTATCGTATGGTTCCATTCGGCATAATTATAACAATATATTCTATGTTGTTATTATTATCGATGAGAAGGGTTGTCAGGCAATCGATCTGATATTGGACTGGGGCAGGATAGATCTAAAGTGTAATAAGATACTCTATAGGTCTATAGTATAAGTCTAAAGTAATAGGTATTTATCACAAACAGTAGGGCATCTCTTCCCACTAAAGGAAGCTCAACAAGGTAGGTATAAAGTCACTTCTGACCCGGGCCCACCACGTCACAGTTCTGTAGCCGGCCTGCCTCTACTATAAAGCCAAACCCGATATACATTTTTTAAGTACGTAGATCTTGTCAATGTGATTTTTCTTTCTAGGTTTACTCAGGCTCCACTTAGAAGATTATTTTTTATTTCATATTTATCGAGTCCTAGATACTTTTGTTATTACTCGTAATAAAAGATAATTGGAGGATCATATGTCTAGGTATAAAATAAAGTCGTTAAAATTAATACTGCTGTTATCAAACGATTAAGTAACCTAATGGGGTCAGCTTTGGATATACCAGATGTAGGTAAGTAACTACAGTGAAAACCCGTGTGTCGGTGTGTAGGAACTTACAGTTGAGCAATTTTGTATTATTCTTCACCGAGTCTAGTCTATATCGCAAATTGTCTTTTAAACTCGCCCACTTGATTTAAAGAACTTGGCAATGTCGCATGCGTGCTGACATAATCGAATATACTTGAGAAAAGGATGATGAATGTAGAAGGTTATGACTTACTAAGGCTGTATAACACTTATATGTACATCACGTACGGCTGGGTATTAGTTGCAAACGAGGATGTATGCAAGGAGCATAATCAACTACTTCAACTTTTATACAACCTTGAACTGTTGTTATATAAAATTGATGAGCGTAAAAGTGGACGCATCTTGAATTTCAATATGGAATCAATATGTATTGAGCACCTGTAAATCAATTAAATAAATAAGTGCAAAGTACTTTATATACCCTGATTTCCGCTCTACACGTTGGCGAATACAGTTGCGAACGCGTTGGCCAACACTTGCTGTCGAAAGTAAAGAGCGGGGGTTTGTTCCATTCTTGATGAGAAGCACGATATCCGTATCGGTAGGGTTATTGACCAAGACGTTCGCTACTGTGTTCAGAAAACACGTAGACACAAACATTCCACCTTTTAAGGCAGACTATCTTTCATGTCTGTGTACTCTGAAGGTAATCCAAGGTATACCTTCTTCATTCGAGCACCAACCCGGTTGCATCTCCCTATAATTTTCTTTAATTTGCTTCCCGGGGTCCATTCTCCTATTAATTACTTCCTAAACCCCAAGATCAAAGCCTACCCAATAGCCTCGTTAGTTAATCTACTAATATACCGGTTAACAGGTAAGGCAGAAGGCACCACAGTAGCCTCTTCTACCGGCTGACTCACTAACTATGATTGCTTTGATGAGTTCCTGCATCTTAAAATCCAAGAGTCGTGGACACGTGTTTCACACTGGTAGAATATTGATAACTGCTGTAAAAATTGAGTATTCTAGTAGTATCTACTTAAAATTGTGATTATTATTAAAACCTAATTCAATTATTGATAAAGCTTGACCATGAAGGTACATAGTTCGAAAAAAGACTTTGTTTTTACAAATCGCACAGTCCATTCTCGCCTCTGCCTCTGTGGCGCGGTGGTAGTGAACGCGACTGCTACGCAGGAGGCGCGGGTTCGATCCCCGCTCAGTGCAAATATTTGTATGCATGAATATGGGTATTTGCATTGGTCTGCGTGTTTCTATGTATAATATGTATGTATTTACAAAAAAAAAAGTATTTAAGTATGTTTATCCGTATTCTAGATTCCATAACACAAGCTAGTTAAACTATGCTTACCATGGGTCTAGATAGCGTTGTGTAGAATGTTGTAGAATATTATTATTACTATTATTATTATTATTCAATTACCAAAGTAAATTGTATTTAAACTATAGGAACACAAGCAGTGGCCTACGGCTTCGCTCGTGAGGAATTTTGATCTCGTTACCGCTAGCCATAGGAACCTACTCCGGGGGAAAAGTAGTATATAATCTATTCCTGTACAATGTTTCAGCCAGATTCGTTCAGGCGATTGAGCGTGATTAAATAACATACAAAACCACTTCACAAACTTTCATATTACATTTTTAATATTAATACAATAGGATAATACAAAATAGTTTACATAAATTAATATGTATGTACGTATTTAGTTTTAATTTGTATACAAAAAAGCCTTCTATTTCCGGCATCAAACCCATATTCGTAGGATTACTTTGTAGTAGAATAATAAAAAAATTAGGAAATTACAAGAACGTAAACCACCGGCACCGTTGTTTTATATGTGCTCCATAAAATTATATTGTTATTGTCCATTTATATTATATTGTAAACTGTTTCTACTGTAAGCAATTTAACAAGAGCAATATGAATTGTATAAACACCTTCATCTACTTCCACTGTTGAAAAACATTGAGAATCAACTGAGTTATGATAGTTATGGATATACATACACACATATAATCACGCCTTTATTCCTGGAGGGTAAGGCAGAGCTGAATTAACACCCACATTTCACCAATAATTGTACTCGGTCCCACGTAATAAGTGTTAAGCCTATTGCCGTATTCCGGGTGATATTGTTGACTCGAGGCATGCATCTGAGGCTAAGTCTGGGCCGTATATATCTGTCTGAGGATAAACAGCCCTATCCCTTAGTTTTTTTTATATAGGACTCGCCAACTTGACTTCACCTCGCCTGATGGTAAGCTAAAGGCAAAGTCTCAGGAAAGAGAGAGCATTGTACGACACCGCATGGGAAGAGAAAACCTTCCAAAAAGTGTTCCAGAATATTCCTGATACCGGCAACGACAGCGTCATTATCCTCCTAGCGATTTCTTTTACTATCCTCCATTCCTTTTGCGATCCTTCAGATGGCATTTTCCCCCAGCGCCAAGGCCCGCAATGCAGATAACGATATTCTGGTATAGAAATATTTGCACTGAGCAATTGAAACCGCACCCATTGCTTAGTAATCGCGTTCACTTTAACCAAGTAACCACAGAACCAAGAGTAATCAATAACATGTGTATTGTACCTATTTCAAGCTTCTATAACAGTTAATTCTAGACTAAATTCTTTTTTATTTTTATACTACTTAGGTGGCAGACAAGCACACGGCCCACCTGATGGAAAATGGTTACCTTGGCCTATGGACGTTTGTAACACCAGAGGAGTCACAGTCGCTCTGCCAACCCTGTGAGAACAGAGTTTCTGTGCCGTCAGTGTAGAAGACAAAGCAGGACAAGCCTTTAGTCTTCCCACTGGCAGCACAAATTCTCCAATGAGCTCTGGCTACCCTATTCACCGCTGGGAACACAACACGAAGTTATTACAGCCGCGGTATTCTGTGGGGCAGAGGTACTTCCTCAGTCGGACTGCTCAATTGGGCGAAAATACCGCCGTGTCCTACTTCCTAACATAATTCTAAGCTAGTCACGGCCATGACCGCTACGTTTAACAGTCCGCGAATAAGTGATAGTATGGTGATAGCAGTCTGAGCAACTACAGCCGATGATTCCCCTTCGGCTGTGGTCGTAACTCGAGTTTAGTAACCAGTTGCGCTGCGCTGGCGCCGTGTTACGTGAATCTAGGATGCCACTGACGAAAGATAGTTTTGCCCGTCTATAAAACTGGTTATAATACATGTAACATGAATGAATTTATTATTTAAGTGATAAAAGACTACTGGATGTTATCATAATCACAGTGTTGGCTTTGGACGGTACTCGGGGGGTACTCTCCCACTTTTTCTATCGATTTAGGTAAGGTCGACCGCTGCCTCATATGACCTGCTTCGTGCAAATAATTGTAAAAAATACATACGTTTAGCATGAAATAGGGCGCTTGTATGCGTACACATACATAAGATAGCGGATGCTGTTGTATATGTTGTGTCTGACACCTCATACTTATATATAATAAAAATATATCAGCTTTATAAGCATGCACAGGAAACAGGTTAACTAAATAAGTTAAAAGATATTTCATTTCATCAACCATTTTTATTTTGCACAATTTGTTTTACTGTGTTTTTGCAAATATTGCAAAGGTCAAATTGTTATCTAACACCATTGTGCCGTGTAGTCCTGCCCCTCCTCGCGCAACCTGCGCCTGCGCACCGTGCGTAGTGCACGCTGACACAGTTTGTTCGGTGACGGCTTCCGTCAACGAGCATACGCCCTGGCCCACTGACCATTAGTGAACATCGGCCCTTGGTTACGTAACCTGTAGTACTATTGTAGTTTAAAGACGACAAGTCGTTTATTTTTATTTTTCACCATCAATCACTTTCGTTTTACTCGGCGTTTGTTTAAACTTTTACTTTACATGTTGCATTGTTATTATACCTAATTATAAAAAAAAAATACTGAAGTGCCGTTCAAATTTATTGTATTATTAAGTCGGTCTTAATTAAATAATAACTCTATTACACGAGTTCTAATTTTGAAATGGCACCGGACGGGTAATTTTTTTTAAGTCGGTCATGATTGAATAATAAATCTGTTAAATATTAAAATTCGAACTTGTGTACAACAAGTTCGAATTTTAAAATCAGTGTTTAGATTTTGCTAACAGTAGTTTCACTGTACTTATATCAGTTACTTATGTTCATTTTTAGGATTTCGTACCCCTAAAGAAAAAAACGGAACTTTTATAAGTAAGCTTATAGGATTACTTCGTTGTTCGTCTGTCTATCTGTCTGTCAAGACCTTTTTCTCAGGAATGCGGTATCAAGAGGTTATAGACCATACTCAGGTATATAACGTCTTGATACTATGCATTCAAAATATATTACGATTTATGTAGCTTAAGTTACGGCACTCTCGATGCGCGACTTCGACTCGCGGCTTCGACTTGACCGGCTTTTTTTTAAATAAAAGATGAAACTGAGAAGTTATATTTTTATTTTTTATTCTCGTACCACTAAGGTAAACAAGTGCACAGACTAGCTGATAGTGGGCAGTTACCGTAACCAATCGATGTCTATTCAATAAGAAACCTAAGTGCCTGTTACGAGTAGTGGGTATTTATTGTTAGTGGCTATCAGTTGAGTCACGTGAATTCATCTATTCATATTTTGCTCGTTCGAACTATTGAATTTCGAATCACACATTGCATTAAATTTAAAATTTAAACGTATAAACCACAGCGTTGGGTTTAACGACTTCTATGACTGGCTTAACAAATTGAATACATGAAGGTATAAATCGGCTTTAAGTGCTAGAAATATAAAATAATTAATAACAATATTTTTGAACGATAATGTATGTAATGTACATAGTAGTTGATAAGTACTGTTCACATTCATTTATAATTCAGTACTATATAAAAACATATTGAGTGAAAAAATATATTACTAGGTATAATAATATAATACCAACTAATCCCGCCCTCTCCTTGCCTTCATAGGACAACACGTGCAGGCCTTAGATGTCACCCTCACACTGTGCAGAATATACGAGCAAGAACCAAGCGGTTCGGAGACTCTTTTCTTTGCCGCACCACCAAGACCTGGAATTCATTACCGTGTTTCCTTCTTCCTACATTCCCGTGGCCTTTAAGCGGGGCGTGAAAAAGCATCTGATGAGGTCGCCAAGCTGAGGGACACCATTGTAACATTACTTAGTGTCCGTAATGGTTACCCTCTTACCTGAGACTTTTCCTTTAGCTTACCATCAGGCGAGGTGGTGGTGGGAAAAAATAGAATAGAATAGAATCGTTTTATTTGTTCAAAACATGTGTGTGTGTGTTAAAAACAAAAGAGTCTACGTACGACAATTCAGATCGAACTTTTAATTTGTGTGCACAGAATCCTAATATTTTTTGCGAAAGGGCAGATCGCGGGCAGCATTTAGTATAAAATAAATATCTTCGCGAATCCTCTAAAATAATTATTAAATTCAAAACAGGTATACACTATAAATCTTTTGTCTCTCTAGCATTATAGAGAGTGACGCAATTCGTAACACCTCTATGACAAAAATACCAATGAGCAATACGTACGTAGATTTGGGCAACTCTGTCCGTTTAGTTCTGACGTAAGCCAGTATTAGACATAAAAGCTATTCCGATCCAAACTAAAGCAAAAACAACGATATATCAACGATTGCATCTCTTTGCAGCGAAGTGTCATAATCTGCATATAAAACACGAGTTACGTAAAACGAAAGGAAGCGATATAATAGCAGTTAGCGATATGAAATGGCACAATAATATTTCTTATTTCACATTATATGATATAGAAGGACTGTTTAATGGTTTATAGTGCCCTATTAACGTCTTAGGAACCGAACCAAGTCGAACTTACTTGATATTCAAAGAACGGAAACAGTTTTATTAATTCAGATCATTTATTACGTATATGAATCAACGGATTAAGATATTAGATTATTAACTATATAAATAGTATAAGTAAAAATATATTTAATCGATTAACCCACCCTCGACGTACCCGGTGCAAAGGTGCCAATTACGCTGGCAGCATTGCCCTCCTGGATAGCAATGGCCAACCTTTGCCCCAGGTACGAGAGGTGGAACGAGATTCACCAATTTTGTCCATCAACCAGCGCCCCAATTCGCTAATCAACTGCTTGGCGTCGGCACCCCAACTACCTATCATCTCGATTGCAAAGGGAACGAATATATATCGCTCTGTCAAGGCCGCATATTTGCAGCGTTTTTTTTCCGCAGCGTCTTCTGCAGCAGCTCCTGGAGACAGCACGGTACGACTCTGGTGGCTGGGAGCGACCGTATTAAGGCACGCGGCATTCCACAAAAGACATTTGCCATTTTTCCATGGAACCAGAGTTATACCGTCCAGTCTTCCGACGTCGGATCTGCTGAGACCCGGTGAAATTCTACAAATTAACATCAATAGGATTTTGACTTCTGATGAACCGCATTGATAAACCATACGGAGAACTTTATGGAGATGTTTAGAAAATTAAAAAAAATATATATCGTTCGGTGAGGTACAAAAATAGTAGGTAGGTATGAGATATATTATTATGAACAAAGAATTCAAGCTAGATAAAATAATCTTGACATGGATACAAATGTAATTATTGACCGTACGGCTAATAACTTTATACTTATTATTTATTTATGTGCATGTCAAGATCAACGCTCAAGCATGAGTATAAAATATAAGAGTTTGGGATCATTTGTTTGGTTATCTTTGGTTCACTTTTGATATTTGAGAGATTGAAATTAGATTGAGACTGATTTTTATTAAGAGAATTGGCCTTTTGAGCGGGAATCGAATCCGTGACCTCTGATTTAACAATCGGATGCTCTACCGCTACGCAATCGAGGTCGTCATCATCATATTTATGGGTTCAAATGTTCACTCAACCTCCACCTCATATTACCTCACAGTTTCGTAGACTTTTTTCTAATCTTTCGTTGTAAGAGATAGAGCGATAAACTCGCCATTTGTATAATACAATCAACTGTAGGTACATAATTTATTGTATTCTTTAATGTTCAACAATGATTTTGTTACGCGATCATTATTTGTTACGTAATGATTCAAAACAATTTGACTAACATGAATTTTAATTACTTTTATAATAACATTTCAGTTTGGCACTGTGAATGACATACCATTTGAGCATTTAAGTCGTTGCCACTTACGAAGTTAAGGAGACAATTTGCCTTTGTTAGTACAATAGTACCTACATACATATAATCGTGTCTTTATCCCCAGAGGGTTAGGCAGAGGTGAATTAACACCTACTTTTCACCAATAGGAGGTTGTATTCGGTCCCACGTAACAGAAGGTGAGCTTATTGCCGTATTATAGCCATGCATATGAGGCCGAGCCTGGGCTGTTTCTATCTGTCTGATCTTACACAGCCTTATCCCTTAGTCGCCTTGTACGATATCGCATAGGAAGAGATTTTTTTATACCACTTAGGTGGCAGACAAGCACACGGCCCACCTGATGGGAAGTAGTTACCGTGGCCGCACAAGGGGCGTTACACTCGCGTTGCCGACCATGAAGAATCCTTCTGATGACCCTCTTGAAGAAACCCTTATTGTAGGCGCTTGGAAAAGCCGCAACAGGGAGGTCTAGGTACTCTGTCGAGAACCACGCAGCTAACAATAGTACAATATTCTAGATCTAGATACGCCGTGCAGAATAAATAGATTGCGTGTTGAAAACTGAGTATCTTTTTACCGATGATGTCACGTAGTCATTCAGGTGTAATGTTCATCGCAAACAGATCTATTTCTATAATAAATTACATCAAAATCGGTTCAATGGTTTAGGCGAGAAAGCCGACAGATAGACTGACAGACTTACTTTCGCTTTTAGTGGTATGTTGTATGTGCTTTCGCATTAAATTTATATGTATGTATTTTGCTTAACAGCTAGAGGAGAGAAGAGTCATGCTTTCTCGTAACACGTCGATAAGGATTAGGGTCAGTCGAACTAAATGCGGCAATCATTCAATCAAGTTATGTGATAAGTCTGCAATTTATATCGTGGTCTTGTGATGTTAGTTACTGCGATTGATTTCGTTCACGGCATCATCATCTCGGGTTGTTCACCAACTGGACACAAGAGATTTTACACACGCGTGTCCAGTTACTGACACTCTAAATTATTTAATTTATTATTTTGATTAACTGGACACGAAAAAAGTTTTACGCGTGTCCATATATTGCTTACAGCAATTTTCCCTGGTTACTTCCGAGGCTTTAACTCAGCGATGTTGTGTTTGGTTTAAGTTGGGTATTACAGATAGAACTTTGGTAAAGGTATACATTTTAATGAAGCCTAAAATAACACAATTTCTTACTAAATACGATTAAGGTACTAACTGTAAAAACAGTTCATTCTTAAATAAAATATTTAAAATGAAACACTATCTTATGAATCAGCTTAATACATCTGCATTTAGTAAGTGTTAGGTACCTACTTATAGTTTTGGAGTGTTTTAAGACCATCCTTTACCAACACTCAATAAATGTGGGTAATATATTTAAAATACTTATATGTTAGTAAGGAGGTAGGACACGGCGGTATTTCCGTCCAAATGAGCAGTCCGACTGGGGAAGTACCTCCGCCCTATAGAATACCGCGGCCATAATAACCTCGTGTCGTTTTCCCGGCGGTGAGTAGGGCAGCCAGAGCTCACTGGAGAGTTTTTGTGCTGTCAGTGGGAAGACCAAAAGCTTGTCCTGCTTTGTCTTTTACACTGTGTGTTGGCAGCGCAAGTGTGATTTGGTTTTGCCCACGTCCATAGGCCACGGTAACCTCTTTCCAACAGGTAGGCCGTGTGCTTGTCTGCCACCTAAGTGGTATTTTTTTTTATGTGTTATTTTTTATCTTACGTATTAGAGTGTCGACATTCAATTGCAACTACAAAAATATCTTGTTAGTGTTCCGTTCTTCAACCATCATTTACATATAAGTTACACAAAGGTACAAAATGTATACTCGTAAACTCCTGTATATCGACGACTTCCTATGTAGCTGCATTTATCGAGGCCCTAAACAAGTACTCAATACCTTCCTTCAATAAATATTCGCCTTTTTATCTACATCTTTAGCGAAAGGTGACAACAGAGAATGCGTGGTAGACAAGTAAGCAAAGATAGCAACTTAAGTGCATTAGTCTCGGTTCACTAACACTGATTCAGTAGACGATATGATGAGGAAGTGAAAGTCTATATAGGAATATGTCACGATTTGAAAAAGGCTCGACTTAGATCGATGTCACGGGAAGTGAGTTGTGAAAATCACGTGGCCTTGCATTATCTCTTTCATAAAAGTCTATTGTAGCATCATTTAACTTAGTATTAAGGCGTCGGGCTAGAGAGACGGTTTCGAATCTATTTAGATTGGAAATAGTAATGTTCAAGACAGGACCTGAATCCACGACCAATCCCTTATAAGGGGAATGGTCTGTCGACCTGCATGTAAAAAATCATCAAAAAATAAACTATGATTTGGATTTGTTATGTTAGATAAACCTTCGCGGAAACTAAAACAGGCAATACTGCTAACGATTTTAAAACATTAAATTCTTATACGAATTCTTTATTATGATGAATAATACTGAATTGGTTGGATTGGATAGACTGGACTGGATGAATAGACTGGAAAGCTAGTTGGAATAAGGTTCAGAGAATAATGAGTGATGATGAACAATAATTTTCAGTGTCAGTAAAAGCTTAAAGACCTGTACAACATCCTCAAAGTATTAAAAATGGCAGTTGACCTGTGCAAATAGAGTTCAACTATACCTACTAATATTAACATAACACAAATTAACGAACGAAAATCTTCTCTTCAAGGTCTTCAAGTCTTTATTATTATTATTAAAATGATTGGTTGTATAATATTGATATTAGATTAGTACCTGCTATATAGGCGCGAGGATAATGCTGATTATTGCGTAGCAACAACTATGTGATAAGGTCACATTTTGTGTCATTGAATTAATAATAGTTGCTACGAGGCGTAGGCTGAGGAACGGTGGAGTCATCCGTCCGTATTTAAAAAAATAATTGATAGGCTGGTGTTTGACCACTATCTCACTTGTTTTTAAGGTTGGTAAAAATGGGATTGACTCGTATTTTCACTGCGTAGCAACAATTATGTGAGTAGGCCTAATAACCTTTCAATTATATAATAGTTGCTACGAAACGTAGACCGAGGCATAGAGAGGAGTCAACCGTCCTAAGTCTGACCTATCTACCCTCACTGTATGAATGTTTTTTTATGATTGACAAGCTCACGTTTGACCTATCTTACCTGTTGGTAAGGTTACACGACATGTATTTTCATGTTTATGACATTTATGACATACGTTGACGACTGCAATCTGACTGAATCTCATACGTTCATCATTCTATGCTATAATATCCTGGCCAATGAATTGCCACTTGTCTAAGGGGCTGGCTAGTATTGTTACCACTGAGGTGGTAGACAAGTACGGGAAGTGGTTTCCCTGGCCTATAGACCACCAGGGGCGTTACACTCTCGCTGCCGATCATAAAGAATCCTTCTGATGCCCCTTTTGAAGAAACCCATATTGTAGGCGCTAGGGAAAACCGCAGCAGGGAGGTCATTCTATAGCTTTTGTGTGCGTGGAATGTAGTTTGTTTCATACAGCACAGTGTGCTCCGTCTCAGGTCAGGTCGCAATGCTGTGTGATAATAGAATGTAGCTATGGACATCATGTCAAACCATTCATTTGAGCACAAACTATTATACAGGCGGCGAGGTAAAGTCCCTCCTAAGTCTGAGAGGTTCCACAGTTCCACACCCCCGTCTTTGCACCGAGACGAAGGGATCAAGCTGGTATGCAAGACCTCCGACAAAAAGGTGACAGCAGTACTCCATAGTTCCGAACCTGTGCCTTATAAAGAAAGAGTCGCTGCCCCGCAGTGAAGTACTGCTTCACCCTGTTTAGCTTGAAATGTATAAAAGCACTCGGATAATGATTAGTCACAAGAGTTTCTTCGCATGCACATCTCAGTAGTATAGGATAATGGTAGAGGGAACCCATGGCAGTAAGTACCGCAAACGACAGCAATTAGATACCGTCAAGGACCCTAGTTAAATTGTGACTCGGTGATGATTTATGGATATCAGCATTAGGTTGCTTCTGTTCAAGCTTCGACCTTCGTTCAGACTTCTCGATTGTACAATGCTGATTCGCTAAGTCATTAGAGTGATAATCACTGAGGTTGATATTGTTGTGTACTCTATGCCCCAGCTGGTTTTGTCTTGAGTGGTGTAGCATAAGATACGTCTACAAACTTCTCGCATGAGTGGGTTTAGGCGACTTCAAAAACGAGAAATACTAGTTATGGAAATAATAATTATTAGTATTCCCGCTAATCCCTCCAGTGAAATTTGCTGGTTTTAGGAGTGGGTTTACATCGATGGTCTAATGACCAGGATTCGAAGTAGAGACCTCTTGAGCGCAAAGCCTACAGACTCATTAAAATTATATTATACTTATCGTATTATACAATAGATTCTTACCTCTTAGGAAGACGGTAGTTACACCAAAAGAAAATCTATTCAGAAAAATATCATCTTCATAATTAAATTAAAAATTATAGTGTTACCAGTTTGTTAAAATCTTGATTCCTGTCATTGAATTATTGCAAAATTATTGTTTTATACAATAATTTTGCAATCATTAAATGACTAAAATTGCGATTAATATTTAGATGAAATAATCTTGATCTTAATGGGCTTCAATTGACTCATTTCCAGATAGTCTTGACGTTTTAATAAGATAATTCGTTCCAGTTATATGATTAAGCAGTTGCTTAATCATATAACTGGAACAGTTGTGCACGGGAACTTACAGATTATGAAGAAAAACAGATTGTAATTATTTTGTTAGCTGTAATGTGAAATGTCTGAATGTCTGTCTGCAAATTATTACAGAATAGCTGTAATTGTAGTTTTATGGTCTGAGATTCTTTAATTTGATAGGACGTTTATCCAGACGATGCGTTTTTTTACGTACGCAAAATCCCCTCGGGTACCCCGCACTGGAGCCGGTGGAAGAGGTTATGTCGAACTCAAATCGACCAAAACGCACGCCGCCTCTGGTTCGTTTTTGGTTGCCGAAGGTGAGGTTAACAGGCATATCCCTCGCACTCCGGCCCACCCATGGCCATCTTTTTCGGTCTGGCCCTCTCCTCGGGTGTAGGGACCACAGTGTCCCCGACTCGTCCCCGGGAATGGGGAGGCGCGCGAGGCGCGCCGTCACCGCCGCGGTCTACTTCTGCCAGGGTGACAGTGGCTCCACCCGTCACCCTCAGGCCTGCGCTCATGGGGGACGGAGGTCGTTCATCGACCTCAGACGCCCGAGTAGACGATGCGTATTGGATTTATTTGGATATAGTCTTTTTTTAAATTAAAGTTATTAATTAAAAATGTCTTCGATCTGACTGGCTTACGTACGTCTCGGTCGACCCTTAACGTGTTGACCCAGTATCCCCTTCTCTACCTTAGTCACAACATATACAACCATACCTACCACAACGTTCCCTTATCACGCTGTTTCTAACTTCATTCTTCATTTATCAGATCAAATAACCAGATAAGAACAACAATCTAAGCCTTGTTACTTGTTTACTCCTAAGTTTGTTCATTTCCCCACAAATTTATTACTTCCGAAACAATTGGAAACTTAACTAGTACTAACGCAATGATTTTCTTCGTAATTGTTTTGAGATTGCGAAAGTTTAAACGCCAAACAAATCGATCAACTAACTCGTTTCTAGGAACAAATACGATATGTTCGAACAAATTAAGTCCGTCAAGTGTTCACCTCTAGGATTGTAGTTCAATGTTCCCGCTTATATCGACTCTAAATTTGTTAGACAATAGTTAGTTTCCTCCTATTCGTTCTGCTGTAAAATGGGAACATCAAATTTTCCTTTTGATACTTCAAATATCAAGTTTTATTTGTAAGCTGCCAACATATGACCGAAATGATGTATTTTTCTACAAACAATTTATATTTTTAAGATTTATAGATATCATAATATCATAAAGTCAAAAGCTAAAAGCCGAATTTATTTGATAAGATCAAAAGCTTAAATTATATGTACTAACAAGCTGTTTCGAACATAAATAATTTTATATTTTGGCCAGCAGCAATATCTTTGTACCTCTACCCTAAGACGCAATTAATATTTCCTGCAATGAATATTTTCTCCTCTGGAATGGCTCGAAGAAAATTCACAACATTTGCTAGTTAAATAAATCTCATAAAATTTTATAATTTAAAAAATCTAATCAAACTGTGGAATTTAATAATCTCGGAAAATCAGGTTGCTTTTTAGTTTGTAGGAACCAACCTATTTTTACGTTTTGTCTATTTCAATTTAAGTCATGCATTTTGAAAATATGGCATTGGATACTGAATCGGTGCCCTGGTCAGAAGCACCCGAAACCAGCGGAATTGTAATAGAAGGATAAAAAGGAAACTCGTGAAATGTTTTAGGACTAAAGTGAGTAGCAGGTTCTTTTTTACCACTCAGACTAGCACACGGCCTACCCGATGGGAAAACTCTCTGTTCTTACAGGGTCGACAGCATGAGTGGGGGAGTACCACTTGAAGACAAAGCAGGACAAGCATTTGGTATTCGCACTGTGCAGTGACAGCACAAAAACTCTCCAGTGAGCTCTAGCTACCAACTCATCTCCGGGAACACAATGGGTGCGGTGTTCTGAAGGGTGGAGGTACTTTGCCAGTCGGACTGCGCAATTGAAACTGAAAAATCGTCGTGTCCTACCTTTTGGTATGACACGACAATATGGTAAGGCCTATCTTAGAGGAAGAGACATGAATACCTATGTTTGTACCTAGATAAAAAAAAATAAAAAAAACTGACTTGTTTAGCATGAGCTTTTACCATCAAGTGGATGTAACAGCTTCGTCACGATTTAAATTCCTCACAGTTACATTGATGTATCTTCCTTTACTTATTTGTGGTCACGACTCCAAGATCTATTGTTAGAGTTATGGCTGGTACTATATAAACCAGCTATGCTCGACCTGTGAACACCGGGCTCTTTTATACGGCTCACATATACACTTTATATTAGGTATATATATATATAAAAGTCGTATTAGTTGCACTATTTATAACTCAAGAACGGCTATACCGATTTGGCTGAAAATTGGTGGCGATGTAGCTTAGAACTAGGACTAGGATACTATTTATCTGTATAAAATGTGCCATAACAAAAACGCACTTGACTTGTAATAACAAAAAGCAAGTTACTTGCTTTTAAAGTTAGTTACTTGCTTCTAAACGTAATTTTGTCTATGTTTAAGTTTGGTTGAAAATCTGATAATTATAAATTTTGACAAAAACCAATAAATGATAAATGAATGAAATGATTATTGGTTTTTTTTTACTATTATTTAATAGTAAAAAAAAACCAATAATCAATATTAGTCTTTCTACTCCTTTCTTAATGTTAAAGTTTCTCGACAATATGAATAGGTATAACACATAGGTTCGAGGTACAGAAGTGAACACATCTTAAAACATTCGGAACTTAATGCGGACCAAGTCGCTGGCAAAAGCTGGTGAAAGATAAACTGTGCCAATAATTTAGAATGAGAAACCTCGTTTTGAGTATTTTGATGTGTTGAAGAAGATTTTTAATGTCATACGAGTATATCAAGCTATGCAACAGATCAGGACATTTATCATGACAACTTTTTTGTCATGCGATGACCATACCGTCTTTCATCATTGTTTATCATATAATCACCCACTTACTTGATTTGTATCACTGTGACTGATATTTATTTTATTTAATGTTTCCCTTGAATATTTTTCGTTTGCAACCGCCACGCTTAAGTCGACTGGGAACGTGTTTACGGCTCTTTTACATTCATTTTTTTTATCGATCAATTAATTAGCCTGTGACAGTCCACAGCTGAATATAGGCCTCTCCCAATGTTAGGAGACTTTGACCTACACTGTTTCCACGCTGACCAGACGGGTTGATGCAGAATTCAAAAGAAGAGTTGAAGAAGAGAAATGCTCCCCTACATAAAAATCATCAGGTTTGTAATGGTCGCTATAATTATATTCTAGTAGATGAATTTGGTATCCAATTTTTGATGCGCAGTCCTTTAATCTATAGCATCCGTCTTTTCTTATCAGTAGGGAAACGATGAGGACCTTTCTTTTTATACTGAAATGCACTATATAGCGTCATTGTTTATTCCACAGAAGACTTTTTCCTTTATTTACTAACAATTTGTATGCAATTTGACAGCAATACAATACCAGCGGTAATGCACCACCTATCGGGATAAATAAGCAGTGTGCCTCCTCATTAGACCACGGGTCACAACACGCTCCTGTCCTAAGAAGACTCACAAGAAAATAAGCGGACTTCTCTTTTATCTACAAATGTGTACTTTATAATTTCTTGTTTGAATAAAAATAAAACTTAAAAGGTTGAGTACGCCAGATTCAAACTGTTATAAGTACCTACCAACTACCTAAGAAGATTATGTCCATGAACAATTACATTATGTTTTAATTTTTTTTTATATACTCTTTGTTTTCTTTAATACTTACTCATTAAGAGGGTTAAACAATTCTTGCGTGGCTGAGGTCTAATCTAATGAGCCATTAGCATATTCAAGGTTTTTATTTCAACATTTTCATAGTTATTTTTAATGCGAATACGCAATAATGATTATTATTTTGTTTATATGGAAAGCAGTTGTTTTGTGCTGCTGCCACACTGCTGTTAAAGAATGTGTACAAATGTTAGTAAACATTGAATGAAATTTTAAAGCATTTAGTATGCTAACTATTTAAATCGATTAAAAAATAGAAAAAATTGAATCGGTTCAGGCGGGTCCTTCGCCCGAAACCATCCAAAGTCTTCTTATACATATATCCGTCTTATGGCGACGACTGTGGGATTTATGTATTGAAGAATTTGGATGGTCTCGGGCGAAGTTTTTGTGGCATACCTAGTGGTCTGAGCGGGGGTTCCAATTCAGCCTGAACCGATCCATTTTTACTATTTCTTAATCGGTTAGTAAACATTGTTAATAAAACCTTTGATCGCAATCTTTGGTAGAATCGCAGCAAATAAACTATTTTGATTTGATTTGATTTCTTATGTTTTTATGTTAGGTAATGTTAGCAAACTATTCTCAAAAAAATTGTTAGTAAACAAAAATAGTAACAAAATTAGAACATTTGTGAACATTTGTCTATATGTTAAGGTTTGGCGCAAACAGATGTACCTACTTAGCGCCTAAAATAAGAGCTATTCCAATAAGTAAATCTTCTTTCATTTCCGTGTAGGTAGTAGACGCCTCGATAAATCTAAATTGCGAGATGATGTCATATTTTCAAATGCTATAATATGTTTATAAACATTTTCCATTAGTGTAGGAACACTGAAAACATCTAAAAATGACTAACAAAGTGTAACAGTTTCTAAAATAATGTTTTGTGTCTGAAATCATTGTTTTGTAAACATTTGTTAACAGCAGTGTGTCGTCTGACTTTCCTGCCTGAGTTATGGTTAGTGGAAAACCACTGACAGAGGTGTTCAGGTCACTCATATGCAATATAGTCTAAAATTTTGTTATAAATGAAGTTCAAAGTAAATAATAATAATAATTTATTTCATTAATTCAATAGTATATGTTACATAGTTTCATAATCTATTGCTATCTTTTATACTTATTGTATACTTTATACATAAACTTTACAATTGTCAAATCAATCTTACGTTATAGTTAATAAACTGTGCTACATAGAATGTGCCTGAACTAGGTAATCCTGTTTTTCAGGCTTATAGTGCAATTTTTACATTTTAAATAAACAAATAAATAATTCATAGGTATAAAAGTTATTTACAAAGTGAATTGGTAATTAAATCTAAACTTATATCTTAGTTACTAAACTACTTAACAATATTCATTTCACCACCGTTATCAACTTCTCTGTCTGATCGTGTGTCAATTTTTGTAGGCAATTCTTTAGGACATTCTTACAATGGTTGTAGTTCAGAGGATATCTGTCTGCTATAGCATTTACTCTATTATACAGCAATGGTCCCAGAAACATATAGAATTTGACTGTAAATTCGTGCTTTATCGCAATTCGCTGGGTGCATACAATATCTTTCCGTCTTTTATTTACAATTTCAGTGCTGAAGGGGAGTGCTGCGTGCTGTTTTAGTACTGTGCTCACTATAAATAGCTGGCGGACTGTTAGTACTTCACAAGATTTGTATAGGAGGTCAGTGGGATATAGGAAAGGACGGGAAGTTGCTACCTTTAGGATAGCTCTCTGTGCTCTCTCGATGGGCAGTAACAAGGATTTACCCCCTCCTCCCCATGACGTTATGCAGTATGTTAATATTGATTGACAAAGGGCATAATATACCTGTTTAATTAGTTTTAAGTCAGCAATGTGCCTAATTTTCTTAAATACAAATATCAGTTTGCGTAGTCTTTTAATTAGTGCTTCGCTATGTTGAGCAAAAAGGGTTTCGTCTATTATAATACCCAGGTATTTTATTTTGTCTGCTCTAGCTATATCCGGGCAGGTACACACGTTGCCTGTGTCATTAGGGTCTTTACAATGGTGAGCATAAAGTAACGGGTCTGTCCGAGTAGAAGTCTGTCTTTTGCGCATCGAGAAAACAACACATTTGGTATTTTCTGCATTTAATGTTAGTAGGTTTGAAGCCATTTATTAATAATATTGAATCCGTGCTGGGCATGCCCGTACGCTTCATTTTCTGACTCAGCAGAAAAAAGGAGCGCAGTGTCGTCCGCATATGATATGATCGTGCCATGCTCTAGTTTTAGATTACAAAGTTCATTTATGTAAATTAAGAACAGTGTACTGCCCAGGATACTTCCTTGTGGGATACCAAAGTTATTGTTTTCTAGGTCGTCACTGAGAACATTGCCGATCTTAACACATTGCATACGCTCTTTCAAATAGCTTTCGAAGAGTGCTAGTTGTACGCTACTTACCCCCTATATTTCATATCTTGTTCAACAATTTAGGAATAGAAACCGTGTCATAAGCTTTGGCTAGGTCCAGGAAGATTCCCACTGTGCGATTTCCCTTATCAAGTTCTTGTGCTATGAAATCAGTCAAATTATGTACAGCTTCGGCCGTCGCCCTGTTAGCTCTAAAACCAATTTAGATTCAGCTAACTAAATAATGTTTACTACATTAATATCTGCATACACGTCTATTTGCAGTGGAGATCCAATATTTAGTTAATAGTTATCCAATCCAATATTTAGTAAGTTGATACTTATAACGCATTACAGAGTTTATTTCACATTGTAATGCAATAATAATGATTTTCAGTTTGCCTCAAACACCTACACAGAAATGTCTAACAGCTCTCGGATTAAAATCCCACCAAAATTGCACTCGTGATGGCAGATTTCGGTGTGCCGAACCCCGCGTTTTTCCGGTTTTTCCCCGCCATCACGCGCGGAGCCACGTGTTTTCTGCTTGTACGCGTGTGATCTGCCAAACCGCGCGTGATTTGCTTCGCGCTTTTGCTTTGCGTCGAGGCGTTACGACACCGGCAACACCATGCTCCCTCGCGACCTGCCGCGAGACGCGGAGCAGAGCAGAGCAGTGTGAGAATCGCCTAAATTCATTTTCAGAAGATAAAATTAGATCTGCTCTCTAGTGAAAAATCTCCGTACTACCCAAATACCTTACATTTCATTAAGTTTTCAAAGCACTACATAGATGGCGTTCACTTGAAATATAGTTAAGACAATTTTAAACAGATGGCGCTCAACGAATGAAATTTGTATTATTAAAATCCTGTTTTTTATACGGGGTAGAAAGGCAGGTTAGGTAGTTGGATTTGTTTTGACCAATATTTTTTAATTCGTAATTTAGTAATACAGATTGACGTTCATAAGTGTTATTGTGTGATCTACGTGGATAAAGATTTTTGAATAATAAAAAAATACATTCAGGAGTACTGCAGTAGGAGTCCTAATCTAAATAAATCATTTTTGCATTAGTCTTGGATGCATCCAAGTCCGATCTATAGTATTATAACTATAGTATTATATGTATATATATATCAGTATCAAAATTAACGGTATATTTACCATGTTTCATTGTTTTGAGTTAATTTGAGTGCATTGAGATTGAAACCAATATTAGTGCAGATACACGTAGTAAAAGAACTCGAAAGAGGGTAGATCGATATAATTACTCCTAGGAAAAAACTTTTTCTCTGTTCACCGCCACTACTCCAGTTCCTCCGTGATCATGGTGCTTGCAACAACGCCGAAATATCGGAAACTCAAAACAATGAAACATGGTAAATATCCCGTTTATTTTATTTTAATACTTATGTGAGTGACCATGATAGTTTAAATACATACATATAGTTTTAATACATATATATATAAATATACATAGGTATATGTATATACCTATGGTATTATATGAGGACATAATACCCGCCCCAGTAAAAGAATGGACTCAAAACTCCGCAGTTTGTTTTAAAACTTACTAGACAATGCTGCACACGTTCTCGCAAGTTTTCATTAAACATTAAATACAGCTAAATGAACTGTGATTTTGAGCACCCTTTCTTAAACGCATACAATGCGTCTGCCGGCGGCGATTTTTGCGAAATTTATCCTCCCACCCAAAGGGGGTTGATCGTTAAGGGAGTGCAAGCTAGAGGCATATTTTCAGGGGTAGGGGGCCTACCCACTACCCACGTCCCGTTTCAATGTCAGCAGCGTTCGTTGGCCGTCGCTAGAGGTCGGTTAAATTTAAGTCTAGCAGTCATACTATATGCTGAAGAAATCTTTGGAAGCATACCAATTTAAATCTTATTATTATATGCATAAGGTTTATTGATAGCAAAATTTAGAGAAAATAAGGCCAGATAATATGGTTACAATGATAAACGCACTAAAAAGTTGAAGTGACAGGTCCAGACGGTTTGATGTAGGTACTGAAGTATTTGAAACTTGCTCCTAATTATTTAAGCGACGGCACTTAAGTATTTCTCTGTTATGAATGACAACCAAATTGATATTATTATGTCACAATAAATATACACACAAGTCATTGTCTACCAAAAGACAAATATTTTTAATCGCAATTAATAGCAAGCTATTGGCGTAGCCTACATCTATTATTTCTCCTAGGTATACCTTTTCCAAAGCTTTATAAAACTATTTACACCATCGATATAATCTTTAAAGATATGTAATCAGACAAACAACAGAACCTTAATTTCTGTTGTCTGTCTGATTACATCTGGAATTGCAGTTTTGCATCTGAAAGACCAGTGTCATGTATGCAGACCGGCATCATCCTCCAAGACTTCGCTTTAATTGGGTTGATTTTTGTTTTTGTTTGTTGATGATTTCATAAAAAAATCGAGTTTCCAAAAAATCAGAACTTGTATGTTCGATCTCTTAATTCTTTACAACGTCTATTATTGTCCTACGTGAGCGACAAGGGCGACAACACGACGCGATTAGACGCGGCGCGTGTATATCAAATGGTTGTTGTTCTTTATTGTATTCTACGTTGTATCGCGTTAATACATCATGGGAAGTATGGAAATATGTCACGCATCGCGTCGCGTTAGCACGCTGTCGCGCGTTTCGCTCACGTACTTAGGACAACGGGCTTAAGCTTAACTGCAATATTATCGAAGGATCGATAGACCCGTCTATTGAAAACGTAATAATTTATACATATACAAGTCATGCTACCTCTTCGCTATGTGATTGACTTTCCTGGCCAGAGGCGGCTTTGAGTTTGGAACTTAGTTTGAATACTTTAGAATAACACTATCCTATCGAAGTCTGGGAAGACTGGTCAATACAATTACGTAGTACCTAGGTACCTGTCTGCGAATACAACGTATGGACCAGATATCGGCATGCTGTGTTAAATTAATTATCTAATATTCAAAAAAGAAATCAGTTAAACCGTTTTTATTGATTGAAATAATTGTTTTGTCATCCGAACTAAACATGCATACAAAATATCAGACTCATCATCAATCAGTCAACTGGAAGAGGATACAATTACTAGATTAGAAACCCAACAAGCAGGCCAAACTAAATATAACTATTATATTGATATGATTGATATATATATATATCAATCGAAATAAAATCCAGATACTTTTTGATTAAAATATATAGGATCTCTCATATTGATGACTCGCCTTTGTGTTTGATGTGTTTTTTTTAAACATTGGTTATTCAAAGGATTATTTGAAAAATCATCGGCGAAGTTCAATAATATAATTAAAAATTTAATTTTAATAAAATTCTGAAAATAAATTTCCGAAAACTGTTTACTGTTTCCCATTTACTGGAATTTATATGCCACTATAGATTATCTTCATTTAAATGGTCTTCCCGTAAATCCAGAACCCGTGTTACATTAATGTATTGAGTCTGTGTAAATAACGACCCGTTTATGTTCATGCCCTCAGAATACAGAACAAATGCCCATCCTTCCGATTGAATTAATAATAGCCACAACATTTTGAACAAATGGTTCACTATATAAAATCTCGTTCATGACTAAAACATAAATACTTTAATGCCAATGAAGTAGTTATAGTCTGGACTCGATTTTAGTCACTCATACTCTTGAATGAGTAGCGAATATCGTAGTTAAGACACATTGCCATAAGCCGATCCGTAGATAGTTAAACAGATTAACTCGGCCATTTCATAACTTGAAGGTAGGTTAGGTAAGGGACACCTGTTAGAAATACCGGTCTTCGCGTTTTAGGGTCACTAGATTATAAAGAATCTGGCATTGTCAAAATATCTAAAATAAGTTTTAGAAATATTTATTATGTTCATTTACATAATATATTAAGGTCACGTTACTACTAAATAAATAATGTCAATATTAATCGAATAACCCGCCCCTGATCGTGCCCGGTGCAAAGGTGCCCATCACACTTATTTGCTACGTTTCCACGCTGGATTGCGATGGCCAGCCTCTGCACCAGGAACCATCCGGAGCGAGAGTCACCAGTAGCCTATATGAGTCTCTGCCCAATAAACTTTTTTTGAAATAAACATTGTATGTATTTACCATTACCTAGCAACTGTCAGTTGCAATACTGTTAAACGTAAAAACTAAATACTGTGTATTTAATATGGCATGGACTAAAAATAGATCCTTGACTATAGATTTAATAAACATTTTGAAATTGTCATCCTCTGATTTTCCTTGGTGAGAAGTTTTTTCTTACGATTCAATTGATGGAATGATTGTAAAAATAATAATAACTTACTCCTGTTTTGAAGTCGGTAAAATTAAATGGTTATTTTTCTAGGTAGCTAAGTAGGTATAGCAAATTAGAAAGAAACTTATCCAATTTTCCTTAAGTCACAGGATCTGGCTGATGAATCGTCAAGGCTTTTTCTTTGTTATTCGCTAATCGAAATCTGTCGGTTGATTGCAATTCCCAGATTTGTTTGCGGAATTCCGCTCCGCGTGATTGAAATTCAAGGGTACCATTACATTTTACAAAGGACTCGTGTTTAAAAGGATTTCATCCGTATTTGTTTAAGGGACTCACTTCTTATAAAAGCTTTATACTTTTTAAAATATTTTAAATGAGTATCCAGTTAAAACATTAATATTCTCACTTCCTTTTAGACGCGTACTCTGTGACTAGCGATATTATGTGAGTTTATTCAGGCGAATAAGCATTCACATTGCCAAGAAAGTGTTAGGAAGATGTTTAACTAACCCTTTTGTGGCAACTATTTAATACTTTTATGTCAATTAAATGATTTCATTTTACATCCTTTAAAAATGCGGTTACTTCATATAACCGCGGTGGCCGAGTAGTATGGGTAATGGACTGCTGAGACGAGGTCTCGGGGTTTGATCCCAGGTTTCACAATGGCACAAACTAATGACTTTTCGATGCTTTTCGAAGTTATGTGTGTATTTATCGCAGGTTTTATAAGTACCCGGTTAATGGCAATAGGCTCGCCACCTATTACATTGGGACCTAAACATAAACTGGCGAAATGTGGGTGCTAGCACCTCTGCCTACCTCTTCGGGGATATAGGCGTTTATGTTATGTTTATATTTTATGTTATGTTCATATAATGCTAATTAAATGGAAACTAAACGATATCTGACCTGATTTTAGTGTCTTACAATACAACTCGTGTGGGCGAGGCTGGTAAAGTATATTCATTATATCAACAAAAAAGCTTTTAGCTAAAAGTTTAGTCTGTTGTACTCGTGGGCGTAAGTGCTTACTTAATCCGGGGAAATAACGATATTTTTGTGTTGAGTGGATAACAGTAATAATCTGCATTCTATGGAGAGGAAGACGCATAATATTTGAGTCCGCAACAGAAAAATATATAACGTTACCCGATATATTTATTCATAAACGATGATCAATATGTCATTAGTATGTTTTCGTCAATTCGTGGAGTAATTTTTTATCTCATAATATATTGCATTACATATTTATATTCTAATGCGTACTTACTCCTTGCACACTTTTGTAATTTTGTATTATAACTCTCCTTTTGCTTCTCCGTTATCGGGTAAAAATTAGAAGGATGCCTATATACTCAATATACATAAATCTAAATGCCACCAATCGACCCAATCTTCAATAACTTTGAGTGAATATTTAATTATAACAGGGATAATTAAAACCTTTTGAACTAAGACGAAACAATTTCAATTCTCAACCAGCCAGTAATAACGAGAAACCCAAAAAACGCTTGGGTACAAGCAACGCATTGTTCTGCGTTTAAAATTTGAATATCGACCATTCAGCTCGTCTCTTTTAGGCCCCCCTATACCCCTCCCCATTTTGTGCGCCGCGCACCGGCCGCATCGCACGACGTAATTCAGCCAGAATTTCAGGCTTCAGACGACCCTCGCAAGGTCGCAGACGTTCCACGCACACAAGCAAGGATTACGCACACACACACTACGATACTTGCACCTCGTACGTACCTACACGCGGTAGGCCATTAAACTTTAGGCCGAAACATTATAATGCCCGTGCTACCTTTTACTATATTTATGTATTTGTATACCATCTGTGTGGGTAATAAATTAATACACAGTGAAAGGGTTTTGTTAGTATGGAATCGTAAAGAAATATAAAAATGTACAAATGGTTGTATTTTCGAATATTACATGTTACAACATTCAATTTGCAGGATTACATCTATTTTATTATGGAAGCATGGTTTACATTGCTATGCCATTCGTAAAAAGGACTACCTACGAATAAAATGTTAAGTTCATCTCAAATAAAAAATGAATTAGGTATTTCAAGTTATATTCTAGAGTTTAGGGGTGTTTATTTTCATAGAAAATTTAAAATTACTGAATAGTTATAAGTATATAAATTTCCTTTTATTCAGAAATTAGGAAAGATTTATAAGTGTAAGTTTAATTCTCTTATTAAGTATTATTTTTTATAGGAGATAGGACACGACGGTATTCCCGTCCAAATTGAGCAGTCCGACTGGGGAAGTACTTCCACCTTAGAGAATACCACGGCTATAATAACCTCGTGTTGTGTTCCCAGCGGTGAGTAGGGTAGCCAGAGCTCACTGAAGAGTTTTAGTGTAGTCAGTGGGAAAATCAGAAACTTGTCCTGATTTTGTGTTCTGCACTGAAGGCACAGAAAATCTCTATTTTAACAGGGTCGGCAGTACGGATGTGACTCCAATCGTGTTACACACGTTCATAGGTCACGGTAACCACTTTCCATCAGGTTAACCACTTTTCATCAGGTGGGCCGTGTGCTTGTCTGCCACCTAAGTTGTATAAAAAAAATATAAGTATTTTAAAGAGAAAAAGATGAAACTTTATATGTTTGTAGCCCAAGTAAATTTAAAATCTGTATAAGGCTAAGGCGATTAGTTTCCAATGCACAAGCTCGCCGTAAATAAAAATTAAGAATCGAAATGAAAATGTGTGTTGTTTTTTTTTAATTTTAAAAGCGGTTCAAGTTTGGTCCGCGGTCAAGCACCTTTAGCTTTTTAGAGTTTATGCTCGCATTAGAAATTAATTGTTATTTATTCTTATTAATGGAAGAAAAGTATTTGTAACGGGCATACCTACTAGTATTTCATTTATTAGATACCTACACGTAATAAAAACACTTGAAATTTTACTGGGATTCGTTTCTAAGCCTCCTCCATACAGAATACCGCAGCCGTAATAACCTCGTGTTGTGTTTCCGGCGGTGAGTAGGGTAGCCAGAGCGCACTGGCTGGAGGGTTTTTGTGCTGTCAGTGCAAAGACCAAGAGCTTATCCTGCTTTGTCTTTTACACTTACGGCACAGAAACTCTCACTCAATGCTTGCAGGGCTGGCAGCGCGAGTGTGACTTTTGGTTTTGCTAGCGTCCATAGGCTACGGTGACCCCTTTCCATCAGGTGGGCCATGTGCTTGTTTGACACTTAGGTGATATAAAAAAAACGAAGCGCCATGTGCGGTCTAAGGACTTTATTACGAAATTAATGCATTTCGTTTCATTTGATACTATTGCCAGCAAATCCATTCCCCAATTTTTCGGATGTATGTTGCATAGTTCACTGAACATATTTTTCTTTTAAACTATCGCGTTCCATGATATACAATAATGTTAAAGGGAATTAATGCGATCATGGAACAGGTACACAGATACCTTTGGTTTGCCTGACGTTCCGACCAGGTTACACCGGCCGTGGTCACAGGCCGACTGACTCAGCAGTGCACGCCCGCTGCGCGCCGTCTTAGAGCTTGTGATGTAAAAGATTCTTCCTCTACTCGCACATTCAGCGAGGGATATGCCTGTTGCGAGGGATATGCCTACCTCACCTTCGGCAACCAAAACGACCCACAGGTGGCGTGTTTTAGTCGGTTCGAGTCCGACATAACCTCCTCCACCGGCTCCGGTGGGGAGGTAAAAAAAAAAAAAAAAAAAAAAAACCCGTCACATACCACACCACTCACAGAGTCCCTATTCTATAAGCAAACTGTCCGGTGTCAGTCACTACGCAGTCGGATAGACACCGGACAGTTGAGCCAGTCAGCCTGTGACCACGGCCGGTGTACCCTGGTCGAAACGTCAGGCAAACTAAAGGTATGTATTACCTATACCATGATGGCGTTCATTCCTGTTAACATTATTGTACATTTCTTCTGATTTTATTTACTTTAGAACTAAATATATCTATCTATTTACCAAATTTTGTCTTTCTGTATCCATTCTCTGTGTACATACAATAAAGAGATATATTATTATTATTATTATTATTATTATTAAATACCATTAACTGATTATTGAACTAAGAAATTGAAGTGGTATCTAATCAATGCCTACTCACGCACATTTCCGTACTGTGTACACACTTGACGTAACGTAGACAATGACAAGACCAAAACATCAATTTTGTAATTAAAAACCGACCACTTTATCTTATATCATAGCAGTCTATAGGTACGTTTAGTGTTATCTTTCAGCAAAACCAAGTACCATAACGAAACTTTAAAATAAAAAAGCCCCAACCCTTATCGTCTGACGTCATCAGGCAGGGCTGACGCAAGCGATACTCGAGTGTTCGTCAAGTGTTCTCGCGTGCATCAGCGCCGGTGCATCCCTGGCGCACTTTTGCCACAAAGCTACTGTATTTAGGTCAATCGATGGACGCCATTTTTGTGTATTTGCAATTTTTCGCCACAGTTTTCATTTATGTAGACAGTTGAAGATTTTTTTTGTAGTTATAATAATAATAATAAATCTTTTATTTCAGGCAAGCCCATAATTTGTCAGTAACAGTGTTCCTTATGACGACCTAGTGTTAGTAAAACATAACATCTTTTTTATCTATGTAGTTTGGAGTTTCATCTAGTGTCGCAGCATTGGTGACTCCCATTTATCTGCGAAAACAGACAAGACACTGTTAGTGCTGTCGCGCAGGCGAGCGAGCAGCGAGGCACTTCTCTTACGCATGATGGCCATAAAGTCATCTATGCATCTTTCGGCGAACATTGCCGACGCACTGCACCTCCAAGGCAATCCCAACAGTATCCTGAGCGTATTATTATACATGACACGTAGATCGCTGTATATACGCCCACTTATTATGTTATGAAATAAGTTATGAATAAATCTGTCAGGGATATAATGCGTAGGTATTCCATAGTTTGTTAGTTCAAGAGTAAATTTCACTTTTATTTTGACCATTATCATGTTGTTAGCCGCGGTAGCTTAGTGGTATGGGTAATGGACTGCTGGGACGAGGTCTCAGATTCGATCCCAGGTTTTACCATGGCACACACCAATGACTTTTCGATGCTTTTCGAAGTTATGTGTGTATTTATCGCAGGTTTATAAGTGCCCGGTTAATGGCAATAGGCTCGCCACCTATTACATTGGGACCTAAACATAAACTTTTTTTTTTTATACCACTTAGTTGGCAGACAAGCACACGGATGAAGTTTCTTTCATACCGCACAGTGCGCACCGTCTCAGGTCGCAATGTGTGAGGATGAATTCCCTGCCTATGGCGAGAGGTGCGATGATGTATGTAGCTACGGGCAACTGGCGAAATGTGTGTGCTAGCACCTCTGCCTACCTCTTCGGGGATATAGGCGTGAGTTTATGTTATGTTATCATGTGTGTTGATAGCTCTGAACTTGTGATGAATTGAATAGATTAAAAAAAAATACATAAAGGAATAATTTCGGTTGCTGGTATTCTTGTAAAAATACCCCGCTAGGCCGCTCGATTAGTGACGAATATTAGTAAGTAATCAAAATTACTAATATTTTCTCTAGTGCTTTCAATTAAACTAAATTGTTTATGTTAGGAGTTGTAACATCGGTAATGTAATAGCCAGGATTCGAACCGTGAAACTCTCGATCGCAAGGGCGACTCCTTAATCACGAGGCGACATAATTATAATATCCTAAATCGTCAGTTACTAAGTAAATAGAAGGGATAATAACCAAGGCCGAACTAAATTGAATACCGAAATAAGATCTAGGTCGTTGGCAATCAATCAAACTCAAGTGCTTAGAGGTCTAAACATTGATATTTAACTTAATGACTATTGATTCCATTTCAATAACAGTCTCCTTTAATTTCCTTTTGAGATTAGATTTAACTGAGATATCAGTATTGTTTTTAACCATCCTCAAAAAGGGGGCTCTTAAATTGTTAGAATATTTTTTTGTTTTAAGTACAAGTTGTAGCATTATTTATTACATAAATTTCAGTTTAAGTTTAAGTTTTCGTTGTGAGTTTGATACATAAGTACTAACACCTAACACATTCGGAAATATATAGGCACAAGTAGAATTAATAATAAAAGTAATTTCACTAATATGAATGATAGTTTGTGAGGAAGTGTGTAACTCTTTCACGCGATATCAGTTAAAAAAACTAAACACATTCGACGCGCCGCTCCAAAACGAATAGCAATCAGTGATTAACACACTAATTGTAGTAACATAATTACTAGGCACCTCTTTTTAGATAGGTGGCAGAGAGTAATTAAAATGACTAAGCACATGGGGCTGATTCAGTTGTAAACGCTATGTTTTCAAAATACGTACTTCAAAACTTACGAATGCTTACCAAATAAAAAAATTACAAAATCTCGAAATGTCGGTGGGTCAGGTGGGTTTTATTTTGATAGGATTATTAAAGGTTTTTTATCCGACTGCGCTAGCGAGGATATTGTGTTACCGGCCGTGTGCTTGTCTGCCACCTAAGTTGTATGAATAAAAACTATTTTAATATGGAATTTACTTGCAGGTTTAAAGTGTTACAGTTGCTAGGTACAGAGCTACAGATCCAGTAAAGTTAACGAATGATTAATTCATTAGGTACATTGTGCAGTAGTGTGTGATATAAGAATGACTGTGTAGTACAACAAACGAATAAGTACAATGGATGGATCATTCGTGAAGTAGCAATCGAGTCTCTTTATGTGTACCATTGTACTATAAGTACAGCATCATTTTCACCACAATAATATTCATCGTTCTTTTTGAGGAATCGCCCTACTAAATCATTAACGGTTTTATAAACTTCGTTCTTCGTTATAGGACAGATGCCAAATTCAGGAGCTGAAACATACGGCACTAATATAGGACGTTACAAACAAATTTTCGCATACTGAAAATGATCATCTATTTTGATGCTGAATACATAAGTATATTGGAATTATCTATGTCTTTTGTTGTGTACGAAGATTTGACGCAAACTTCTGTGACCTAATCCTTATTAATAATAAGGACTCCAGCGTGGTCATTATAGTTTTCAGCTCGTAAAAGTCAAACCAGTTTCTATAGGAGGTGGCCTTTTGACTCATATCATTTATCATTGTGTAGCGTAATTCCCGGCGGAGGTTTCCTAAATCAACGGAAAATATAGCATGAAAAGCTAAAAAGAAAATAACGCTTTCGGAACTCCATTACTACTTAAAATTATAAAATAATATCGGCGAAATTTCTTGCCGGAATCTTCTCAAGAGCGGCGTTGTGGAGGTTAATTTGGTATACCTATTTGAATTAGTCAGATGAATTGTTTCACATGATGCTTACAGCTACATTCTATCATCGCACCACTCGCCATAGGCCGGGAATTCATCCTCACACATTGTGACTGTCAAGGGTGCGCACTGTGCGTTATGAAAGGAATTTCATCCCATGTACGCTTAAGCTGTGGAATGAACTTCCTGCTGCTGTTTTCCTAAGCGACTACAATATGGGGTTTTTCAAGAAGGGCATTGGAAGGTCGGCAGCACGTTCCGTGTGGTGACGGAGAAAGAATACAATTATCACCATCCCATCTCATCCGAAGGGTGTCGTAAGAGGCGACTAATGGAAACATACGCAAACCATATCACTGCAAGAGAAGGCAAACTCGAAATAAAATAACAAACCCATCTGGCCAGCGTGGAAACAGTAGGCCACGGCCTCCCAACATTGGGAGAGGCCTAGTCCAGCAGTGGACTACGATGGGCTAGTTGATTTGATTGACAGCACGAGTGTAAATTCTCTGGTAATGCAAACGTCCATAGGCCACGGTTTCTCATCAGGTGGGCCGTGTGATTGTCTGACACCTAAGTAGTATAAAAAGTCGGTTCTTTAAATTTTTTTCTTTGGTGTTTTCAAGTAGGTGGGCACCATTTCAATGTCCCGGTGTTCATATAAGTATTACATTATCCTCTACAGTTCATAAAAAAATTACTTACTAGTTTGTAGCTACTCGTACGATTCCAAAGAAATTGTTAACTAACCAGTAATTATTCCTCTAGCCAAGGCCATAGAGGTGTGATGTTATATGATTTAAACATTCACAGCACATTGACTATCATGATTATTCATACATACCTGAGGACCAATAAGGCTAGCGTTTGGAATTCCCCGTTATATAACTCACATGGGTGTCACGAATCGAATGCTTTTGTATATCGTAAACATTCTTTGGATTTAACGAAAGTAATAATGGAAGTCCGTTTGACTGCGGTCCTCAGGTCAATTTAAGTATTTAAACTATCATGGTCACTTACATTAGCATTAAAGTCATCAGGATATTTACCATGTTGTATTGTTTTGAGTTTCCGATATTTCGGAGCTGTTGCAAGCATCATGATCACGGAGGAAACTCAGCACAATTCAACATGGTAAATATCCCGATAGCTTTAATACTAATCAGGTTAGGGCACGCCGTAGTAACGGCGGTAAGACCCATCATGGGGGAGTGGCTAGAGAGGCCACACGGCAGCCTCTCGTACCGTCTGACGCAGATGATCACCGAGCACGGATGCTTCGGAAAGTATCTGCGTCGGATGCAGAAAGAGCCAACGTCCGAGTGCCATCACTGCGACGCGAGCGAGGACTCAGGTCCGCACACGCTCACCGAGTGTCCGGCGTGGGAGACGCCGAGGCGGGAGCTTGTGGCGGCCCTGGGAGTGAGGGTTCTCACGCTCTCCACCTTGCTCGCGGCGATGGTTCGCTGCGCGGATGCGTGGGCGGCCGGCGCCTCCTTCTGCGAGCAAGTAATGCTCGTGAAGGAGGAGGCGGGGCGGGAGCGGCAGCGGGAGCGACGAAGGATCGCAAGACAAGCTGCCCGCGCACGAAGGCAACTCGGGCGTCGGAGGTCGATGAACGACCTCCGCCCCCCATGAGCGCCGGCCTGGGGGTGACAGGTGAAGCCGCCTGTCACCCTGGCAGAAGCAGGCCGCGGCGGTGACGCGCGTGGCGCGCCTCCCCGTTTCCGGGGACGAGTTGGGGACTCTGTAGTCCCCACACCCGAGAGGAGGGCCAGATCGTGAGAGATGGCCCTGGGTCGGCCGGGGTGCGAGGGATATGCCTGTCAACCTCACCTTCGGCAACCGAAACGACCCACAGACGGCGTGCGTTTTGGTCGGTTCGAGTCCGACATAACCTCCTTCACCGGCTCCGGTGGGGAGGTATCCGTGGGGATTTAGCGCACGTAAAAAAAAAAAAAAAAAATACTAATCAGGTCAGTTTTTGATTTAAAATTCAAATGTCATCAGATCATTTGTAATCTTACAAAGTAACTGTATTTTTAACAAATACATCTGTTTAGGTCTACCTACATAACTTGTTGTTTAGAATAAAAATTTCCCCTGAGGAATACGGATCATATTCCCATAAACTGATGCAGATTTTATCCAGATCCATACATAACTTAAACTCACGCCTATATCCCCGAAGGGGTAGGTAGAGGTGCTAGCACCCACATTTCGCCAGTTTATGTTTAGGTGACGAGCCTATTGCCATTAACCGGGCACTTATAAACCTGCGTCCTGATCCAGATCCGTACAGCCGTTTTGGCAGGATAAAACAACCATTCACCCAATTAACATTTCACATTGGTAGTTTACTAATAACTAAGAGGTATACCAAAACATATTTTGCAAGTTATAACACGATATTAACCGGTATTAACACATCGTCTATTGACTGGGCTTGGAGCCCTCTTAAGTCGGAGTCTAAGGGATTTCTTAGAGATTTCATCTCCCTCCTTCTATCATTTTTTTTCATAAACTATTTTTCATAAAATAACGCTAGCTTAACTTAGTAGCACCTCTAGTTGCAGTTTCATAATACCATTGTAATTACGTACAGCTACAGCGACTTTAGTTGGCAACAATATGACAGCAGCCATCACTGAGCCTGCATAAGAGAGGAAGAAACAGCAGCACATGTGCTTCTACACTGTCTTGCAACCGCCATATACAGGACTGCCGTATAAGTACTTCAACAATATATAGTTTCCTGGTGTTCTTCGATGAGTTGGGGTGGATTAGATAAAATACCCACCCTCATGCAAATACTGCGCCATGACATTGAGTTGCGGCATGCAGCCAGCCATACCATACCGTACCGTACCTTCTTTATATAGATCACGACAATTCAGTTGCTTACTTTAACGTAATTTTCATGAGTTATTTTTACGTTAATCCTATCACAACAATAAACAGGGCTCAGCTTCTCTTCTTCGCAATATCTGTAAGTAAGGATAAACACAACCATCCTACGATAATATAACGCCTACGTCTTATACTTATATCGCCCACATCTTATCTCTTCCAACAAAATTGTTATAAGGATCAACATCTAATGCGAAATTATAAAAAGATATTCATCCATACTAACATCATACTAATATTATAAATGCTTCCATCACTTTCCATCAGGTGGGCCGATGGAAAGTGGCTACCGTGGCCTATGGACCTATGTAACACCAGAGAAGCCACACTCGCGCTGCCGACTCTGTAAGCACAGAGTTTCTGTGCCGTCAGTGTAGAGGACAGAGCAGGACAAACCTTTAGCACTGACAGCACAAATTCTCCAGTGAGCTCTGGCTACTCTACTCACCGCTGGGAACACAACACGAAGTTATTATAACCGCGGTATTCTGTAAGGTGGAGGTACTTCCCCAGTCGGACTGCTCAATTGGGCGGAAATACCGCCGTGTCCTACTGTGTGTATTATTGGTGAAATGTGGGTGTTAATTCACCTCTGCCTAACCCTCCAGGAATAAAGGCGTGATAATATGTATGTATGTAGTTCTTGAGATTAGCGCGTTCAAACAAACAAACTCTTCAGCTTAATAATATTACTTAGTATAGATTAGATATACTCGTATCCGCAATATATGTATATTTGCTAAGGGGGTAAGCAGAGATGAATACATTCATTATCATCATCTAAGTGTTGTTCTCAGATTCGTAGCTGTTACCTACGAGCCCGGGATTCCCTCCTTCTCAATTTGGTTAGACTTACACGGGTTTTTATGGGAGTGGTGACTATCATATGCGTATCAATCCTGACCCCAACCTTAAGCTCGATCCATCAGCAGGTGATATGGCCGGCATGTGAAGTCGGCTTGGGCCATAGATCTTAGATACTTTTTTGTTTTTAAATATATACATATTATACATAAAATCACATATGTCTAATATTACTATTAAGAAACCCGGGAATCGAACCTGGGACCTCTTGCAGCCCCGCTTGCTGATTTGTAGGGTGTTTTTACAACTACTTTATTTTTTCTAGCACATCATTGGAAATTGTTCCAATTATATAGCAAAGTAAACTGTTATAAGAGGAATCCTTAAATAAGTTTCCTGAGAAACTCATGTAAGGGACCAAATCCCTTACGTGGCCCCATTGAGGTTTTCACATAAGGAAGGATATTTTATGGTACCTGTGGACATCGAATAGGTACATACATACATATACAACAGTTGCGTATCGTTAAGTTTAACCGACGACTTCCGAAAAAGAAATTATTTGTGAAAAGTAAGGTATCGTTTTCGTTTGTGTCCTTGACGAGTATTCAGGTTAAAGGTTTATTAACTGTATACTTAGCACAATATGTAAACTAAAATATGTAAGCAAAATGTGCAAACAGGAGATGTATTAATATATTCAGTCTCAAAATTTTGATAAAATTAATTTCTCAAAATACCCTCATTATCTTAGAAAGTCTCGATCTCAGAACCCTTCTCGAAATACCTTCTTTTGATTTATTGCCATTTCAATAATTACGGCAATGAGACCAAAACACTTGATCAATAGAAAGAAAGAAAGAAAGAAAATACGTTTATTAAACACACACAAAAAAATAGTAATGCCATTAATACCATGTGTCAGAGTGGAGTGTGTGTTTAAAAGGTCGCGTTCAGCTGATGATTACAGATTAGGCACAATCTGTAGTAACCTAACCTAACCAAAAAATTATTATATTAAAAATAATTTATCTATTAATTATTATATTAAAAAACCAATAAAATTATATCTATCACAAAGAGGCAAACAAGTACGTTACCTTATTATTAAAGTTACCGGGATATTTACCATGTTGTATCCCAATAACTTTAATAATAATTTAAGTGACCATGATAGTTTGTGTATGTTACCGTCGAATTGCAATAAACCTAAGTACTTATTGCAACTCAACGGTAACTTATAAAAAATAAGTTTATAAGTATCTATTGAAACACATTTATAACCCCCGACGCAAATATAGGTGTTATAAGTTTGACATGTCTGTGTGTGTGTGTGTGTGTGTCTGTCTGTAGCATCGTAGTTCCTGAATGGATGAACCGATTTGGATTTAGCTTTTTTTGTTTGAAAGGTATATTAGTCGGGAGTGTTCTTAGCTATGTTTGAAAAAAATCCGTATTTCCGCCCAATTGAGCAGTCCGACTTGGGAAGTACCTCCGCCCTACAGAATACCGCGGTTATAATAACTTCGTGTTGTGTTCCCAGCGGTGAGTAGGGTAGCCAGAGCTCACTGGAGAATTTGTGCTGTCAGTGGGAAGCCTAAAGGCTTGTCCTGCTTTGTCTTCTACACTGACGGCACAGAAACTCTGTACTTACAGGGTTGGCAGCGCGACTGTGACTCCTCTGGTGTTACAAAGGCCACGGTAACCACTTTCCATCAGGTGGGCCGTGTGCTTGTCTGCCACCTAAGTGGTATAAAAAAAAATGACAAGGCTTGAATCAAAATATGTATTACTAAGTATATCAAAGTTATAGGGCTCATTAACACAACTTGTTTCCGACTATTTGGGGTTTGCTTTTTGTGACGGGGGTGTTTTAAATAACACTGAAAGAAAGGTGCAACTGCATCTCCTTAAGTCGACTGTACTATTGTTGTTAACCATGCTGAGGAATTCTATGGTGATGTATAAAATACTGCTTCATTTTAGTTTATATGATATGAAATATTAGTGTGAAATTGAATATTATATGATTTGAGATTGTCATGGTCATTTACATTAATAGTCTTAAACTCGCCGGGATATAATGAGAATATCGATTACTCCGAACAAACAATGAAATTGGTAAATATTCCAACGAGTTTAACACCATTAAAATTGAACCTTAACTAATTTTTATATCAAATTTGGTAACAAATTAATATAACTTATTAAATAGTAACATTTTAAGAACGTAAAAAAGAGCAACTAAAAAGTTTTCTATGTACCCCTGGTGGGACTCGAACCCACAATCCCCGGCTTAGGAGGCCGATGCCTTATCCATTAGGCCACAGGGGCTATATATGGTTTCTCGAAATACATTACTGCATTGTGTTACTGCATGGTGTTGTTTACCCACTCTGACGTCCTATAATTAATTACACATTATTTGCATGGTTGAATGGCTGATGGTTACTGATAAAGGAAAAGTGTTTTTTTTATCTTTATGGGATTTCAATCGGTGAAGAATATTGGATTATCATTTTATTGGCCTCGGAGTTACAGCAAATAAATACCAAATTCATTATTGTGCATGCAGACAAAACAGTTTTAAACAATATTAAGCTGTTTCGTAGGTTATGCCTTTACGCACCATCATTGTTTCTGCGCAGGCCGAACTTATTGTACGTCCCTATAGCAAGAACTATATATAGACAACATTCATACCTATTGCGAGCATGTCGTTCTCTTAACGTGGCATGTCGGGAGGTTGATTAGAATTTATTTTGCACTAGTGTTACTAGAATGAAGAAAGCACTATGTGATCAATACTTTGAATGATTTCCATTATCTCTAATATAGTTTCCTAATTTCTAAAATAACTTAATTTGTCTTGAGAGTTTTTTGAGCATTGGCATGTAAAGATGTAATAATACCTAAATGTGGAAACTGATAATTGGCCTTCCTCCTATTAATTATATAATATTGAACCTTTTTTAGCTGTAAGTTTCCCTAAAATTGTAAAATAAAATAAAAATAAAATCAACAAAGATCACTAGATCCATCACTTTCGACTCAAATCCCACTTTCTGCAGAATCTGTGAAGTTAGGTATTGTTGTTTAACTGTGTAGATATTATGTAGGTACCTTGTCAATTATGTTATTTAACACATATTGAAATACACTTGTACTTTTTCCACAGTATATTTATAATTACACCAGACCAGGTGTCATAATACAAATGTATTTTAATATGTGTAACAACAAATGCCACCAAGTGCCATTTGTTGTTACACATATCAATCAACATAACATACATAAAGGTTAAGCAAAGGGTAGGCAGAGCAGAGGTGCTAGCACCCACATTTCGCCAGTTTATGTTTAGGTCCCAATGTAATAGGTGGCGAGCCTATTGCCATTAACCGGGCACTTGTAAACCTGCGATAAATACACACATAACTTCGAAAAGCATCGAAAAGTCATTGGTGTGTGCCATGGTAAAAACTGGGATCGAACCGGAGACCTCGCCTCAGCAGTCCATTACCCATACCACTAGGCTGTCAATCAACAGTATACCTAAATATTATTTAAGTAAGATAACAATCAAATATCCGTTGTTTTAAGTAAACCTTGTAATATTAGAACCAACCTCCGGTTTATTAATATTACTAATCTTTTATTTATGTCCGTATGTTTTTTTTTTTATACAACTTAGGTGGCAGACAAGCACACGGCCCACCTGATGGAAAGTGGTTACCATGACCTATGAACGTGTGTAACACTAGTGGAGTCACATCCGTGCTGCCGACCCTGTAAGAACAGAGATTTTGTGCCGTCAGGGTAGAGGACAAAGCAAGACAAGCCTTTGGTCATCCCACTGACAGCACAAAAACTCTCCAGTGAACTCTGGCTACCCTACTCACCGCCGGGAACACAACACGAAGTTATTATAACCACGGTATTCTGTAGGGTCTACTTCCCCAGTCGGACTGCTCAATTGGGCGGAAATACCGCCGTGTCCTACCTCCTCTCAATTATATCGTCCTTTAAGCGGGGCGTGAAAAAGCATATGATAAGGCCGTCAAGCTGAGTGTCACCATTGTCACACGGTATGTGTAAGTAATGGTGACCTTCTTTTCTGGGATTTTGCCTTCAGCTTACCATCAGGCAAGGCGAAGTCCAATTGACGTGTCCTATATAAAAAAAAAAAAAAATATCTCTCTGTGATTTGATAAATAAATAAATTTAAAAAACTGTACCAAAGCCTACGCTGGAAGTATACAACGAAAGAAATAACATTTATTTTCGGAAACTACAACGCAAGAACTTACTTAGCAAACATACAGAACACATACTAGTGTATGTACGTACATCACTGAAACGTTTATTGAATGAAATACATATTAGCGTTCCCGGTTGTATTCGCGGCTTTTACCTAAGAGCCTCTTTTTCTTTTGGTTTGACTTATACGGAAGTCTCTTTATGCTACTCTTTTTATGGAAGTCTCCTGCGGTCTGACCTTCCAAGCTCGAGAGGAAAGCCCAAAACCCTGGCAAACATCAGCAGGATATATACAACACAAAATCGCTTCGGCTCGTTCCTGGGGCAAAGGTTGGTTATTGCGATTCAGCGGGGCAACGCAGCCGGCATCATGGGCATCTTTGCGCCGGGAACGATGTGGAGTGGGTTGTTTTACGCGACATAATCGCGTGTCTGTTTTGTGTATTTATGTTTTAATGTACACAAAATAACTTATAAAACTTTTTGTATAGTATTATCAGTGTAAGCGTAACTAGAGAAACATTTAAGTATGTAGAAGGTACAATGGGTTTAGGTTTGGTATCACCGTACCATATTCAAAAGCACAAAATAATTTTGAAACAGAAATACTGAAGAGTCAAACTATTCCTGGCTGATTGAGGTATGAAACTGTCTTGTCATGCGATACATATCAATGTATCCAAACTCATAAATATCAATCAACAACCATTAGCGATGATGTACCCGATGCATGTTCCTGCACATGTATAAATAACCAGTATACCTTGACCTTTCACTATCCTAACACTTACTGTCTTTTATCATAAATTCACTCAAACTGCGGTAAGTGCAGTAGCTCAAGCAATACTTGTAGTTATTCGCGAAATGGTTTGCCTTGGACAATCTCCAACTTTCTGAACGTCCGTCATATAGCCATTAAGTTTTGTTTTCAATGGATTTTAACACCTTTTGATAACATTAAACAGTTGTATAAATGCGTCGTATAAAATATTCAGAGCCAGTTTATTAAGAGTGTAAGTTGATAAAATTATTGTTAAACTGATGCAGTTTATTGCAGGAACTTGAGGAAGTATTTATAATTGTTTACAATAGCAATGAGTTAATTTTAAATTAATATTTAATTTTATTAATGAAATAGATAATGATTTTATATGCAGCAGTTGGATTGTCCCTGAGATTTTATGAGCAGCTCTTGCTGTCAGGTTCCCTTGAGTGCTTTGTTGGCAGTAGATAGCAGTTGGTCACCTATTTTGCCTTCTGATTGAATTAATATAGAATACTATAAAACTAAGTGCATGGAGAACTAGATGGCAAACAAAATTAGTCGTAGCTGTCATCTAGCATCTATGAATGAAGAAACAACAACAACAAAGTGGTTCATTCTGTTTACTGACTGAAATTATCAATGAAATCATATATCCTAGTGTCTTCAAAGGTTCGACTAATGTTTTGATAAATTATCTGTGGTGTATTTTTTTATACCACTTAGATGGGAGACGAGCACACTGCCCATCTGATAGAAAGTGGTTACCATAGCCTATGAACGTGTGTAACACCACCGGAGCCACACTCGCACTGCCGATTCAGTAAGCACCGAGTTTCTGTGCCGTCAGTGTGGAAGACAAAGCAGGACAAGCCTTTAGTCTTCCCACCGACAGCACAAATTCTCCAGTGAGCTCTGGCTAACCTACTCATCGCTGGGAACACAACACGAGGTTATTATGGCCGCGGTATTCTGTAGGGTGGAGGTACTTCCCCAGTCAGAGTACTCAATTGGGTGGAAATACCGCCGTGTCCTACCTCCTAGTGTCCTAATTCATGATATTTCTTTCTTTACCAACTTACATAATAATTCATTTAAATATTTTTAAAATGCAATAACCCTAAAATTGCTTTTAGAGATTTAGTTTATGGGTCCGTGCCGTCTATTATTACCCGACTACGGCGGAGCCAAAGAGGGTTATGACTTTTGATAGACTAAGTATATGTATGTATTTATATTAGTTCATCTGTTCCTTCATAGCTCCTGAACTACTTATTAGACCTGGACAAATGAGATTTCATTAGAAGCGTCTTGGGCGTCCGCTAGTTATACGCTATATGATGTATCACTGAGTCTAATATAGCGCCCTCTAGCGGTCATAAGGTACTGTGGTAAAACATAAACTTGAGATAAATATACCGTGTTTATTGTCATCTGAAAGGGCCTAATTAACATATTACAAATCGGGTTCGGTCCCAGGTTTTACCATGGCACACACCAATGACTTCTCGATGCTTTTCGAAGTTATGTGTGTATTTGTCGAAGGTTTATAAGTGCCCGGTTAATGGCAATAGGCTCGCCATCTATTACATTGGGACCTAAACATAAACTGGCGAAATGTGGGTCACCTCTGCCTACCCCTTCGGGGATATAGGCGTGAGTTTATACTAAATTATAAATTATAGGGTTTGCCTGCTGCAAGAGAATATAAATAAAAAAATAAGTTTAAAACTAAAAGTTTCCCTAAAATGTATTGTTTTGTTAGATTATGTGACATATGACCACCTATATAAATATATATATATATATATATATTTTGTTTAATATTTTTTCAAGCGTATTTTTTAGTAGTTGGATTTTAGTTTTAAACTTAGTTTTTTACCCCTTACATTCAGAGTATATTATGTTAACGAAATGGAATAAACATACAAGTAAGTGCTTGCAAGTAAAACACGTTCTTATCACGAACGATTCTGTGCAGTCATTAGTTCAAACTAAAAATAAAACTAAAAGCAAAAAGTGGGTTTAACCGACTGACTGACAAATTGACTGGCATTCCACTGGAACAGCTTCTAAATCCTTCAGTGAATTTAAATAAGTACGAAATGTAAATTATAACAACATTTTGGATACTTTGCAGCAAATATGTAATGCTTGACATAATTCTGATTAACTTTAAATTAATGAAATTCCAAAACCTCCTAAATTTAAGCATCTTATTTCAACTCAAGGCAGAATGTATAATTTATTTCGAATAATTACATCTCGTAGCAATGCTGTGATGTCTCTAAAGGTATTTCAATCTTCATATTCTCTAAGACAAATAATATTTGTGATGATGTGGACAAGCTCTCATAATAATTAATCATGGCCCGCTAATGTTTTCCAAAATGATTGTGTTGCCGTACTGATGGCCCGGAGCCGAAATTTACCCGTAACCCTCGTCAATTTGATAAATTCGCTGAGGCAACTGCAACACCGCCGAGTATCCACTTGATAATCTTGTTAAATTACCGCCGGGTTAAAATGAATAATACCAGTCCAATACTTATATAGTACGGTCAATCGAATAAAACGATAATGAACTTCCATTTTAAGGTATTTAAATATCGGATTGATATGATTCACTGGTATGAGCACGAGTATTAACTCGAATTTTAAGAAATGGTGACTTGTTAAGTGGACTTTTAATTATTCAGCACATCCTTTGGTATGAATTAACTACCAATCTTATTTGATTCGTTAAAACTTTTGTAAAATAGAAGCACAATCTATACTAACACTATAAAGATGAAGAGTTTGTTTGTTTGTACGCACTTATTTCAGGAAGAGTTGGATCGAATTGAAAAAATATTTTTGTATTGAATAATTCGTTTATCGACAAAGGTTTTAGGTTACATATGATCACGATACTACTTAAGGGAGCGGAGCAGTGATCATAAAATGTCAACAAATCCGGAAATTTTCCATACATTATTTGAAGATTAAATAAACACAGGTGATAGTGAAGCTGGGACGCTGGCAGTGTGATTTTACAGACTTAACAATGGTTGAGAACTCTCAGACGGTGGTCTGGTCTAAATGATCACCTTTGTCATTAAATTACGCGATAGTTAAATTGTAATACGTAATTAAACTTCAAATAGTTGGAGGTGCGTGACCGGAGATCAAATTTTAACCACCATTACAACCACACCGCGTTAGACATATTGACGTCCATTCAAATCACTATGGTTGCTATTGCAAATAAAATAAAAAGGCAAGTAAATATAGTGCAGGAAAATAAAGTATTTATTTGAATTTAAATTGCAACTCACTGGTAACATACTGAGCGTCCATTACAAAACTAGTAAATATTTCTAGCTGAGCGTAAGTTAGGGCAATCGTAAGTCCTAGGATAGCGCTGTGAGCGTGTAAAGAGGAGGGGAAGGGGGAATGGGAGTTACGGGAGGGGTGAAAGGGGGGAGGTGGTGTAAAGGGAAGGGAGTGTAGAAGTGCAACATCTCAAGGTCGGTGCGTCTGGCCGGTACCACCTTTAGCAGCGTGCCGACGCGCCGCCGCAAACTAGATATGTATCAACGAATGTACACGTGTAACAAATGGTAATGGCTTTCTCTATCGGTGTATAGGTACCTACGTTTATTTTTTCTGGGAATCAAGCTTCAACTGCAAGTTATTTGGAAATAGGTTCTAATTTATATCAATATCTTATTTAGTTTTACACAATTAATATCAAGATCTTACTCGTTTTTCTTTTCAGAGATGACGTTTACAAACAAAATGAATAAGTGATTTTTTTTATAGAATAGTAGTACCTAAGTTTGTTGTTATTATTTATGGATCAATATAAGTTTATAACAAGATAAAATTATTATTTAACAAATATTTACAAAAGTAAAGTCATAGTTGAAAAAAGTACACTTTGTAATGTACCGTCGGAAGGGGAAGACCTAGGCGCACATACCTGGACCAAATTGGGGAAGTTTTAGAAAAGGGGCAGGTCAGGAGTACTCAAAACTGACGAGCATGCATGAAGAATGTAATGAGAGTGAATGAAGCGAGAGTAGTATGTTAGGATCGTAGCAAGTGGAGATCCGTGATCTCTGCCTACCCCTATGGGAAACAGGCGTGATTTTATGTATGTATGTATGTATGTAATGTACTATGGTAGAATATTAAACTGGCAGAGGTTGCGTGTTGTGTTGATAAGCAACCAAACCAAACTGTATGCGAGTGTTCATTTGTTGTTTTTTTTCTTGTATTTGTTTTACTTAACGACCTATTAATAATTATGTGTCTTTTTATGCATGTTTAGTATTCAATTTAATTGGTTTTATTTCGTATTTTGTGTTTGTGTGTGTGTTTAATAAACACATTTTCTTTCTTTCATTCTTTCAAAACGTCGAAAACAATGAACATAAAACTCAAAGTAAATTATTATAAATCCGTCAAGAATTATTCAATTTCAATGAAAAAAATTACAAATTTATTGATTGAAGAAACTCTCACGGCATCCACTCTCCATTTTCGATATGTGAATTTCAGTTAGATCTAGAAATAGTTATCTAAAGCTTTCATCGTGAATACGTTGGTAGAGGGTCGGCTAGCCGATGCAAATGTCTACAGCGAGTCACCGGTGATATGCGATAACAGCTAGTCGTTAGCCCCACACTCGCACTTTCTATCTATAGAATTTCTACCGTGAAATGGATTTAAGGACGCGCTCAAATTGCTCCACCTGTTTCTTATATTTATGGAACAGATTTAAAATAAACTTTATTGTGTACAAATCAAAATATGTGTTAACATATTTATGAAACACAGATTTTAACATAATATGAATGTTAAAAAAGTTCGAAGCTCCTGCGAGAATGCAAAAAATTTGAAGTACATTTAAAAGAAAATTTTGGAAAATTCACAGGTTCTAGTAATATTGAACTGTAAATAAGTAACAGTTTATTTTTTTAGAATGACTGTCGTATGACCTCCCACTCTTGAGAGGAAAATCTGCGTTAGAGCCTCACCCGTTGTTTAGCAGACATATTAAGTTGCAGGTGAAGTTTCCTTGGGCTAAGCATAAAAGTAGGGTCCTCTGCTCCCGAAGTACACTGACTTGCATGAATGTATCCGCTCTGACTACCTTAGAAGTAATTCCCCAGGGAGACAGGTTTGCAAAGCATGCAGGCGCTAAAATGCATGGTACCACTACTCCGGACAAGAAAAGTAGATCGAATGGACTATAAATCTAAAGTGGAACGAAGGTTTTTGGTTTTATTACGTATTTTCAATATTGATATTTTTATATACCACTTAGGTGGCAGACAAGCACTCGGTCCACCTGAAGGGAAGTGGTTACCAGCGAGGCAAAGTCCCTCCTAAGGCTGTTCCACATCACCTGCGAGTATGAGATTGTCGACCAGCCTTAACGCCCGTCTTTGCACCGAGTCGAAGGGATCAAGCTGGTATGCAGGCGCTCCAGCAAAAGGCCTGTTGTAGTCGATAAAGTAGAAAACAAGGACATAATCTTCCAATAAGTGTTGTACAAAGTGAATGACCCACATAATGCATATGACCTCTGCCCATCTCAAACCAACTGGTGCAAAGGTCATATTATATTATATGGTCATCCGTCATATGGTATCATAGAAAACGTTACTCATACTAATAGGTAGCAAAGTCCATCTTATCTGATGTTAAGAATTTACCTCAGCATCGTAGAAGACAGAATGGAAAAGATGTCTCTTTTGTTAATGAAATGTGAAAAGCGTCGGTAGCTTAGTGCTTAAGGAGACGTCCTCAGTTTGATTACTAGCCATTACACTACCGACGTGAACTTAATCCTATTTTAAGCAATTTAGCTTAGTGTGAGAATTTTGCGGTAATACTAGTAATTCCGGTTAGTTATTAGTAGATTACCCAATAAGTGGAAAACAGATGAATTCTTTTCGAGGCACTAAGTTGTATCCCGAGAAAAGCGAAGGATTCTAGAATAGAATTCTGAGCGAATCAAGGGATATAAGAGCCGAGATGATTTTTTTTTCACGTGTTAGGTACTCATTTTATCATTGACTACGAGAAAATAAAAACTTGTTTTTTTTTTCTTAATTTAATTATAAATTGGCAGACAGTTATTATGTTTTGGTGTTTTTATAGCGAGAGTGTGCAACCTCTTGGCACTTGGTTAATTTTTTTTTTATTCGCTTAGTGAAACAAAGAGCGTTATATTCACTGTTTTTGAAGAATCAAAAAAGGAATTGATTTTGGAATATTATCTATCATCACGTAACGGCAAATATGTGAAACAGTTTTATGACATTGACTTCGAACGATGCGATCTTCCATTTCAATCGTTCTCACGGTAAGGATCGAAAGATTCCCTAAGGATAACTTTAACGAATTGTTTTACATAGAAAATAACCTTATAAGTGCCGTAGTCTCGTAAATAAGGCGAAACCTGTCAAAGTACCAAGAAAAGTTTGCTTACTAAAAGGGACGGGTACCTCTGGAAGTCTAAACCATTAAGGCACCGTATTATGCTGCAATGTATGTATATTTTAAGACAATCTAAGGATAGGTTGTAGTTTGTAATTTGAGTTCTAGTATAGGGATAAACATACTTTGATGCATTTTTTACTTTGATGAACCTGCATCAGAAACTCTAGAATAATGCGAATATATATATTTAAATAATCACGTCTAAAAAAATTATGTTCATAGGGGAATCGAAATCGCTACATCGTAGCAAGCAAACGCTTTGCCATTACATCACAGCTGACTTTCTTCAAAATCAAGGTTGGTTTTATCAGGGTTGGCAATGTGTTCATGACTACTCTGAATTGCAAACATTCCTAGGATAATATTCTTGACTTTTCTGGGGGCGACTGATATGACTGTTGAGCCTCAAGAAGAAAATCTATCCAAAGCCTGGCCGCTCAATCAACAGAATAAGTACCTACCTACCAGCTTACAGATGAGGTGGATTTGGATTTTAAAGATCTTGGTAGAGTCTTTCATACACTCCAAAATATACTAATATATTTTTAATTGTTCCGAGGAGAGGGCCAGATCGTGAGAGATGGCCCTGAGTCGGCTGGGGTGCGAGGGATATGCCTGTCAACCCCACCTTCGGCAACCAAAACAACCCACAGGCGGCGTGCGTTTTAGTCGGTTCGAGTCCGACTTAACCTCTTCCACCGGCTCCGGTGGGGAGGTATCTGTGGGGATTTTGCGCACGTAAAAAAAAAAAAAAATTAATTTCTCAAAATCGATCAATCAATCTATTAACCCACCGCAGTTCACTGCTGGACATAGGCCTCTCCCAATGTGCGCCATTTTCTCCGATCCTCCACCTTCCGCATCCAGTCTGTCCCAGCCACCTTTTTCAGGACGTCCGTCCATCTGGCTATGGGGCGTTCTACCTTTCGTTTACCTTCTCGTGGTCTCTAATTTCTCAAAATAATGCCACATAATTTTTGACCTCAATTTTACTTAACCTTAGTTTACCTAAGTATGTATATATCAATAGGTCCTAAAGTTTGTCTACGTTAATATTATAAGACAACAATTTGAACATCTTTTGAAAACAATAAACTTGTAAATTATTCAAACGTTATGAAAGGCAAATTATCTTATAATGTCTCTGCCAACAGAGATTAAAAATTTAACAAAATTGTCTAACAACGTTTTGTTCAGTCTGTATCGTAATGAATTCGTGTCACGTTCTGCTCGAGAGATTATATTGTACCTATGCGTATGAATATTCCATCGTTAAGTTATTGATGTACTATATCTACTGTAATATACACAAGTTAGTACTGATACATTCCTCTGTTATAAATTCATAGAAAAAATAGGTAGGTATTCATCTTTTAAGATTTTCTTCAAGCACAAATAACAATTTTATTATAAATGATCGCAATGTTACAAAGAGGTCACTAATTGCATTAAACATTGCAGTTGTGTGATTCCTACTGTGTTTGTATATTGTATTGTCAAATTCTACATTCACAATCATGAATATCTATAGGGTTAAATTACATAGAGTATCTATAGTAACGGATGCTAACATTTGATGCAAAAAGTCAGACATTTACGCACACGGTGAAGTAAACAAAAGCGTAACGTAAATAGCAAACATAGCGCACCAGTCTGGTGTTACCGCATCATACTATCTAATCCCACATTATCTAATATTCGATAGAGCGGGTTCAAGGTTGTGTTGCTGAAAGCGCTACAGTGTCGCCGGCCGCGAGTTGCCATAGCATCCTGTAGTCCCAGGCCGTCGCGCGCCCTTTGCGCTTTTATCAATACGGCGCAGTGCAGCGCCGCCTGTCGGCCGCCGCCAGTACCCGCGCGAACTCGAGTGCGCACACTCCGTGCCCCGCGACAATACTGCATTTACACCACCTAAAAATTCTTCTTACTCAAAACAATCCCTCCAAAATAATCCAAATGTCGGTTCAATACCACGAATCTTGACGTGACGGCTCACGTCATAGTTTACCTCGGTCGCGCGCAATCACACAAACTTAACCTAAAACGACGTTACTATTACGTCAATAACAGTCTATCTTTCGCCTTCACACTGCTGTTATTGTTTATTATTACATTATAAACACTAATTTCCTGATGGTGCTATAAGTGGGCTGGCGTCGCGGAGCTATCCAACGGTGAGTGTACGAGTCTTATCCGACCAGTGTTATTGTAAGCCTGTGCTTGTTTATGTGCGAGAATTGAAGTGGGGTATCTGGAAAGTATTATCTAGGTAATGTGAGCGCATGTGAGTGGTTACTTTCGCTGTGTAGAGCGCTCAGGAATGAGGACACTGTCTAAAATAAACTAAATTTTTACCGCGCCGCCCGTTTCAGTTATATCATTCATGCATACCTCTAGATGTTCGCATATAGCGCATGCTTACGAGATAAGTGTTTATGTTGAGCCAAATGCATTCAGTGTAAACAGGGCACTGTATGCGGCATATGTTTGCAGTTAAATTACAGTGTGCGGGATTGGAATGTGTCGCGAGTTGTTAAATAATCGATGTTACGAAAGCTGGACATACGAACAAGCATAATTGGCTCCATGCATGCCCGCAGCGCGCTGTATAAATACCCTGAGTGGTTTATCGCAAGAGTCAAATCTGATTTCAAATGAAGAGATCAGTACCTACTAGTTTCTTGATCATAAAATCATCCAATACATTAACAACAGCTTAAGAGTTAATTCTTGCCATTTAAATTATTATAATCATTATAAAATCATTTATATTGACTAGTATCTGATTACGTATTGCGATGGTATTTAATCATCAACTGAAGGAAAACGGCAATTCAGAAATTATATAATGTCCAATTGCTTTATTACAACGAATGAAAACAATGTTTTAACTCGTATCTTGTTAAAACGAAATTAGTAACAATAAATGATATTCGTGAGTATCTAATTTAGACTAATTGAATACGAAACAATTTATTGAATCAAAATAATAACTAAAAATTACGAGACAGTTAAGAAATACTTATGAAGAATACATCCATCCATTCATAGAAAGACATCCAACATTTCCAAGAAAAAACATATATGTAGTAAGGTGCTATTATCTTGAAAGGCAGAACAAAAAGCACGATTTATGATGGAAACTGTATGAAATAAACGAAAACAAAATTAGTAATAATCATCCACGATTTCAAATCTTACTATCTACTTAGATTAAGAAAAGCCACGCGCTAATGTCAGTAACGAAGTAACAGAACAATCATTCAAAAATGCATAAAATATACTCGTAATCTAATTTGTGGGCACAGATATGGTGAATATTTTGTTAAAATTAGGGTGACTACAAAAATTAGGGTGACCAGATACGATTGTACGATTGAAAGAGCGCATAGAAATAAGCTTTTAATTAATCTAACCCTCTCCTTTCATAGCCAGAGCAGCCACGTGTAGAGCTGAGGTGTTATGCCTATAACACGTAGCAAGTAATTCCTTGATAACTAAACGATTCTCTACTTCTTTTCTTGACACGTGTGTCAGTAAAGACCAAAGTACCAAAGTTTTAACTGACTCATATGTTTCCTTTTCTATAATCCTGGGCTATTTAGGTGAGTATTGAATAAACATCCATTGAAGCTGCTAAACTGAAGCATTTTAGCATTGAATATTGGTGGCACCTATATTGGTATTGGTCAAAGTGGCCTCCATTCTTTGGCCACCTTCAAGTGGGGAACGATTTGAAAATTGAAATCATATGATTTAAATTTTCTCTTTGATTTAAATATTTATCTCAATATGATTTGTATTGAGATATATATTTAAATCAAATTTGTATTTATAAAAACAGATATATTATACAGTGCATGTCATACCAATCACAAACATCCAATAGCGACCAAAATCGGAATAATTGAGCTGTGAACAAAATTATAGACACCAAAAATGTCTGTATGAGAATAATTTTTGTCTCATGAGTAATTCCCAGTGCTCGCAATGTAATTTATTTGAACTGATTTGGTATTTTGCAGGTTTGGAAAATGGAAGATTGACTATTGAACTTTGCTAAGTAGATATGTCTCTCGTAACATACTTCGCTTTCCTTTTGAGTTACCTATATCCTAGTAATGTGGTTCTTGACTGTTCTGCTTACTGTTATCGATTCAGGAATCTAGGATTCGTTAGTTATTCATCAGTCCTTCAGCAGATACGACCTGTCCGTTGGTAAATACATAAACTTAGTTTATCAGCTGATTCGACAGCTGTGTTCGTTTTGGATGGTTTCTGTATTTTTATACCATTTAGGTGGAAGACAAACACACGGCCCGCCTAATGGAAAGTGGTTATCGTGGCCTATGGACGTATGTAACACCAGAGGAGTTTCACTCGCGCTGCCGACCCTGTAAGCACAGAGCCTCTGTGCTTATGAAGTTATTATGGCTGCGGTATTCTGTAGGGTGGAGGTACTTCCCCAGTCGAACTGCTCAATTGGACGGAAATACCGCCGTGTCCTACGACTAATCAATTATTATTTTCTCGCAGGGTTTTGAGTTAAAAAGGTTGCATGGTGATCTAGGTTTTATTTTTATTTAAGACATTCAATATTGCGTCTGTGACACTGCAATTGCAAGAAAAGTGATTATATATTATAAATATTATTATAAACCCAATCCGATAAAAAATAAATAAAGAGATTCTCGATCCCTTTATCTTATATTTACTAAAGCATAAAGTTTTTATATGGCCATTTACGCATGACAGTACGAAATATTACGAGCAAACGTATGGGAAGACGTAAATTCGTGTAATTTTGGAAATCACGTGAATTACTGTTTTTATGGAAGGTTCCTGGTGGAAGTTATATCAGACATTTTGTTTTATCCTTACACATATAATAGAGTAAATTATCCTGTATGCCTAAATTAGGTATGTGTGGGATAACCGTTTAATTTTTTAGCTAATTAGTACATATTCTTACTTACAATTTACTTACAATCGGCTTCAGAACGATCTTAATCACAAAGTTTTAAAATGCTTTTAATACCAAGGTATTAAGAGCAAATCAAATTGTATTGTTATCCGAATTAAAGGTGTGTACCGAAAATCAGAACGATCAGTCAACATTACCAAGGCATTAAGATAATTTTGAGTATTTTGTTCATCAAAGTTGATCTGATTGAAGGTTGAAATCGATTCAAGTTTTTCTATATCTTAATCTATTTGAAAAGATAGCTTTCTAAATACTTTAAAATTTCATTCAACTGTATTAAATTTAGCTCCCTGTAATGTTATCTAGTTAAAAACATTTTTATAAACAAAAGTAGCACTGAAACTATCGCTTTTAAAGCCTTTTTTATTGAACGTAAAATCCTCACGGATAACACACATTGAACAGAGTAAAGAGTCAAGATTATAAACTTGAATGAAGTAATTGCAAACCACTTTCTCCTTGTTATTGCCCCCTCCTTACATCCCATATCAAAAAAAGTGCACACATTCGCTCAGTGCATCGCATGCATTCGATAAACCTTTTGTGAGCCAATAATGGCATGTAGTTTTGCATAACACTTCTTTGTGCCTGCCCTTTAGCACCGTGAGAATATAGGCCAAGTTCACGACAAAAGCTCAATTTTTTTTTTTTTTTTTTTTAAAGAATATTAGCAACCGCGATTACTAATATTCCCTTTAACCCCTCCAACTAAGCTAAATTGCTTGTACTAGGAGTGGGTTCACGTCGGTAGTGTAATGGTCAGGATTCGAACCCGGAACCTCTCGATCGTAAGGCCGACTCCTTAACCACTAAGCTACCGACTGTGTTTGCCCAATGACTCCACACTCTTTTATTTCCGATTTATACAGTTAACGACAATAGTATCATTCATATATTTTTAAATCTAGTTTACTACAGCTGTACCCGCTACTTAGCCCGCGTCGGTCTTATTTTTTTTTTGCGCGGGATACTGATAATATTTCGAAAATAAAAGCAGTTTAAGTAACGCCTTAAAACAACAACTACTTTTCGTAAAAATTCCATCAGAATCAGTCCACCCATTTCAGAGATTACCCGTTATAAACAGAAATTCGAATTAAATTTATTTGTATAGATTGGAATATGATGTTGAGGAAACCATAATGGATGTATAAATAGTTTATAATCCTCAGAGGACGAAAAATAATTCATTTTTAATTTGTGTATTTCTTAATAAAAAGTTAAGCGATCAATAAAGAAAGATTTGTTATGATATTTTTGTCATCGACAGTACTTGATGGTTCAATTCTCATTTCTTGGTAACCGGTTTGATGTTAAATCAACCACGAAACTCTGCCGATATTAAGAAAGAATACCTATTTACTAGGGACTAGTATCCTTTATGAAAAGATCGCGATTTAGTTACGGCGGTGAAAAGAACTTGTCTATTGTAATAAAACTATTTGATTCTGTGAAAGTAGTTTTCTGTTGAAGCTTATTGCGAGAACAATGTGTTCGTTTGTGTTATCGTTGGGATATTTGTACCACATTTCATTATTATCTCAATGTTAAAATCTGTTGGCTAGAATTTGATTATTGACATTCAATATTTCGATTTACGAATACTTATAGTATTATAGAAGATTAGACGACTATTAACCACTTTTATTGAATTACTTCTTTTTATCTTACTACTTACTTACTTACTACTTTCTATTTATCTTTGACGACTCTTAGGATCAGGTTCACGTACTGTGAGACAACACAATACAAAAGCAACTGATAGGTTGGGAATAATGTACGTATCTAAATAGTAAACCATGCAAGATCGCGATCCGTTTCTTCGGCCAACCATCTGCCTCCTATTGAAGCTGTCCAAGTTTATAAGCTTTGGGAGGGGATTCCAGCACCAGGGCCCCGTCCGTCAATCATGTGCACTGGTTTGCAGGTAAGATTGTTTAAGCACCAAAAATCTTACTAGGGCTAACAATCATAATTTATGTAAAACTTCTTAACGTCTTAATTTGGTTTTAATAAACTCTTATTAGCTGTTGAGAATACTTCAATTGGATTATAATTTCAAAAAGATGTAAAAAGGCGAACTCGATCTAAAGAAAACTAAAAAAATTGACATTTTTTTTAATTAAGCAACGATCACGCTATTTGCGACTAATTTTGCGTAATAAAAACTCCATGGGTGTTGACGTCAACACTGCACTTGGTGCAGCTAAGCTATTTAGAGAGACCGGCGTCATAGCTCGGGCACAATGCCCTTGCTAAATAGCTACATTTAGTAAGTAACGTCCGTTCGATTGTATATCTGCATGTAATAAATTATTGAATATTTATTTATATTATGCTCCGGATTGGTTGCTAAGCGTCAGCTTGGTTTCAGAGGCAGTTAATTCAAGTTGCGAATTAATAGGTCGGGCAGGCATTGTATATTTTTCTTAGACCATCATGATTTTCATTGAAAATGCATAAATAATTTCTTTGAATTTATCTTTTCTATTTCAACTTTAAAATTTTTGCGTACTATGAAATACAATAATTCCCGTTAACATTATCTATTGTGTTTACAATATTGTTAGGAGTCATTGAGGCTCGGAGTTCCTTTTACTACAAAGCGGCATGGTGATCAAACATTGTTAGAGTGCGGCCAAGAAACTAGGGATATTGTTGCGTGGTAATTATAACTACATAGGTATAACGGTTGTTTGTACTGTAACGAATAAGTAATTAAATATTTCATGATCATCAATTTTTCATCTGGAGACAATACAATTTCTTCTTCTAGCTAGTACATCTTCTTTAGTGTTGAAACTTGCACTTGCTCACTAGAGCAAATTTTTTTAACGTTGGTAAACAACTTGGGAAGAACTGCTTTTAAAAATCCAATATTTATTCTCGGTGTAGAAATTTACCAATAAGGTAAAGATCATAACTTCACACCTGACTACAAATATTGTGAATTGCAACAGTATTTCCGTGAATTAATCCTCATGAACACTATCAGCAGATTAGTATCAGCTTTTTACGTACTAAAATCCCCATTATACTAAGCTAGACACATATTTCTGAGGAAATAGTCTGGATTCCCAACTTATATTAACTCGCTATGTGAACCCAAACTTTAATTTAACTCAAGCAAGCATGCGGAAACATACTCGACACACATTCGATCAAAGAAGACATCCCAACCCATCGCCAGACGTCATAACGGAACACCAAACGCCCGCATCTTCCCGAAGTTCTGTATAACGGTGTATTAAATAATTGCTTTCAATAAAATATTTATACATTTATACTCACACCTGTTTTGGCTCAAAGGGCATCCCTTTGAGCCAAAACAGGTGTAGAGAGAGGAGTGCAGAGGTGTTTTAATACCCACAATTTGTTAACTACTTTTTCAGTTCTACATAATATACAGGGAGTCAAACAGGCACCTTTTTAATTTTTTCTGATCACATGCTGACAAGTGA